>CM054160.1:35296839-35344339 GCA_028751875.1 Rapana venosa | reverse complement strand
GCATGCGTATGAATGATTTGAATGCAAGCGCTTTGATTTGTTTACTATACAAGATTCAGCGCTATATAAATTCCATGCAGTAGTAGTAGTAGTAGTAGTAGTAGTAGTAGTAGTAGTAGTAGTAGTAGTAGTAGTAGTAGTAGTAGTAGTAGTAAAAAACAAAGGGCATTAAGAGAGGCTCACAGAACATTTCATGAATGATAAGCTTAAAACAAGGTGATCAATCACAGGAAGATACCGACTGGGCTGTGTAGCAGACATTCAGAAATTCTGCAAAGAAGTATATCATTGTTTAGGATGCTTTTAAGCGTTACAGATGATTCTAAAAGTAAGGGACCTTTCAGTGTCACAGAAACAGTTTCTTTAATTCTAGGACAACCAGTAAGTAGATGTCTGACGCTAATTTGTTTTCCACACATACATAGTATGCTCTTGCAGTATTTTGTGCGAAGAGCATTTAAACGGAATCTATAAACCAAGCTTGATATATTTCTGGAAGCAGACATAGGTGTCTTTGCACAGAAACGCTTAGTGTTGTGTACATCCGTCATATTTAGGCAATTTTGAGTGTAATAACAATTAGAATTTAACAATTTGTTAATGGCCTTATTATAGGAAGTAGGCTTTAAAAGTTCATAACCCTCTCGCAAGTCTAACGGAATATTGACTAAAACATTGCGTGCTCCTCGTCGCGCAGCTCTATCTACCCATTCATTAGCAATGATCCCACAGTGTGAAAGAACCCAGCAAAAATTAACACCGATGCCTTTCAACGACAATAAATGAACAGCATGTTTGATTTCATTGATCATTTCTAGTCAAGTATTTTGATTTAAGGAATTTAATGCGCACAAAACAAATTTAGAATCAACATTTAGTACAATTTTCAAATCTTTGTGAGGAAGTGGAACAAAATAGTTGAGAGCCATCAATATTGCAAAGAGCTCTGCAGTAAAGATAGAAACGATGTGTGTGGTGTGTGTGTTTTGTGTGTGTGAGTGTGTGTGTGTGTGTGTGTGTGTGTGTGTGTGTGTGTGTGTGTGTGTGTGTGTGTGTGTGTGTGTGTGTGTGTGTGTGTGTGGATACATACACTCATGCACACACGCATACACGCGTGTGCAAGCGCTTGTTTGTTAATGAATGTCTTTGACAGAAGGGGGAAAGCTGATTGCTATTAATTTTGTTCTGAAGTTACTGCCTGAAAATACCGGCTTCAGCGAAGGCACCTCTGCCCTTTCCCAGAACTGCTCTGTCTAGAAATGTCCACTGTCTACACTGCCACACAGAGAAAGGCTACATCTACAGTCCTCACACATCTGACAAGGGCACTGTCAAAGTGCTGCTGGTGTTCAGTGTCAGAGAGAGGCGTCAGGTCATTTCAGCAAGATGGCAGTCAATGACAGAGCTGCAGGCTCCTTCCTGTTGAAGGAAAGAAAGAACTAGGAAGTCAATACGGATGTGAGTCATTGACGGACTGAATAAAGGTTTATGGACATTTCATTCAAGCTGCACACATTTCTCTCTCTTTCTGTCTCTGTCTGCTCGTCTCTATCTCTCTCAGTCTCACTTTCTCTCTACCTTTGTCTGTCTACCTCTGTCTCTCTTCTGTCTTTATTTCTCTCTGTCTTTGTCTCTCTGTCTGTCTGTCTGTCTGTCTCTGTCTTTCTCTCTGTCTCTGTCTTTATCTGTCTGTCTGTCTCTGTCTCTGTCTCTCTGTCTCTCTCTCTCTCTCTCTCTCTCTCTCTCTCTCTCTCTCTCTGTCTCTGGCACAGTTATTTTCGATTGTTCTTTACTTAAGATATAGATTCTGACGATTACTTGAGAGGTGAAAAGTGAAATGAATTTATAATCAGCACAATGGACTGTTTTGTATAAACTGAAAACACAAAAGTATGTATGAAATATAGATTACAGAATGTTATGTGCTGTGATGTCTCTTGTTGCTTTCCCAAACCTCCTTTGCCCGAGGCCCATGCGCTAGTAAATTTTCAGAGTTTGGGAGTTCAGAGTTCTCTCTCAGGCCAATGGAATGGGTCTGTGGGAGTTCAGAGTTCTCTCTCAGGCCAATGGAATGGGTCTGTGGGAGTTCAGAGTTCTCTCTCAGGCCAATGGAATGGGTCTGTGGGAGTTCAGAGTTCTCTCTCCAGGTCCACATGGAATGGGTCTGTGGGAGTTCAGAGTTCTCTCTCAGGCCAATGGAATGGGTCTGTGGGAGTTCAGAGTTCTCTCTCAGGCCAATGGAATGGGTCTGTGGGAGTTCAGAGTTCTCTCTCAGGCCAATGGAATGGGTCTGTGGGAGTTCAGAGTTCTCTCTCAGGCCAATGGAATGGGTCTGTGGGAGTTCAGAGTTCTCTCTCAGGCCAATGGAATGGGTCTGTTCACTCCTACCCGTCTCTCCGTCCAATGAAGGGACTCCCCGAGCTGTACCCACTCTATGGAATAGTTTTTATTCAGAGTTACACTGAAAACACGAGGGAGACTGCACCTCACAATACGAACAAAACCTTGACAACAGTTCATAAATCGTTCGGGGATGTGGGGGGCGGGGGTAGTCTAGTGGTTAGAGCATTGTGCTAGTGATCTGATGGTTCGGGATTGAGTCCACCACCAAGGCACCCGTTCATGGAGATATTTTCCCTGGGGTTAACAAACATCAGTACCAACTCCACTCCCCCTGAAAGTCCTTTCATATGAGACTATAAACTTGATGTCCCATGTAGGAACGCATGCAGAACATCTTGGGCACACGTTAAGAAATAGGCTTTTATTATTCCAGTGGAAATGGATGACATTTTTTGGAAGTGCACACACTCAGGTGTCGAGTATGGACACCATCCCCGAAGTCGAAATGCGGCTACCCTAGTTGTGGGTAAAACGGCCACATATGTACAATCTCAACATTGGTAAACCTCAGAGCTCTAGCTGAGGAACAACAGAATAGCGTTGTTGTTTGTTGATGTTGTTGTTTGAACTCAGCAGCACAAAGATGCAGGCTACACATACAAGTGTGCTTTAACATTTCTTTAATTCGGCTCTCTGTTCATTAATGTAAATCTCTGTTTGCCAGAGATTTTACTCACATCTCTCTCTCTCTCTCTCTCTCTCTCTCTCTCTCTCTCTCTCTCTTCCTGTCTATGTCTCTGTCTCTCTCTCTCTCTCTCTCTTCGATGAGAGACGGGTGAGCTGACTTCGTGGCGAGCGGTTGCAATTTTTTGGCTCTCTCTGCAAGCAATGAATTGAAATCAGATTTTGAATTTTTGGACTTAGAAAAATTCAAGTCACAGAGCCAGGAAAGATTTCCCCTTTCTTATCCAAGGTCTTTCTTTCCTTGTTGTAATACATAGCCACTATGTCGACAGCTGGTCCTGATGCACAGTACAATACTGTTTTCCAAGTCATGGACTGGCGTCTAGGACAGATGCTACATTGCTTGCAATCCCACACAGCCTCTATCAACGCTACTCTGAACAGCAAGTTTGATCATCTAGACAACACACTCCGCCAGATGGTCTATGATGTCAACAGGCTGAAAGAATTTGCAAGTCAGGGTGCTGAAGATATCAGAAATCTGCAAGAAGACTACAGTTCAATACTGCAGAGACTGGACACACTGGAACAGGCGGCAGAACAGACAGAGACAGAAACAAAAACCTTCAACCTGAAATTCTTTGGAATCCGTGAACCATCAGGGAGATACGGAACGACATGCGAGGATCAAATCCTAGACATTCTGACTGTCCATTCCAGACGTACGTGGACTCACTGTGATATCAGGAGGGCATTCCGTGTCGGAGGAAGAAGACAGAGTGACGAAGAAGCTCGCCCACTGATTGTACAGTTTCAGAGGTGGGGAGACAAAATGGAAATACTGACAGACAGAGAGCTGCGAGACTCACTGAGAAGTGAGAATATCAGAGTCACTTCTGATTTAACAACAAGGCAGAGACAACTGTTGGACTTCTACAAGCGGCAGGGTATAACTGCTTTTTACAGACACGGCAGATTAGAGGTGATCAATAAGGACCGATACCAGTCTCGAACACGATTTCCAGATGGGCGGGATCCAGAAGACAGCTATGATGAAGATGATTTCTCTGGGCCAGGAACCTCACGGAATAAAAACGATTACCTCAGGACGACACACAAAGTACCATACAGAAATCGTAGATACGACAGAAATCACGCCAATCAGCAAAGTCAGAGGGAAGGAATGAAAAACTATGTTCCGAAACACAACTTCAGGAGAGAACAAGCAACTGATCACAATGAAGATCATCTTGAGATAGCACAACCCAGGAGAATCAGGAACTACCAGCATTACCAGAACAGTGCACCGCAAACTACTCGACTCCCATATGACATATTACCAGGAGATATGACTGAGAAGAAACAGCGTACAAATTTACAGAGAGACTATACAGAGGAAAGGAATTTGGATCCAAGAGCGTCAAATGGCAGTCCTATCTATCAGCGCATGCATAATGACGACCCTGTCCAGAGAAGAGAAACCAGCACAACAACAAGCTCCACAACTGGCCGCCAGCACGCTGCCAACAGACTGCCGGTGGTTCCAGGGCACCAGACTTACAGCCAGGCGGTCCGCTCGACGCCCAAACCACACAGCTGGCAGACTTCCAGACCTGGGGAGCACAGTAGCAACCAGCAGACCAGGAGAACAGAAGGCAGGAGGGAACAGTCAGCTGGGTCGGCACACTCCACAGAGACACAGTCCAGTGACCTGCTGCTGCCAGCAGTCACACATGCTGCTGAGTGTGTGGCAAACCATAACGTGGACGGTGATACAGACACAGACATAAGGGATGCAGAAAACGGTAGAGTTGGGCAGACAGAGGACAAACAGACAGACACAAGAGAAACTACACCATATCAACAAAATGACAGAACTAATAGCACAGTAAACAATGATGGAGAACTATGTGCTGAACAGGATAAAGACGTAAGGGGACATGACTTTACAAACAGTGTAATAACAACAACTTGCAAATTGACTCGAACCAAATAGCTGACAAGGACATGGTCACACAACTGACTGAAAAAGGGATGGGGGAACCAGCTGCAACAGATACTTCCAAAGCGGAACAACAGGAGGCGGGAGGTGAATGTTCCAGGTCAGTCAAAGGGAGCAGTGGTTTGGAGTCCAGAATTCCCCAGCCTCCCAAGTCACGTTCGGGCGCGCAAGGCAGGGAGGAAAGTGCAGGCAAGAAAAAGGGAATCACGACCAACCACAGGGAAACACTTCGCTCTGACAGCAACCAGAAAAGAACGCTGAGCCAAAGCAGTATCACTGATGCTTTTAGGCGGCGCCAAGAACGGGAAAGTAGCTGACAGTGTAATAGTCCGCGAAAAATCAGGGAAATAACTCTAGGAAAGCCCCTCACCTGGGGGAGAATGAATAGGGGTTTGGCCGGGCATCATACCCTAGTAAGGCACAGCATGACACAAATAGGTTGTTAAACCATGACAAGCTAATTCATGCCTCGGATATACAGGAAAGTAGATGTGGTGTTATGACATTTTTGTGTTACAATGTGTGTGGATTGATTCCTAAGTTAGAAGACCCAGATTTTATTAATTTTGTCACACAGTATGATTTTGTTTCCTTAACAGAGACGTTTCTTTCTGGTAATCTAGAGACAGCATCATTTGCACAGTTTAACAGTTACATTTCAAAAGCAAGAAAACTTACTAAGCACGGCAGACACTCTGGAGGTGTAGTGGTTCTCGTGAAGAAGTGCTACTCTGAGTATGTTAAAACAATTCACACAGAAACTGAAAATGTTGTTATACTGAAAATTAGTAAAGAGCTGTTGAACACAGAGAAAGATGTTTATTTTTTATATCTACATACATTCCACCACATGACTCGCCATTTTGGAGCAAAACTGACAATGGCTATGGCTTAGAATTATTAGAAAAATGTGTTATAGACCTTTACAAAACACATGATGATTTCTTTTGATGCTTTCTGGTGATTTTAATGCACGAACTGTTTCCCAAAAAAACTGTGACGACTTGAGTTCTGATGATATTCGACCTTTTGATGTACATAAGGCAAATGATTATTTTCTTTCTAGAACTTCGGAAGACAAAGATGTTAATTTGTTTGGTAAGCAACTTTTGGAGTTTTGTAATGTGACTGATTGTGTAATTTTGAACGGTATGTCTGGTTATGGATATGATGGCAGCTGCACCTATATTGGTAGCTCAGGTGCAAGTGTCCTGGATTATTTTATTGTATCATGTGATTTGTTAACCTGTTTAAAGATAGAAAACCTGAAAGTGCTGGATGCAATAGAATCAGACCACTTACCTGTCGAATTACGTATTAAAATCTACATACAACACAATAGTAAGGACAATATTGATAATACTAACAAGGAAGGGAGAAAATCATGTTTGAGGGAAAAAATAATTTGGGCGAAAGAAAAAGGGAGATTTCACAAAGACAATTAACGAAAATAGTATCAGAATTAAATGGAAGAGCTATTTCATTCACTAACAGTAATGTGGATAAGGCCCTCGAGTTATTTGTTGACTGCCTCCTAACGGCAAGTAAGTGCATGGTTAAACAATGCAGTATGGGGAAAAAGCACAGGCGATCTCCTTGGTTTGATGCTGAATGTCACAGAGCAAAACAAATGACAAAGAATCAGTTAAGAACATTTAGAAGAACGAGGAAGGAGTTTGATAGAAAAACATATCTAGAAGGGAAAAAGCAGTATAGATTTTTGTTAAAACAAAAGAAGAGATGGTTCAGAAAAGATCTTGCTGAGTTGTTGACAAAGAAAAGCAACGATTCTGCATTATTTTGGAAAGAACTAAAAAGGATTGGAGGGAGTGAAAGGACTGGCATCAGTGATAAAATAAAACGGGAAGAATGGTATGAACATTTCAAGAATGTGTATAATACTGGGAAAATACAGCTGAAAGATCACACTGATTCAGATAGCAGTTTGAAAGAAGACAAAGATCATATCTTAAATATGCCCATACTAAAAGAAGAAATTAAACGTGCAATAAACAATCTAAAATGTGGCAAATCCCCAGGAATAGATGGTGTTACAGCAGAGATGCTAAAAGCAGGTAATGGAGTTGTGATAGAGTTTTTGGGAAAATTCTTTAATCAAATATTTAGTCAGGGCATTTATCCTAAAGAATGGGCAAAAGCAATAGTAGTTCCTATCTTCAAAAAGGGTGATGCAGACAACCCAGACAATTATAGAGGGGTTTCGTTAATTAGTATATTATGTAAATGTTATACATCAATTCTTAACACACGACTGTACTTGTGGTTGGAAGACACGCACAGCATTGTTGAAAACCAGGCAGGTTTCAGGAGAAATTATTCCACAGTCGATCATATCTTTACATTGTATTCTGTTATCCAGAAATGTCTAAATAGTGGGAAAAGAAAGCTGTACGTGGCATTTATTGATATCAAAAAAGCATTTGACTCTGTACATCACCAAAAACTACTTGAAGCTGTTCTTGATGCTGGAGTAAGGGGAAAGTTTTTTTGCTCCCTCAAAGCTATGTATAGCTCACTCCTATCCTGTGTAAGAATTAATAACGACTATACAGATTTTTTCCATTGTCCTACGGGAGTTCGCCAAGGTTGTGTTCTTAGTCCAACCCTTTTTTCACTGTTTATAAATAACTTAGCTCATCATATTAATGAATTTGGTGTTCATGGTATTCAGCTTATTCCAACTGTGACTGAATTGTTTATTCTCTTATTCGCTGACGATGTGGTATTGTTGTCAACCACTCCCCGAGGATTGCAGACTCAACTGAATTATCTAAAAACTTGTTGTGATAGTTTAAAACTTAGAGTTAATAAAGAAAAGACTAAGGTTATGGGTTTTTAGAAAAGGTGGACACCTATCAAAAAATGAAAAATGGTTTATGATGGTGATCTTGTGGAAGTGGTAAAACAGTTACACTTACCTTGGATTTACATTTACAACAAAACTAAGTTGCAAACTTGGAACTGCTGATTTTGTTACAAAAGGTAAAAGAGGTTGTATATTTAAGTAGAGCTTATTCAAAATGCAAAGAAATGACACAAAAAACTTTCTTCAAGATATTTGATGCAAAAGTGCAGTCGATATTGTTATACTCCTCTGAAGTCTGGGGAGTTAATAGACTCGATAACCTTGAAAAGTACACCTTTTAGCTTGCAAACGATATCTGGGAGTACCTTTGAAAACGCCAAACAAATTAGTGTACGGTGAGCTAGGCAGATATCCTCTTTCATCAACACAACTGTCAGATCTGTGAAGTATTGGCTGCATTTACTGCAGATGGAAGCAGACAGACTTCCAAAACAATGTTATCAGATGCTTTTGTCTTTGGATAATCGGGGTTAAAAAATGTTGGGTGACAGATATTAAGAACATGTTATGTAGCACAGGTTTTCAGTTTGTATGGATGAACCAAGGTACCAGTAATGAACGCAGTTTTTTAAGTGAGTTCAAACAGAGATTAGTAGATATATTCATGCAGGAATGGACATCTACCCTACGTGATGGGGGTAGATATGAAATGTATAGAACGTTTAAAGATGTCTTTGGCAAAGAACGATATCTTTCATGCATTGATATAGTATGTTTTAGAGTCGCGTTTTCACATGTAAGACTTGGTGTATTACCTATAAACTGCAATATGCATAGGTACAGTGAAAACCCGATGGATAAGCAATGTGCATGTGGTTTTCAAGAAGAAAATGAACGACATTTCTTACTTGTCCATTATATAATGACATGAGAGAAAAGTTCCTTAAAAATTTTCTTGATTTACCTCTGTCAAGACTGCTAGATGGAAAGAACGAAGATGTCTGTCGCCATGTCGGTAAATATGTGTTTCATGCTATTAGAAGAAGACAGGCTATTCTTGAAAGTTAGGTCATCTTCAGTCTCAACACCTCCACCCCCACCACTTTCCGAATATTAACTTGAGGTTTGTTAAGTGATTTTCTTGTTCAGTTGATATATATTTTGTTTTAATTTTTCTAGGAAGGACAGATGATAAAAAGCTGTATATCAGCAATAGTGTAGAATATCTAAATGCTTGTTTGTAGATACAAATGGGTTGTACTTTGTATTCTGATTGGGAAAAGGTTATTATATTTCGGTTGTCATACATTAATGGACCACCCCATCTCCACCCTCCATCCACCCTCCCTCAATGCCTATGGCCAAAACACATTAAACATTTGAAATCTGAAATCTGAAATCTCTTCGATGAGAAAAATGTATTTAACTCATTTGGACCCTCTTCTCTCTTCTCATAAAACAAGTCTTCTGCTGAAAGGAAGAATTTCGATGACATAGACACTTCCATAGAAATATGGAAGAAAAAAATAGACGGGTTGACAGACACAGGCAGACAGATAGGCAGGCAATGACTAATATGGAGAGAAGCACATACTTTTACAGACAGACAGACAGAGACATGCAGAGACACAGGCAGACAGACAGAGACAGAGAGACAGACACACAGAGATTAAAATCAGGGCAAAAATAAAGACAATAACAATCCACACTAACAAAAACAAGAGCTACAAAAACAACACCCTATAAAGAAGAAAGGGGGCAGCGGAAGAGAGGCAAGAAAATGTATGAACAGCAAGGGCGATGATGAGGTTGTCTGGCCCAGGACCATTCGTGCAGACCTCTGTCGCCTGTCCTTGTGTCTGATGGAGGAGAAGGGTGGGAGGGGGGGGGGCATCACCGGGCCCAGTCAGGTCCCCAGACACTCATTTTCTCTGCAAAGATGCCCGCCTTCTGATTATTGATAGCACTTGTCAGCTGTCTGTCCTCCCCTGGACAAGAACCCAATGAGAATGGAAAATGAGGTGAGAGAAAGAAGAACAAGAAAGAAGGAACAAGGGGGTAGGGGTGGAGAGAGAGGGGAAGAGAGAGAGAGGGGGGGGGAAGGAAGGAAGGAAGGAAGGAAGGAGGGAAGACAGAGAGATAGACACATATTGGAGAGAGACGGACAAATAGACAAACTGACAATGACAAAATGATATTCAGGTGCAAAGTATCCATAAACAAGGGGAAATGAATACAAACAATTACAGCAAAATGTTGACACAGAGTTTAAATAGACAAAAAAGAACATCCAAAAGAGTATGAATAATCACATGGCATAGCTTCCGCATCAAGGTGTTAATCGTTATGTAATTCTCCATGTCTTGCATCTGCTATTTTAATTACGCTATAACAGCAAGAATATAGGGAAGGACTGAGTAACCTAAGGAGCAATTAAGAAACATCTCTGCCAGGATTTCCACTGAGAATAGCTTTGCTTTCAACTGCAACTTCTCGTACCATGAAGAAGGAGATCATAAAGTTTGTTACAATTTTCATTAATGTAAACCGCATAAAGCATGCCGCCACGTTACTGAAAGTCAGTTCTGAATCTGTATCTTTCTAACATGATTCAGAAAAAACCTCTTGTAGACTCAGTAGAATCATGAGTACCTTTTGCTTCACTGTTTGTATCCATATGCTCTAATACAGCCACTTGTGCTTTGTTCAACTGTCCCCTCACATTTGCACAACGTTGCCTCTTCAGTGTCACATTCTGTTTCCCCATTGTATGAAAGTGTTACTGTCTGTTTGTTCAGATTATTTGTTGACATGTTAATCTGTACTTTGTCTTGATGTGGGTTACATAAAGACAGGGGTAAATGAAAAACTGTCTGCTACAACAAGGCTCTTCTCGGGCTGGTCATCAGTATTACACAAGATCGGAGGAGTTGGCCAAAGCAACCTTAATGGGGATGCAGTACTTGACTTCTTTTCAGCCCTGTGTACGTCAGCCCTTCTCTTGTCTCTGTTGATTTGTGACGGACACTTTGTCTGTACACAACACTGCTGGCAATCCTTCCACAGGCATGTTGAACTCAGATTCTCACAAGAAACAGTAATACTTTTAACTGCTGTTGAAGTAAGGCGTCGTCCTGGCCACCAAGCAAGGTAAGCTACCAGAGAGAGAGAGAGAGAGAGAAGAGAGAGAGTTAATGAGGTAGGAAGATGTAGAGACATGCATGTGTGCGTAAGTGTATGTGTGTGTGAATGTATGTGTGTGCACGTACATGCAGGTGCTTGCCATGTGAGAGACTTGTAGCATTCACACCAGCACATCTGCCAGAAATCCGCTCACCAGGTGTGTGACACACACCTCACCTAGTCAGCTGCCAACATCTTAGATGCTTACTTGGTATAATTAATTATCTCTGTTTCCAGAACCCAACAAGTAGCTGCAGTAATAGCTGCTTCTGTAAACAGACACCTCAAATCTTCAGCGTGATTGTAGACGAAAAGAAAAGAATGAAAAATATTCACGAAGTTTACCTCTCACATTTAAACAACGAATGTTGAACTGACGATGGTAATATATGGAAGAAGTTGTAGTATAGTTTAAAACAAAAAAGAAAACAACCACAACCCCCCCCCCCCCCCCCCCCCACCACCACCACCACTCCCACCCCAACAGAAAGCCAGAAAACTGAGAACGGTTAATGACTTGTTTCGGGGACGTTTCTGTTTGTTATGATAGCTTTGATACCTACCACTGAGATCTTTGTGAACGTAAGGAGAGTCAACATGGATGTGGGGCAGGGGGGGGGGGTGGCTTATAGAGAAGACAGGTCGCTATGCCTGTTGAAAAACTGGTGGACGTTTGTTGGTCTTTGTGCGGGGGGAAAACAAGAATCCTCTCAGAAGGCTCATGTCATTGCTTTCTCCTTCTTGTACCAGCTTGTCTTGGGGTGCAGAGTACTCCTTAACTCACAGGGAGGCAGGTAAGCAATAAAAGTAGTCAGTCGTGTTTCCTGTGTTGCCAGTTGAGCTTGTTGGGTCTGAGAACACACGATGTTGCTGTTGTCGGTGACGCTGATTGGCACATGGCGTCATCATTGATAGTTTGTTTTCACGTACTTATTTGCTGTGTTTCGTTTTATCTATTTGTTGTTTTGTTTTTGTGTTGGCAATGGAGCAGGGGTAGAGAGTCAGGTGTGGTACGCTACAATAGTCTACACTCTACATGTACACAATGTACAGTCATGTGTAGTCAGATGTGTAGTGAGATCAAAACGTATACAGTCCACGTACAGAGAAAAGTTTCCAGCAAAGGCAGACTTTAATACCATGTCTTTTTGTTTAAGCAAGTTTATATATTTTCAAGTTGTTTTTTATATGTTTGTAAAACAATGTAGCCCAACCGGGTTTACTGTTTTGCTCTGCTTAAACAAACCTTGGAACAGTTTCTTCAGCTCGTGATAGACAGTTTATTTATTCTGAGGGTGGACATGGTAGATGTTGTCTGTGGGGAAAGGGCAGATTGCACCTCATGATTTAGTTAAAGAAAAATCAGAACAAACCATCTTTATCGAGAGGAGTAAAGAGGAGGCTGTGTTGTTGTTGTTTTTACACAGATCCTCACTGTCCTTACCTGCCACAGATGACCGCTGGTCATTTAAAATGTGCTGCTCTGGTAGATCCTACCTGACTGGCATTGGTTTTCGTGGTTGACTTGCAAGTATAATGTTGACTGGTAAGAATAAAGTATAAATATGTAGTTTGTGAATAGGTAAAACGGTGATTGCACCATGAAAAACCAGATTTACCATATTTAACTTTAATGATTTCAGAACCACTTGCATCTGTGTCTTCTTTAAAATGTAACTCAGTTTGGGACTTTTTTTTATCACACTCATCTTGCGCCAGATACGACTAGTAACTATCTGACTGCTTTTGCACTGTCTGTCTGTGTCACTGTCTGTCTGCGTCTAGCTCTTTAATATTCTCTCTTTCTGGTTTTTGCTCTGTTTGTTTTATTCTATGTCTCTCTGTTTCATTCTCTGTCTCTCTGTTTCATTCTCTGTCTCTCTGTTTCATTCTCTGTCTCTCTGTTTCACTCTGTCTCTATGTTTCATTCTCTGTCTCCCTGTTTCATTCTCTGGCTCTCTGTTTCATTCTCTGGCTCTCTGTTTCATTCTCTGTCTCTCTGTTTAATTCTCTGTCTCCCTGTTTCTTTCTCTGTCTCTCTGTTTCATTTTCTGGCTCTCTGTTTCATTCTCTGGCTCTCTGTTTCATTCTCTGTCTCCCTGTTTCATTCTCTGTCTCCCTGTTTCTTTCTCTGTCTCATTGTTTCATTCTCTGTCTCTCTGTTTCATTCTCTGTCCCCGTTTCTTTCTCTGTCTCATTGTTTCTTTTCTTGTTTCTGTTTCATTCTCTGTCTCTTTTTTTACTCTGTCTCTTTTTCATTTCTGTCTCCTGTTATTTTGTCTCTCTGTTTCTTCTCTGTCCTCTGTCTCTGTTTCATGTCTGTCTCCCTGTTTCATTCTCTGCCTCTCTGTTTCTTTTATGTCTCTTTGTTCATTCTCTGTCTCTCTGTCTTTCTTCTTTTTTCCTCTGTCTCTCTGTTTCATTCTCTGTCTCTCTGTTTCATTCTCTGTCTCTCTGTTTCTTCTCTGTCTCTCTGTTTTATTCTCTGTCTCTCTGTTCCATTATCTGTTTTCATTCTCTGTCTCCCTGTTTCATTCTCTGACTCTCTATTTCATTCTCTGTCTCTCTGTTTCATTCTCTTTTTCTCTGTTTCATTCTCTGTCTCTCTTTTTATTATCTGTCTCTCTACTTCATTCTGGTCTTCTGTTTTATTCTCTGTCTAACTGCTTCATTCTCTGTCTTTTTTGCTTCATTCTCTGTCTCTCTTTTTCATTCTGTCTGTATGTCTGTCTGCTGTCTGTCTGTCTGCTGTCTCCCCTGATTCATTCTCTGTTTTTTCCTGTTCTTTTGTTTCACTCTCTGTTTTACTCTCTTTCTCTCTGTTTCATTCTCTATCGGGTTTCATTCTCTGTCTCCTTTTCATTCTCTGTCTCTCTGTTTATTCTCTGTTTCTCTGTGTCATTCTCAGTCTTACTGTTTCTTTTTCTTAGCCTGTTTTATTCTCTGTTTCTCTTTTTCATTCTATGTCTCTCTCTCTGTTTCATTCTCTGTCTCTTTGTTCATTCTCTCTCCCTCTGTTTCATTCTCTTTCTCCCTGTTTCATTCTCAGTCTCTCTGTTTCATTTTTTGACTCTCGGTTTTATTCTCTGTCTCGCTGTTTTATTCTCTGTCTCCCTGTTTCATTCTCTGTCTCTCTGTTTCATTCTCTGTCTCTCTGTTTCATTTTCTGTCTCTCTGTTTTCATTCTCTGTCTCTCTGTTTCCATTTTCTGACTCTGTTTTATTCTCTGTCTCTCTGTTTCTTTCTCTGTCTCTATGTTTTTATGTCTCTGCCCTCTCGGGTTATTTCTCTACTCTTGTTTCATTCTCTTTTCTCTCTCTGTGAACTCTGTCTCTTTGTCTCTTTTTAATCTCTTCCCTCCGCGTCAATCTTTTCTGTCTGTTTTATTCTCCACTCTCTGTTTTATTCTCTGTCTCTCTGTTTCATTCTCTGTCTCTCTGTATCATTCTCTTATCAAAGTGCCTGTCAGTATTGTAATTGCCTTTCATGGGATTGTTAAAGTGGGTTCTTTTTTCCTTTGACTGGACTTTGATTCACTGTCTCCCTGTTTCTGCTTCTAGCTCTTTATTAGTGTCTCTTTCTGGGACCTTCTCTACTTTATCCTGGTTCCGCCCGTCTGTCTGTCTGTCTG
Source organism: Rapana venosa (assembly GCA_028751875.1). Lineage (NCBI taxonomy): Eukaryota > Metazoa > Mollusca > Gastropoda > Neogastropoda > Muricidae > Rapana > Rapana venosa. The sequence continues at coordinate 35,329,669 of CM054160.1, read as the reverse complement.
TTTGTTTGTTTGTTTTTCTCTCTTCTCACTCTTTTTCTCGCCGCTCTCGCCCCTCTCTCTCTCCTCTCTCTCCCTCTCTCTCTCCTCTCTCTCTCTTCTCTCTCTCTCTCTCTTCTCTTCATCTTTTCTCTCTCTCTCTCCCCTCTCCCACCCTCTTTTTTTCATTCATAGCCCTCAAACCATTGTGACAAAACATAGGCTGTCACCTACTTAGCACAATAATATTAACCAGCACAAAATGCTTTGAAAAACAGTCAGGTAAATAAACAAACAAACAAACAAAGATACAAACAACAGCAAATGAAGCTAAAAGGATCAATAGGAAATGTTTTCCGGTCGGTGCACCATTCGTGATAAACTAGGCTGGCTTGTTCAGGGACTGTTGCCACTCTTCAACCCAACAGTGTGAGACAACACGTTATTGCCTTGACAGAACAGTTTGCCCATCAATCATTGTCGGCAGCCTTGTCTATTCCGTGTGTATTGAAAGTGTTGACAGTGTAGCAACAAACAGTCAGGACAAGTGTTGACAGTGTGGATGTGTGTTATGAGGACAAGTGTTGACAGTGTAGCAACAAACAGTCAGGACAAGTGTTGACAGTGTAGCAACAAACAGTCAGGACAAGTGTTGACAGTGTGGATGTGTGTTATGAGAACAAGTGTTGACAGTGTAGCAACAAACAGTCAGGACAAGTGTTAACAGTGTGGATGTGTGTTATGAGGACAAGTGTTGACAGTGTAGCAACAAACAGTCAGGACAAGTGTTGACAGTGTAGCAACAAACAGTCAGGACAAGTGTTGACAGTGTGGATGTGTGTTATGAGGACAAGTGTTGACAGTGTAGCAACAAACAGTCAGGACAAGTGTTGACAGTGTAGCAACAAACAGTCAGGACAAGTGTTGACAGTGTAGCAACAAACAGTCAGGACAAGTGTTGACAGTGTAGCAACAGTGAGGACAATTGTTGACAGTGTAGCAACAGTGAGGACAAGTGTTGACAGTGTAGCAACAGTGAGGACAAGTGTTGACAGTGTAGCAACAGTGAGGACAAGTGTTGACAGTGTAGCAACAAACAGTGGGACAAGTGTTGACAGTGTGGCAACAGTAGAGGACAAGTGTTGACAGTGTAGCAACAGTGAGGACAAGTGTTGACAGTGTAGCAACAGTGAGGACAAGTGTTGAAAGTGTAGCAACAGAGAGGACAAGTGTTGACAGTGTAGCAACAGTGAGGACAAGTGTTGACAGTGTAGCAACAGTGAGGACAAGTGTTGACAGTGTAGCAACAAACAGTGAGGACAAGTGTTGACAGTGTAGCAACAGTGAGGACAAGGGGTTTAGAAGCAGTTTTACGCAACAGTGAGGACAAGTGTTGACAGTGTAGCAACAGTGAGGACAAGTGTTGACAGTGTAGCAACAGTGAGGACAAGTGTTGACAGTGTAGCAACAGTGAGGACAAGTGTTGACAATGTAGCAACAGAGAGGACAAGTGTTGACAGTGTAGCAACAGTGAGGACAAGTGTTGACAGTGTAGCAACAGTGAGGACAAGTGTTGACAGTGTAGCAACAGAGAGGACAAGTGTTGACAGTGTAGCAACAGTGAGGACAAGTGTTGACAGTGTAGCAACAGAGAGGACAAGTGTTGACAGTGTAGCAACAGTGAGGACAAGTGTTGACAATGTAGCAACAGAGAGGACAAGTGTTGACAATGTAGCAACAGTGAGGACAAGTGTTGACAGTGTAGCAACAAACAGTCAGAACAAGTGTTGACAGTGTAGCAACAGTGAGGACAAGTGTTGACAGTGTAGCAACAGTGAGGACAAGTGTTGACAGTGTAGCAACAGTGAGGACAAGTGTTGACAGTGTAGCAACAGTGAGGACAAGTGTTGACAGTGTAGCAACAGTGAGGACAAGTGTTGACAGTGTAGCAACAGTGAGGACAAGTGTTGACAGTGTAGCAACAGTGAGGACAAGGCTGTGGAAGGTTCAGGTTGACTGTTTTGCGTTGCTTAAACAAACCTTGGAACAGCTTCCTCAGCTCATATGAACGCTTTTCTGGTGAAGAATACTGGAGAATACTGCTTGATTTATGGGGGCCTTGATTGTACGTAGTAGAGCGTGCAGTTCATACAACACAATGACTGAACTGTATTTATTGCTCCGTTCGTTTGTTTTTGTTCATTTGAAAGACACACAGACAGACGCACAGACAAACTGACTGACTGATGGACTTACAGACGATAGATAACACACATATCCACAAACGCACGCTCTCACGCATGCATACACACATACACAAACAGATATATATATATATATATATATATATATATATATATATAAGAGATGAGAGAGAGAGAGAGAGAGAGAGAGAGGAGAGAGAGAGAGAGAGAGAGAGAAAGAGAAAGACAGAAAGAGAGAGAGATGTGTGTGTGTGTGTGTGTGTTTGTATACTCACTGTCAACACTTCCAAAGGTCTTGTCCACACTGTTTGTATATGAGTGTTTATATATATATACAGCTTTCGTGCACATTAAAACATGTTCCGCTTTTCGGAAAGGTAGGCCATTGTGTTTCGGTGGGAACATAGATAGATAGATAATAGATAGAGAGATAGAGAGAGAGAGATAGAGAGAGAGAGAGAGAGATGATAGATAGATAGATAGATAGATAGATAGATAGATAGAGATAGATAGATAGGAGATAGAGAGAGAGTAGATAGATAGATAGATAGATAGATAGATAGATAGATAGATAGATAGATAGATAGATAGATAGATAGATAGATAGATAGATAGATAGATAGATAGATAGATAGATAGATATCACAATTTAAACAAACAAACAAAAAGCTAAACTACACGATTGACGAACAATGGTCCTCTGCTTTCAGACCAGTGTCTTGCCATAGCGCCCACCTGCTGACCGAGGAAAACAAGGAATTGATTCTGGGAACTCCGCCAGCTTAGGCAGGGAGCAGGCAAGGCAAGGCACAGACAGATCGGGACGGGTTTTTCGATCGACAGAAGTCTCACGTGCACTAAAGATGAACACGGTGAGATTAACAGAGTGAGAGTGTGAAGTAGAGAGACTGCTGTGATAAGCCAGCTCTTCGTCAGCCCCTCTAGCCTACACCCTACACTGGTGTGTACCGCTACGCTTCCTTCACCCTGTGTGGTGTATATCTCTATCTGTCTAGAGAGAGAGAGAGAGGTCTGCTTTTCTGCCCAGGATGGACATCATCTAGAGTGGTTTTTGTCTGCGATGTGATATTATTTTTTAAGTTGTTTCGCTGAAGGTGGATCACCTAACGTGGATTTTCTTATTGAATGATCGTGAGTATTTGGTGTTGTGTGTGTGTGTATTTGTGGTGTGTGTTATTTGTGTGTGTGTGTATTTGTGTGTGTGTGCTGTGTGTGTGTGTGTGTGTGTGTGTGGTGGTGGTGATGTGATGAGTGAGTGAGTGAGTGAGTGAGTGAGTAAGTGAGTGATAGACACTAAACGTCGTTGTGGTGTGTGTGTGTGTGTGTGTGTGCGTGCGTGTGTGTGGTGGGGGTGCGTGCGTGCGTGCGGGTGCGTGCGTGCGTGCGTGCGTGCGTATGTGTGTAGTCTGTCTGCCTTTCTGTCTTGTCTTGTCTGTCTTTTTGTTTGTCTGTCTGTGCTTTTTGCCCCAGATATATCTCCCTGTTTGTTTGTTTCTCTCTCTCTCTCCCTCCCTCCCTCCCTCCCTGAGGGACACACATACAAGCGCGTACGCATGCACACATACACACGCACACACACAGACACACACACACACAGGCACACTCACACACACACGCGCGCGCGCGCGCACGTACTGCCAGTTAAGCCTGTTTGTGTTCATTGTTGATTTGGTTCATCATTGGTTAAATGAAGACTTTTTCAAATGACTGATCGGGCAAGACGAGCTGAATCAATGTTGCTGTTCTTTCTATAATGTGTGCCTGTCTGTGTCTGTCTTCTCTTGGTCTGTTTATCCGTCTGTCTGTTCTCTTCTTTGTTGTTATCTGCTGCATTTCGACTGTAGACTGCTATCATGTGGTTGGTAAATGATTATTTTGCCTTCATTAATCTAGAAACTTTAGTCATTGTCTAACCAGAAATAACGAGAACCTACTCGTGTGTGTGTATGTGTGTGTGCGTGCGTGCGTGCGTGTGTGTGTGTGTGTGTGTGTGTGTGTGTGTGTGTGTGTGTGTTGTGTGTGTGTGTGTTGTGTGTGTTTGTTGTGTGTGTTGTGTGTGACAGTTTTGTGAGGTAACATTAACTACGGACTGAAAAATGCAGTCCAAAGAAAAAGTGAAGGAAGAGGTCCAGTGTGCCTTCAGGAGAAGTGATGGGGTACAGATAAAGGTGGGGTATGATGCCAGTATGACCTACGTTGAAGTAGATTTTTGACAGCTTATTCGTAGCTTTTCTTGCTGAAAGGAAAAGAAGTTGAAATTACCACGAGAAACGTACTTTGGCCCTTTTATCAAAAATTATGGGGATTGTAAAGTCGAACAAATGCATTAAAAGCTTATTATGACAGCATGAAATGAAAGGTCGGGTACAAGGTAATATTTATTAATGTACTTTAAAAAGCCAGATCAGGTCGTCTGCGGTCTGTTATATTTTGTTTCGTTTTGTTAATAAACATAATTGATTTGTGATGGGGACTCGTAATAAAGGAAAAGGTGATGCGTTTTAATGCCATTTACTTAAAAGTATTAACGAAATAATCTGAACTATGTTGCTTTTTCATTTAGCCAAATGTGACTTTAGCTCAAATTCTTATTGCATTCCGTAAGGGTTTGTCAGAGAATGGCTTGTAGAGACATGTAAAAACTGTATATGGGTGTACAACAGTACGTGTTTCTGTTAGTAACTGGTTGTATAAAAATGTGCACCCTTCTTCACACAGTTTAATTTTCGCACCCCTTCCAAAATGGCTGCCTGCAGAGGCATGGTGCAGTGTTGTGGACTATGACCACGTCCGCTTTTGATGATGGCCCTTTTGATTCTTCCATGAGCTAGGGTTTCTTTTCATTACATGTCCAGTTTGTGATACAGAAAAGAGAACAGTTACGACCATAGGAGAGGTTTGTTTTCTATTGTGGATTATCTTATTTGATGTTATTCAAAAGTATACAAAGTAAATACGAAACTACTTTATGGAGACACCCACCCACCCAACCCACACCCACCCACACACACACACACACACCACACACACACACACACACACACACACACACACACACACACACAACACCACACACACACACACACACACACACACGCACGCACGCACGCGCTCACAAACGCACACGCACACACACACACACACACACGTTCAAGAGGATTTTTCCTTTGGAGTTAATATTAGTGCCAATGCACGTGTGTGTGTACGTGTTGCGTATGTGTAATAAGTTTTTACGTCGTGTTCCCAATTGGTGTGTGTGTGTGTGCGTGCGTGTCTGCGTGCGTGCGTGCGTGCGTGCGTGCGTGTATGTGTGTGTGTGTTGGTGTGTGTGGGCGGGTGTGTGCGTGTGTGTGTGTGTATGTGTGTGTGTGTGTGTGTGTGTGTGTTGTGTGTGTGTGTGTGTGTGTGTGTGTGTGTGTGTGTGTGTGTGTTTTCGTGACATTTTTATTTGAAGTCATTTTGGAATGTTTTAACCAATATGAAATGTAGCTTTTTGTGTCCTTTGTGATTGTGACGTGTTTCAATCTGCCTGTCAGTATTGTAATTGCCCTTCATGGGATGATTAAAGTGTTTTTGACTTGGCTTTGAACTGACTTGAACTCTTCTCCTCCAAAAGTCCTTCAAATGATACTATAAACCGATGTTCGATGTGTGAATGCGCACAGAACATCTTGTGCACTCGTTTAAAACCTTTCCGCCTTTTCGGAAGAGTAGGCCATTTGTGTCGATGGGAACGGATGACAGAATTTACAAAACCGCATGCATCAAACGGGGACTGGATGCAAAAAAGTACTTGAGTGCTTATACCATCATTCTCAAAATAAAACACACACATACACACATACACACACGCGCGCGTGCTCGCACGCACGCACAGACTCACACACGTATGGATGGATGGATGGATGGATGGATGGATGGATGGATGGATGGATGGATGGATGGATGGTGGATGGATGGGTGGATGGATGGATGGATGGATGGATGGATGGATGGATGGATGGATGGATGGATAGGTGCAGTTTATAAAGCCACACCTTGAAGCAGCTTGGTTTGTTGTGGACAGCTAAGCTGATTGATGTTAAGACAGTGTGGTGTTCAGGACATCTTCTGGCCGCTTTTCAGTCAGGTCTAGCCAGATGAATGGGGCCATACTAAAAACAAATACGATAAAAATAGTCTCCTAGTCTGTCCTAGTGGACTTCTATATATAAGTTTATTTGGCAATATTTGGGTTATTCTGAGAATGACTACCCACTCCAGCATCCTTATCCAATCTATGGTACTTCTTAATACTCCAAAGAGTTCATAATTATTAGTTTTGCCTGCTGAAGAAACAGCTACTATCTACGTAATTATAGACTGCCTTTTACGTAATTACTAGACTGCCTTGTACTTACCTTTATATTATTAGGCTTTGGCTTTACTGTACTAACTCAGTCTTATGATGTAACTGGTTTCTTTTTTAGGTCATGTGTCTTGTTTGCTGTGTGTGCTTTCTTTGTATTATAGTTGTTGTCAATTCTTTTAGTAGTGTCGTTTGGTTTTCGTTTTGTGTTCATTTGTTTGTTTTGTTTTGTTTGTTTTGTGTGTCTTTTCATTGTTTGTTTTGTGTGTCTGTTTTCATTTTTTTTTTTTGTGTGTCTGTTTTCATTTGTTTGTTTGTGTGTCTGTTTTCATTTTGTTTTTTTGTGTGTCTGTTTTCATTTTGTTTTTTTCGTGTGTCTGTTTTCATTTTGTTTTGTTTTGTGTGTCTGTTTTCATTTTGTTTTGTTTTGTGTGTCTGTTTTCATTTTGTTTTTTTGTGTGTCTGTTTTCATTTTGTTTTGTTTTGTGTGTCTGTTTTCATTTTGTTTTGTTTTGTGTGTCTGTTTTCATTTTGTTTTGTTTTGTTGTGTCTGTTTTCATTTTGTTTTGTTTTGTGTCTGTTTTCTTTTGTTTTGTGTGTCTGTTTTCATTTTGTTTTGTTTTGTTTTCTTGTTTTTGTTTTGTGTGTCTGTTTTCATTTTGTTTTGTTTTGTATGTCTGCGTTTTCATTTTGTTCCTCGGCTAGGCTAGAGCTCCAATGTTCACTGATGGTGAAAATGTGTGTATTGAGCAGCTGTTGCCCGGCATTAAAGTAGCCGCATTCCGACTTCAGAATGATGTCTAAACGCGATACCAATGTGGATGCGCTTCTAAGATTGTGTCATCCTTTCACACCAGCACGCAGTGGCTTATTCTCTCTAAAGGCGGAACGGGTTTTTACCTTCACCTATCCCGTGGTCCCGTAGACTGTAGGGACCGGAGGAAGCTGGTTGCAAGATGAAGATTTTGCAACCAGTTTCTTCCGCTCCCCGTGGTCCTCTGCTTTCCGTACAAGTCGTTCCACTCAAGGCCAGTCCATTCAAGGCTAGTCCATGTTGTCTTCCCATCGTTTTCTCTGTCAGTCCGTCAGATCACGAATGCAACGCTCTTACCAGTAGATTATACCACCCCCTTTTGTGTGTCGAACTTACAAGTCTGTCTCCCTGTATGGCTATCTGCCCGTTGCTCTGTCTGTCTGTCTATATATCTTATGTCTGTATCTCTGTGTCCGTGTTGTGTGTGGTGTGTGTGTGTTGTTGTTGTGTGTGTGTGTGTGTGTGTCTGTCTGTCTGTCTGTCTGTCTGTCTGTCTGTCTCTCTCTCTCTCTCTCTCTCTCTCTCTCTCTCACTCTCTCTCCTCTTCTCTCTCCTCTCCTCTCTCATCCCTCTCTCTCTCCCTCCCTCTCTCTCTCTCTCTCTCTCTCTCTCTCTCACCTCCCTCCGTCTGTCTGTCTGTCTCTACTCTCACTCTCTCTCTCTCTCTCTTCCTCTCCATTCTCCTTCTCTCTATCTCTCTCTCTCTCCCTCCCTCTCTCTCTCTCTCCTCCTCTCCTCCCACCTCCTCGTCTAATTTCATTGTTTTAGCATTGTAGTTAGGAAACTGTGTTCTTTGTACCCTTTCAGGGTTCTATACCAATCCTCATCATAGAGAAAGTGTGTGTATGCAACCCACGTTTACCCACCATAGAGGAAAGTGTGTGTATGCAACCCATTTACCCACCATTCGAGGGAAATGTGTTGTCTGTCTATCCCCATTTCCTCACAATGAGAAAGTGTTTGATCGCAACCTCTTTACCCATCCATGAGGAAATGTGTTATGCAACCCCTTTACCTACCATAGGGAAGCAGTTGTGTATGAACCTCTATTTACCTGCACTATGAGCAGTGTGTGTATGCAACCATTTACCCACCTTAGTGCGAAGTGTGTGTAGCAACCTCACTTTACCCACCATGCGGAAGTTGTGTTTGTATTGCCAACCCACTTTTACCTCATAGAGAAGTTGTGTATGCAACCCACTTTATCCCACTTTCATTAGTGAAAGTGTGTGTATGCAACCATCTTTACCCACCTGTAGGAAGTTTGTATATGTCTATACGCTCTCTTTACCCACCATTAGTGATAGTGTGTTATGCAACCCACTTTACCCACCATAGAGGCAGCCGCATTCCGACTTTGGGGACTCTGTCTCTGATCCTGTCTAGTCCTGCTCTTTTCTTGTCTCTGATCCTGTCTAGTGCTGCTCTTTTCTTGTCTCTGATCCTGTCTAGTGCTGCTCTTTTCTTGTCTCTGATCCTGTCTAGTGCTGCTCTTTTCTTGTCTCTGATCCTGTCTAGTCTGCTCTTTTCTTGTCTCTGATCCTGTCTAGTGCTGCTCTTTTCTTGTCTCTGATCCTGTCTAGTCCTGCTCTTTTCTTGTCTCTGATCCTGTCTAGTGCTGCTCTTTTCTTGTCTCTGATCCTGTCTAGTGCTGCTCTTTTCTTGTCTCTGATCCTGTCTAGTGCTGCTCTTTTCTTGTCTCTGATCCTGTCTAGTGCTGCTCTTTTCTTGTCTCTGATCCTGTCTAGTCCTGCTCTTTTCTTGTCTCTGATCCTGTCTAGTCCTGCTCTTTTCTTGTCTCTGATCCTGTCTAGTCCTGCTCTTTTCTTGTCTCTGATCCTGTCTAGTCCTGCTCTTTTCTTGTCTCTGATCCTGTCTAGTCCTGCTCTTTTCTTGTCTCTGATCCTGTCTAGTCCTGCTCTTTTCTTGTCTCTGATCCTGTCTAGTCCTGCTCTTTTCTTGTCTCTGATCCTGTCTAGTCCTGCTCTTTTCTTGTCTCTGATCCTGTCTAGTCCTGCTCTTTTCTCCTCCTCCTCCTCCCTGTCTGGTTTTCTTCTTCCCAATGTAGTGCAAAGTGGGGACAAGGGGGGTGAGAGAGATATATTTATACATTGATATATGCATTTTATGACATGACAGACATTTATATATTTGTGTACGTGTATTTTATTTATTCAGTTCAGGGATAATGGAATAAACACTCATGTACTTTTTTTCATCCAGTCCCTGTGTGTATGCAGTATTGTAAATTGTCATCCGTTCCAATCGGCACACAATAGGCTACTCTTCCGAATAGCGGAACGGTTTTAACATATGTGTGTGTGCAAGTATATAGACAGTAGTATTTGTAATAGTCGTAGTAGTAGTAGTAGTAGTAGTAGTAGTAGTAGTAGTAGTAGTAGTAGTAGTAGTAGTAGTAGTATATAGTGTTAGTAGTAGCAGTAGTTAGTGTGTAGTTAGTAGTAGTTAGCAGTAGTATATATATATATTGTGTGTGTGTGTGTGTGTGTGTGTGTGTGTGTGTGTTGTGTGTGTGTGTGTGTGTGTGTATGTAAGTATGTATATATATATTATATATATATATTATATATAATATATATATATATTATAATATATATATATATATATATATATGATGTATGTATGTATGTATGTATAATAGAAAAATATAAACAACAATCACAGTTGCAAAACGTTATCTATAAATAAAAATAACATGTAATGCACAAGGAATCAATGAAGTAAGACACATATAGGGCATAACAAATTACTTTCAAATTTTGTTTTAGTATTATCAGACTTTTTTTCTTTCATATTCCAATCTATTTCTTCATCTAATATTTATTCATGTCGTTCCTTCTTTCTCTTTTTTGTGTCATTTGTTTCCATTCATCCATCATGTTGTGCTTCCTTCTTTCCTTCCTTTCTTGCTTCTTTCCTTCCTTCCATTCTACCTTCCTTTCTTGCTTCCTTCCTTCCATTCTTCCTTCCTTCCGTCCATTCTTCCTTTCTTACTTCCTTCCTACCATTCTTCCTTTCTGCCTTCCTTTCTTCCTTCCATTTTCCTTCCTTCCTTTCTTGCTTCTTTCCTTCCTGACTTTCTTCCTTCCTTCCTTCTTCCTTCCTTCCTTCCTTCCTGTCTTGCTTCCTTCCTTCCTACCATTCTTCTCTTTTTCCTTCCTTCCTTCCATTCTTCCTTCCTTTCTTGCTTCTTTCCTTCCTTCCCTTCTTCCTTCCTTTCTTGCTTCCTTCCTTCCATTCTTCCTTCCTTCCTTCCATTCTTCCTTTCTTTCTTGCTTCTTTCCTCCTTTCCATTCTTTCTTCCTTCCATTCTTCCTTCCTTTATTCCTTCCTTGTTTCTTGCTTCCTTCCTTCCTTCCATTCTTCCGTTCTTGCTTCTCTCCTCCCCTTCATTCTTCCTTCTTCCTTTCTTGCTTCTTTCCTTCCTTCCATTCTTCCTTCCTTCCTTTTTTCCTTCCTTCCTTCCTTCCATTCTTCCTTCTTTCTTTCTTGCTTCTTTCCTTCCTTCCATTCTTCCATCTTTCTTTCTTGCTTCTTTCCTTCCTTCCCTTCTTCCTTTCTTTCTTCCTTCTTTCCTCCTTTCCTTATCTCTTTTTCTTTAATTCTTTCTTTATTTCCTTTTTTCATTTTCTTTTTCTTTCATCTTTCCATTTTCCCTTTTTCTCTGTGTTGCTCTCTTCTCTCTTTCAGCATCGATACAGCAATTCAGCTGATGTGCTAGATACTTCGTGCCTTGAAATCTGCCAGTGCTGCCTGTCCATTGACAGAAGACTGTGTTTGCTGAAGCACATGTACACATATGTCTGCTTACATTCGTACCGCCTGAACAGCCATCCCTCTGTCATCAACACACTGTCCTATTATTGTGTTTATGGCTGTACTGTCTATATGGCCCCTCTTCAATGTCACAACTCCTTAGTGCTCTCTGTATTGTTGGAATTACGACTGTGACCTTTTTCGTTTTGCTATCTATTTTTCCTCTGTCTTTTCGTTTTCGTTGTGCTACTTACTGTTTTGTTTTGTTTTTCTGTGTACCTGTTTTATCAGTTTAAATATGTTTAGCGTTTTTAATAAAATGTTACACATATTTAGCGCGTGTGAAAAACCTACGGCAACAATAGAGTATCCCTGACAAAATTCTGCAGAAAAGGCCACTCTGATAGGGAAACAAATACAGTTGCCGACAGGAAAATAAAAATAATGGGTGATGATGCTCTTGTGGCGACGGGCTCTCCCCGGCAAGAGCAGCCCGAATTTCACGTAATCTGCCGTCATTCAAAGTGGTTTCAAATTCAAATTTGTAATTGTATAATTACAAATACACCATATATATAAATATATATATATATATATATATATATATATATAGAGAGAGAGAGAGAGAGAGAGAGAGAGAGAGAGAGAGAGAGAGAGAGACCGACAGACAGGAAGGCAGATAGACAGACACATAGACAGACACATAGATAGATATAGGTAGATAAATGCGAATGCATGCGTGCGTGCGTGCGTGCGTGCGTGCGTGCGTGCGTGCGTGCGTGCGTGAGTCGTGCGTGTGTGTGTGTGTGTGTGTGTGTGTGTGTGTGTGTGTGTGTGTGTGTGTGTGTGTGTGTGTGTGTGTGTGTCAAGTCAAGTCAAGTCAAAATTTTATTTCCAGATGGTACATTGAATAAGCAATGCATTTGCTTTTTTTCATCAAGCCATCTATCTAAGAACAAATTTCGTAATGATTATACTAAGACACTACATTATTGCATCGTTTACCATTAAATTAAACCAGTAAAAAAAAAAAAAAAAAAAAAAAGGAAAAAATCGATAAGGAAATACATTGAAAATACAAATTACCACATATACATATACACGCACACACATACTCATGCACACCTGAGCGTGTGCGCGCTCACGTCCACACACACATTTAAATATAAAAATGTTTTAAGAATTAAAAAAAGAAAATCATAGAACGTCAGGGACACACAAATTACTTCACTTACTGTTTCATCCATTTTTTCACGTTTATACTTTAGATAATAAAAAAGATACAGGAATAAAACGTTAGAAAATACTAGGCATTCGTCATTACTGAAATATTACCTTCAATGACCTCCCTCCTCTCCTCCTCCACCCAGCAAACGTGTGCTTTTTATGCGCTCATACTTTTCAAATAGCGCTTTTTTAAAAATGACATATTCACACAATAACTATCCAAGCAAGCGAAGTCAAATAAGATTACAATAATGATTATTATAATAGCGATACAATTATAACAACAATCACCCATCACCATGAGACAACAATATAACAAATGATTCCCATCACCATGAGACAATAACATAACGATGATAACAGAAAAGCATTGGAAAGGATGGGGGTGGGGAGGAGTATCAAGGGGGAAGGGAAATACACCTTCAATCAATAGAGAATAATAATTTTAAAAAAACAAACAAACAATTATTCAAACAAGTAGAACCCCTATATGATACAGAATTCAAAAGCCCATAATCAACTGGATTAGCAAAACTAAAACAATATCAAACTAAAACAGTATCGCTTATAATAGTACTAATAATCTCATCTCTAACTGCAATAAAAACAACATCCACGATAAAATCTATTGAGTTAGACAAGACAAAGGGCATGAGCAGAGGAGAGGAAATGAGAGGAGAGGAGAGGAGAGGAAAGAGAGAGAGAGAGAGAGAGAGAGAGAGAGAGAGAGAGAGAGAGAGAGAGAGAGAGAGAGAGAGAGAGAGAAGGACACACTATCAGCTATCAGGTCTACCATAAAAAGATTTTTTAAAAATTTCCTCCTTTCCACCTGTTTCAACATTGCAGATTATTTACTAGCTTGCATAGATTCTCTTACTTCTTTGCATAATTAGTGTGCCTCTTTCCTGCCTCCCCCTCCCTCCACACATATACAGTGTGTGACTGTAGAATTTCTAGTCACAGTAAAATATACTTGAATTTTTGTTGTTGTAGGGAATACCATTAGTGCTGGTAAATGTAAGTATGGTTTATTTTGCCGTATTAATCATGGTTGATTTGCATTATTAGTCAATTCCTAGGCATTCATGCATTAAATGGCTTTTTAGCTGTGCCTTGAACTGATTTTTGTTTTTGATACATTTTAAGCGTTTTGGGAGCTTGTTCCATAAGTCACTACCTGAGTACAAGAAGCTTGTTTTGTAAAGATTATTTCTTGGTCTCGAAATGTTAGTAGATGATTATGTCTGTGTTCATTGATATTGAAGCTATTGGTGATCTTTGGAGGGGCATTTCCATTGATAACTTTCTGACAAATAGATCTTTATTTAGATAAAGTCTGTTTTAAAGGTTAGGATATTTGTTTTCTTATAATCGTTGATGTTAGGGAGCTTGATTGTAAGTAGAACAAGTTTCAGTGCTCTTTTATATAATCTAATGAATCAAATTTTAAATTTGTATCACTGCAGCTGTCCCAAAGAGATGAAGCATAGTCAACTATAGGCAAAATATGGCCGCAAAAAAAGAGTTTGCGAGAGAGTGGTTATTCAGAAAATGTTTTATTTTTGATAACTGAAGTAGCTTGTAAGAAAGACGTTTTCCTAGCGCCATCACATGGTCGGTCCAAGTAAGATTTTTGTCAATAATTACACCCAGAATTCTGTGGGAGTCAACTTCTTCAATTACTCTTTTATCATCAACAGAGGTTGGAATTTATCTTTCATTTTTTGTCTCTTTTGTCTTGCTAGTACATACATACACTTAGTTTTTCGCGTATTTAAGGACATATGGTTTAGCTTAGTCCAAGTAACCAATCTGTCAATATTGTGTTGAAGTTTGATTGTAAGTCTGTGGGGGTCAAAAGTCACTACAATAGAGGGATGTGTCTCACAAACATTTCACAGCTACATTCTAAAAATTGGGTAAGTCATTTACATAGATTGAAATAGAAGTGGACCCAATATTGACCTTGTGGTACTCCATGTTTTAATAGGTACTATTCTGATGTTTGATTATTTGCAGTTACTAGCTGCTCCCTTTCGACAAAAGCTTTTCAAAAGATTTATCATTTCGGGTTTTAGTTTGTACAAGTGAAGTTTACGCAATAATAGGGAATGATTGATTACATCAAATGCTTTTTCAAAGTCAACAAAAAGAAGGCCTGTATATTTTTTTTCATTGATGTTGTGTGGGAGATTGTCTGTAATTTGTGTAAGAGTTGTGTGACAGGAATAGTTTTTACGAAAACCTGACTGATCTTCATTTAATAGATTGTTATTTACAAAGGAATATACGGATTTTTGGATATGTTTTCAAAGGGTTTAGATAAGCAGACGGGAATTGAAATTGGTCTGAAAATTTTAAAGGGACAAGCAGTATCACCTGATTTGTGGACTGGTATGTTTTTTGCTATTTTAAATATGGCAGGAAAGTTGGGTTTTTCCCTCTATGCACAAGTTATACAAGTATGTCAGTGTCCCAGCTATAACTTGACCACCAAAGCTTAATTATTCTTCCATCTAGATTGTCAAAACCACGTGTTCTGGAACTTTTTTGAAGAGACAGGCTTTCCAAGACGTCTGTGATTGTCATTGGCAGTAGTTTAAGGGGAAATTTTTAAAATTTCTTTTGATTCGATATATTGTTCTAAGTAATGGAGATCATTTTCATTTGATTGTCATTTGATATTACTTTGTCAGCAATGTTTGAGAAGTGGTTGTTTCATTCATCAGCTGATATATCTTTAACTGTCTGTTGACTTTTTGATATAGGTTTATTACATAATGTATTGATGGCTTTCCATACTTGTCGAGAGTCGGTTGTTTGAAAATTAACAACTTTTGAATGTAATCACGTTTTGATTTGCGTTTTAGTGAAGTTATTTTGTTTCTTTGTGCTCTGAACTGTCATTGAACATGTGTTTTAAAATAGTCTCTTAGTGTATTTCGGATTCTATGTCTTTTGTTATCCAAGGTGGTTTGATTTTTCTTGAACTCTTTTTTTTATGAAAGGGGCATGTTTGCCCGTATACTGAAGTAAATGTCCTAATCCAAAATTCAACAGCTTCATCAGGGTCTGGGATTTGGTATATGGCATGTAATGGCGAGTTTGTCAAGTCTGAAAGGAAATCTTGCTCGTTAAAGTTTTTAAATTTCCTGTAAAAAATAGTTTTATGCCCTACTTTAGGTTTTTGATACGATTTTTAAACCAAGTAAACCCAACGGTTTTAGTCACTGCATCCACATGAGGGAGCACATACTTCTGTTATGTGTTGTTTTTGTATAGTGTAGATATGATCTTTTAATGTTTTGGGTTATTTGTTATCCGAGTTGGTCTATCTATTAGTTGTTCTAGGCCATACATTTAATGTTGTGGCTCCATTTTGGTTTAGGTTTTAATAAGTCTATATTAAAATCCCCAAAGAATAATTGTTTCATTGTTTAAAAGTATTACCTCGTCCATAAGGGAGTTGAATTTTCTAGCCAGTCTCTGGTTTCTGAAGATTTCTGTATATAAATCCTATTAATATTGGTCTATTGTGTTTTAATTTTATTTCAATCCACATGGATTCAATGTCAAAACCTCAAGGTTATATATTCTTTTACAACTGAGCGAGGAGGCTATATATGTAAAGCCCGGGTTTGTACTTGGTTTGTGAGGATCTTCACGAAATTTGATACCCTGGAATATTCATGTGTGCATCTGTAACATTTGGAGAGAGTCGGGATTCAGCTAGGCAAAAAAAATGAAACTGATTTCCACTGTTGTATTATGGTTGCAATGTCAACTTTTTTGTTTGTTGCATTTTTGATATTCAGGAAAGCCTACTCGGAAGGCCCTGTTTTGTTGGCCACTTGTCTGAATTAGAGACATAATATATGCCCGGGATTGATTGGCTAATTTATGTATATATTTTCTTGTTCTGTACGTTTATAAGTAAACTATCAAAATAGAAGACCCGTTTAGTAGGTTTTCTATTCAATAATCAAAGGGGGAAATATAATATGAAATAAGGAAACACCCAATAAAAACGAAACAATACTAAGGTAATTTCAAAAGCTGCTCTGGATCTGCAAAAAATCGATCTTTTATATCAACACAGTATATAAACCCAGTCCCCTTTAAAATTTCATACACTAAATGGAGATCAAAGTATACCAACACGTACATTAAAGTGTGGAATATTTTGATTAAAGAAATACTACAAAACTTCTTTTTTTTTTTTCTAAATCAATAACTATCACTTACACAATACACGTTTTCATATAAAGCTCTAAACAAGGAAGATACGTCACAGGCAGTAGATACAATAGTAAAGAAATAGAATTTCTGGAAAATCAATAGCAAAATTTGTCTCTAAAACAACTGTTCAGATGCTAGAGTCTTGGTGTAGCAATATAGTGCTAATCACAACAGTCAATTTTTTTAAATCAAGCAGACTGCTTGAAAAAACCAGCAATATAGCTGCTAGTCGCAAAAGTCAATTGTTACAGTCAAGCAGACTGCTTTATTATCCAGCAATATACCTGTTAGTCACAAAAGTCAAATTGCTTCAGTCAGGCAGAACGTTTTTATAAACCACACACAGCACGACTTTGATCAACATCAATTTAATTACTGGGAAAAGAAAGAAAAAAAAATGAAAGGAAAAAAGGAGAGGTGAAGAAAAGTATTGAGAGGGAGAGGGGAAATTGTTGGGGAAGAAATGAAGCAATCATTTATAATTCTGTGATTCAATATACTTTGGATGCAGGCAGACAGGCACACACACACACCACACACACACACACACACACACACACACCACACACCACACACACACACTAAACATACACAACCCCACACTTGCAGAACGTACATGTGCATGCACGCATGCGCACGCTCGCACCATACAACACTCTTTCATTCACTCATATACCCACACAAGTCCCTTTGGGTGATACTATAAAACGAGGCCCTGTGTGCCAACACTGGCAGAACATCTTGTGCACATTTTCAAGTCCTGTTTCCTCTTCGAAAGAGCAGGTCACCGCGCGCCTTCGGGGAAAAGATGACAAAATCCACAAAAACCCTCCCACACGGAAACGGATGTGAAAAACAACAACACATGAGTGCTTACCCCATTTCCTCGATATGAAAGAACAAATAAAATAAAATAAAATAAAGATAAATAAAACACCCACATGTTTATTGGCACACTTTCCTCACACCCATGTACACGCACATGCACTCCAGACACATGCACCCTACATTATTTTGTCAAATATCTAAGTAGCTCAGAGAGACATTGACTAGTGGTTGTGTGTTGGAGAGGGAGTGCTGATGTTCTCCCTAACCACACTGGCGACTTCTGAACATTGGGGGTTCCTGGGCTGGGAGGGGGGGAAAATGTGTGTCATGAATAGTGTTTTGTTGTCCTTGGTCACAAGGTGGGGTGGGGGTGTCGTTCTTTTTGTTGTAGGCAGCAGGTTGTGTACGTTCACACCTTTCGCTGCCTGGGGGTAGTGACTTGGGTTTTAGGGGTGGTTAGTCTGGTTAGTCTCCGGCTTCATGACTGGCGGCTTCATGGGCTGGCGGCATGGTTGATGAAATTTCCGGGGAAACGAATGTTGAGGGCAAGCGTTCTGTTACCCTGGGGGCTGGGATGTAGAGCATCTAGGTACAGAGACTTTTTAGGTGCTCCAGCCCTGGGGATGAAGGAGGGGGGGTTGTCAATAAACACAACCCCTCTTGCCTGCAGGATTTCCCTAAGAGAAGCTGTCGACTTTGAAGCCATGTCGCGTAAGGGATGTCTTCCGAAGGGAGGAGGATGGAAAGGGGCCGTAGATTGGCATGGGGGAAGACTTTTGTTAGCAGGTGGATCAGTTTGGTCCACTCTGCTATTGTGACAGGCCCGCTTTACAGCTGTTGATGCCCCCGTGAAAGGTGACGCGCTGAATGTGTGGAGAGGGACAGCTTGTTGCCAGCCACTGACACAGGTGTTGACTGTCAGGCCTGGTACAGACAGGGTTGCAGACTAGCCGGCCGCCAACGACATCTTTTTTCTCGTCCCACACCCTTTAGCGCTGAGTCACCTAACAACAGGGTTTACACTCGTTGGGACTGATTTTTGTTGGAGGACATTTAGGGGACTGGAAAGGGGGGTGCTACCAGGTGGATTTGTGAATGGGAAATGGAGTGTGTGTTTTGGTGAGGACGGAAGGAGTGGGATGTGTATGATGCAATGTGTTTGGAGAGAGGCTGTTTGCTTGTGTGTTTGTGTGAAGTTGGTGAATTGTTCACGTTTGTTTGTTTATGTGTGTGTACAGATTGTGATGAAGTGTCAGTCAAGGTTCTGTCGGTCCAAAGAGCGTATCTGTTTGGGGTTTGTTGATATTGTATTCCACTTTTGTGTGTTGTTCTGTGAGTGGTTCAGTGTCGATGGGCAGTCTGACTGCTGGGGTGATGTGTGTGTCTGGTTGTGCTGAGTGTTTGTATCTGTTTCTTGGTAGTATTGTTGATGTTGTGTTGACTGTCTTTGAATGACTGTAGTTTGAGCAGATTTCTTTCAATTGAGTGGACTGGGTTTTTTGGCTGTTTTGGAGTTCGTTGTTTGTTGTGATGCGTCTCTTTCCATTATCTTTATGGAGTTTTTGTTCTTATTTCAGAGTCAGAGATGGTTGGCTGTTGAGTTTTGTCTGTTGGGATATTTGTGATATTTGAGTTTTGAGTGTGTTGATTTCTTTATGCATGTTGGAGATGTGAGATTGGCTGCAAGGAGTTGTTTGTGGAGCATCGTTATCGTGCTACGTTTGTCATTGAAGAAGAGTGTGGGTTTCTTGCATGTGAGCATTGTGGTGTCTTGGTTGTTAGGGGGGTTTGGGAGTGGAGAGTGGTTTTGGGGGAGATTTGGGAGGGGGGGTGAGATTGATGATCACATGGGGAACAGAGGGGGGGGGAGAGAGGCGAGTAGTTTCCTTGGTCTGCTGAAGAAGAAGGGTGGAGGGGAGAGTGGGGTGTTTTCGTTTCTTCCTCTGGTGGAAAGGCACTGCTTTTAAGGGGGTGGTTGGGGAATAGGTGAGGTCAGAGGGAGGGTGGGAGGTGATGGTCACATCGCTGGGAGGGGTTTGGAGGTGTTGCATCGGGAACAGGAGTGAAGACTTGGGGGTGCAGGGGGGTATGGAGTGGGTGAAGTGGGAAAGGGGGGTGGCAAGTGAAGAGAGGGGGAGATGGGGTATCACTGCCTGTTTTCTGGGCTGGCTGACACGGTTGGTCGTCAAGGGTTGTCACTCTCTGGCCATAGTGCGCGACTGTCCGAATGTTTTGGCCAGTAGAGCGTGACGGTCCCATGACGCTGCGGAATAAAGAGCGTCAGTCGCAGTTGCTGCGGGGACACTTTGTGCTGCCAGCTCGGTTACTATTAGTTTTAAGGTTTCGAACCCTTCTCCACCCACTCTGGCCCCACGTTTCCTTGCACATGTATTGTGCCAGTGGAGTTGGTACACTGAATTTTTAGGGGTTGCCTCACTAGAATAGACCTGAATGAAATGTTCTCCACAGTTCACTTGGCAATGTAGGGTTAAAACTGTTGGGACACTTATCTCTTTGTTGTTGTTTTTTTCAAATTCTTTTATTGTTGCGGTAATATTTCTAGGCTGGTATTGCCCAAAAGTACCTTTCATATAATACAAATCGCCATAAGGCAAGTTACTATGAATAGCCTCAAAAGTTATCTGGCAGGGGGTCTTTTGTGAACTGTATTGTCTCCTTGCAAGGCGTTGGGAGTTCATAGAACGAGTAGTGGGTCCCATCATTGGAGTATCACTTTTTTTTTTTTTTTGTTAACTTAGGAGAAGAAGGGGACTAAGAGAAAAAAAAAAACTAAAACAACAACAACAAAATAACCCGCGAAACAATTAAAAAAAAAGAAAACAAGTCGCAAACAGTAATAGGATGAAGATCAATGTCATCTGCTGTGTGCCCTTTTAATGGCCATCACATTCGCGTAGCGAGCCCTCATTCTTCCCGTGTTATAATTAAGAACTGGTACATCACTGACCTGTGTTTGGGCGAGGATAGACAAAGCAGAAACACAATCTCACACAGGGCACTTCAGCTTGTAAGCACGGAACACAGTTAAGCCATCTGGTCCCCCCATTCTGACATAAGACACTTCCTCTTCAGACCGCCGTGGCGGCCTGGTTACGGCAGAGTCCATTGAAGGTTACATCGTTCTTGTCGTTGGCTTAACTGTTGGCCTACGTTTCACTTGAAAGTAAAGAAAATAAAGAAAACTTTACGGTGTGTGTGCTTGTACAAATTGTTGCTGTGGTACAGAAAGTAGAATATAACTGGTATGTACATAGTTGGAACAACCATCAACTGCAGGGGTTGGCGTCTTCTGGACAATGTGTTAGTCTGTTGAAAAGATTCAGTGAGAGGCAAAATAATACTTTCTAAGCAAAATAATAATTTCCCAGCGAAAATATACTTTCCCAGCAAAACGACACTTTCCTAGAAAAATACTTTCCCAGCAAAACGACACTTTCCCAGCAATATACTACTTTTCCAGCAAATTAATACTTTCCCAAGAAAATACTTTCCCAGCAAAATAATTTTTTCCCCACCAAAATCAACAAAATAATACTTTACCAGCAAATTAACACTTTCCCAGCAAAACC
The DNA here is from genome assembly GCA_028751875.1 of Rapana venosa. NCBI lineage: Eukaryota > Metazoa > Mollusca > Gastropoda > Neogastropoda > Muricidae > Rapana > Rapana venosa. The sequence goes on along the minus strand of CM054160.1, from coordinate 35,308,645 downwards.
AACAAAATAATACTTTCCCAGCAAAAAGTTACTTTTCGGGCAAAATAATACTTTCCTGGCAACATGATACTTTCCTATAAAAAAAAAAAAAAAAAAAACCTTTCCCGGCAAAGTAACGCTTTCCCAGAAAAATCAGCAAATTAATACTTTCATGGCAAAATAATACTTTCCCAGCAGAATCAGCAAAATAATGCTTTCCTGGCAAGATAATAATACTTTACCGGCAAAGTCAGCAAAATAATACTTTCCCAGCAAAATAATACTTTCCTGGAAAAATCAGCAAAATAATATTTACCAGCAAAGTCATCAAAGTAATACCTTCCCAGCAAAATAATGCTTTCCTGGCAAAATAAGTTTTCCAGCAAAATAATACTTTACAGGTCAAATCAGCAAAATAATACTTTACAGGTCAAATCAGCAAAATAATACTTTACAGGTCAAATCAGCAAAATAATACTTTACAGGTCAAATCAGCAAAATAATACTTTCCCAGCAAAATCAGCAAAGTAATACTTTCCCAGCAAAATCAGCAAAATACTTTCCCAGCAAAATGTTTTCCCGGCAAAATACTACTTTCCCAGCAAATAATTTTTTTCAGCAAAATAATAATTCCCCAGCAAAATAATACTTTACCAGTAAAATCAGCAAAGTAATTCTTTGCCAGGAAAATCAGCAAAATAATACTTTTCCAGCAAAATGATACTTTCCTGGCAAAATAATACTTTGCCAGCAAAATCAGCAAAATATTACTTTACAGCAAAATCAGCAAAGTGATACCTTCCCAGCAAAATAATGCTTTCCTGGCAAAATCCGCACATAATACTTTCCAGGCAAAATCAGCAAAATAATACTTTCCAGGCAAAATCCGCAAATAATACTTTCCAGGCAAAATCAGCAAAATCATACTTTCCAAACAAAATCAGAAAAATAATACTTTCCCAGCAAAATCAGCAAAATAATACTTCCCCAGCAAAATCAGCAAAATGATACTTTCCCGTCAAAATCAGCAAAATAATACTATACCGACAAAATCAGCAAAATAATACTATACGGCAATTTATTACTTTTTCCAGCGAAATCAGCAAAATAATACATTCCCGGCAAAATCAGCGAAATGATACGCTCCAGCAAAATGATACTTTCCCGTAAAATAATACTTGTTTCCAGCAAAATGATACTTTCCCAGCAAAATCAGCAAAATGATACTTTTCCAGCAAAATCAGCAAAATAATAATTTCCCAGCAAAATGATACTTTCCCAGCAAAATCAGCAAAAACTTTCCCAGCAAAATAATACTTTCCCAGCAAAATCAGCAAACTATTCTTCCCCACCAAAATAATACTTTTCTGGAAAAATAATACTTTCCCGGCAAAATAACACTTTCCCAGGAAAATCAGCAAAATAATTATTTCCCAGCAAAATCAGCAAAATAGTACTTTCCTGGAAAATCGGCAAATAATACTTTCCCAGCAAAATAATACTTTTCCCGGCAAAACAATGCTTTCCTGACAAAATCAGCATATAAGACATTCTCGGCAAAATCAGCAAATAATACTTCTCCAGCAAAATCAGCAAATAATACTTTTCCAGCAAAATCAGCAAATAACACTTTTCCAGCAAATTCAGCAAAGAAATACTATCCCGGCAAAATCGGTTAAATCAGCAAAATGATTGTTTCTGTTTCCGAGCAACATTTTTTCCCAAGGGAGTTGGCTTCAGTCGATGGTCAAACACACTAGAACTGACAAGCAAGCCACCGCCAGGAGAGGAGGAACAAAGGCTGTGTGTGCACATAGCCTTGGTTTAACCCTATACTGCACATAGCCTTGGTTTAACCCTATACTGCACATAGTCTTGGTTTAACCCTATACTGCACATAGTCTTGGTTTAACCCTATACTGCACATAGTCTTGGTTTAACCCTATACTGCACATAGTCTTGGTTTAACCCTATACTGCACATAGTCTTGGTTTAACCCTATACTGCACATAGTCTTGGTTTAACCCTATACTGCACATAGTCTTGGTTTAACCCTATACTGCACATAGTCTTGGTTTAACCTATACTGCACATAGTCTTGGTTTAACCCTATACTGCACATAGTCTTGATTTAACCCTATACTGCACATAGTCTTGGTTTAACCCTATACTGCACAAACTAGAACTGACAAGCAAGCCACCGCCAGGAGAGGAGGAACAAAGGCTGGCTTCTTAGGGCAAACAGGACTGGTGGAGATGTGGTTATTTTTAAGTCCTGCTGTGCGCACTTTGCACACACACACACACACACACACACACACACACACACACACACACACACACACACACCTACCTCAGTACACGTTAAAACCTGTTCCACCTTTCGGAAGAGTAGACATTTTGTGCCAGTGGGAATGGATGACAAAATTCACAAAACTGCATTCACAAGGGAACTGATATTAATAAAAGCACATGACTACCTATACCATCATCCTCTAAATAAAAAGGAAAACACACACATACGCACACACACACGTGCGCGCGCGCGCACACACACACACACGCACACAAAATCACCCACTCAAACACACACATGCAAAGGGATGGAGAGAGAGAGAGGGGGGGGGAGGGGGAGCATATAGTAAGCTCATAAAAGTGTACAAACATGTCGGCTTTATATGACCAGTTTCCCCGTGGGAATGCCGGAGGCATGTCAGTATAAATAGTATCCCCACCTTCTGACAGATTTGTCTGAGGAATTATCACACTCCACTACACTATGACATCTGCTTACCCTAGTGCTGCTCTTCCATCAAGGCCTTATCCTATTAGCTTGTTTATCACCGTCTACATTGCCCTTCTTCAATGTTACAGCTCTGTAGTGTTTTTATTCCTCTTCTCAATAAAAGGGATTTTTTTTTTTTTGCTGTTCTCTTTTCTATTTATTTTCGTTTTATGAACAAGCTAGGTCTTGTGTGTTTCTACTCACTTATATTCCTGCCAAGTATTGATTTTTATCTTTAAGCGCTTTTGATGACAAAGAGGGGGTGGGGTGGGGGGTGGGGGGTCTTGTAGTGCCATCAGTGGTAATGGTCTGTAGTCTGAGGCACTGATCTGTGGATGTATTAAGCAATGAGCACTGGCTTTTCTTTGGCCTTTTGTACACATTCTTAAACTGCCAATGACTTAAACAGATGTAGACATCAGATATGGTCAGATCGTGGTCTAGTGGTCTAGTGGACGCAAGTTCAGTACAATTGAAGTGAACTTTTTCATCTTGGCAGGAGACCTGACCCTCAGCAGCTGACTGGGTGCTAAACATGTGCAGTATACGTTAAACCAAGACAATGTGCAGTATAGGTTAAACCAAGACAATGTGCAGTATAGGTTAAACCAAGACAATGTGCAGTATAGGTTAAACCAAGACAATGTGCAGTATAGGTTAAACCAAGACAATGTGCAGTATAGGTTAAACCAAGACAATGTGCAGTATAGGTTAAACCAAGACTATGTGCAGTATAGGTTAAACCAAGACTATGTGCAGTATAGGTTAAACCAAGACTATGTACAGTATAGGTTAAACCAAGACTATGTGCAGTATAGGTTAAACCAAGACTATGTGCAGTATAGGTTAAACCAAGACTATGTGCACTATAGGTTAAACCAAGACTATGTGCAGTATAGGGTTAAACCAAGACTATGTGCAGTATAGGTTAAACCAAGACTATGTGCAGTATAGGTTAAACCAAGACTATGTGCAGTATAGGTTAAACCAAGACTATGTGCAGTATAGGTTAAACCAAGACTATGTGCAGTATAGGTTAAACCAAGACTATGTGCAGTATAGGTTAAACCAAGACTATGTGCAGTATAGGTTAAACCAAGACTATGTGCACCATAGGTTAAACCAAGACTATGTGCAGTATAGGGTTAAACCAAGACTATGTGCAGTATAGGTTAAACCAAGACTATGTGCAGTATAGGGTTAAACCAAGACTATGTGCAGTATAGGTTAAGCCAAAACTATGTGCAATATAGGTTAAACCAAGACTATGTGCAGCATAGATTAAACCAAGACTAGGTGCAGTATTGGTTAAACCAAGACTATGTGCAGTATTTGTTAAACCAAGACTATGTGCAATATAGGTTAAACCAAGACTATCTGCAGTATAGTTGGTCCCCTGGAGAAGCTGAGGTCTCTGATATCTCTCGCTCCCCAACGACCGAATAGGTTATGGAACACCGTTACCTTTTATTTATTAGAATGTTTCTTTTGTTGTTGCTTTTGTGTTTTGCGTGTGTGTTTGTGTGTGTGTGTGCGCTGGGGGGCTGTGGATTTTTTTTCTTTTGGGGGAAGAGGGGGGGGAAGGGTGGTGGGGGAAGGTTGTTGGTGTTCATTCCTGTCATCCCGTACGCAAAAGAAAGAAAAAACAAACAGAAAAAAATAAAGAGCAGGTGAAATAATTTGACTCGTGTGAGGATTACAGCTGTTCTCTGATTGAATGGGTTTTTGTTGGGGGAGGGGGGGTTGGGTTTTCGGGGGGAGTGGGGGGCATTTCATTTTTGTGTTTTTTATTGGGGGTTTTTAGGGGGTGGGGGTCTGACTTAACCCCTTAGCCCTGAAATGGCTCTCATGGTGGGTAGGGCTATAAACGCTATGAAATGGAATGGACATCACCCCTCCCCTTCCCTTGGGGAGAAAAAAAAGAAAGTGAAGCATTGACGTTTTTGTCTGGGGGGGTTTTTTGAAACCGCATTCATGGTTGTGCTTTTAAAAAAAAGGGAAATCATGTGCCTAAGGTACGAGAGGGTAAGGCTGTATATAATGATTATAATAAAGTGTACAGTAATTATGGCGGAAGCTTTTTTTAAGTGGTTGTGTACATGCATGTATGTATGTTTTTGACATTCTGTGATGTAGGTGGAATGGTCGTGTACTGAGAGCTGCTGTATTCTTTGTTTCAGTGTCTTTTTCACCTACAACATGATATTAGATGATAAGAGTTGGTGTGTGTGGTGTGTGTGTGTGTGTGTGTGTGTGTGTGGTGTGTGTGTGTGTGTGTGTGTGTGTGTGTGGTGTCTTTCATGTGGTGAAAAGATGGCTGAAGAAAAGGTTGATTTCTGCTGGGTGGGTACCCTCTCACTGTACACTTCTGCTTAAAACTGTTCAGGGGGCGGGATAATTAAAGTCTAGTGGTTAGAGCGTTGCGCTCGTGATCTGAAAGCCTAGGTTCGAGCCTCCTGGGGTCTGCACCTACCCATTCAAGAGGATTTTTAATCTCCTGAAGTTATCATCAGTACTGACTCCACTCCCCCTGTAAGTTTCCCTTTTGGGCGAGACTATAAACCGAGGTCCCGTGTGCAAAATGCATACGTAGAACATCTTGCACACAACGTCAAACCTTGTTCCACCTTTCGGAAGAGTAGACCATTGTGTGCTGATACAGTGATAGGAGTGGATGACGAAATTTTGAAAAATGCATGCAGGTCAGTGTCAATGTTTAGAGTCCTCCCCAAAGTCGGAATGTGGCTAAATTCATCATATATTTTAACCTGGCGGTTTTGGAGGGCCCGAAAGCTCCATGGTAAGCCTTTTCCTCCATTTGGTTTGTTTGGCGTGGGGCGGTTTTTTGGTATTTTGTTTTCCTTGATTTGTCTTTCTTTTGACCTTGAGTGTTCCCCTCCCTGGGTATTCTCCCCAATCCCTTGGGCTTAAAATTTATAGGGGCCGGGGTTTCTTAGTAAAAACGGTGTGATTAAAAAAATCAGCTCCTTCTTTTTCCAAAATATGATTTTAAACTTAATTATAATATATATTAATTTTAAATTAAATTTAAAAAAATAATAAATGCCAAAATCAACTGCACGGAAATAACAGTTTGTAAAAAAAACCCCAATTGGAGAGATAAAAATACTCACTTAACTCCAAAATCGAAATTGGGCCTCCCTTATCAATCCAATTTCTGTAGCCGGAATCAGGGAAAACCTACCAGTTTGGGGGAAGGTACAGGCCATGGTATGTTTTCGGAGACTCCTGCTCCCTCGACCCTGCCGAAACGGGGCAAACAAACCCCAAAAACCTTGGCCCGAAACCTTAAAGTGAAAAAGGTTTTTTAAATGGTTGGGCATGTCAAAGATAAGGAATTACAAAACATTTTTGAACATTCCAAGGAAAAAGAAAAACAAAAAGGAAATAAAAATCCAATAACCCAGAAACCAAAAAATAAAAGGGCCAGAGGGGAAATGAGGGAAGGGGGAAAAAAACCTTTGATCCCCACGGCGAGATAGGGGAAATTTATTAAAAAATTATTTATTATAAAAATTTATGATTTAAAAAGATAAATTTTAAAAAATTACAGAAATTTTAGAAGTTGTTTTTTGGGGGTTTCCCCATTTTTTGAGAGGAAATTTAACAGACCCCTTTCTTGGGGCTTGAAAACTTTAGTCTTAGCTTACTTTGGGAAAAAAAAAGAACCCCAATTTCCACCTACAAAGGGGGGGGGGCTTTTTTTTTTATGGGGGTTTTTTTTTCCTTTTAAATGACGCTTTGACTTTTCAACAAACAGCGAAAAAACCAACAAATTTTAATTTGGGGTTTAAAACGAAGACTAGGAAAAAATGTTAAAAAATTTTATATAATGAAAAAATTTAGTAAAAAATTTGAAAAAGACAAAATTCATATATTTAAAAACAAGCAATGTGGGGGTTAAACTAAACTTGTAGATTTTTAACCCCGAATTTTTTCGTTTTAAAAAAGTATGGTTTTAAATTTTTAAAAAGAAATGAATTATTTTAACCAAGGATTGGGCATGGCTTAAAGCGCTTTGCGTTGGTTAAAACCAAGAATTTTATAAATTAAAAAATATTCATATGGGGTTTTAAACCAAACAAAGTGCATATGGGGAAAAACCCAAAGATTTGGGCATATGGGGTTTAACCAAATTGTGCAGAAAAGGAAAAAACCGCAAAAAAAAAAAGTATGGAAATTTAATGGAAAATTTGTAAACAACAAAAAAAAGGCCCCAGATATTTAAAATTTTTTAATGCGTGTAGGTTTTTTAAAAATTGCCCCATTTGTTAAACCAAGGCCTTTTTCCCAAACGAAACAGGGAATTCCTCTTCAAAAGATTTTGCGTGGTTAAACCGGGCCTCTTTCTAGTTACCAAGGAAAGGGGCAGAGGGGGTTAAACCCAAGGAGTGCAGAAAAGGGGTTAAACCCCGCATGGGCAGTTTGGTTAAACCAAACTCGTCGTATAGGGGTTAAACCAAGACTTTTAAAAATATAGGGTTAAACCAAATTTATAAAAGGGTTAAACCAAACAGGCAGAAGGGGTTAAAAAATATGCCGTTAGGTTTTAAAATCTTGTTAGATAAGGTAAACCAAGATATGCGTATGGGGTTTTAAACCCAAACTTTTCAGCTAAGTCCAAGAGGTGCAGTATTGGGTTAAACCAAAAGCTATGTGCATTTTTAATTTAAAACCAAGACTATGTGCATTTGGTTAACCAAAAGATTGTAGTATGGGGTTTAAAACCCAAAGACAAAAGTAAGTAAGGTTACCAAAAAACTTTTTGGCAGTATAGGAAAACCAAGACTATGTCGTATAGTTAAACCCAAGAAAAATGGCAGATGGTTAAAAAACTATTGAGTTAGGAAAACCCCAAGACATGCAGATGGGGTTAAACCAAATATGTGCAGCATAAAAAAAACCAAGACATGTCGATGGAAAAACCAAACTTGTCGTTTTAGGTTAAACCAAACTTGTGCAGTATAGGTTTAAAACCAAGACTATGTGCAGATGGGTTAAAACCAAGACTATGTAGAAATAGGGTTAAACCAAAACTTTTAAAGTATAGGTTTAAAACCCCAAACATGTGCGTATGGGGTTTAAAAATAAATTTTGCGAAGGTTAAAACCAAAGATTGTGAAATATAGGTTAAACCAAGACTTTGCAGTATATTAAACCAAATAGAAAAAAATAGTTAAACCAAGATATGTGAATGGGTTTAAAACCCAAAAAGACTATGTCCAGTATAGGAAAACCAAAGACTAGTCAATAGGTTAAACCAGACTATTTCGTTAGGTTTTAAACCCAAGACTATGTGCAGATGGGTTTAAAGCCAACACTATGTATAAGGTTAAACCCAAAGACTGTGCAGTACTTTTAAAAAATAAGTGCAGAAGGGTTAAACCAAGACTTGTCAGATATTTTAAACCAAGACTTGTGCAGCAAAAGGTTAAACCAAGATAGGCAGAAGGGGTTAAAAAAAAGACTTTTCAGAAAAGTTAAAACCAAGATGAATTCAGCCCATAGTTTTAAACCAAGATAGGTGCAGTATGGGTAAACCAAACTTGAGATTTGTTAAACCAAGATATGTGCAGATGGAAAAACCCAAGCTATGTGCGTATAGGTTAAACCCAAAGACAAAGGGCAGATGGGAAAAAAACCCAAGACATGTGCGAAGGTTAAACCAAACATTGCATATAGGAAAAAACCAAAAACATGTGCAGATAGGTTAAAAAAAGACTATGTGCATAAGGTTAAACCAAGACTATCAAAAAAAGTTAAACAGATATTGCAATAGGTTAAAAACCAAAACATGTCACAAAAGGTTAAACCAAGACTATGGCATATAGGAAAAACCAAGACTTGTGCAGTATAGGTTTAACCAAAGCTAGTGCTTATATTTTTAAACCCAGACTAGGGGCAGATGGGTTAAACCAAGAATGTGCAATGGGTTTTAAAACCAAACTAGTCCCAATAGGTAAACCAAAACCAGTCATATGGGGTTTAAAACAAAACTCTTTGGCAAATAGGGTTAAACAGACTAGTCGATAGGAAGAAAGCCTTTGCAAATAGGAAAAAAAGGCCCTTTTTCCCATAAAAATTTAAACCCCAAAGTGCGAAGGGTTCAACAATTCTATTCAGTAAAAGGTTAACCAAACTAGTGCAGATGGGTTTTTAAAACAAACCCATTGCAGCATGGGGAAGCCAAGACCGCAGTTAAGGTTAAGCCAAAGCCTAGTGCAGTATAGGGTAGCCAAGTCTTTGCAGTTAGGTTAAGCCAGATTTATTCCGCTGGGGTTTTAACAAGGCTCTATTGAAGATGGGAAACAAGGGCTCTATGGGGCATTAGGGCCAAAAAGGCAAAAATTTTGCCAGGGTAGCAATCTTTATGCAGAAAAGGGTCAAAAGGCCTAAGAAGCATGGGGCCCCTCAACAAGGCTCTTGGCAATAGGGCCAAAAAGGCTGTATGTGCAGTAGGCTCAACAGGCTTTATTGAGCATAGGGCTAAAAGGCTCTATTTGCCCAGAAGGGCCAACAAGGCTTTTGTGCAGTAAGGCTAACAAGGCTTTATGGCAGCATGGGGCTAAGCAAGGTCTATTCCCCGTATAGGGTTTAACAAGGCTTTGTGCACGGGGGCTCCCCAAGGTTTTTATGTGCGATAGGGCTTACGGGCCTATGGGGTATAGGGTTTCCAATTTTTATTGAGTAGGGCACAGGGTTTTAGGAAAAAGGGGAAAAAGGTTTTTGTCCTAGGCTAAGCCCTCTTTTTGCGTAAGGGTCAACAAGTTTATGTCCAGGTAGGCTCAACAGGCCTGTCGTATGGGGCTCAAAAGGTTTTGTCAGAAAAGGGCCCCTAAGGCAAAAATGTGCGTATGGGTCAACAAGGCTTATGTCGTAGGCTCAAAAGGGCTTTTGTGCATAGGGCCAAAAGGCTTTTGTCATTAGGGCTTAATCCCTATTCTTGGGGCTAACCCCTTTTAGGAACATCTAAACCAAACTCTTTCCTTCTAAAAAAGGCTGTTTGTCAGCATAGGGCCAAAAGCCATGTCGAAGGTAAACAAAGCTCTATGTGCAGAAAAGGCTCAACAAGGCTCATGTCGATAGGTCAACAAGCTTTATGGCAGTATGGGGCTAAAAGGGGCTCTATGTGCGAAGGGCTCAACAACTTTATGTGCAGCAGGGGGCTAACAAGCTTTTATTGCAGAAGGGGCCTAACCAGGTTATTTCAGCAAGGCCAACAAGGCTAATGTGCGCATAGGGCTCAAAAAAGCCTATGGCAGTAAGGGCTCAAAAAGGCCCTTTGCATATAGGCTAAACCCGGTTTATATGTGCAAAAGGGGCTCAACAAGGCCTATGTGCAAAAAGGGCTCAACAAGGCTTTATTTGAAATTTTGGCCAACAAGGCTCTATGTGCATTGGGCCCAAAGCCAGTTCTTGTCACATGGGGCTCAAAAAGGGTTTATGTGCAGATGGGGGCCAACAAGGCTCTATGGCATTGGGCAAAAAGGTCCGGCGTTTCCCGCATTCCCCGGGGGAACACCCCGAATTTCACGGGGGAAAATTGCCGTGCTTAAATTATGAAAAAAACCTAGCCTTTATTTGGCTTTACAAGTTCAGGCTATATAAACCAACATTATTATTATTTTTATAATTTTATGTGCAATAGGGCTCAAAAAAAGGCTTTATTTTGCAGTATGGGCCAAAAAGGGGTTTTTATGAGAGCATAGGGCTCAACAAAGTTTTGTAGAGCAAAGGGCTCAACAAGGTTTAAGTGCAGTAAAGGCTAAGCCCGGCTTTATGTGCACATAGGGCTCAACGGGGCTTTCTGTGCAGTATAGGCCAAAAAAACTTTATGTCCAGTGTTTGGGCTCAAAAAGGCTCTATGGCAGATAGTGCCAACAAGGTTTATGTGACAGGGGCCAACACGGCTCTATTGCAGAAAGGGCCCTCAACAAGGTTCTATGTGCAGTTAGGGCTCACAAGGCTCATGTGAGCAAGGCCTCAAAAAGGGTCTAGTGCGTATAGGCTCAAAAGCTTTGTGCACATGGGCTAACCAAGGCTCATTGCGATGGGGCTCAAAAAGGGCCCATGTGCGCAAGGGCCTCAAAAAAGGGCTTTTGCAGTATATGGAAAAAAAGGGCTTTATTGCATTATAGGTAAACAAGGTTTATGTGCGTAAGGTCTCAAACAAGGCTCATGTGCAGAAAGGGCCCAAAAGGCTCATGTGCTATAGGGCTCAAAAAGGCTTTATGTGCGCATGTCAAACCCAAGGCTCATTGCAGTATAAGCAACAAGCTCAGGGCAAAAAGGCTTAACAAAGCTATAGTGCACATGGGCTACCCCCAAGGCTTTAGGGCAGACGGCCAACGGGGCCTTATGTGCTTTTAAGGGCTAAACAAGGCTTTAGTGCGTTAGGGTAAAAGGCTTTATGTTCAAAAAAGGGGCTCAAAAAGGTTTTAGGGCATTTAAAGGGCTTGACAGGGCTCAGTGCAGTATAGGGCTCAAAAAGGCTTTTGTGCCATAGGGCTAAGCCCATGTCTATGGCAGTCAGGGCTCAACAAGGTTTATGTCCAGGTTGGGCTCAACAGGCCTTGCAGTATAGGGTTTTGACGGGGCCTATGTGCAGTTAAGGGGCCAAAACAAGGCTTTATGTCACATGGGCTCAAAAAGGCTCTATGTGCAGAAAAGCCTCAACGGGTTTTCTAGGCAGTAATAGGCTCAACAAGTTTTTGTGCAGTATAGGGAAACAGGCTTATGTGCGTATAGGGCTTAAAAAGGGGCTCTATGTGCAGTATGGCCCAAAAAGGGTTTTATTGCAGAAAGGGGCTCAAAAAGGCTTATTTGCAGTATAGGGTTCAACAAGGTTTTTATGTGCAGTGTGGGGGTTTAAACAAGGCTCTATGTGCAGTATAGGTAAACGGGGCTTTATGTGCTATAGGGCCAAAAGGTTTGTGCAGTATGGGTTAAACAAGGCTTTTGTGCAGTATAGGGCTTATAAAGGCTCTATGGAGCTAGGCTAACCCAAAGGGCTCTTTATTT
>CM054160.1:35156378-35296339 GCA_028751875.1 Rapana venosa | reverse complement strand
AAATTTTGGGATGTTTATATCTTGACTGCACAAAGAAAGTGGGTCAATGTAAAGTAATGTTAAGCTACGCTTTTTGGTAGTAAACGTGTCTCAAGTTTACATAACAAAATTGTATATACAAAGACTGCGTACTGTTTTGTAGGTTCTTTCCGTGCGCAGTCCTCGGAGACATAGAAGCAGACGAATGGTAATTTTGGTGAGTGGAAGCAGCCTACTGTACGTACTCCCAACAGCACTGTAACTGAAGAAATTAGGATTTTTTTTCTTTCAATTCAAGTTTCTGCTCAGGGAAAGGCTCCCGTTTCTGCCGATAGTTTAACCAGTGAGGCAGTAACTTCATGATTTTGAGTGTTGCACTGAGTGATAATTTTTATATCTCTCTCTCTCTCTCTCTCTCTCTCTCTCTCTCTCTCTCTCTCTGTTGGTCTGTCTGACTCTTGCTGGGATTTGGAAATAAAGAGTGACCAAAAGTTACTCTAAAAACTCAGGTAACTGCTTCCTTTGAAATTTGTTGCTACAAAGAGTTGGGACATTCTTCCATTTGATCACTTCAATGAAAGTCATTTCATTGTAAACGATTCGAAATAACCAGCTCCACGTTACCATTGTCCCCGTAAAAACCGTCCCAAATAAAAGTATCGTTAATCGTCGCCCAAAATCTTTTTTGCGCGGTGCGTGCGTGCGTGCGTGCGTGCGTGCGTGTGGGTGTGTGGGTGGGTGGGTGTGTGTCTTCGATTTTATGTCTGTTCACTTAAAGTGAAATTAGACGAAATAGGGCATAAAAAAGCGGGCATAATGAGATGAGGGCTTCAAGAAAAAAAGAGATTAAAAAACAACCTGATTCCAAACTTTGTAAACAATATGCTGCAAAGAAACATGGAAAAAACACTGCAAATGATAACAACATTGCAGAACATTTGAAAACTGCTCTAAAACTGTAAAATCATCAGAGACATCTCACACAATAACATTGGATTGATTAAAACTTTATGTATAGACTCTAATGTATGTGTGGACTTGGTGGTGGTGGTGGTGGTGGTGGTGTGTGTGTGTGTGTGTGTGTGTGTGTGTGTGTGTGTGTGTGTGTGTAGGTGTGTGTGTATGTGTGTTTGTGTGTGTGTGTAGGTGTGTGTGTGTAGGTGTGTGTGTGTGTGTTGTGTGTGTGTGTGGGTGGTGTGTGTGTGTGGTGTGTGTGTGTGTGTAGGTGATTTTTGCATTGCTCTTAGTACTTTGTCGAAATATCCAGTTTTAGTCATAATTGGCCATATAATAAAAAAAGGTCAAAGCCCTAAGAAAAAAAAGCAACGTAAAATTTCTTATTGAATGCCACATGCTTTTTGATCACAGCAAACTGTGTGAAAACGTAATCAATTGTACCATGATCTATTCTAAAACCCGCTTGTTCTTCGCCTATATATCCTCTATCCGTTTAGCTAGACGTTTATTGAGGATATAACAATATAGCTTACTGCAACTATTTCAGAGATATTCCCCTGTGGTTGCTGGAGTCATTAGGATTTTCACAATAGAGGGGTAGTATGATTGCCTCTTTCCAGGAATCTGATGAAAATATGCAATTGAAAAGATTTTCTCAATATGAGCTGAATAAATGAACACTTCAGGGATTAGTCCATCTGGACCACCTGCCTTCTTTGGTTTCAGATGATGGGTTGAATAAAAAAATTTCTGCCTTTGTTATTGTTGAATTTAAATCCATGATATCTGGATCAGATTTAGCCTCTTCAATGTATCTATAGCCTGGGATTTTAGAATGCAGTGTTGCCTCACAAACACATTAATACAATGGCTCTGCCAGCAATCATTTGGCACTTTTTCTACAATCTTTCTGGGCCTCTCAAAGTTGACCAGAAATACTTAGGGTCTTTTGTAGTATTCATTAGCTTATTTCTAAGGCCAGTTTTGTACTCATCTGCCTTTACTTTGAGTAAGGAAATATTTTCTCTTTTCAGTTCTATATACTTGTCAATTTTTCCTTTTGTCATATCTTTTCTCATAGTTCTAAGAGTTCTCCTTTCGGTATAATTTGGTTGGTTTGCACTCCCATGCCTGTTTTGATCTGTTATGTCCAAAGCTTTAGCACATATTCTGATACTTGTCATTAAATAGAGCAATGGAACAATTTACATTTTGTTTGATTTCTGTTGCTTTTTAAAAAAAAATTTTTTTATTTCAGTAGTGAAATTGCAAATTACTCTGAAATTTATCACAATATTGGTGGTTCCAAATAATGTTTTGACTTTCATCAGGTTCTCTTTTAAAACAGTTGCCTGTTAATGGTAGAACTATTGGCATGTGTTATAAGTCCATTCTTTCATCTAAAAGGTAAAGGTAAAGGAATCCCATAACCTATAAGGTCGTAGGGGCGTCAGAGACCTCACTTCTCTAGGGCCAGCATATTGAGGGCGGCGCCTATGTCCTCTCCCTCGCTGCTTTACCTTCCCTGATCCTAAAGAGGGCAGGTACCCATTTACAGCTGGGTGAACTGGGGTAACTGTACTGAAGCCAACCCATCCAACTGGTAACCACGCTCGACGCTGCTTAACTTGGTTGGGTGCTCCGACCACTGAGCTATCCCGTCCCGGGACCGTCTACATTCGATTAAATGAATATGGCAAAATAGCCAGTGCTAGAAAAAAACGTAAAGTAGCTTTAACTCCATCAGTTGTTCCGTTGATAAGAAACAAATCAAAATGCGCACCCAGAAGGTCCTGTGAATTTCTTCTACCTGTTTCCACATAACATGGGTTTCTGTGAATAATTCTGTGCGGGGCATTAAAGTCACCACAAACTATAAAAGGAACATCTCCATATCTGTAATGTCTAACATACAAGACTCAATAGCTGAAATACCGTTTTCAAAGTGTGACAATGCATACAAAAGTAACTGAATTGGGGCTATGTATGTACAGATCAAGAAAATATCTGTTGCAGACTTAAAAAGTTTAGATATTTTCAACACAAATAGCATTTTGGACCTCACAGTAAATTTTGATTACCACAGAATCCAATTCCTTTCTAACAAGTAAAATAACTTCTCCGAATTTCCGGCCCATTCTGGAAAGCTGAACTGTCTAAAGTAATCCAGTAATATGTTTTGTGTGGTAAATGTTTCAAGAAAACAAGCAAAATCAAATTTAGTATCACAAAAGTCACCTAACTTGGACATGATACGACATACGTTATAGGAAGAGAATGATACAGTCCCATTTGTGAGGGAAGTGTTTCGGATAATGCTTTGGCCGAATCTCTTTTTTCTAACTTTGTCAACGCCTTTCTTTTTGGTTGCTGGCTGGCCCCTGTATTCTGGTGTTGCGGGGCTGTTTGGTTACCCATGTGTGGATTGAACTGTTTGCTCCAGTTTTTGATTGCTGTTTCTTCCTGATCAGTCTGGATGGAAAGGAGGAAAACTTTCTGGAGTCCTGGCTGGCTGTAGACTGTTCACCTCGTGTTGGAGTCATGCGTCTTGGTGAAGGAACGGCACTAGTAGCTACTGCCTCACTGTACAGGAGCTCTCCTGGTACCACCTTCGGAGTGACTGGGGCAGCAAGATGTGGATCGGGGGTAACATCATGCTGAGGTGATTTGACATCTCGCTGGGTTTGATCTGCTCTAGAGGAAGTGCGCACTCTTTCTGTTCTTGATGATTGGTATTTGCGTTGAGTGTCTGTTCAGGGGTCACCTCCTCTTGTTGTTCCTCAGAGTTTTCTATGCACAGGCCTGAGGTCTGATTGCTATACTTCTGCTTAATCTAGTCTGGCGTGTTATTATTCGTTCTGACTGAGGTGGGGTTACCTTTTTCACCAGACAGCGTGTGGCTTGCTTTCCAGTTGGTTGTTTAAAAGAGGAGAGTAACAGGAGTTGGTAATGTATCGTCACTCCTCTTGTGAATTTCGCAATGAACATGCTGTTTGTTCTTATCTGTGGTGACAGTGTTTGAACATGTGCCAGTGTTGACATTATTTTGTGCTTGCATGGTCTCTGAAATGTTTTTAGTTTCTCCATGTTCCCTGTGCTGTCTAGAGTTATGAGCGAATAATCTGGTTACTGACAGTTCTGACAGGACTTCTGAATTCATTATCTGCTGCTTTACTTTGGCGAACATATCCTCTGGGAGTGGGCGTGACCAGACAACAAACTACAATGCGATAGTTCATGTCTGTATAGTAGTCCCAGTGAGAGAAAGGCGAATCACATCTTTTCCCCAATAAATATTGCTAAAAATATCCCTGTCTTTTAACGATAGGCTTCTGCAGTGATGGGGCATCTTTGTGGTGTGTGTGTATATATATGTATATATGTATGTGTATATATATGTATATATGTATATATATATATATATATATAGGTGTATATATATATATATTTCTACTATTTAACAATAAAAATAGACTAATCAAGAAAAGAAAACTTGCCACAGTAAATTCACTTGTCCGTAAAACTAGATGGTGAAGATTTGATAACAGAAAGGAGTTGAAGTTTTCTTAAGTCCCGAAAATCAGCCTTGTCATCTAGACAATTCAGTGCTGGGATTGGGAGAGCGAAGAAAAATACGTCTGTTCACCACGAAATAAGCTCACCGAGAGAGAGAGAGAGAGAGAGAGAGAGAGAGAGAGAGAGAGAGAGAGAGAGAGAGAGAGAGAGAACTCGAACTCTAAATGTTTATTCAGTATACTGAAAGGGGTACAATACACCAGTTTCAAAGCCAAACAGTGGCCAGGTGTTCTAAATCTTAATCTGTGAACATGTCATTTTCAATATGTAGATAAACATAAAGCACAAAGTATTTTGATAGCAAATGGTTTAATTAACCTGAAAATAGAAAATCTTCATTATTTTGATTATGTTCATTCCAGTTGTGCCATGTATAAACTTTTTTTTACAAATCAGCAGATAGAAAAAACATAATTATTTACACTTTTACCTGTGTCTGAAACAACCAAAACAACCATGATCTTCACCAGCACTTTTACCAAGTTAGAATACATGCATTAAGATTGATACACATATTTACCATATAATTGCTACTATGTTACATAGTCCTCACGGCATCTATAACCAAAAACATGACGTACCTGCAATACTGAAACATTGATAATCTTTTTCTATAATATCTGGAACAATGTTTGTAGTCCATTTATTGAAATCTCCATTCATCAATACAGGCACATTTGAAAACTCTTACGTCTTATCGTCAACTCTATTTCAGACATAAGCATATCATCAACAATGTCAAAATGATGGGTTTTCTGATTGTAATTAAACACGAATACATGATACAGTCAACCTTTGCCAAGCCTACATGACCTTTCGACATGATGATTATGACAACTGATGTTTTATTCCTTTAATATACTCTAAACTTCCTTTTTGATCCAACAAACAATCCTCCTGACCCTTTCTTCGTTGATGAACTGAATAGCTAGCTACTGTATAGCTGTAAGAAAAACAACACATTCACTGTAAATTTTGCACAAAAATTTTTTACACGGGATCTGGTAACAAACACAGTACAAAAAAATTTTCATTTAGCTCCGACTCCAATCCATTGATATTCCAACACCGACAGTAAGGTAGAGTCTGAGAGAGAGAGAGAAAGAGAGAGAGAGAGAGAGAGAGAGAGAGAGAGAGAGAGAGAGAGAGAGAGAGAGAGAGAGAGAGAGAGAACTAGAACTAGAACTACAACTCGAACTCGAAAGATTTATTCACAAAAAGGCCATTGGCCCATACATGTCAAACTGCTTAGTATTTTAGTGAGAAAAAAAAGTAACACAAAAAAATAAAATGTTATTATATACCCACAACTACCACAATAAAAATCAGTTCCAAACATTGATAATCTTTTTCATTGGTGAAAGGAAGACCAAAAGCAACGTAGACGAGGACTGTAGAAAGTGATATGAAGGCCATGCAGCACTCTTGGGGATCAGTGACTAGGTAGCCCAGGATAGGCAGGAGTGGAAGCGCTTTGTTACTGCCCTACACACCACTGGGTGTAATGGTTGATGATGATGATGATGATGAAGAAACCAAGATATTTCTTATTCTAATGGCGAAAGCATCATTAGCCAATACACTCAGCGGGGTGTGTAGGGCAGCAACAAAGCGCTTCCACTCCTGCCTATCCTGGGCCAACCTAGTCACTGATCCCCAAGAGTGCTGCATGGCTTTCATCTTACTTTCTACAGTTCTTTTCCACGTTGCTTTTGGTCTTCCTTTCTTTCTCCTTCCTTCTGGGTCCAGTGCAATGCTGTTCTTGTGATTGACTGTGGGTCTCTTCGGAGGATGTGCCCAATCAACTTCCACCGTCGTCTGGTGATGATGGTTCCCATGTCTTCTTGCCTGCATCTCCGTAGTAGGTCTTCATTGATCTTCTCTGGCCAAAAGATCCGGAGAATTCTTCGCAGGCATATGGTGTGGAAGGATCGAAGTTTGGTAAGATCCACTTCCATCATCCTCCAGCACCCAGAAGCGTACAGGAGCGTAGACACAACATGCTCTGTGGGCCGTAGCAACACTGTCTTCGAAGTCAAGAAGACAAGGATGTGTGATGTCAGCAGTTCTCTTCAATCTGGCCATTGATTGAGTGATGAGGAAGACGACAGAAGACACCCCAAGAGTGATTTGCTGGAGCCTGTTCTCAACACTAAGACGATCTTGACTTTGCGGATGACCTGGCGCTGCTGTCCCACACACACCAACATATCCAGGAGAAGACCAGCAGACTCTTTTAGGAAAGTTGATATCAGATCTTATACTTATTTCGTTGTCCACATTGGTTTCTTGTGTTGAACAACGTAAAAGATATTTAGCCACAGCCAGTTGTCGATATTTGTCTAATGGCAAAATTCCTATTTCCTTGTAGGTACCCACAGATGATGCATGAAAAGGTACCCCCAGAGCTAATCTGAAAGCCTTGCAGTCTAGTCTTGTCATTTTCTGTAATAAATACTTTGGAGCACTGAAAAATGCTTCCTGGCCATAACTGAGTCTGGAACGTACCAGATGTTTTAAAACAGCTACATCATGAGCCCACACTTGTTTACTAATAACTTTCAGGAGATTAAGACTTTTCCGAGCCTTAGTAATGTGATGATTCCAACTTAGTGTAGACATAAAATGTACCCCTAAAAACTTCACCAAAGTTTTATATTCCAAAACTTTCCCATCTAATTGGAAAACAGGTAGAACTGGTTAGCTCCATTATTGAAAAGTACAAGACTAATCTTTTCAGGAGATAGTGAAAGACCATTTTTAAAAATGTAGTCATTAAGTTTGTTTAGCTCAAGCTGATACATATTTTTTATGTAGTTTTAGATGCCTCTTTTGTTTCTTTTTCATTCACTTTCATCCACATACAAATGTCATCAGCGTACTGGACATGGATGGCATTACTGGAAAGACACTTAGGAAGATCAAAAAGAAGAATATTGAAAAGATGTGGAGCCCTGTGGAATACCCATTGTTGGAAATCGTAAAGTAGAATAGGAATTTCCAACTTTGGCCTGCATGCATCTTTCTGAGAGAAATGCTTTAATATAATGATACAAATTACCAGATAAACCAATAGTTTTTGATTTATATAGTAGTCGTTTATGATCATATGCTTTCTTTATATCAAAAAAGGAAGCAAGCAAATTTTTTCTACAAGCAAATTGATGTTTAATCTGTGTGCTGAGTTTAATCAGATGATCTGCTGTGGATCTACCGTTTTGAAAACCTGCCTGACTAATAGGGATAATTTTATTTTTATCGCAGTAATGTATTAGTCGGTTTAAAATTACTTTTTCCATAAGTTTTCCTGTGTGAGAGGTTAACGCGATAGGTCTGTAACTGTTTTTATCACTTTTAGATTTACCCTGCTTTGGGACTGGCACTAAAATGGAATGTTTCCATATGCTTGGCACATTCTATTCGCTCAGTTAACACAGCTAGAACCTATACTTCTCAATTATTTGATAAAGCAGAAATATTTCCCACAAAAATAGCTAAATCAAAGATTCACTCCTCACCTTGTCCCCCCCCCCCCCCCCCCCCCCATGGGAACTTACGAGAGCTAATTTTGACGTAAATTATTCCTCTTTAACTAAAAAAGGTAATGAAAATATCCTTAGCTCATCAGTAAAAGAATAGATACAAACTACATATCCAAATCATTAAAAAATATACACAGATGGTTCCCTTTGAACAACAATGAGGCGGGTGCAGCTTTTGTCATTCCATCTTTGAAAGTAGAGAGATCATTTTCTGTTGGGAAAAAATCGATCTATATTTACAGCTGAATTATCTGCTATTTTGATGGCTTTATATTATCTTCTAGATTTTCCTAAAGACATATTTCAAACGCTTTTCTGTGTTGATTCTAGGTCAGTCTTACTTGCTCTGAGAAACTTGTTCAAAAGTGAGACAAGATCTCATAATTAAAATTAGTCATCTAATTAATTTTCTGATGATACGAGGCACTGGTGTTACCTTTTGCTGGACACCCTCGCACTGTGGTATCTACTTTAATGAAAAAGTTGACAGAATAGCAAAAGGTGGAGCTGAACATAGGGATGGGTCTTGCAGCATAAGTATTCCTCTGTCCATCCACGAGGACTATAACATGTTACAAAATGCATGTTGGAAACACTTTAAAAAGAAGCTACAAGGTACCAGTTATTCCTGGAGTGATGATATCTTTTGATAAGATGAAATGTAATTTACATGAATATAGAAATGTTGTATCTATTATCTACAGGTTAAAGCTCAATGCTTTTAAAACTAAATTTTCAAAAAAAGCAACATGTATCTGTGGCGAAAATCTTACCAATGATCATATTCTTTTACGATGCAGAGATCTGAAAAACGTTTTACCTTCCTTCCCAGTCCGTATTTTACGGCAAATTCTACAAGACATTCCATTAATGAAACAAATTGTTTTGTCATTAAGTCATACTCCTTATATGAATTGCAACGTTAATATTTTAACTGTTCATTTTTTCTGTTCAGAATTCTTGCTTATGTTTTTTTTCCTCCATAATTGTTTATTGCGATTGATTATTTATGTGCATACCCCTCTCCTTACTAACACACACACACACACACACACACACACACACACACACACACTTTCCCGTCTGATATCACTATTTAGTGGAAGGACGTTAAACTGAAGAACTACTACCAGCAGACTCCAAACATTCGGGCAGAAAGTGGGGCTTCGTATTAGCACCAAGAAAACAGAGACAATGTCGCTCATTGTGAACACACCAGCCCCTGTGAAAGTGAATGGAAATGACCTGCGCCAGACAGACAAGTTCACATTCCTTGGCAGCATCATCAAACCAGAGGGCGGCACAAAAGAAGACATCCACAACAGACTGGGCAAGGCTAGGAATATGTTTAGGGAGATGAACAATATCTGGAGATCAACTCAGTACAGCACCAACACCAAGCTGAAGCTATACAAGGCTGCGCACAATCTCAGGGTGACTAGATGCCATGAGTAGACAGAATCTAAATAAATTAGGCTGTTACTTTACCGGAATGTAATTCTGTCTTACATCTTCTAATACTGGACAGCACAGCACAAAATGAACTTCGTTTCCACTGTTTGCCTACATAATGGGCATAGCAACCTGAGGTCATCATCATCATGTTCTATATATCTAAATTTATGAGCATTAGTGCGGGTCGACACCACCTTGGAGCTCCAGATGTTCTTCAGCTGCAAGTATGCTGCCATCGCCTTGCCAATTCTTGCTCTGACGTCTGCGTCTGTGCCGTCTTGCATGTTAATGATGCTACCCAGGTACGTGAATGTCTCCACTTCTTCCAGCTCCTTCCCATTTAGTGTGACTGGGTCCCTCACTGGGTGCTTTGATTTTGGGAAATTTGGGTTTTTGCCTTCAGGGATCTTGAGACCAGTTGTAATGGGGTGCTGCTAGTTTTGTATCTTGTCCGCATCTTTTTGGGGGGCTGTGGGAAAGCGGGGGCCGGGTTTCTTATGTAGTTTTCTTGGGGGAAAAAGGGCGGCCCCCCTTTTTAAACCGTTTGGGTTATAGCAAGAAGTCTGTAAATCTTTTCGCCATTCTATTCACTCTCCTAATCCATCGTACCCCCCCGTGTTGTCTTGCCGTTTTTGGCTTTAAAATTTCACCCATGGGGGTTTTTTTAATTTCTTTTTCCCGGGGTTTTGGAAAATGACTTTTTCTCCCGTTTTTGTCTAAATTGTTTCTCTGGTTCTTAAAATCCCGATTATTTTTTTGACGAAATAACACGGTTTTTTTTCCCTTGGTTCTTTTTCCCCTTCAGGGCTCGCTGGCGGGTCTTGACAACAAGATGGTTGAGCGTTTGTCTTTTTCGTGGCCAAAAAAAGCAGCTCCTACCAGTGAGCGTTTTTCCTTTGTCCTGACGTGTCCAAGGGGCCCCCAACTGTTTCCAAGCAATTTTGAGGTTTTTAGTTTTCCTTTTTTTCCAAAGTTGTTGGCCCTTTGGTTTTTTAAAAGGGGGGATCGGCCTTGGGGTTTTCAGTAAAAATCACGGTTTCACCCCCCGGCTTTTAACAATTTTTGGGCGAGGATCCTTCCCTCCCCCAGGGCGGAAGTCTCTTGGTCCGTTTTTTGGTGTTTCTGTACAAGCTTTTTTTTTACGGGGGGGGGTTGTAGCCCCCGCCCCCCCACCCTCCTTTTAACCCGGGGTTTTGGGACCAGCCATGGCAAAAGTTAAACTGAAAAATATCACTTTTAATTTATTGATAAAAACAGAAACCAATTTAATGCTAACCATAAAGTACTGCAATCTTAAATTTTTTTTCGGGGCTCTTTATTTGGGGGCCCCGCCTTTCAAACGGGACAAATTTGGGGGCAGATATTGGGCCTAAGACTAGTAAACCTTTGGTTAGACCTGTCTTTGTCTTGCTTTTAGGGCCTTTTTGTGTGTCTTTTCACGTCCCCCCCAAGCACAAAGCCCTATTGCGTCGGGGCTTTTCCCAGCAAAAAGCAGGATTGCCTGTGTGACTGACTCTGGCCCATTAACGAATGAAAGGTTTACTTTCGGCTTATCCTGTTATTGTTTTCTAGGGACAGATGTGTTTGGGGGCCGGCCAAACAGCTATTCCTTTCTTTTCACCTTTTCCCCCGTTTATTATGGGTAAAAAAAACCTTTTTGACTTGATTTGGGTTCTTTTTTAAATTTGGGGTCAATTTGCTTTCAGACTGAAAAAAATTTCATCTGCAAAAGAAACTAAGCCTTTCAGGCGAGATTTTCCCTTTTTTATTTAATCTTATCCTGATACAACAGCATCAAAGCAAAAAAAAGGGGAGAGTTAGCTTTAAAATTTGATACGGGCCTTTCCCTTTTGGGACACCCTTTTATCGAAAAAAAGATTTTTCAAAAAGCAAATTCCACAGTCAGCCCACTCCATTTGTTTTTTCTCAAAACCCATGAACAAAATGTTGTTCCCCCCGTAAATCGTCCTGCTTGCACCCCTTTTTTTTTTCCTTTCTCCGCTTATCCATTTGTTGTCAGTTGTTTTTTGTCTGTCGTATTTCATGTTTTCATTTTTTAAATTTGTCCTTTCTCTTCTTATTTTCCCCCTTTCCCCTTCCCTTTAAAAAACCCCAAACACTGTCTGTAAAACCCCTGAATCTCTTTTTGAACTGTCCACTGTAGACTTAAATTGATTTTCAGCTTCTCTTTTTTGGCTGCCCATCGTTTTTCAGCATCATTTCCCTGGGGAGTTGCTGAAGGAGGGGAACCCTGTCTGTTTTTAAAGGGTCTTGGTGTGTTGGCCCCCGCCTCTGCACGGGTTTTTGGCCCGCCGAAGGTTTCCCTGCAAACAGTTTGCCCCCACCTTTGTCAAGCTCTTTTGCCTGGGTTTTTGTCCTTGGGCGTGTTTTTGGGAAGGGGGGGGGGGGGGGGGGGGGGGGGGGGGGGGGTGGGGGGGGGGGGGGGGTTTTCCCCAACGCCCCACCACACCGCAAAAAAAAAAGCCCCCCCCCAACCCCCCCCCCCCAATCTAGATAAGTTAGGGCCCAGCCCTAACAGGAACCCCGGCTTTTCAGGGGTCAAGGGAGGTACGCGGGGCAGATTTAAAATTTGCCCTTTTAAACTTAAAAAAGGGAAAAAATATTTTTCCGAAAAATTGTCCCACAGACACCCCTTTAAAATTGAAATGAAACCCCCCCTTTTTCCCTGATCTCACTAAGGGCCGAAATGAAAAAAAAACCATTTTGAACTAGATTTTATTTCACAAAAAACCGGAGAAAATTTTCCCCCTTAACTTCAGGGTGAAAAACCCCCCCCCCCCCCAGAGAGAGAAAAGGAGAGGAGAGAGGAGGGGAGAGGAAAAAGAGAGAAGAGAAGAAAATGCGAATGAATTTTGGTTTTGGGTTTAAAAAGGCCCTTTGGCCAATTTAAAGGGGGGAAAAACAAAAAGCACACAAAATTTTTAAAATTTAAAACCAAAAAAACAACCAATTCCAAAACATTTTGCAAACACGAAATTTATCAAGATAAGGGGTTTGTCCTGCAGTCTAAAGGGGTTTATTTTAAAAAAAATGAAAAAAACTCTTTTTTTAGCTTGATTAACCTAGGGAGCCCAAGACAAAATAAAATTGAAGGGATGAAATGAAACAAACTCATTATCAGCATTTTTTTTCAACAGCCCAATGAAAAATTCCAACTAAAAAAAAGAAAAGGGAAATTTTTTTTGTTTTTGGTTTTAAAAATTATCAGTTGACCCCGTGCATCCCCGTGCCTTTCCCCTTCCCCCCGGCAGGGAAGGGGGCAGCGCTATTTGGGCTGCTGTTTTCGTTTCACAGGAAAAGGGAAGAATAACAAAAATTTGTTTAAACTTGTGGGGTTTTCCCCCCCAAACCAGGTTTTCCAACAAAAACCACCCAGAAAAAAAACCCCCAAAGGCCCCGGCCAATCCCCTATTTCAAAAAAAAAGAGTTCCCACCGCCTTCCCCCCATACTTCACACCATCAATAAAAAAATTTGATCCAAAATTTAAATTTTCCCCGTTTCCCCTTTCTGAAACTGCCTTTTTGGAATTTGGTTTTTTTTTGTCCTCTTTTATTTGGGAAAAGGTGGGGAAAATTTTTCATTTTTCCCCTCAACTTCTGTCTGGCCTTCTTTTTACGTGTTTCTTTTTGAAAAACATGAAATCCCAATTTCGGGGTCTGGATTTTGGGGACGGTGCCCGATCAAACTAAATTGTTTTTCAGTAAGTTCCATCGACCATTTCCAAATTTTCCTCTTTTAAAGGGCGGTTTTCATAGAGTGCAGTTGAAACCTGGGGAAACTGCCCCAATTTGGAGGGTCGTTTGAGGGGGAGAAGAGGTGGAAATCTTTTCAAAAAGGGTTTTGGGTACTGGGCATTTGCTCTGGGGGTAGCGTCACGTTTTGGGTGGTCCGGGGTTTAAGCTCCCGCCCCCACATGCTGCAATAATCGCCGGGAAAAAATTTAAACTAGGACAATCCCACCCCCCCAACCCCGGGTTTTGCTTTTTTTTTCATCTTCAATTTCCGGGGGAAAATTTTTTTTTTAAATGGGCGGTAATCAATGAACACCCCCATTTGAACGAGAAAATGGACACCCACTTTTTGGGCCAAAATTTGACAAGGGTTTCCCGCAGGCATGAGTCTGCCCTTTTGCAAAAAATGGTACGGGTAATGGAGAAAAAACCACCAAAAATTTTCCCCCCAAAACACAGAGCACTTGAAACAACCTGCCCACTGGGGGTTTGTGAAAGGTAAAACCCCCCGGAGAAAAAAGAGAAAGAGAGAGAGGGGGAGAGAGAGAGAGAGGGGAAGGGGGAGACAAGACGACAGACAAAAGGGGGTTTAAAAAAATTAATACAAGAAGCAAGCCAAGGGATAAATAAACGATAAGCAACAGCGGGAAAGGGGCTAAGAATTGGAGGGGGTGGGGGGCAGAGAAAAAGGAGAGATGGGGAAAAGAGAAAAGGAAAAGAGGAGAGAGGAGAGGCACATCATATATAAGGGGGGGGGGGGGGGGGGGGGGGGGGGGGGGGGGGGGGGGGGGGTAGGTGGTTTGGCGAGGAGAGGAAAAAAATTAAGAAAACCAAATCACAGGCTTCAGAAAAAAAAGGTTTGCAAACCACCATGGGCAGAAAGAAAAATTTTCATTAAAGTAATCCCTCGAAAAAATCAAAGGGGACACCCAAAACAAAAAACTTTTTAATTTTTCCCAAAAATTAAAAAAACAAAACTATCCCCCGGGAAAAATTTTTGAAGGAAAAAGGGAAAAGGGAAAAGCCATAAAGGTTGAACCCCTTCGTAAAAAGGGGCCATAAGTTTGCAGGAATTCCTCCAAAAGGGTCTTCCCTCGGGGGTTTTCCCCCTATAATGGGCAAAAAAGCCGGGAAAAAATTTTTTATTTAATTTCATAGAAGGTCATATTTCAAGCTATTAGGCAGGTTTGAAAATATTAATGGTCCTCTGTGTGTGTGTTGTGTGTGTGTTTTGTGTGTGTGTGTGGGGGGTGTGTGGGGGAAACTTTATTTTTGTCCCAAATAATACTATTTTTAATTTTTAGAAAAGGAGACGTTTACACGATGAAATTCAAAAATTGGTCACAGGGAAAGCGTTGTGAACCCGGGAAAAAAAAAAACAGATTTTTGGTCGCAAAAGATTTTCAAAAATGCTTTTATTTTAAAAAGCGAAAAAATTTTTGAATATTTTTTTAAATATTTGGGAAATTTTTAAAAAAAAGCGGGGTACTTTATGCAAAAAGGGAAAAATTTGAAAGGTTTAAACAAAACCCAACGTTTAGTTTAAAACAAACTGAAAGGGCCAGACATTCGCCCAGTTTGTTATTCGAAAAAATGGTCGTCCCAATTTTTTAGGGATGGGGAAATTTGGGGAAAAAATAAAAAACCTTGGAAATTGGGTTAAATTTAAATTTTAACATTTAAAAGTAAAATTAGACAAAAAGGCGCAAAAAGAGTTCATTTTTTCATGGAAAACGGGAAAACCCCCTCTGTATTTTCATTTCACTTGCAGATTTTAAAAAAAAATTGGGCTGCTCTCCAGGGGGGACAGTGCGTCCCCACAAGGCAGCGCACCCTTTATTTTTTTTTTTTCCTCCCTGCAACTATCCCCTGGATTTTTTTTACAAAATTTTTCCCAAAGGGGGACAACTCTCTTGTTGCCATGCACTAAATAATTATGTGCAGCCCCGGGCCCCCTTTGGGTTTTACCTTCAAAGGCAGGTGGTTCCGTTTCTGTTGTTTATGGTTGAAAATTGGGACAGCCCAAAAAAAATGTAAAGGGTTCAAAATTAAATGAAACATGGGAAAGTTCTAAAAAACCCAAACATTTTAAAACAAAGCGGATTTGAACCCAAGTGGGATAGTTTTGTTCAAGTTTTAAATTACTACAACCCAAACATTTCACAATATGTTTGAAACATGGCGTTTTTTAAAGGGCCCTTTAATCAATCAATACGATGACCCCCGTTGTTTTGGGGGAAATTGGGGGAAAAAAAAATTTGATTATAGAAACACCTCCACTCTCGGCCAAGAAGGCTAAACGTCAGGGGTTTGGAGATGTTTTTCCAAAGGGCCAACTACCCCCCAAGGGCCGCAGCAAAAAAGTTTGTCCCAACCCAAGCCCCCCTAGCAGTCATTCGTTTGCTAAAGAAAAACTTTTTTATAAAAACACTGTATCGGTCATAGTCACTGTCACCTCGTCAAAAAAAAAATTTACTCCCCGGGCTTGTCATGAATATGCGTTGAATCATCCTCCGGTTTTTGGGAATCGGGTTTTGGCAAAGCAACAGGGGTGTGCAAAACTGGACAACCGCGTCCCAGTTCAGTGGTGGGGGAAAGGGTTTTTTCTGTATTTTTAAAAAAATTGGTGGGTGGGTTTTAAAAAAACAAATTTTTCCCGCTTTTTTGAAAACCGTCACTGGGGAACTCCCACTGCGTGGCTTAGGGGCTGGCCGTGGTAACGGACGCAAAAACTACACTTTTTGTTCCCTCTGCCGCCCGTTTTTAAAAAACGAGGGCCCAGAGACTTTTCCCCTTGAAAAAAAAAAACTTTTACAAAAATTGTTTAAGCGAGATGGCAGCCCGTTCCCCCGCTTCCTCAAAACCCCCCCAAATCTTTTCCCCTAAATTTAAAAAATTTTCCCTGCAGGAAACCCAAAGCAAGAAAATTTAAGAAAAGGGGGGGGAGATAAGAAAAGAGAGAGGGGAAGAGAGAAAAGAAAAGGGGGAGGGGAGAGAGGAAAGAAAGAGGAGAGAGAGGGGGGGGAAAAGAGAGGAGAGAGAGGGGGGGGGTGGGGGGGGAAAAGAGAGAGAGGGGAAAAAGAGGGGACGGAGGGATGGACGGACATACAAAAAAAGAGAAAAAGGAGAGAGAAAAGGAGATGAGAGAGGGAGAGAGGAGAAAAGAGGGGAGAAAAGGAGAGAAAAACCAGACAGAAAAAGGACGGACGGAAGACAGAACAAGAAAAAAAAAAGATAGACAAAAAGCCTGACAGCCAGAAGACAATGAGAGGGGAGGAGAGAGAAGGGGAGAAAAGAGAGGGAGAGGAGGAGAGGAGGGGAAAAGAGAGGTGAAAATTAAACAAAATTTTTATTTAGTCCCCCAAGATCCCTGTTTTACAAGGGGACAGTGGGCAAAAAAACACAAAATGTAATATGGCAGGGAATTTCCCAAAAACATGGTTAAAGGACAGTTTAAGTATTTTTTTTCCCCTTTAAGCTTTGTTTAGCCCTTAAAAAAAACTCGTAAGAATGGAAAAATTTTTCCCAAAAAAAAACGTACAAATAAACAATCAGTATACAAAAAATGGTCTGCGACAGGAAGGGGGAAGGAGGGGGAGAGAGGAGGGGGGGAAGAGGGGGGGAGAGAGAGAGAGAGAGGGGAGAGGGAGAAAAGAGGGGGGGAGAGAGAGAGAAGAGAGAAAAGAAAGAGAGAACAGGCGGGACAGACAGAAAACGGGACAGACAGTTTAAAACCCCCCCCCCCCCCCCACAACACCCCACACAACGGGTTACCCGGAGTAGGGCGCCGGGGATTTGTAAACCCGGGTTCAAACCTCTTTTCAAGGGTTTTTCCTCTGGATTTAAAATTTAGTGCAGAGAGAGAGAGGAGAGGGAGAGAGGGAGAGAGAGAGGGGAGAAAAGGGGGAGGGGGGAGGGGAGAGAAGGAGAGAAAAGAGAAGAGAAAGAAAAAAAAGGAGAAAAACAGAAAAAAGAGACAGGACAAAGAGATAGGGGAATAAGAGGTGAGAGAGAGGAAGGGGCGAGACCCCTCCCCAAACAGGTAGTTTTAGACAGAAGGTAAAATATAAAATTAAAATATATTTATATATTTCTATTTAAAAATATATATATATATATATAAAAAAATATATAAAAAATAAGAATAAAAGATGGATTGAGAGAGAGAGAGAAAAAGGGGGGGAATAAGGGAAAATAAGCACTTATGGGGTTTTTGTTTTTTAAAAACCCGTCCCCGTGGGAAAGCGGTTTTGAAAAATTTTTGTCATCTGTCCTTTTTAAAATGTTTTTTGGGCCCTTTTCGTTCCACCGGCACAAAAGGGCCCTCCCTTTTTTCGAAAAGTGGAAACGGGTTTTAACTTTGTGCAAAAGGGTTTTTTCCGCGCGCGCGTTCCCCGCACGGGCCCCTCGGTTTATAGTCTAAACCGAAGTCTGCCCCTGATTTTAAACCCTCCGGGGGAAAAATACCCCCTTGAACGGGAATCGAACCTTGCCCGTCAGATTGCAAGCGCAAGGGTTCAAACCCAACTCGGGCTATCCCTCCAGAGGAGAGGGGAAGAGAGAGAGAAAAGAGGGGAGAGAGAAAAGAGAAGAAAAGAGAGAGGGGAGTAGAGGGAAAGGGGAGATAAGAGGAGAGAGGAGAGAAGAAAAGACAGACAGACACCACATACACACACATCCCCTCAAACCCAAAACCCCAAACCACACACACACACAAAACCCCACACACCCAAAAAACACACCCACCACACTAATGGACTTTTTAAATCAAAAAAACGAACCCCCACACGCCCCACAGAATCAAACCCAACGTAAAATTAAGAATGCGCCCCACAGACGTGGAATAAACGAGAAACAGGGGGACAGATTCAAACAAAAGAAAAGGGGAAAACCAACCTTTACCCTTACACAAACACCAAAAAACACCCACCAAACCAACACACACACAACAAAAACCCACAACATACACAAGTACCCCAAACACACTCAACACCACACCACACACCCCAAAAAAAACACACACCCCAACACCCAAAAACACACAAAACACAAAGGGTTCACTTTTTCCTTCGGTTTGAACTAAAAACCCGAGGCCCCGTGGCGAACGCACGCAGAACACCCTTTGCCCAAACGTTAAATCCTGTTCGGCTTTTCGTAAAAGGGCAGGGTTAAGTCTTTTTCCCTTTTAACCTCGATAAAAAAGAATAAAAAAAAACAAAACAAAAACCCCACACACACACACAAACCACCACCACACACACACCCCTAACATTTAAAAATAAACACTCACTCACTCACTTTCACTAACTCCCCTCTTTCACTACACAAAGCAAACAGAAAAAAAAAGAAAAAAATTTAAGGTACTTGCGTATCCCAAACTTTTAAAAGAAAAAACAAACGAAAGGAAAAAATTTTCCCCCAGGGGAAACGGGAATAAAACCGATAACCTCTGTAAAAGTAAAAAAATACAGAAATATAAAAGTGCAACACAACGTGAAAATGACATAAATATTTTTTTTTAGGGTTTGCCCCAGAACAACTAAGGAAAAAGTCCAGACAGCCCTGCGGGAAGTTAAACATTCAAATAAAACAAATGGAACCAAACAAGCAAACCCTAAAAGAAAAAAGAAAAAGAAAAATAAAATAGACAATGAACATATCCCCAAAAAACTATAAAAAAAGGGGGGAAAAGAAGGGATGGAAAGGAGAAAATTTTAGTTTCTTCTTCTTCTTTCAAGGGTTCCTTCCCCTGGTCCTGAAACCCTCGACGATAGGCCCCTCCATTTTTTTTTTTCCCTGTTCTGGGTCCCTTCAGGGCTCATTGTTGGTCCCTTTTTTTCTTTTTGCAATTTAAGCTGTCGGGAAATTTTTTTGCGTTGTCTTCCTCGGGCTCTTGTTTCCACGTTTTTTCCCAAACTCCAAAAGTTTTTTCTAGTCCCTAAACCCTTTGTTTAAATTAGGGCCGAAAAAAATTTGAGCTGTCTTTTTTGAGGGGTTTTGGGAAAAGGGGGGTTGCTTGTACCCCGGGCCCAATTTCCCAAATTACTTTTTTCCATTGGGTTTTTTTTTTTGGCCCATGAGTTTTTTCATGATTTTCCCCGGGATGAACCAACTGTTTAAAAATCGCTGTTCTGTTTCCTTGGCTTAAGGTCCGGGCACCAAAAACCCGAAACAGAAAAAAGGCCAAAACGTGGGCCCTCTCAAAACTTGGTTCTTTGTCTTAAAGGCTTTTTAATTACGGTTGGGTTAAAAAGGGCTTTTCTTGTTTTTTAAAAAAGTTTGCCTTAGATTGCCCGTTTTTCTTTTTTGATTTTGTCCCGGGCCCCCGGGGTGAAAAGTACCCCAAAAGGTTTTTTTAAAGGTGTTTATTTGTCTGATTCTTTTTACCCCTTTAAACCGGGCTATGTTGAAATTTGTGGGATAACATTTTTTTTTCGACTCACCATGCATTTGTCTTTTTTTTTGCATTGTCTGTTAACCCCTTTTTCTTTTCCCCTTTGGGTTTCTTTTTAAATTGTTGTTAAAATCTTTTGCGTTTTTCTTCATGCCCGGTGAAAAGGGAAATGTGAATTCTAATTTTTGGGGTTGTTAAATGTTGGGGCCCAACCTACACTAACCCCCTAAAGATTCCCCAATTTTTCGTAAATTTAAATTTCCAAATATACATTAAAAAAAAATTTCGGGCCCGAGAACCACACCCCCCTGCCTAACCCCCCCTGCGGGATTGGTCTATTTTGACTGATGTCTTTGTCAATTTTAATGACGGGCCCTCCTGTTCCCAATATATGTTTTTTGAGGTTTTTCGAAATCTTTCCCTTTGGGATGAATACCCCTGCCGGGAATATCAAAAAGTCGGAGTGTTCTTTTTGTAAAAACGCTTTTGAGTATTTCCAATGAAGCAGAGGTACAGGTCTTTTTTGGACCTCGATGGATCTTTCCATGAGAGTTTTCGGGGAAGTTTGGGCATTTCGGGTTCCCTTTGGGGTTTCTGCCATGAACCAAATTGCGTTCTGATATTTTTGGGGTATTTTTTTTCTCATTTTTTCCTTTAGTTTTCGTAAAAAAAATTTTTGGTGGGGTGATCATCGGGTTGATTGTACGATTTTTGGTTTCCTTTCCCGGGCTGTCCCCCCAGTTTCTTGGGGAAATCGCAATGTAGAGGGACTTTTTTTCCATACCCCCTTCGGAATCTCCCCTTTGTGCCCATATTTTTTTTTGTAGTTTTGTAAAATTTCCCCTTTTAATTCCCACTTCATCCGGGGTTTTGTTAGCAATTCGATGGGTATTTTCATCGGGTCCGGGCCCCTTACCCCCCAATTTCATCTTGCTAAATTTTTTTGGTCTCACTTCGATTAATGATTTTTTGGGGCCCAATTTTTGGGTTGTAATATGAAGAGGTGGACCTCTGTGGGTCGTGGAAATAACTCTTCGATGTTTTTGACCACCTTTAAGAATATCTTTTTTTTTTTTCCATAAAGTATATTTCTCCTCTCTCAAACTTTTTTTTAAAAACCTTTTTTTGGGCAATGTTTTCCCTGATTTTCTTCCCTGTAATCTTTTTTTTTTTCTTTGCAAAAATTTTTTCCTATAAAAATTTTGGGGCATTTCTTTTTCTTTTTCCTTGCACTGCATTTTAATCCATTCTTTTTTTTTGGCTTCATTAAATTTTTTTCCTTAACCATTTTGGGTCGGTTTTTTTACTTCTTTTCTTTTTTTACTTTTCCCTTTCCCCCCTTTTTTCCCTTTTAGGTTTAAAAAACAAAAACAATTTGAAATGAAAACCCCCCAAAGGAAAACCCTTTCATTTCCCAAAAAAGGCCCTTGCAAAAATTAAAAGAATAGTCAAGAAAACAAACGAAACCCGGGGAGGGGGGGGGAAAAGGGAGAAAACAAAAGCTATCACCGAAAGTTTTAAAATTTTTTGGGTGTAACAGGGCCATAAATTTGGGCCCAGGGGTCTTTGGCCACAAAAGTTGTTTCCCTGTGAGTGACGTTTCAAAATGAGGGAAGGAAAACCCACGGATAAAAACCCAAAAATTGGCCCCCCCTTTGCTCGCTTGTCTGGTTACGAGGTAACAGACAAGGGACATTGACTTTTGTCTTATGTCAAAATTTTTTCATTAAATTTGGCCCGGGGTTTGGGAAAAAAAGTTTTTTTTATTAATGACCCTTAAAGATTTTGAAAGTGTATAAAGGCAAAAACCACAGTCCAATTATTTATATAAAAGAAAAAAAAGAGATGCAATCCCCCCCTCCCCCAAAACCCATTAAATATTTTTGGGTTTTTATACATCAAAATTTAATTTTTGGGGGGAAGTGGGGGAGTCGGCACTGATTTTTAACAAAGACGAAAAACCCCTCTTGAACGAAAAACAAACCCCGGGGGTCAGCAGATCCAAAATAAATCTTCACTTTTCCCACCGGCTACCCCCGTTCCCCTGACTGGGGCAAAACATGGGGTCCGTCTGGATGCTCGTAAACACCGCCCACTTTTCTTGAGCTTACCCTTATACTTGCATGCCCCCAATGTGTGTGTGTGTGGTTTGTGTTGTGTTTTTTGGTTTTTGTGAGTGTGGTGGGTGGGTGGTTGGGTGTTTTTGTGTGTGTGTGTGGGGGTGGGGGGTTTTGGGTGGGTTTTGTGGTTGTGTGTGTGTGGTTTTTGTGGGTGTTGTGTGGTGTGTGTTTTTTGGGTGTGTGTGTGTGTTTGTGGTTGTTCGATTTTTCCGTCGGTTTATTTAAATGATAGATGAAGAGGGGGGGTTTTTGGTTAAAATCCTTGGTATTTAGCTTTAAAAAATTTCCCTGCAAAAACATGGCAAAAAAACCCGGCAAATAATAAAAAACACAAAAATTGAAAAAATTAAAAAAAAATTTGGGGGAAGAGGAAAAAAATTTACCAACTACGGTAAAGGGGCTG
Source organism: Rapana venosa (assembly GCA_028751875.1). Taxonomy (NCBI): domain Eukaryota; kingdom Metazoa; phylum Mollusca; class Gastropoda; order Neogastropoda; family Muricidae; genus Rapana; species Rapana venosa. Next base: position 35,274,160 of record CM054160.1, on the reverse strand, counting down.
CACAATTTAAAAAAAGCAAAAGATTTGGCGACGAAAAAGGGCTCCCGATTCCAGGGGTCGCATTTTAAAAAAAAGAGAAAATTGAATTCTCCACAATAACGTGGGGGGGGTTTAAAAAACTTCGCTTTGGAAAAAAAGAAAATTTTTCAATTTTAAAAGTTTTCAAAACCCAAAGAAAAAAGAATACAAAAGTTCAAAAAATTTGTTCTTCAATACCCGGGCAGAAAAAATTTTTGCGTTTCTTTTTTTGTTTTAAAAAAAAACGTTTCCAGCAAACATTTTGGAAGGAAAACCCAAAAAACCCGCAAAAAAATTTTTTTTGCCCCTTTTTTTGGCTGTTTTTTAATCTATCTTTTTCATTGTAAAAAATCCCCACATATTTGGATAAAGCGAAAGTAATTGAAAACCCTTAAGTTAGAAAAAAGCCCCAAAAAAAATTACTTTCAGTAAAGAAAATTTTTCCAAAAGCCCGACTGCAAGGCAGTTTTAAATCAACGCAGAACAAAATCTGGGGAAACAATTTTTTGGGAAAAATCTAGCAAAAAAGTAAAATTTGGCGGGATTTCAGCAAAAAAAGGGGAAATGGTTTTTTGCCGATTAAAAAGGATTTTCAACCCTTTAAATGCGGGGAATGATGAATGCTGTGGGGTTTTGTGGGTGTGTTTTTTTGGGGGGTGTGTGTGTGTGTGGGGTGTGTGTTTTTGGGGGTTTGTTGGGGTTGTGTGTGTGTGTGTTGTTTTTGGTGTGTGTGGGGTTGTGTGTGTTGTGTGTGTGTGTGTGTTGTGTGGGTTTTTTGTTTTTGGTGTGGTGTTGTGTGTTGTGTGTGTTTTGGTGTTTTGTGTGTGTGTTGTGTGTTTGTTGTGTTTTTTTTTTTGTGTGGGTGATGTAAATTTAGGAAAATGATACGGGGCATTTTGGGATTTTAAAGGGGGAGAAATTTTCGGGGGTGTGGGGGGTCCTTACCATTTAACAAAGGGAAAGACCCCATTATCGTTTTTAAACTTGGATTTTTATCTGTTTGAACACGTCAAAAAAAGGGAAAAACAAAATTTTAAAATATAATTGCAAAAAAGGAAAGCTCAGTCAGCTCACCGTTAAAAAATGTGTGTAATCTCAAATTTTTATTATGGGCTAATCACCAAGAAATATGTCGGGGTTTCATTGCAGATGTGTTGCTTTTTTTCCCCGTTTTCTTTTTGTTTCTTAAGGTCTGGTTTTTAAAATTTTTCCCTTTTTGGCTGTTTCTTAAAATTAAATTCTTTGTCGTTGTATTATTTTGCTTGCTTTTGTTTTAAAAATTAAATTGAATAAGCTCTTAATCATAAGGACTGAATGTCTTATTTCAATAAAATAGCTACTTTGCAGCAAATTGATAAATATATGAAAAACTATTCTTTCACGATAATGTTCGTCTATAATTAATGGGAATTAGAGTCTAGAACTACTCTCTCTCTCTCTCTTGCTCTCTCTCTGGTGATCTCCCTTGGATATAGGCAGGGGAAATTTTGCTGCGTAAATTTTGTGTTTAAATTGCCAAATAAACCAGCACCATGCCAGTTGTCGGGTTACCAACAACGCTGGAAGTAACGCTAGGTGCCCTGCTGCAACAACACTGCATCACCTCATGGAAGGTCTGTGGAGAAGGCGAGCAAACGACTGTTGTGCTTCGACTGAAGGCTGGCTCAAGTGATGGGAACATGGCGGGTCAACAAACACCTGTGTACTTCCGCAGAAAGCCGCCCAGTCAGACCAACAGGGACCGACGAAGGACAGAGGAGAGGAGACAGGCAGAGGAGAGTAGGCGGGCAGAGGAGAGGAGACAAACAGAGGAAAGGCAAGAAGACAAGGCAAGTGCATTGTTCCCATTCGAAACTTCGCCAAGTTTGTTTATGCCAACACCCCCCATCACCCAGTCTGTCTCACACACCAACACCCCAGCCTCTCCCAACCACATGCCTTCGCAATCCCTGCTTCCCACACATGATTATCGCAGTGTGTCAGGTGCTGTCACAGTGTTGGAAGCTGACACAGTGGCTGAACAACAAGGTGGAATTGACCTGGTTGAGGTGCCTGTACCTGACATTACGATGGAGGGGGAGGACTGTGACGAATATCTAGATCAGATTCGGGATGCAGGCTACAGTGGAGATACTATAAAGAACTATGTGGGTGGGCTGAGAAACAGATCCCTGCAGAGAAATCTCAGGGACGTTTCTAGAAACAAGGACTTTCTTAATGTGTATACCTCTGATGAAATACCTGATACTATCATTTGTGAAAGTGAAGATATGATTTTTCAGTTTATCTGGACAGATGACACTCACAACCCTGCTGATTACTTTCGGTTTGCAAAAAAGAACACCAGGCAACTGACTCAGGAGGAAAAAGACATTTATTCCAAGCTGCAGCTGTGGACACCTGCCGATCGTGACAGAATCAAAGACAGAATTAGTGCTGGACTGGATGTTTTACATGTTATGATGGATGCTATCAGATTCTTTCTGGGTTAGAAGTGACTGTGGTTGCCTGTATATGTGCGTGTGTGAGTGTGTGTGGTGTGTGCATGCGCACCCTCTTGTGCGTGCATGCGCGCGTGTGTGTATGTGTGTGTTGTGTATGTTCATGCATGTGTGTGTGCGTGCGTGTGTTTGTGCGTGCGTGTGTGCGTGTTCGTGCGTGTGTGTGTTCGTGCGTGTGTGTGCGTGTGTGCATGCATATGTGTGTGCATATGTGAGAGGAGAGAGAGAGAGAGAGAGAGAGAGAGAGAGAGAGAGAGAGAGAGATGAGAGAGAGAGGAGAGAGAGAGAGAGAGAGAGAGAGAGAGAGAGAGAGAGCAAAACAGGAGGTTAGGCATATTGTGAGTTAGGTTTTTCACGTGTTGGAAAGAGCATGAGTTACCGGATCAGACGGAATGTAGGGACAGGAAGCCCTGTCACAGACTCGGTGTTTAAATGATGTTTGTGGTTGTTGTTACCCTCCCCCTCCCTTTCCCCATTAGCAATGGGCGAAAGTGTTAGGCACCAATTCATCTGAATCGTAATGTAAAACACTTCACCATGTCGTGGAATCCATGCCATGTCGACCATTTGGGCTGTAGAAATGATACATCTGTATTTCTGAAAATACGTGTTTTGTGCCCAGTCCCCTTCCCACTGTCCCCTTGTAAATGGGCTTTAACAGCTTATTACAATAAAATATTGTCATTGTCTCTCTCTCTCTCTCTCTCTCTCTCGCTCTCTCTCTTTCTCTGCGGACAGACTTGTATTATCTCCCTTGAATCCTTTTCATATAAAAAGGATCACCGAACATAAGTCTACATTCGCTAGCTTCTTATTTTTGTCTACATATACATTCTTTTACAACTACTATCTTAACACATTTTCCTTCTCTTTCTACTTCTATCTGTTGCTGGCAGTGGTGGTAGGCCACAAGAATATCTATTTATTCTTAGGGCTGCCATAGACACTTCTAAATTATGGAAAGTGTCTTGCTGTTAGGTACCACAGAGGATGCATCAGTTTTCAATTCTGCTGGAACCTCTGAAAAGTGCTTAAACGAATCAAATGTTAAATAAACCCAGGGTATCTTTAATTACTTTACATATGCTGCATCGAATTTATAAGCTGGTTATAAATCATAAATATGATGATAATTACGATGTACAAGGCTACTTGCACGTGTTCTTCCCCATTCTGTTTTCTCACTCATACATACCAACACACACCATAATCTACAGCAAACATGGAAATTTAACAATAAGGAACTAAAAAGAAGTGCATATTCATTGACAGGATTGTATTCTACGCGTAACATTATATTTCCCGGTATCAACCGGGCGCGAGAGTTATACCTGCAGGGTTCAGGTAATTAGAGCAACACTCAAAAACGCATCCATTACGTGGATTAATCTCAATGGTGTGGTTCCCAATGAGCCCACACCACACCCACTCTAGGTTAGAGCTGGCCGGGGTCTGAAAAATCTCTACTACTATTATGGGATTTGAACCCATGGCCTTCCAGTCCGTATAACCCAAGGCGCTAACCACTGCGTCACGGTGGCTGGATTGGATCTACGGTAAGATTTACTTTCTACCGTATAACCCAAGGCGCTAACCACTGCGTCACGGTGGCTGGATTGGATCTACGGTAAGATTTACTTTCTATCTCCAATAAAGCGGGAGGGAGGACAGGAGCTGACTATAAGGAGAAAGAAAATGAGGGGAGAGCAGAGATACAGCACGTAGAGAGGCAGTGATTGGAGCCCACGTCAACAAGACATACTGCAATGGGGAAAAAAGTGATAGGAAGGAGAGGGTGGAAAGAGAGGCAAAGAAGAAAGACATAAACGGAACAGGCATCCCGGTGTTAAGACGACAAGGACAGAAGCGAAATGTTTTTTTTAGGAAGATGTACAATAATCCTGATTTTGGTGTGTGTGTGTTGGCAGAGAGAGGGAGAGAAGTCTGGCAGATAAAATGACAGAGATGGAGAGACATAGACAGTTGGAGGCTTAAAACACAGGGATAAAAATAAACACAAAAATGCACTGCAGACATGATTATACATAAAAAGTAAAGGATGTAGACATCTTAATGGAACAAGGAAATGAAAAAGACAGAAGTACAAAAACAAGTAATTATGAGCAAGAAAACAAGAAGCTAAGTCGCTGACAGATGGACAGAGTGAAACGTTGACCTACAGCTGGGCAGACAGATGTACAGACAGGTGGACAGATGGAAAGACAGATGGACAGAGTGAAACGTTGACCTACAGCTGGGCAGACAGATGTACAGACAGGTAGACAGATGGAAAGACAGATGGACAGACAGATGGACAGAGTGAAACGTTGACCTACAGCTGGGCAGACAGATGTACAGACAGGTGGACAGATGGAAAGACAGATGGACAGAGTGAAACGTTGACCTACAGCTGGGCAGACAGATGTACAGACAGGTGGACAGATGGAAAGACAGATGGAAAGACAGATGGACAGAGTGAAACGTTGACCTACAGCTGGGCAGACAGATGTACATACAGGTGGACAGATAGAAAGACAGATGGACAGACAGATGGACAGAGTGAAACGTTGACCTACAGCTGGGCAGACAGATGTACAGATGGAAAGACAGATGGAAAGACAGATGGACAGAGTGAAACGTTGACCTACAGCTGGGCAGACAGATGTACAGACATGTACATACAGATGTACAGACAGGTGGACAGATGTACATACATATGTACAGACAGCTTGGCAGATAGATGTACAGACAGGTGGACATACATATGTACAGACAGCTTGGCAGATAGATGTACAGACAGGTGGACAGACAGATGTACAGACAGGTGGACAGACAGATGTACAGACAGGTAGACAGACAGATGTACAGACAGGTGGACAGACAGATGTACAGACAGCTCGGCAGATAGATGTACAGACAGGTGGACAGACAGATGTACAGACAGGTGGACAGACAAATGTACAGACAGGTGGACAGACAGATGTACAGACAGGTGGACAGACAGATGTACAGACAGGTGGACAGACAGATGTACATACAGATGTACATACAGATGGACAGACAGATGTACATACAGATGGATAGACAGATGTACAGACATGTACATACAGATGTACAGACAGATGGTACAGACAGGTGGACAGACAGATGTACAGACAGGTGGACAGACAGATGTACATACAGATGTACATACAGATGGACAGACAGATGGACAGAGAGATGTACATATGTACATACAGATGGATAGACAGATGTACAGACATGTACATACAGATGTACAGACAGATGGTACAGACAGGTGGACAGACAGATGGACAGACAGATGTACAGACAGGTGGACAGACAGATGTACAGACAGCTTGGCAGACAGATGTACAGACAGGTGGACAGACAGATGTACAGACAGATGGCACAGACAGATGGACAGATGTACAGACATGTACATACAGACTGACACACAGATGTACAGACATGTACATACATATGTACATACAGATGTACATACAGATGGTACAGACAGGTGGACAGACGGATGGACATACAGATGTACATACAGATGTACCTACAGATGTACAGACAGATGTACATACAGATGTACAGACAGATGGACAGACAGATGGACAGACAGAGATGGACAGACAGACAGAGTGAAATGCCGAGCTACAGAAATTCCGACAGGCAACCAGGAAGGCAGGAGGAATGGCTGCATAGAATAACAACAATACTGACAGGATCAAAAACACAGGACCAGCCTAAACAGACGTAGACAAAGAAAGGGTTTATAAAGTGGAGTTAATGCACTATATTTTAGATTAAAATTAAATGCATTTATAACAAAATTTTGTAAAAATGTGAGGTGCCTCTGTGGGGAACATATTTCCAACACTCACATCATATTTGAGTGTTCAATTGTAAAACCTTTTTTACCCACATTTTGTGAGCAGTCTGTGGAAACTGTTTTTAAAAATCCGAAATTAGCCTTTGCCATTGTTAAATGTCTATTGCACAGCCCATTAGAGTATTTGTTGTAGTTATTTTATAGATGTTTCATGTTAACAATTTGTTGAATTTAAATGTTTATTCATGTTTAAGATTCCCCCCACCCCTTTAATTGCATGAAAATACCAACACACATGTTACCTAATCAGTCTTTTCTCTGTACATTCCCCTCTCCACTACATCCACTACATTTTCCACATCCTTTGTCTAATATCACTAAGAGTGAACAGACGTTAAATTGAAGACAACAACAACAAGGACGATGACGTCACAACATGGCAACAGTAACCAGCTGCTGAAATTTGCTGTGTGCTAAAACAAGTTTGATGTACAAACATGACCAAGACTAGACGTCTAAGATCAGCATCGGGTTGCTTGGAGACCCATGCAAAGGAAAAATGTAAAGGGCCTACTGAACAAGATGGCAAAGGAGTCCCTACAGTCAAAACCAGCCGGACAACGAAAAACCGTTAGGAGCAGTCACAACTGGTAACAGTGACCACCAATTAACGTTCGGATCACCAAGCTGACAGCTCCTTGGCAGACCTAAAGCAGGTGATCATGTCACTCTGTGATAAGATCACCTGTTTAGAGAAAACTGTGGCTGACCAGGGCCGTCTTCTAGCTTCCTACTGTGCTGACCACAAGAAAAGAAGGCCTGCAGAAACGCCCAGCATGGTGACCAGCGGGACACAGACTGACTCACCCGCTTCCCATCCTCCCTCACCAGTAACCACATACGCGGAAGTGGCGAAACGATTGCCATCCTCACCCAGCACTGACATCCAACAGAAAAGGTCAGTGGCTAAAGAAATTCCAAAACAAAACATTCAGAAGCCAGACCAGTTACGTAAAAAGATGGGTGTGACGAAAATGAATTGGCATGACGTCAAATCAAGTTGAAGGACCAAACTTCTGGTTTTCCCACTGTGCTTTTAGCTCATGACTCTATTCTAGGCGGAGTCAACAGCAGTCGGCTAGGTCTGTCCTATGGCTTGAATGTTAAAAAAATTAAAACATCTGACATTGACCACATCTCCCACTTAAAGGATTGGAAGACTGATGCCAAGGAACCACAGTGCATCGTTATCCACTGTGGTATCAATGATCTGAAAACACAGATCCACAAAAGCCAGTCAGACAATGGTTCAAAATGTTAAAAATCTGATGACCTCATTCCCTGATACCAAAATTGTCATCAGTAAAATTGCACCCGTAAAAGATTTTAATCTTCAGATGAAGGCAGATGTATTTAATGCTGTTACTTGTTCTGAAATGTTTAATTTGAAAAATGTTTCCTTCATTTCCCATTACGTAAAAAGATGGGTGTGACGAAAATGAATTGGCATGACGTCAAATCAAGTTGAAGGACCAAACTTCTGGTTTTCCCACTGTGCTTTTAGCTCATGACTCTATTCTAGGCGGAGTCAACAGCAGTCGGCTAGGTCTGTCCTATGGCTTGAATGTTAAAAAACTCATTCAGACTCATTACAACCATTTCAAAGACTCCCTGCATCTGAACACCTATGGGTCCAGCATTCTTGCCAAAAACATCGGCAGGCATGTGTATGCTCTAGTCTGGGAAAAGCCCAAGAGGAAACCAAGACGTCGGGTTTACAACAAAAATGTTTACCAGTCACCCAGATCCACCTATGTCTCTGAAAATTACCAGCTACAGCCAGCCTCCGGCCAGTGGCCATTTCCTTACCAAGTGTACCAGTTCCCTTGGTGGAGACAGCAGAGACAGCACAACTCCTTTGATGTGCTGAGAAACTGTGACTGGTAGTTTGTACATCAACTTGTAGTGCAATAGCTTAGCTGTGGTGTTGTTTAGTATTTACTCATATCCACAGTAGATCTAGCTGTTTTACTTGACTCAGTGTGCAGTATTTATCTTTCGCATAGAGCCAACAATTTGGGTCACATAATTGTTAATTTTAATTTGTTTAATGTTTTGGGTTTTTTTGCAGTTTAGAGTTGATTGTTGTTGTTTTTTAACCTTTTTTTGTTGATATTTAAAAAAATTAATCCCGTATTTTAAAATGCCTACCCGATCTAGATGTAAAAAGTCCAACATATTGAAACTAATGCAGTGGAACGCTAGATCTATTTCCACTAATTTACATTATCTAATCCAACATCTTTCCAACAATAAATACCAAGTCCTTGTGTTACAATCCCTGAACGTAACCAGGAACAAACTACCTAAGCTGCCTGGATACTATTATCCACCTGTCCATCAACAGGTGGATGCTGCTACCAAAATCAGTGCAGCTATATACATTGAAGAAGGGGTGGATTACAGCACATGCCCCTCACCAGTGCCTAACCAGGTCCTAGATATACACTCATGTGCAGCACGCGTAAAATTTGGGGAAAATTTAATAATAAATACTGTATCTGTATACCTACCTAGGGGACCTAATGATATGAACACTGAATGGATACACAACCTTAAAGATAATGAAAAGTGGTTTATAGCAGGAGATTTTAATGCACATGCTCCTTTTTGGGATAAAGACTGTGAAAAAATATCTCATAATCGCTTTGTAGAAAACATAGTTGATTCCTGCCTGTACTTACTAAATGATGGCAGTGTTACTAGAATCCCCGACATTGCTAGCCACAGAGCATCAGCCTTAGATCTATCGCTTATATCTCCTGCATTAGCTCCAGAATGTGAGTGGTCAACGCACAATGACACCCTTGGCAGTGATCACCTGCCTGTCATTACAACGCTTAGTGGACTAACAGCTTCCTGTGACACCCAGGAAGACAAAATTCCAAAATTTAATTACAAAAAAGCAGACTGGAAAAAGTTTGAAAGCATCCTTGAAACTTACACCACAGACAGCTTTGACACTGACAACATAGACCATTTATATTCCACTTTTACTGAGACAATTATTCATGCTGCCACTTTGTCTATCCCCAAAATAAATACCCTAAAAACAAATAAACATCTGGGAAATATCTGGTGGACACCAGCATGTGAGGAAGCAGTAAAAAACCAAGGCTTAATGTATAAAATTTATTTAAAAGATAAAACGTCAGAAAATAATGTAAAACAGAAACAAGCAAAAAATTACTGTAACCTAGTTGTAGCTCAGGCTAAGAGAGAATTTTGGACTTCTTTTTGTACCACTGAAATTTCAAATCATAAAGATCTTAAAAAAGTTTGGGATAAATTTTCATGAAATGAAAAAAGGTGTGTTAGTTTACCAACTTGTCCAGTGCAATTGGACAATAAAGAATTTCCATCAAACATAGAAAAGCAGAGGCCTTTGCAGACATTTTTTCTGAATCAATGCGTCTTGAAGGATTGTCACTAAAAACGCAGGAACTACAGAACAGATGAAGAAAGTAAAACAGAACGTACTGACCCAGTCTCTGACAACGGTTCGTGCATTAATGCTCCAATTTCACTTGACGAAGTAAGAGATGCATTACTATCTCTTTCTAACAAGAAAACGTCTGTTGGGTCAGATGCAATTTCTAATGAAATGTTGAAACATTTACCAACAAATTTCATTTATCTACTCCACAAACTCTTCAATAAATGTTGGATCGAGGGAGGCATGCCAGTAAAGTGGAAGGAGTCCATTGTCATTCCAGTTCATAAACAGGGAAAGCCTAAATCTGACAAAACCAGCTACAGACCAATTGCTTTGACCTCTCACACTGGCAAGCTAATGGAAAGAATTATTCTAAAAAGGCTGATGTATTTCTGCCATAAAAATAAAATAATCCCTGTCAATCAAGCAGGTTTTCAAAAAAATAAATCTGCCATAGATAATTTGGTTAAACTATCAACACAAATAAAAATGCAGTTTGCAAGAAGAAAGAATGTTCTTGCAACATTTTTTGATATTAGAAAGGCATATGACCAAGTTTGGCATGCTAAATTATTAGGTAAACTAAAGAATATGGGTGTTTCTGGGCACTTGTATTTTTACATCAAAAGTTTTAAAGCAGACAGAAAAATTCAAGTAAGAGTGGCTAAATCATATTCAAGTGTTAGATCGCTTCATATGGGACTACCCCAAGGTTCTGTGATAGCTCCTATCCTATTTAATATCTTGCTGCATGATCTCCCAATGAATTTATCAAGGATATCATCTTGTACAATATGCGGATGATATATGCATGTGGATGAATGTTACTATGAAAGTAATACCCAAAAGAGCGTTAAATTACATAAAAAGGGTATATCAAAGCAGCTTGATAAATCGACAAATATGATTTGAAATGGATTTACTTTGTCCACAGAAAAAAACTCATGTTGTGCTTTTTAATAATGGCAGTAATCCGGAGGAACATACCAAGATTTAAGATTGGGACTGAAATAATTGAATACAAAAATACAATAAAGTTCTTAGGTGTTATTCTAACTTCAAAGCTAACTTGGAATACACATATTGAGCACTTATTAACAAAGGCAAGAAAGTGCATAAACTTACTGAAGATAATTAGTAAACAGTTCTGGGGACAAGACATATTCAATCTAAAATGTTTAGCTACATCTCTTGTTCGTTCGAAATTATCATACGGACAAGAAATTTTTTTCAGCGCTCCAAAATCTTTACTTAAAAAGCTACAAAGTGTAGACTGCAAAGCTTACAGGCTTGCACTTGGAGTTCCATATCATGCATCAGCTCTGGGAACGTACAATGAAGTTGGTACATTGCCTTTGGATGATTACCGTCAACTGGCATGTGCAAAATATGTTCTTAGAAACAGAAAAACTGATAATTTCATTTCTGAGGAAGTAGAAGTAAAATCTGAAACTACAGTTCCTAAAAGAGCAAAAGATATATCTTCCTTAATGCCCATTAACACATATGTGTCTGATCTAGTGGAAAATTCTAATGTCAACCAACACAGAATGGACAAACGAGAGGCAATATTACCTTGCCCATCGTGGGAGATGAATAGAGCATACTTCGACATAGAGGTAACTAATGCAAAAAAGAATGAGAATCTGAACATTATGGTTTCTGATGTTCGATCCCACATCCATCATAAGTATTTTCATCATTTACAAATTTATACAGATGGATCACGTCTGGATAATCAAGAAACAGGTTCAGCTTTTGTTATACCATCTTTAAAAATTGAAAAATCATTCTATGTTGGTAAACATCATTCGATTTTTACCGCGGAATTAGTAGCAGTTTTAATGGCTCTAAATTATGTTCTTGATTTGCCATTGTGTATATTTCAAATCCTTATTTGTGTTGATTCTAAGTCGGTATTGTATGTTTTAAAATCCTTGTGGTACAAGAAAACTTCAAACATTGCATTAGAGATTAATCATGTCATACACTTTTAACCTTAAAGGGCACAAGTGTCACTTTCTGTTGGGTGCCTTCACACAGTGGATTCTTTCCAAATGAGTGGGCTGATAGAGCTGCTAAAAGAGGAGCAAAGCATGAACGGGAATCAGCAACATTGCACGTACCTTTATCACTACAAGAGGGCTACCACTTATTAGAACAAACGTATCACCTAAAAGAGAGATTTCTAAACAGATCTGTCATCAAAACTGATAAAGCAAGAGTCGTGAGCCATTCTAAGGCTTGTTCAAATATCTCCACAGCAAGAAGAGTGAATAGTTTGTTTTATAGAATAAAACTTAATGCATTTGTAACCAAATTCAGTAGAAACAGTAAATGTCTATGTGGTGAGAATATTTCTAATACTCATATAATATTTGAATGTAAGAATACGAAAGCTTTTTTACCTCAATTTTCTGAAAACTCCCTTAGAAGCATATTCAATAATTTGAATTTGGCATTTGATATTGCAAAAGGTCTCTGGCATAGTCCTATAGGACATTTGTTATAGTTTCATTAACGTTAATCACTTTTTATGTTTTTGTTTCTGTGGTGTGTGTTTTTTAAAAATATTTTTTATTGTATCTTTCGCTTTGCACGGTTTCTTTTCATGATTAGACTACTTTTTCCCCCTCGCATTTTCAGTAGGGCCTCTACAACCACCTCAATTATCATACACCCCTTGTATATATATTTTTTTCTTTCTCGTCTAATATCACTGAGAGTGAACAGACGTAAAATCGAAGACAAACAACAACAACACACACACACCAAACACCACACACACACACACACACACCACACACACACACACACACAACGCTCGCATGCACGCACGCACACACTCACACGAACGCACGCGCGCGCACACACACACGCACGCTCGCATGCACACACATGATAGGCTACTCAAGTAAACATGATTAGACAAACTAAATTACAAACCATTATACAAACAATAAAAAAAAAAACCCAACAAAAAACTTTCCCGCTAAATAAAATCTGTCTCGGCAAAGATCGAAATAATCAGTCTTATTATTACGGTTATTCTGATGATTACCACCACCCCCCCTCCCTCAAACCACCGCCAAGAATAAGAGAGAGTAAATATAACGAAATCAGACAAACAGACAGATAGATAGGTAGATATATAGATAGATAGATAGATAACAATGAGGGGAGGAGAAAGGAAGAGTTAAAGGACAAAAGTTATCTACTGAAGACATGATCTTCGTGTAAAAGGGCCATAAATCTTGACAGGGAGCCTGATGTTCACAAGAGTTGTCTTCCGGGCTGAGTAACGTCTCTATGATGAGAAAGCAGGAAAAGTCACCAGCACGGTTCAACATGGCCGCCGCGCTCTAAGTGTGCCTGCGGGGAACGGGATAGCCGGGTGGTTAGAGTAATGCATTCATGACCTGATGACCCCGGGTTCGAATCTCGCTCAAGAGGATTTTTCCTCTGGAGTTAACATCAGTGCCGACTCCACTCTCCCCCAAAGTCCTTCGGATGAGACTATAAACCGAGGTCCCGTGTGAAAAAGGCACGCAGAACATCTTGCGCACACGTTAAAACCCGTTCCGCTTTTCGGAAGAGTAGGCCATTGTGTGCCGGTGGGAGCGAATGACACCATTTACAAAAACCGCATACACAGGGACTGGATGTAAAAAAAGCACACGAGTGCTTATTCCATTATACTCAAAATAAAAGAATAAAAAAATATTTTTTTATTTGGATATTTTCTCTGACACAGTGGGTCGATAGAGTAATGAATGGAAGATCACGGTTCAAAGTATTAGACAGGATGTGAACAAATCTGTCTCTGCGTCTCTCTGTGTCTCTGTCTCTCTCGCCCTCTCTCTCCCTGTTTCTCTGTATGCGTGTGCGTGTGTATGTGTATGTGTATGTGTGTATGTGTATGTATGTATGTGTGTGTGTGTGTGTGTGTGTGTGTGTGTGTGTGTGTGTGTGTGTGTGTGTGTGTGTGTGTGTGTGTGTGTGTGGCGCGCGCGCGCGCACGCGCATTTGTTTAGGTATGTTTTACACGTATACATTTTTTTCAGATTTCAGTGAATGAAATCGGTTATTGTATGTGAAATATTTCAAACACTTTTTTTTTGCTGCCTCATCTTTTGTGACATCCCCCGTCCTGCTGTTCCCACGCCACTCATTCCAATCTCCCCGCCACAGCCATACCCAGATTTGTTATGTCTCATCCTCAAGAGTCGGAAGTCCACAGGGAGCCCATCACTATCAGGCCACCGTAGAGGCCACCAGCCGAAGGCACTGCACTGCTGCTGGGTCACTTTGGTGGTGTTCAGTGGTGCCTGTTCTGAGCTAACATACGCAGGACACCACCTACTAAGCCCCCTACTAACGACAGTATTAGCTCAGTCGCGAGCCAGACTGAGTGAATTGCCCACCCGAGGTGGCAACCACCACAACGTCCCTCCAACGACCGTCCCCCGTGAACCTCCAATCCCAAAGGTTTTGACACAAACTCACCACAGGCACAGAAGTGTATGGGAAAACCGAATCTGAGGTCACCATGAGACCAGAGCAACTGGGACCACCGAATCAGAGGCAGGGTATTTTTTTTAATTGCACAATGAGGATGACGTAATGATGCTGCTGTGGAAGTGCATATGCTTTGAGACTACTTGACAGGGTTGTACTCTACGCTTACTATCATAATATATCCCGGCGTCAACCGGGCCCGAGAGATACAGACACCCTGCAATGTTGGTCAGGTAATTTGAGCAACACTCTCAAACTCGCATCCGTTAAGTGGATGAAGCTCGACTGTGTGGTCCCAGTCTTCCCACTGAGCCCACAGCACACTCACTCTGGATAGGAGCCGACCGGAGTCCGAAAAATCTCTATGACTCTTATGGGAATCAAACCCGCGACCTTCCAGTCCGTAACCCAAGGCGCTAACCACTGCGCCATGGCGGCTGGTTATTTGAAACACTTTCCCATACCTGCCGAATTATAAATCTGCAGACATTGTGTAAACTTATCTGCATGCAATTTTTTTGGTTTACATAAAAGCATTGGCAGATTGACACATAAGCTAACAATTATGTGGTAAAACATTACAAGCCATCAGCATTGGAAACATATAGTGATGTATTGACAAAGAAGGACAGGCAGGCACAAATACATCATAGAGACAGGGGGAAACCCTGTACAGAAGGAAGCAGACGGTCTTAGGAGCCACTGACCTGACTCGACATGATGAACAAGACAATACTTTTGGTGCAGTGAAGCAGACTACTAACAGTAGTCCCAAGTGCTATTCTCCACCACCCACCTAGCCATGTCTCCTGCTCACCCCTCCATGCTAGGCTCTACTGCAGCCCATGGCTCGATGGCTGCTGCTGATAGAGGAAATGAAACAAGGAGGGAGCCAGACACCAGCAGCAGCAGCAGCAGCAGCAGCAATCCTACACTGATCTATTTCAGGCAGTACAAAAACAAAAGAAGTCTCCCTCATTTTTGGCTCCAGTCTGCCTGCGGTAATGGTCATCTTACCTCATATCATGTGGCTTGTTAGTGATTCACTTCCAGGTTATCCAACTTTCCTCAGTATAGTCATATATACCCCTGCTCCAAAGAAAACTTTGTACTCCTGAGTAGGCTAGTGTTGAGCTAGAGCTATTCTGAGCTGATTCACACATGACCTGTAGCACCCTCGCCAAGAGCAAACGGTGGCTGGATTACAAGCCAGGCATTGAGAATATACTGGTGCATTTAACAATGAGGTGCATTTCTCGAGTCAAATCAATTAAATTGTAGAAGAACTACTTCTGTTCAGTGTTGTGGCAACGCTGAAAGATAAAGAGAAGCATCAGTGCTTAAAAAACCAACTCACAGTGATAGAATAATTTCTAGAACTGCTGTCTGGCAAGCCAATGTCGGTCTCTCCCACGGAAATGATGCGCTGTACGCAATGCCACCACTGCAAGCGAGGAAGGATCTCTAGAACGGCCAGAGGCCACTGGGCTTTCTCCAGAGATAAAACCAGAGAGAAAATATATTATGATGTCTAATGGTATTGTGGATTGCTCTGCATTCTGCATACTTCATGCACAAAGAGTATATATTATTTCAAATCTTTCCTTTTTTGCTTGCATAGAAGTAAATTTCAGTTTACGCTTTCGAGAGAGAAAGGAATTAATGATTGATACAGACTCACCATAGTGATGCCATGACTAACTACAGCCACAAGATTCTTACGCTACATAAAAGTCTTACTACTGTGAAAAAATAATGCTATGATTGTCTAAATAAATGTTTATCCGTTGCTTTCAAAGCGTACAGTTATACTGGTATCTGATTTCTGATAAGAGCTAAGTCATCTTCTCATAAAAAAATTGATAGTCCTTGCAGACAAGTTTTTAAGCCATTTACTTTTGACAACCTTCAGCTGCAAAAACAACCTGCTATACAATGAAAACGTATTTTAACACAGCTGTACATTTCCACAGATAATAAATGATAAATTGATATTTTTTTTGTTCAAACTCCTTCAAAATTTAGCGTGGATAAACTATCTTCCAAAAGTCCTGCCAGCTTTTTGGTAAAAGCTCTACCACTAGAAAAGGGTGACAAAAACTGGATGGAAGCCCTAGAAAAGACAGGATGTTAAAAGCATACAAGAAGCAGAAGCAATATGGGGAGGCAATATGGGGAGGCAATATGGCAGAGTGTGGGTGGCAGCCATACAGTAGTCCCCAGTGTACAGTACAATGCAGACCCTACTTTTGCTCTTTCTTTTCCTATCTTTCTCTCTCTGTCTCTGTCTGTCTGTCTGTCTGTCTCTCTTTCTTTCCCTCTTTCGTTCTTTTCAGCACGCTCTCAGTTCTGCTGAAAGCTGGCCCAGCATCACAGTCCTGCAATGTTAATCTGTTAATGCAGCCTGCCCAAGTTGATCTCAAATGGCCTCTTTTTCTATCCTAGTTTTTCCAGTTGATGTGTACCATTAAATTTGCTGGGTTTCTGTTGTTGGTCTCTACAAAGTATGCCTAACTCCATTTTATGATAAGAGATGAGCAATTTGTCAATTAATCAATCAGTTAATCAACTGGTCTACTGAATTGATTGGTAACTGGTCTTCTTAACCGAAGAAATGGGGATTCACAATCTCCAGCGGGGGACCACAGGGTCTGGTGCTGGATGTCCCGCCTGTGAAGGGAAGTATGTGCATTTCTGAGCATCCACTCTACACCTCTGCTTCCCGGGGATAGTGAAGCTGCAACCTCTTGTTTGGCAAGAGGGGTACCCTTCAGAAGGGTGCTGCATAACCTCTCCTATCGCAACTTTCCACAGCAGGCACCTACTCGTTGGTGTCCCCTGTTTTCGCAAAGACTTCTGTGGGGAGACTGAGCGCCTGGCGAAATAACCAGGTAGGGTAGGTGGAGCCCGTTTTGCTGACAAAATCCACCTAGGAGGGCGGAAAACTCTGATTTCAAACCCATGCATGGAGAAGGAAAACTCGAAGAACACCCAGGAGGAAACCCTGTCATGCGCCAAAGGAGCTGAAATCAGAGGTGTCGGGCCGTCAGGCGCTCCAACCAAACTACGACACCATGTAATATAGCCTTAAATGATGCAGGCAACGCAAAGAAGAAGAAGACAATCTCCAGCAGTTCACATGAAGGTTTTCACAAGCATGTTCATTAAAAAGTAATCCATTAAAGCACCATAGCAAACAAAATAGAATAACCTCTTGACAGTTTTGAAGCACAATGATCAAACTCTTCATCAATGAACTAGATCAGCTGGTCTGCCTTTACCCATTTCCTCTTTCCCAATAAACAATTCGCATCTGCTGCTTTCCCATGTTGATGAGGGACACTGACACCGACACATTTTTATTGAATAGGCCACAGCCCCATTCATATTGGGAAATATCAAAAACGCATCTGAGGATTTTTGTTAAAAACATTATAATCTAAATGTCTGAGATTTTACAAAACCAAACTATGATTCAATTGATCAAACATACTTGCACGCTCTCATTAGACAGGGATTTCTTAGTTTTCATTTGAAGCATGAGATCGGAGTTTGAAGGCATGGAATAAAAATCTAGCACGATCAAAATATGTTGGTCTTGGATTTCCATGAAAAGATTATGATTTTCAGGCTTGACGGAATTTATGAAATATTTTGCGCTTACATCTTTGTACTTTGGGCATTCAAAAATAAAGTGAATCTGATTTCAAAGTATTGCTGCAGAATGGACATTCCAAATGTTCTTCACTCTTAGAGTAGCGATATTTATGAGCATTAATCCATGAACACCCATCCGAAACTGAGCAACTGCATTCCGATAAGTGTTCAGCCACAAGTTGTTTATGTATTTTTCTTTTCCAAGACAGGTTTTGTACTGTCTATAAATGGAAAACCTACCATGTTGATGAGAGAGAGAACAGAGAGTGAGAGAGAGAGAGAGAGAGAGAGAGAGAGAGAGAGAGAGAGAGAGAGAGAGAGAGAGAGAGAGAGGGGGGGGGGTTATTGTGATAAGCAAGATGCCCAATCACAAGGGAACAGTGGGAGGGAGGCTGGGCACAAAACACATAATATCACATACCGAGAAATTTAACTAATTTCAGCCCAAATAATCATCATGTCACGGATCCCGTAACATGGTTACAGGAGAGATTCAGATCCTTTTTTCCCTAAGCTTTGGTTAGCTCTTACAATGAGAAAATTGTCAAGGTGGAGGAGTTTCCACAAAACTGTACAAATACAAAATCAAAACTAACAACAAACTGGTCTATAACAAGAAAACAAGGTCACAATGTCTCTGCTTCCTTTTTCATGGAGTTTGCAACTTTTCACCCCTAACACGTGATAAATTCGTGATAATCCAGGTGGCGTAGAGATATTTTCTCTCTCTCTCTCTCTCTCTCTCTCTCTCTCTCTCCTCTCTCTCTCTCTCTCTCTTCTCTCTCTCTCTCTCTCCACAAACACATACATACACGCACACAATACACACACCAACGCGCGCGCGCACACACAAGCACTTTCATACATACACATATACACACATCTACACACATGCAAATCCACACGGTCAAACACACACACACGCGCACGCGCGGGTTATCCAGGCAAGAATCGAACTGCGCCTACTATTACATGCATCACTGATTCGATCTTTCAGTTTCTCCCGGTAAACAGGGCACCACGGCTTCAGCTTGTTGTAGACAAAACCTTCATCATGGGTCATCAGCTTGGTGTTCTTCACAAACCAAAACAAATCTGGGGGTGTGTCATCAACAGCCCATAGAAACCGAAAAACAAGATCTTCAGTTTCACAAACCATCGTGTTGGGATGCCGTTTACTACTGTACACCTTACGAAAGTCTTGGTTCCTCCGTGAGTCCCTTAGCCTCTTCTGCAAGGTCCTATCAGCCAGCTCAGCCACATAGTCCTTGATGACGTCAGCACTAGTTCCAACTTCGTGAACTTTCGCCAGAGGATCGTCAGTCCGAGGTTTCTGTTGTAAACACATCGGCAAGGTCAATATCACGTTGCACATCAGCATGCTTTTCCTTGTCGGACTCTTTAACAGCACTTGGTGAATGACGGATTGCACGTGCGCATTCCTGCGAAAGTGTGTTTTTTGCAGAAAGGGGGGTGTCAGCGTGTTAAACAACACAGTTTGTAGGAGGTGTGTATACAAATACACATGGTGAATGTTCTTCTGGCATCATACTCGCACTTGCCTCCTGTTCTTCTTGTTTCTGTGCTATCCTTCTCCTCTCCTTTGTCCTTCTCTTGTCTCTGTCTATCTGAGTCCGAGGCTTCCTGCGGTAGCTGAGGGAGATGCCAGGGGTGCGTTGTTGCGCCATGTTGCTACTGTTGGCTGGACTGGCTTTCAGTCGTAACATGACGACTGTGCCGTCGCCACTTCCACTTATTTTCCAAGAAGTGAGGTGCTGTTCTTGGAGCAAGGCATGCAAAGTAACTTCCAACGTTGTGGGAAGACCGACAACGGGCATGGTGTTGGATGAATAAGTATTTTTGACAAATTACTTCACGGCAAAATAATTTTCCTGCCTACATTCAAGGGAAACCACCCGCAGTTCCCTGAGAGAGATTTTTTTATTTTTATTTTTTTATTCAAAAAAATTCTTTTATATCGAGGATAATGGAATAAGCACGTATGTGCTTTTTTACATCCAGAGAGGGAGAGAGAGAGAGAGAGAGAGAGAGAGAGAGAGAGAGAGAGAGAGAGTAAACTTACATCGACAGAGGCAGGGTGAAACGCATACACTTGCATTTACACAGACAGAGAGGTAGGCAAAAAACTCACCAATTCAGAGGCATTCAAATCTACACAGAGAGGAGATACTACAGTTGCAATTTAACGAAAAGAATTATCAACACAGAATACAAAATTTATGAGCAAACAGCAAATTGGCAGATGTATGAACAGAAAGGAATAAAATAAGTAACTGTTAACATAACACACATTACAAATAACTAGACATAACCATACACAGCTTGACAACGACAAAGGAGAAAAATCAACACAAAAATCATGTAGAGAAAACCAGGAAGAACAATAAACTACCCCCCCCCCCCCCCCCCCATATCTCCTAATATGGTGATATAAAAAGAAATCATTAAAAAGAAAAATATCAAAGATAAAAAATGTCTTCGGACAGGCACGCACCAGCAACAGAGCAGACAGATAAAACGAAGGAGAGAGGGGAGTGGACTGGGCAAAGAAAACTATCGACAAGGGACATGATCTTCGCATCAGGGGGTGTAAGCCTTGACAGGAGGCTGACGGATCACGGGGTTGTCTTCCTTTGTGATTGACATGTGTTTTAATGAAAGAGCGGGAAAAGTCGTCGGCCCAATCTGCCATAGCTGTCATGCTCAGATTATCAGTTAGAGCCAGCTGGACATGATGATAGGCAGCAAGGGAAAAGAAAGAAAGAAAAAATGGAAAGAAAATGGGAGGGTGAGAGATTTTATCAGATGATTGGGTAATTTCCTGGTATCAATGTAGACACCTGTGTATTTTCCTATGCATGCACAACATCAGCACAGAGATTGAGGATAATTATTATCATTAAATTGATCGATCATCCATAAAGTTCAGTGACAGGTGAAGGGATCTATGATGATAGTATTAGCTGTTGGTGATGGGTTGACCTATTAAACACAATGGAACAGCCTCTTGTATTGACAAGGGAATGTCTGTCATAGTGACTGATTGTCCTTTCCTAGATTAACTTTATTTTCCACGTCTAGCCTGATTTTACTCTAGCCTGATTTTACTCTTAAACCCCGACACCAAGAAGTTGTTAACGGCATGATCTGACATGGCCGTCACGTCACGTCACGTCATGCTCAGCTAATCTCTCCCCTGTCCAATGGACATGCTGATAAGCACCATGGAAAAAAAATATGTAAAAAAGACTTTGCAAGGTAAGACTTCTTGTCTGCCGAATCTGACACTGTGCCATTTGTTGTCTTGTGTTGTATTATGTTGTATTCTTATTGCATACCATTTCCAGTCACGGCAGATTTCTCCGCGTAAAATATAGTCTGCTTTCCCGTGGGAGATTACGTTACCACAAGAATAGCACCACCCATCTAAACATTGCCTGTATGTGGTCTTGCTTTTTAAAAAAAAATAAAAGTAGTTTTTTTCTTCTACATAATTTCGGCAGGCGTTATGCACAAACCTCCCGTTGCCGTTGATTTTTTAACAAGCGCTAAATGCGTAAGCCACCAATACCACAGAGATATACATTGACCATAAGTTTGGGGGATAAATTTGGGATTAAACCAGCAACTTTGGCTTTCTTGAGGTGTGCGTGTGCTCCAGACCAGCAGTCAACTATCTCGTTCCACTATCTCTTTTATAAGCGTATAGCCAGTCCCTTGGCAGGCTCAGTCATTTTTGTTTAAGCACCCAGGAGAGGTTGACCACAGATATAGTTGAATTACCTAGTTATGGCCTCAGTTGAATCACGTAGTTATAACCTTACTTGAATCACGCAGAAAGGAGATACCAAGATAAGTCAGTCATCTGCAGAAATGAGATACCAATGTACCAATGGGTGCATATGTGTTGCTCTGTGAGAGCACGGCATCAGGAAAGAAGATATTGTGAGTGGTTAAAAAAATAGGACTTCCTGTTCCATATGTAAACTACCATTGTGCTTATACTTACTTACTTAGGCCCATCACTCCCCCTGGAGCATAGGCCGCCGACAACAGTCCGCCAGAGTCCTCTGTCCTGGGCTATTCTCTCCAGCTGTCTCCAGGTATATCCCATCTTTCTAGTTTCTGCCTCAAGGTCGCGTCGCCAGGTGTTTCTTGCCCTTCCTCTTTTTCGTTTTCCCTGGGGGTTCTATGATAGTGCCTGCCTTGTGATGTTGCTGGCTGGCTTTCTCAGGGTGTGCCCAATCCATCTCCATCTCCTGCGCCGGATTTCATTTTCGGCTGGCAGCTGGTTGGTACGTTGCCACAGGTCTGCGTTGCTGATGGTGTCGGGCCAGTGGATCTGGAGGATTCGTCTCAGGCAGCTGTTGATGAAGGTCTGCACTTTCTTGATGGTGGTCTTTGTTGTCCTCCATGTCTCCGCTCCATATAGTAGGACTGACTTGACGCTGATGTTGAACAGCCTGATCTTTGTGCGGGTCGACACCACCTTGGAGCTCCAGATGTTCTTCAGCTGCAAGTATGCTGCCCTCGCCTTGCCAATTCTTGCTCTGACGTCTGCGTCTGTGCCGCCCTGCACGTTAATGATGCTACCCAGGTACGTGAATGTTTCCACTTCTTCCAGCTCCTTCCCATTTAGTGTGACTGGGTCCTCATTCACTGCGTTGATCTTGAGAATCTTGGTTTTGCCTTCATGGATCTTGAGACCAACTTGTAATGAGGATTGTGCTTATGCATACTGCATATTTGTATTTTTACATTTAGTATGCTATCTAAACACGTTTCTTTTCCAATATTCTGATGTAACTAGTTAGTTTGTATTTTGTCTATGTCACGTTTGTTGTTGTTTGCATGAAATATCAAAATGAGTTTAAATAATTCAATAATAGTTATCGCCCTTGCAATGCCAGTGTTGGTCTCATTTAGGACAGAAAATCAACAATAGCAATTTTAATCAGTCGTATCGTTTTCTCATATTCATGGACATGATTGTTGAAAGACCGATCTTGACTCGATTCTCTCAACTACAGCGAAAGTTCTGTATTTTTGTTGTAAATTAATGTTTTCGCTGTTGCGTCATGTCGGCATAGGTACCTTGATCTCACGACTAGAAAATCAGTTCTAATTCCTATGTAGCGGAATCTTTAATAAATCGTATTGTGCGAAGGTGGAACATGTGGAATAAACTTTATTTAGATATATAAAACATCGCTCATATTAAGTGGTAATAAAGCGTAAGGCTTATGAGGCGTTTGAAATATGGCCATAACCGCGCGACATTCTCGTTTGAATCAGTGGAACTGAAATAAAAAAAATGCAGAAACAACAGTACAAATTTACAGTATAATTTAACTTTCAATATGAATTAGTATAAGATTAAAAAATGTTAGTATGCATAATTCATGTTATTATAGATCGTTCATACTTTCGATCATACTACTGGCTTTGCAAGCAGAAAGGAATGTGCTGCAGATCAAAACTGTTTGTGCAACACTGTTTAATAATATTTCGTTTTATGGACACCATTGGCAAATGTATAAAGATATATATGTATAAAAACTGTGGATGTTATTCTGTCTGTTCATACTTTCGTGATTTACATGTTTTTGCAAAGCAGCAGGAAATGTGCTGCAGATCATGTTGTGTGGCTACACTGTTATAATAATATTTGTTAATTATGGACATCCATATGGCAAATATAATATATATGTATAATACACACTGTGTATAAGGTTTGGTCTTTTTCTGGTGCTGTACATTTTAATTGTTGATGTTTAATTTTTTATATGCCAAAACTATATCATGAGTCCTGTTAAAAGTGTGTTTAGCCCGAGTCTTCTGTTGCCTGGTGGCTGTACATTGTTAATAATAATAATGTTAATAATAATAACAACAACAACAACAACAACAACACTACTACTACTACTACTACTACTACTACTACTACTACTACTACTACTACTACTAAATGGAATTTATATAGCACTATATATTGCAGAGACAAATCAAAGCGCTTTCACTCAATTCATTCTTACACAGTCATACAACCAGTAACAATTAATAAGTCCAAATGTGCACGCATGCACGCACGCGCGCACGCCACACACACACACACACACACACACACACACACACACACACACACACACAACACACACACACACACACAGGTCACACACACAAAAGGTCACACACACACAGGTCACTCACACACACACACACATACACACATACACACACACACACACACAGGTCACACACACACACAGGTCACTCACCACACACACACACACACACAACACACACCCACACACACACACCACACAACACACATACACACACACACACACAGGTCACACACCCTGGCAGGGCAATAGAATCTTGGCTGTTGAAGGCAAGGAAAAATTATGAGATGAAGCAGGAGAGGAAAATCTTAGGTTTGAAATAAATATGTCTTGAGACTGGATTTAAAAGTGTCATAAGAAGGCTTTTGGCGGAGAGAGAGGGAGGTAATTCCAGATCGATGGACCAGAAATAGAGAAAGAGCGACATTCGTAAGAACAAGGTATCTGCAGAAGAGCGGAGAAAACAAGAAGGAGTGTACAAGTGGAGACATTCACAGAGGTAGGCGGGTGCTGTTTTGTGGAGACATTTGTAACAGAGGGTACTGATCTTATAGTTTACTCTCTGTGGCACAGGCAGCCAGTGGAGAGATCGCAAGAGAGGGATAATGTGCTCATATTTTTTCTTTCTGAGGACTAGTCGAGCTGCAGAGTTTGTATACGTTGAAGGGAGTGGATTGATGATGCTGGCACACCAGCCAAAAGAGAATTGCAATAGTCCAGACGTGAAAAAATGAGAGACGTAACAAGTTTGGATGTTGCATCTGTGGAAAGGTACTTTCGAATTGCACAAATACGCCGTAATTGATAGTAGCACGACTGGCAGGTCTGGGTGATTAATTTTTGCATAGAGAGTGTGTTGTCAATAATGATCCCTAGACACTTCACAGCAGTGGATAGAGGGACTGATGCATTGCCAAGTTGTATTGAAGCTGTTGTAATGGAAGATATTTTGTGTTTGGTCCCTACAAGCATGGCTTTGGTTTTATCTGCATTTAGCTGTAATTTGTTCTGTATCATCCAATTTTGGATATCTTGAACCCAGTGGGCCATATTTGTAAAGTGATAAGGCAGATTTTCAGGAGTGTCGCTGCTTAGAATCTGAGAGTCATCTGCATAAAAATGATAGTTGAAGGAGAGTAGTGCCAGAGAATTGGGGATCAGAAGTTGCAGGCTGGAAATGAGTCTGATCCAAACTAGAGCGAATGTTGCGGAATTTGTCAGAGAAGAATGCAGAAAAGATAGAAGGAAGTTCAGAGTGGTCATGAATAGAAGGCAGAGGACTAGCCTTCTCAGATCCAAGAAAAGTGGATGTGAGGGAAAAGAGAGATTTCATAGACGTGGCATCAAGAACTTGAGAAGAGTAGTACTTTGTTTTTGCTGAATAAATTAAGGTTTTAACTTTGTTGATTTGTTTACGAAGAAACTGTTTGTTTAGTTCGTTTTTTGTTCCATCTCTGCCTTTATCCTTGCTTCTCCGCTCTATCACACCAAGATAATAATAATAATAATAATAATATAATAATAATAATGTATGGAATTTATATAGCGCTGAATCTTGTTAAGCAACAAATCAAAGCGCTCAAGCCAGTCACCTGCAGAAAGGAGATGTCAAGATAAACCAGTCATCTGCAGAAAGGACATGTCAAGATAAGCCAGTCATCTGCAGAAAGATGTCAAGATAAGCCAGTCACCTGCAGAAAGGAGATGTCAAGATAAACCAGTCATCTGCAGAAAGGACATGTCAAGATAAGCCAGTCATCTGCAGAAAGATGTCAAGATAAGCCAGTCATCCTGCAGAAAGGAGATGTCAAGATAAACCAGTCATCTGCAGAAAGGACATGTCAAGATAAGCCAGTCATCTGAGATGATGTCAAAATAAGCAGTCATTCAGAAAGGACATGTCAAGATAAGCCGTCATCTGCAAAAGGAATGTCAAGATAACCAGTCATTGCAGAAAGGAATGTCAAGATAAGCCATCACACTGCAAAGGTTGATTAATCTCCACTCCTACACTTATCTATCTCTCGTGCCTGATACGCACCTGCCTCAGATACAGGAGATTCATTACTGTCAATTCGTCAAGATAACGTGTCCCGCACAGTGAACAAAAAGATTATATAAATGTATTGTAGATAATAATACCTTTTGCTCGCTAAAACGACAACACAACAACAACACACACACACACACACACACACACAACACCACACACACACAACTACACACACACATACCCACACCACACACACACACACACACGTTAAATGCTGTTCCGCTTTTCGTAAGAGTAGGCCATTGTGTGCCGGTGGGAACAGATGACAGAATTCACAAAACCCACATAGACACGGGTACTGGATGTAAAAAAGCACATAAGTTCTTATTCCATTATCCTCGATATAAAAGAAAAGATAAATGAATAAACATACACTTACACACACAACACACACACAAGTTCATAGACCACCCGGACGAGTCAGTCAGCGTGGCTATTATCAGCATCATAGTCTCTGCCTGTCTTCCTTCACACCTGACTGACACCATCAGGATCTGTGTTCACACACCACTGCTCCCTCACCTGTCACAGGTTTCACGGCAATCTTTGGCCACAACTTGCTTCTGTTTCTGCTGTTGCTGCTGCTATCAGGGCAGTAACCTTAGGGCGCTGGCGCATGAGGGATTCTGCTGGCTGGCGTATAACGTTATGAATAGTTTTCTGTCCGTGCTTCTTTCTATGACTCTCTGTATTCCCGTGTGTTGGTTATCAGCCGACACCCGCAGCTTCTGTGGAGTTGTAGTGGGTGCACCGTAACAGTGCCGCCAAAGACAGTGCTGATCGGCGTGTATAAACAATCTGGTTCTCAGTTTATAAATATTCCAATTCCAAATACTTGATCTCAAAACAGGGAAATTCAATCAGGTTACGAGCAAATGATGACACATCTAAAGGATAGAAGAATGAATCAGGTAATGTGATCAAAGCTTACAGCTTACAGCACCATACACAATCAGCACATTATGCTCTCTGTGCAAACAACACATATCTGACACATGTTTCTGCAACATAATTGTGCAGGCGCTCCACGCGAGCCCCGTTATACAAGACTCATATCACATGCAGGTGTGCACGCATGCATGCACATACAAGAAGTACACACACACACACACACACACACACACACACACACACACACACACTCAACTCATATATTTTGCTCCTGTTTAAAAGTATTATCATTACTTTTCTAGGGATTTTTCTTTCGGGGGGGAGGGGGTTGCTTTTTCATTTTTAAAAAATTATTATTGGGGTTTTTTCAACCAACACTGATGCTATTTCTTAACCTTTTCTCCTTCCACTCTTTCTTCTTCCTTCTTTAACTTCCACTACACTTTCTATTTCCCTCGTCTAATATCACTTAGAGTGAACAGACGTTAAATTGAAGACAACAACAACAACAACACACACACACACAGAAATTCAGAATAGTTTATGAGTACTCATGGCTAGAAAAGCAACTGTATAAAAACAAGAAACTTACAGCACCATACAAGATCCATGATTATGCTCTCTAGGCATTGTGGGTCAGTCAGTCTCTCATGTTTTTCTGTCTGTGGCTCTCTGTATTCCCGTGTGCTTATCAGCCTACATTCACAGCTCTGTTGAGTTGACTGTCTGACTGACGATTTTCTCCTTGTTTTTAATCAGCTGTCTTCAAGCACGGTACTTAACGTTGCTGCTGCTGCTGCTGCAGAAAATGGTTTTGAAGTCTTCCCTTTACTGACAATAAAGACCAACGTGTATCACTGTTTCCTGCCTGTCTGTCCGTTTTCCCTTATTCTGTGACTACTAGCTAATCTCAACAGATTGTTTGTGTCGAAACAGCTGTAGTAGTTTAGTTGTAAGTCTTACTTTGGTGCTTTCTCTGTCGGTCAGAACTGCTGGCGTCTCTGACTCTCTGCCTTTCTCTGTCACCTATGCGTGTGTCTCCACCTCTGTCTGTCTATCTGCCTGTTTGTCTCTTTCTCTGTCAGCCTGCCTGCCTGTCTGCTTGTCTCTCTATCTGCCTGCCTGTCTGTCTATTTCTCTGTCAGCCTGCCTGCATGCCTGCTTGCCTGTCTTCTCTCTCTTTCTTTCTTTATTTCTTTCTTTCCTTCCTTCCTTCCTTCCTTCTCTCTTCTCTCTCTCTCTCTCTCTCTCTCTCTCTCTCCTCTCTCCTCTCTCTCTCTCCTCTCTCCCCTCTCTTTCTCTCTCTTTGTGATAGGATGAAGTTTTGATGAAGAGGTCATTAACTTCGTGACCCACACATATCTAAGGACTCTCTCTTACACACACACCGATTCATTGCACAGGTCCAGAACAACATACAGGAACCACTTTCTCATCAGGCCTTTAGCATCACCATGGGGCCCTCGTACTAAAGGAACCTGTGTTCACCTGACACTGCCAGCCATGTCACTGAAGGCTGCAACATCTGGGAGGCCAGAGAGCCGAGCTCGTGACCTGACGTTGATCTGCACACATAGCTTCAGTCACCATGGAGACATCTGTTCGAGGAGAGTTCTCCTCTAGAGTTAAGACTGAGTCTACTCCATTTTACCGCATATTCTTAGATCACATTATAGATGAAGGCCTTGTGTGCCAATGTCGACACAGCATTATGCACACATGTTGAAAATGAATCCCCCATGAAGAAAACTAAGCCAGCTATGGACTGGCAGTGTGGATGGAGCAGATGAAGGCCTTGTGTGCCAATGTCGACACAGCATTATGCACACATGTTGAAAATGAATCCCCCATGAAGAAAACTAAGCCAGCTATGGCTGGCAGTATGGATGGCGCCATGAAGATAGACAGGAAGCAGCCTGAAGAGAAATGGACTCCGCCATGTTTGATTTAACCATTATCCTTTGCAGGACAGTTTCAGAGCAGTACCTCAAGTGACTCTTATAAAAGCTAAGAAGAAGTCAACAACTCGCACCTCTGCCATGAGCTCCTTCCTTCCTTTCCAGTCAGTGTGTCCATTTTCTTCAGCCTCATGACAGTTAGAGTCGTGTGGTGGAGTTGTAGACCTGTCTCCTGCACAGAGAGTCAGTCTACTGTTGACTGCCTCCGTTCTACATGGGTCATGTTGAGGGCCGGCCCTCAATGTTCCCAGATCAGCATTTTCATTATGGCCCATTTTGCTTTGGTGTAGGTCACAACTGAATTTCTGTAATAAAATCATTCTACATTGTTGTTAAAGATTTTAAGGAGACCCGTTTGTTTTCTATTTTACACTATTGCTACGCATACACTTTTTCAGCGATTGTGTTATCTGCTGTGTACTATATCATTATCACAAACTACTGTGAATTCGTATTCACATGGCTGGCAGTGTCACGTGTCAGGATGTTTCCGCACCCCACAATACTGTGCGCATGCACCATCACGCTCAACTGCTCGAAAACTCGCAGAAACAAACACACACACACACAACACAAGCACACACACACACACACACACACACACACACACACACCACACACACACACACACACACACAAGCACATTCGTCTAATATCACTTTAAGTGAACAGACGTAAAATTGAAGACACACACAAGCACACACACACACAAGCACACACACACACAAGCACACACACACACACACAAACACACACACACACACACACACACACACAACACACACACACACACAAACACACAACACACAAACACACACACACACACACACACACATTGAAAACATTTACCATTTTAACTACCTGGGCTCTATCATCTCTTGACAAGGAAATCGACACACGCATTGCTGAAGCTGCTGCTGTTAGTCTTTACCCGTTTAGAAACCCCAAATGTTGGTGGTTTTTATAAATAGTTAAACACTAGTTTACACACACACGTACACACACACGCACGCACGCACGCACACACCCACACACATTTTCAAGTGTTTAAAGATGTTTCACAGCGCATATTACATTGTTATTTTCTTGCTCTCTTTTGCATGACTGATAGCGCTAGTTCTTTCTTTAGAATGAGAGTTTCGTTTTTCACAAAAAAATTGAACAACACGACCATGAGCACAGTAACTGAGACAATACAGAAATATTTGCAGCTGATCTAGTCACTGTCCATTGTATGAGATCAATGAAACATCACAAACTAGATAACCCATCAAAGGTACATTGTACATCCATCCACTGGCGGATCTTCTTGGTACGATGTCTGTCAGATAGCACAGAAAGGCCCGTCTTTCCCTGTCCTTATCCCGTATCGGTGACCTTTTTCCACCAGATGTTTGTCAAAGTCATATTGCTGTCATCGGCTGATGGAAGTCACGCCATCGGAGGTGTCACAGGTACATCATTCACACA
This sequence comes from Rapana venosa, assembly GCA_028751875.1. Lineage (NCBI taxonomy): Eukaryota > Metazoa > Mollusca > Gastropoda > Neogastropoda > Muricidae > Rapana > Rapana venosa. Next base: position 35,243,614 of record CM054160.1, on the reverse strand, counting down.
TCGTCTTGGTAGAAGCAATGCCGAGTGTCAGTCCTATACAATGTCTGCTGTCGTTCTCTGAATGCCTGAAATGGGGTCTTTGCTGTGTATTCAGTATGATGGACGGAATGACAGCCCTGTGACAAAGAACAGTGGACGTGAATGTCATCACTGGTTTTCAAATAGAGAGCTTCACTAGATACGGGAGCAAAGAAACTTACCTCCACCTGTCAATCATATGCTTCCTCTCAGCTCATTCCCGAAGTTACATCATGGATTTCCATGTCTTGAACATCAAGAAACCTACTGTCAAAGAACTGATTATCAACAAGAAATCCAGCAGCAGAAAACAATGGGCACCTGTATCTTTTATAAACATCCCAGCTAGCTACGCAGATGGTGCAGTTTGGACATGGAATGAAGACAGAATGACAGCACCCCTGATAGTTTACGATAAAGCTATGGGTTGAGAACAAAGCTGTCTGAACAGTCAATCCAATCAAACAAAAATATAAGACGTGTATTAGACAGACAATACAAGCTTATCTCCCAAAGTTGTTACCTTTGAGATTAGAATTCATTCCCTCAAAAGAAAACTAAGACTTAAAGGAAAATAATAACTTAGTCCAGTATGAACATGCTCTTAGATAAACACAGAGATGAAAGGCATCCCACTGAGGACAGCTGTGCAGATTGCTGGGTGTACACGGGAAGAGCTGTGAACACTCAGTGGAAGAGGCAAGGGCCTCTCTGATTAGCTGCCTCAACATTGCCTGCTGCCTGAGTGCTGACAGGTGTGCGTGTGCGTGTGTGTGTGTGTGTGTTGCGTGCGTGCGTGCGTGCGTGCGTGCGTGTGTGTGTGTGTGTGTGTGTGTGTGTGTGTGTGTGTGTGTGTGTGTGTGTGTGTGTGTGTGTATTCAAGAAGGAAGGCTGCAGGATAGTTGAGACGTTCGACTGGCAACAAGTAAACCATGGGGCTCTGAATTTGATTCCCAGCCTCTCACTTTCTTCCCAGTTTGACGAAAAATCGCACTGAGTGTCAAAGTCCTTATGTAGTCACAAACCAAGGCTCCACGTCAGAACACATGCAGAATGACTGGCACACGTGTTAAAAAGCCATTCTGCCTCTCAGAAGAGTAGGCTATTAAGTGCCGGTAGCCACTGATGACAGAGAAATATCCCTAGCATGCACACAGTTGTTACTGTTATACACCATCCCTGAAGCTGGAATGTGGCTACCTAAATGGTGATGGTGGTGGTGGTGGTGGTGGTGGTGGGATACGCACCAATCTCACCATTAGTGAACCTCGGAGCTCTAGCTGAGGAACGACAAAAAAGTGTTTTCTTTTATTTCAAGGATAATGGAAGAAGCACTCATTTCCTTTTTATGTGTGCGTGTTTTTGACTGTGTGAAGAAAGGTTTTTCTTTTATTTCAAGGATAATGGAAGAAGCACTCATTTCCTTTTTTATATTGAGTCCTTGTATGCATGTGATTTTGTGAATTTTCCCACCGGCACAAATAGCTCATTCTTTCTACAGGCGGAGCGGGTTTTGTTCTTGCATGCATTCACACACACACACACACACACACACACACACACACACACACACACACACACACACACACACACACACACACACACACATGTGTACAGAGAGAGAGAGAGAGAGAGAGAGAGAGAGAGAGAGAGAGAGAGAGAGAGAGAGAGAGAGAGAGAGAGAGACGGGGGTAATTTAGATTGACATACGTATGAGAGAAAAAAGGAGCAAAAAACAATATCTTCAGTGTTATCAGTGTTACTGCAAATGGTCAAGCCTTTGTGTATGTAAATTCAAACACACAACCACACTAGCATGTTAAAATGACCATCCTTCTTCACGACTGATACATCTTTGGATGTGTGCAGGTATGTTTTTTTTTAAAAAGCTAACTTAAGATTAGGAAAGAAAGCTACATGTAAATGAAGCCTCCGAAGCACTGTTCAGTATAAAAGCCAAAAGTACTGGCAAAACTGTGGCAAAAACAGAAGCAAAAGAAAAAAAGGAATGAAAGAAAACCACGAGGTAAGCAAGAGACTCTTAAAAAAAACTACATACTCTCACCCTTTTCAAAAAGGGGAAAAAGTGTGTAAAAAAACCAGTAAGCAACATGCGCCTTCATAAACCAGCACTAGACTACCTGTGTAGATGAAGGGCCCCTTAATGTTAGGAAATGGATGTAGATTGTTCTTTATACACGTGGAGAGCTTTGAACCCTTTCAGTGGGGAACCTGAGTATCTCAGATCAGCTGCCACATTACTTCCTGCATCTAGACTGGCAAAGAGGTGTGTGTGTGTGTGTGTGTGTGTGTGTGTGTGTGTGTGTGTGTGCGCGCGTACAATGGAGAATATGGATAGCAAAGCAGTGACATAGACAAACATATCCATATGTGTAAACACAGCTACTGGTTGCCAAAATTACAACTAGGCAAAGTAAAGAGACCACAGTAAACAATCAGAAAAGCTAGTGAGCAGTAGCAGCTCCCCAACCCACTCACACACAGGTACACACACAAGTACACACACACAGGTACACACACAGGTACACACACACACAGGTACACCCACACATACCCACACCCACACACCATAACGACAATGCAACAAAATAAAGCCAACATTTACAGAAAAAGCAAGAGAAAGATTGTAGATAAGAAACCCTACAGCTTCGGCCAAGGGAAGCCACTCTTGCTACCTTCAAATAAAAGAAAAACAAGCAGAACAAAAGCTGTGAAAGAGTCAGCCACAGTGTGCTAGTCCAACATGCACTTCATCAAACATGGAGATGAAAGGCATTCCATGGAGGAAAGGGTGTGCATTGCTCATGGACAGCGTGCAACATGTCAATACTCTCAATGGGGAAAGCCTGAGGATCAAAACACTCAATGCATCGAAAGTGCTTACGTGTGTGTGTGTGCGTGTGCGCGCGCGCGCGTGTGTGTGTGTGTGTGAGTGAGTGAGTAAGCGAGCGATTGAGTGAGTGAGTGAGCGTGCGTGTGTGTGCGTGCGTGTGCGTGCACATTGGAGAGAGAAGTAAGTCCATAAGCACAGAACACAGTGGGTATTCATGTACTTCATTGCAATTCAGGTGTACAATCAAGATAAAACAAGTTCTTGTTTTAAAAGGATTAACCCCCCCCCCCACCCCCCCAAAAAAAAGCAACAACCACCACCCAACCCTATGAAACACTTGCAATGCATTTGCACACTTACACATGCATACATCAAGCACACATGAACTTATGCATGGAAAAGCACACATGCACATATACACACATGCACATGCATGCATGCACAGGCACACAAACACATACGCACGCACGCACGCACGCACGTATGCACACACACAAAACATAAAACATACAAAATTGTAAAGAAAGAAACCTTCCAGCTGACAGTCCACTTAACTCCCACTTTCTCGAAACAAAACAGATACTGCTCCAGTCAGACACGCAGTTTAGTAAACGCACAGACGAAACTGAATGCATCCCATGAACTGAGGACAGTGGCACAGATTACTGAATGCACTGCAGGCATGAAGGACGGAAGAGCTGTGAACTAGAGGGGGTGGCAGAGGTCTGGGCTTTGCAGGACTCCTGTTTCTGTGGTAGTACCCTGTACACGTGTGATCTCAGTCAGGCTTGGGGTTTATGGACATTCAGCCTATACTGTCACATGACCTATAGCTACAATACACTCAGGGGTGAGGTGGGTGGGGGTGGAGGGAGAGAATGGAAAAGTGTGTGTGTATGAGTGAGTGCATGTGTAGTTGTGTGCGCACATACATGTGTGTGTATGTGTGTGAGTACATGTCATAATTATGTAGTTAAGCATGTATTACACAAAAGGTGATTAAAAATACATACGTTTGTCTGCCAATAGAAATGTCTATCTGCCTGCTTGCTTACTGGTGTGTTTGCAATTAAAGCTCAAGAATATAGAGACTAGCACATAAATCGAACAGTAGAATAAATCCCTATTTAAACATTAAATTTGTATTAAAAAGTGCATGCACACACACACACACAATCACTTCCAACCTTACCACTTAAAAAAGGAAACTCCACCACCTTCAGAAATGAAATATAGTAGAACGTGATCAATAATTGATTCCAGGGCAAACCTGCTCTTAGGTAAACACAGAGATGAAAGGCATCCCACCGAGGACAGCTGTGCAGATTGCTGGGTGTACACGGGAAGAGCTGTGAACACTCAGTGGAAGAGGCAAGGGCCTCTCTGATTAGCTGCCTCAACATTGCCTGCTGCCTGAGTGCTGACAGGTGTGTGTATGTGAGAGAGAGAAGAGAGAAAGAAAGAGAGAGAGAGAGGGAGAGAGGAGAGAGGGGAGAGGAGGAGAGGAGAGAGGGAGGAGAGGGAGAAAGAGAGAGAGAGAGAGAGAGAGAGAGAGAGAGAAGAGAGAGAGAGAGAGAGAGAGAGAGAGAGAGAGAGGCAGTCAAACACAGATCAAGGAGAGAAGTGATTGAAAAAGACACATACGAGGAAAAGGAAGGCAAAGAGGAAGAATATCTTTAGTTCTAGAAAACGTGTCTACCTAAGGATGCTGAAGGATGTGAATGCAAACACGTAAACACACCAGCCTTTCAAAATGCCTATACGTTTTAAAGAGTGAAATATCTACATAATCGTTTATTCAACTTGTTCATCAGCAAGCTTTCATATGGAAAATACATGTTGATCAAACAACCAAACCACAAGATAAAATGTAATAGTAATTCCATGATGACCATGCTCCCCAAACCAATCCACTCCAATCCAACCCTGTTGTTTATAGCCCCGCCGACCACAGAGACCATATCAGGGCTGTCACCTCATCAAAGTTTAAATCTCAGATTAAAAATGTGTGAAGATGTACAGATTAAAACCAATTCTTTTGTCGTTCCTTGTATCAACGCCCTGGCCAACCATAAGGGTCAACCCAGTACAGGCACCGCATTGTGGGAAACCCCCCACATGAACCACACATAAAATGAGATAAAACCAAAACCAGATTCCTTAAAACAACCTTGTTCTTAGTGACCAACTGTAACACTTTCACTCATATCCGACGGAAAAAGCCTGATTCTCTCAGGAAGTTGAAAATGGTGTCCGGTGGAATATCTCACGAAAAAAAAAGATCTTTAGGGAGTCTGCACGCAAAAGAAAACCAGCATTGGTAGGAAGGCAACAGGTCAGCCAGCAGCAGACTCTTTGCGCTACTGACACTGTTCTCATGCATCACAGGACAGATAACAGCAGACAGCGGCATGCACGCCTCTAAACCACCTAGCAGTGGACTAAACACAGGTGAAGGAAAGGCCAATCAAGGAAAGCTAAGGGATGCAGATTGCTCTCTGCATGGGAAGAGCTTTCAATTCTCTCAGTGGAAGAAGCCTGGCCATCAGAAACTATGTGCATCCAAAGTGCTTTCAGGTGTGTGCGTGCGTACATCTATCTATCTATCTATCTATCTATCTATCTATCTATCTATCTATCTATCTATCTATCTATATCTATCTATCTATCTATCTATCATCATCCATCCATCCATCCATCCATCATCCATTCACCACCATCCATCCATCCATCTATGTATAAATATATATATATATATATATATATATATATATATATATATATATATATATATATATATATATATATATATATATAAGAGAGAGAGAGAGAGAGAGAGAGAGAGAGAGAGAGAAAGAAGAGAGAGAGAGAGAGAGAGAGAGAGAGAGAGAGAGAGAGAAAGATGTGTATGTGTATGTGTGTTTGTGTGTGTGTGAGTGAGATGGTGCAGTAATTAGATTACCTCCCATGCGATCAGAGCAACGTGTTACTATTTTGGGACGCACCTGCAAATTGTGTGAGGCTTTGTTTCCTTGGGTGTTAGTTGAAAGCTAGCCGCTGCATGTACTTCGCCTTAATGGTGAAATGTAAATTGTTTGCAGCCTGTTTACAGAGGACACATCCAAACTGTGACACTGTGTCTTTGTACCCGAAGTTTGTGCAGATATATCCACTCTGACACACACACACACACACACATATATATATACACACTGCAAACTGAAGCAGTAGACATACAAATGCTGCATGGACGAAATTGCAGTTTAGAAATGCAAAAAAAATTTGCATTTCCACACTACAATTTCGTCCATGCAACATTTGTATGTCTACTGCTTCACATTTCAATAAGCACCTAACCTATACTGTAAGCGTCGCGTGCACTCACTCACTCGTGCGCGCGCGAACATTCCTCAAAGCAACATCATAAACAAGCAAAATAGTAAACAAGAAACCACTTGCCAAAAAGAGCCCTTCACATTTTCTCCCGACAATAAAAGAAAGGAAACAGAAATAAAGGCTAGATTCCTCAAACACGCACTGGATTATATGTAAGATGAAAGGCATCCCTCTGAGGCCAGGGGTGCAGATAGCTCTGTGTGAAGAACTGTAATACTCTCACAGGCCCAGCTCCTGGATTTTTGTGTGTAAATTTATCGCGTGTGTGTGGAGAATTGCATACAAAGTTAAGATTATAAATGTTACTTTAAATACTTCTTTCCAGCAAATACCAGTCACAGCTGTGTCAATTGTAGTTATTTAAACCTTTGACTACACTTTCGTCTTTCTCCTGTTTCCTTCTTCTCCTATTCTGTCTATGCCATTGCCTCTGTCTGTCTGCTCTCCTTCCTGTCTCTGTCTCACACACACACACACGAAAACCCAAACTCACCTGGATCACACCAAACAAGAAGAAAACTCCATCTTGCATTTGCACAGAAGAACAGTTCAAATCTACCATTATTGCACAAAAGAAGATAAAGGGACTTCTGCTCCCACACAGTCAGTCAACAGGAGATGTCTTCCAGGCGGAGGACAGTGAGGGGGCGTCGCTTCTCCCCACACCCACATTGGGCTATGACTAACGCTGATGCTCTCTCCACATTGTCAATAGCTACGCATTGATTGGGACCGATCATCAAAATGTCACAAACACAGATTTGCACCACGATAATGGAGTTCACCGGATCGAAACCTCAAAATGCCAGGAGAGAGAGAATATTGTTAACCATAATAGTAAGAATGATAATAATATTGATGAGAAGAAGACGAAGTAGAAGAAGCAGAAGAAAAGAAGTTGAAGAAAAAGCTACCGCTACTACTACTGATAACGATAATACAGTGATAATAAAATAATAACAACATTGATAAAATTAAAAACCACCAACGACGACGACAACAATGATGAAAACGATGATGACTACGACAATCCTCCTCCTCCCCCTCCAATAGACTACAAATTAACACAGCACAGAAAACCATAGAAACGTACACAGACTAACACATTAACAATGTACCACAACACATGCAAGAACACAACACATAAGTATGCAGTATTTGTAAATACATTAAAAGCAATACAGTTCAATACTCACAGTGCACTAGACTACACTACAAAGCACAACACAACACGTCACAACACGACACAATCCAATATAAAACAACATAGTACAGTACAATACAATTCAATACAATCCAACACGATGCACTACAGTGCATTGTAGTACAGCACAACACACAGCATATCCAGTGAACAAGCAGTGAACCAAGGTAACACACAAAACACACACATACACAAAACACACACATACACAAAACACACACACACATACACAAAACACACATACACAAAACACACACATACACAAAACACACACACACACAAAACACAAACACACAAAACACACACACAAACACACACACACAAACAAAACACACACATACACAGACATACACACACATACACACACAAACAAAACACACCAACACAAAACACATACACAAAACACACACACAAAACACAAAACACACTCACACAAACACACACACCAAACAAAACACACAACACATACACAAAACACACACACATACACAAAACACACACACATACACAAACACACACACACACACACACACACACACGCGCGCGCGCGCGCGCACACACACACGCACAAAACACTCAGTGCAGCTGTATGTGTCCAGCAATCCTCCAGTGCCTGATTCCTGCCAGTCCTCATCGACCACCAGACAATGAGGCCTCCAGTTTCAGGTAACACAAAAATAACAGACACTGCAGAGGACTTCAAAGACAGAAGTACTACACAGGAGTTCAAGAGACCCTGCCAATATCAATGTCACTGTGACTGCAATGTATCACAAAAAGAAAGGTCTACAGTCTGTCTGTCACAGTCTGATATCATTACCTTGGTATCAAAGGAATTTTTTGTGACAGTAACTGGCAGATATTATGTTCTAAAATATGTTCACCAAAGTTTTGCCTTTAGAAAATATATTTTTCACTTAACATTGTGGAAATTTCTCAACTTCTTAGCAACACCTGCACAGCTTTGAGAAAGAAGCAAACGTTAGTCCATTCCTCTTCTGCATATACACTTTAACTTTCAGGAGATGGGACTGGAAGGAAGGCAGAGACCAAGTGTCATGATGTAGAACATAAAAACAAGCATGAGTGTGTTCTCTGATGATAAGGAATGGGAACAATAAGAGTTTTCATAGAGGTTCATTATGAACATAACGAACGAAGCAACAGAGCCGTGACAGGAAAAAGAATGATCATTACTGGCGTCCACAATGATAGGAAACACGAGAAAAGGAAAGGGAACATTGCGTAAGTTAATAGTAATGATGAGCAGAAGAAAGCAATTCTAAGCAGAGAGAATGTTTAGGAAAAAGCCCACTGGCATCAAATGAGCAATCAACTTCTGGCCCTGCAGATGAGGATCATCTACATCATGGCCTCTGCTTTCCCTGTCACTGCTAAAACCACTGCTTTCCCTGTCACTGCTAAAACCACTGCTTTCCTGCCCACATTCCTACTGGAATTTAACTCTGCTTTTGGCATTAGGCCGCCTCCTAGCTAGACACATTCTAAGGTAGACAACTTACCCACCAAGCTACAGGAACGCCTGTTGCTAGTAGGAACATTATGTATAAGAAAGTCCGCTTTTGTTCCTTTTCAATCACAAGTAACGAGATAGAGATAGAGATGAGACTTTAAACCGAGGCCCCGTGTGCGAACGCACGCAGAACATCTTGCGCACACGTTAAATCCTGTTCCGCTTTTCGTAAGAGTAGGCCATTGTGTGCCGGTGGGAACAGATGACAGAATTTACAAAACTGCATACACACGGGGACTGGATGTAAAAAGCACATAAGTGCTTATTCCATTATCCTCGATATAAAAGAATAAATAAAATAAAGTATAGATAGATAGATATAGATAGATAGAGAGAGAGAGAGAGAGAGAGAGAGAGAGAGAGAGAGAGAGAGAGAGAGAGAGAGAGAGAGAGAGAGAGAGAGAGAGAGAGAGAGAGAGAGAAAAACCAAAGAAATATCCCATCCTAAAATGCCACATTTATTGACAATAATGAACAGAAGAAGAGAGAAACACATTTGGACTGATGATCTTCTAAGATGGACCTAAGGTTTTATCATAGGAGTTGAAGAACATAAGAAAAAGAGGAACACTGCAGAAGAGCTTTGCAAGTGACTGCTGTCAGCTGTCCTCCATCACTCACACCTGTTCTGCATCACTGTGTGTGCTGGGAGGTAAATGATCCTTCCCTCAGGAACATGATCAAGCCAGGGGGGAATTAGAGAGAGAGAAAGAGAGAGAGAGAGAGAGAGAGAGAGAGAGAAGAGAGAGAGAGAGAGAGAGAGAGAGAGAGAGAGAGAGAGAGAGAGAGAGAAAGAGAGAGAGAGAGAGGGAGAGAGGAGAGGGAGAAAGAGAGAGAGAGAGGGAGAGAGAGAGGGAGGGAGAGAGAGAGAGAGAGAGAGAGAGAGAGAGAGAGAGAGAGAGAGAGAGAGAGAGAGAGAGAGAGAGAGAGAGAGAGAGAGAGGGCAGGCAAACAGACAGACAACTAGAAACACAAATAGGAAGAGAGACACACACACAAAGAGACAGACAGACACAGAAAAGAAAGAGAGAAAGGGTAAAGCAGAGGTAAAGAGGTGTGAATTTGAATCAGAATCATAAATTTTTTATTGTCATAAAAGTCACATGGACTTATTTGACACAACGAAATAAACTTTTCATGATTCAATACAACGTATTATTCATTGGTCAGCGTGTCTGAAATGATGTGCAAGAAAACATGTTGCATTCTATCTTATTCAAATGTTTTTCTCTTATTTTCAAAACAGGTATAAACATAATTAATTATTTCGGCTTGATGATTATCGGTTACAATAATCTTGCTTAATTTGTCTATAACGTTCATATTTTCTTTGACATTTGCACTAAGAGTTATTAAGTTTTCTCTTTGCTCGATATATAAAATTCACTCATCCAGTAATTGAATCTCGTCTTCTATTTTGTTACAGTACTGACAAGTTCTATTCTCTCTTGGTATATTCTTATATCTTCCTTTCTCTATCATTAAATTGTGGCAACTTGTACGAAACTTACAAAATATTTTCCTGTGGTTTTTGTTTTCCCAGTTAATCAGATTTGGCTCTTAATCTATATTCCTTGGTCACGGAATTATGAAACTTAAGTTTTGTAGAATTGTGTTTCTGGTTATTCCAAACGTTTTATATAAACCCTCAAGCTTCGTTTGCACTGCATGGCACAATCGATGTACATCAAGTGTACTTTGGTTTCCCCATACATGTTTAAAGCTAATTTTATACAGAACATTTCTAACTGTACTAATCCAACGATCATATTCATTATTTTGATACATATAATTATACAATATTTTAACATACGAGTTTGTGTCTTTTCTGTGTTACATGTACCCCAAAAGACACTAACTGATTTAGAATTCTAACAGTAAGTGGAAACCTTCCAAGTTCCCCTAAAGTGGGTAATGACATTGCTTTTTTATGTATTTCCAAACTTTGTTTACAAAAGTTTACATGAACATTTTCGTAAAGATACTTTACTTGATGTGTTTAAGTTAAATATATCATGAATAAGAAAGTCTGATTGACCATTAAAACAAAGAGAACCACACTTCTGCTCCAATGAATCAAATAAATGCATTATGATTTTAGCTTTTATACCTTGCCCATGAATTGCTTTTGTGTGTGTGTGTGTGTGTGTGTGTGTGTGTGTGTGTGTGTGTGTGTGTGTGTGTGTGTGTGTGTGGTGTGTGTGTGTGTGGTGTGTGTGTGTGTGTGTGTGTGATGTGTGTGTGTGATATTATTTTATCTTTATATATTTTTAAAAAAACGAGGATGATGGAATAAGCATATGTGTGTAGCCGTGTGTATGCGGTTTTGTAAATTTTCTCATCTGTTCCCACCGGCACACAATGGCCTACTCTTTCAAAAATCGGATCAGGTTTCAACGTGTGCGCAAGATGTACTGCGTGTGCTCGCACATGGCACCTCGGTTTAGGGTCTCATCTGTGTGTGTGTGTGTGTGTGTGTGTGTGTGTGTGTGTGTGTGTGTGTGTGTGTGTGTGTGTGTGTTGTGTGTGGCGCGTGTGTATAAATAAAAGTGCCATGAGCTTGTATTGGAGGTGCTGGACTCATGGCCTTAGCTTTTTATTGGGGCGAAGTATAACTATTACCCCCTATTTCTGACATATCAATCACACAGTGTTTAACCCCTCCATTACCTCCTATTTCTGACATAGCGATCACACAGTGTTTAACCCCTCTGACTATTACTTGCTATTCTGACATCAATCACGTGTTTAACCTCTAACTTTCTTGCTATCTGACACAAATCACACAATGTTTAACCCCTCTATTACCTCCTATTTCTGACACACAAATCACACAGTGTTTAACCTTCTAACTGTTACTTGTATTTCTGACACACAAATCACACAGTGTTTAACCTTTCTAACTATTACTTTTTATTTCTGACGCATAAATCACACAGTGTGTAACCCCACTATTACTTTTTTATTTCTGACATATCAATCACACAGTGTGTAACCCCACTATTACTTTTTTATTTCTGACATATCAATCACACAGTGTTTAACCCCATTATTACTTTTTATTTCTGTCACATCAATCACACAGTGTATAACCCTTCTAACTGTTACTTGCTATTTCTGACACATCAATCACACAGTGTTTAACCCTCTAACTGTTACTTGCTATTTCTGACACATCAATCACACAGTGTTTAACCCCTTTATTACTTGCTATTTCTGATACATCAATTACACAGTGCTGAACTCCACTATTACTTGTTATTTCTGACACACCAATCACACAGTGTTTAACCCCTCTGACTATTAATTGGTATTTCTGACACATCCATCACACAGTGTTTAACCCCTTTATTACTTGCTATTTCTGACACATCAATCACACAGTAGTTAACCCCTCTAACTATTACTTGCTATTTCTGACACATCAATCGCACAGAGTTTAACCCCTCCAACTATTACTTGCTATTTCTGACATATAAATCCCACAGTGTTTAACCCCTCTATTAATTGCTATTTCTGACACACCAATCACACAATGTTTAACCCCTCTATTACTTGCTATTTCTGACACATCAATCACACAGTGTTTAAACCCTCCAACTATTACTTGCTATTTCTGACATATCAATCACACAATGTTTAACCCCTCTATGACTTGCTATTTCTGACAATCAAACGCAGAGTGTCTAACCCCTCTATTACTTGGTATTTCTGACACATTAATCACAAAGTGTTTAACCCCTCTAACTATTACTTGCTATTTCTCACACTTGCTATTACTTGCTACATCAATCACACAGTGTTTACTCCTTTATTACTTGCTATTTCTGACACATTAATCACACAGTGTTTAAACCATCTGATTATTACTTGCTATTTCTGACACATCAATCACACAGTGTTTAACCCCTCTATTACTTGCTATTTAACATCAGTGCAGACTACACTCTCCCCAACAGTCTTTCGGATGAGACTATAAACCGAGGCCCCGTGTGCGAACACACGCAGAACATCTTGCGCACACGTTAAATCCTGTTCCGCTTTTCGTAAGAGTAGGCCATTGTGTGCCGGTGGGAACAGATGACACGATTGACAAAACTGCATACAGACGGGGACTGGATGTAAAAAAGCGCATAAGTGCTTATTCCATTATCCTCGATATAAAAGAATAATAATAATAATAATATTTCTGATACATCAATCACACAGTGTTTAACCCCTATATTACTTGCTAGTTCTGACACATCAATCACACAGTGGTTAACCCCTCTAACTATTACTTGCTATTTCTGACACATCAATCACAGCGTTTAACCCCTCTAACTATTACTTGCTATTTCTGACACATCAATCACACAGTGTTTAACCCCTCTAACTATTACTTGCTATTTCTGATACATCAATCACACAGTGTTTAACCCCTATAACTATTACTTGCTATTTCTGACACATCAATCACACAGTGTTGAACCCCTATATTACTTGCTATTTCTGACATATCAATCACACAATGTTTAACCCCTCTAACTATTACTTGCTATTTCTGATACATCAATCACACAGTGGTTAACCCCTCTAACTTGCTATTTCTGACACATCAGTCACACAGTGTTTAACTCCTATGACAGATAGGGGTCTTTGAGGTGCACTGATACGCTGAGTTACTATGATCAGAGGCCACAACTTCCAGCACTTCATCTGCAAATAATCTGTCCTGAGGTCAGCCCTCTGCTTTAGATGTAATGGGCTGGAGCACAGAAATGGGATTAGCTGTGAACACAAAGCAGCAACCGGAAATGGTTCGTTTACCTAAATACCCTCATTATCTACCAGACCAACCAGTCCACAGTGTCCTCAGAGAGATGAGGACAACAGCAAAGAGGAATTACTTCACACGTGGCGTTTTAAAACATCATTAGCGCTAGTTATTACGGAAATTTGCAACATATCATTGCTGAGTTACGTCACATTCTACAAATGAAATGCTGAACACGTCTTTCAGACCATGTGAGAAAGGGAATTCATTACTAAATGTCTGTTTTTCTTTATGGTTATATGCTGTAGCTTCAAACCACCACCACCACCACCACACCACCACCACCACCACCACCACCACCACAACAACAACAACCCCCCACCTCCACACACACAAAGTCTCTACTAAATGCAATAAACAGAACTTCATATAAACCTGAACTTCGACAAAAATTCTTTACGAAAAGAAAACAATACAATACTTTGATAAAGAAGAAAAAGAAAATAATCAAAAATAGACTGGTAGCACAGCTACATGATGTAATTGAAGAGGATCCGAGTATATTGTGGAAAACTTTACAAAAATTAAAAGAAAGCGAAGATGATGGATTAAAACATCATAACCATATTAGCAGCAGTAAGTGGGCTGAACACTTAAAAACTCTTATTGGAAAAAAACCGCAAATAGATTCAGACCGCAAAAAACAAATGCAAAACATGTTCAATGAATTAAATGTAACTAATAACCCAATCCTGGATAAGAAAATTACGACAGAGGAAATTACAAAAACAATCAAAAGACTAAAAAAAAACCCAGATCACCCGGAAAAGATGGAATTACAAACGAAATGATCAAATCAGTTTCATCTAATCTTATAGAGACAATGCGAGATATTTTCAATTTAGTATTAGAAACAGGTATATATCCCTATGAGTAGGAGTGAATGTCCCAATCTATAAAAGCGGATGTACATACTACCCAGAAACTTACAGAGGAATAACGTTGACAAACACTATTGGGAAACTTTTTTGTCAAATACTGAATCAAAGAATTTCTGAATATGTAGAAAATGACAACTGTACTGCCAGAGAACAAGCTGGATTCAGAAAAGCATGCAGAACACGGACCATATCTTCCTACTTAAAAACTTAATGGATAATATACTGAAAGTAAAATCTAAAAGACTTTATTGCTGCTTTGTAGATTTTCAGAAAGCGTTTGATAATGTGTGGTACGAGAGTCTTCTTATAAAGTTAAACGAAACAGGGATAACAGGCAAAACTTTTAATGTCATTAAAAACATGTATTCCAATGCAACAATATTTTACAAAATACGAGGCAAACACACAGATCAAATCATAGTCAAACATGGAGTACATCAGGGAAATACATTTAGTTCTACATTGTTTAATGTATATAATAACGATATAGTGACGAGAAAGATTCACCAAATATAACCCCATGAGACAAAATTCCTTGTTTACTCTATGCTGACGACCTAGCATTATTATCAACAACCAAAGTAGGTCTTCAAACTAAACTAAACCAATTACAGGAATACTGATAAACAAAACAAAAACAAATGTAATATTCTTTACGAGATCACCTCCTAAAATTCCAATTCATTTTAAATGTGGAGAGCATGTAATTGAAACAGTAGAAACTTATAAATATCTAGGTGTCGTTCTTCATCAAAACGGGAGGTTTGAAACAACACAAGAACATTTAGTAAAACAAGGCAACAAATCAATGTACGCCTTTAAAATAATAATAAAAATAATAATGTATGGAATTTATATAGCGCTGAATCTTGTAAAGCAACAAATCAAAGCGTTGGTACTTTTAAAGAGCAATTCATGGGCAAAATTTAAAAATTACTATAATAATGCGTCTAATCGACTCACTGATAACTCCTATCTTAACCTATTGAGCAGAAGTTTGGTTTCCTTTTTGTTTTAATGGGGAGACAGAATTTCATATTGATAAACTGTTCAAGACATGCTTATCAAATCAATTTTTGCATGAGAATTTTCATATAAAATTTTGTAAACAAATGCTAGGAGTTCATAAAAAAAGCATGGGTGAATTAGGAAGATTTCCACTGACCTTTAAAATCATATGCCAGATAATATCGTTTTGGATTCATTTGACATAATCAAAACCAAACTCTTATATTAGAATAGTATACGATTATTTGTATCAGACGAATACATCCGATAAATGGATCAACACAGTAAAAAATATTCTTTACACAATTGGATTCAAACATGTCTGGACGAAGCAAAGTATTCTTGATGTTCATCGGTTGAGTTATGCTGTTCAAAGAAAGCTGAGGACACGTATAAAACATTTTGGATCTACCAGAAGAAAGAGTTTGCAAAACTACAATTTTACGATTTTGCCACCAACGAATACAGACTGGAACCATACTTAATAAACTATGAAAACAAAACTCATAAGAAGACATTTGTAAATTTCGCACAAGCCGTCACAATTTAATGATAGAGAAAGGGAGGCACCAAAATATATCTAGAGAGGACAGAAAATGAAGATATTGTAACAAGATAGAAGATGAATTTCATTTACTCGATGAGTATATCTCATATGATGAACTCAGAAACAATTTGTTATTAAAAATTACAACCAAAGACAAAAAACGTAACATTTGTATAGATAAATTAAGTGACATAATCACAGTTGATATCTATCAAGCAGATATCATAGGATATGTGTATGAATATTTTAAGAAAAGAGAAAATGAGAAGTAAAATGCAACATGCTTTTGTGTACATCAATTTGAGCCAGAGATGATTAAACTGATGTTTGCTTTGTTTTGTTGCTGTTGTTGACTTAAATGGCAATAAAATATTCTGAATCTGAATCTGAATCTGAATCAATCAACACACACACACACACACACACACACACACACACACACACACACACACACACACACACACACACACACACACAACACACACACACACACACACACACACACACACACACACACACACATAACCTAGGCCAGAGGAAAACTTTTGCAAGGACAGTATGAATACTGTAAAATACTGATAATCAACTTTCACTTTTATTTATTGTCAAAAGGATTTCTAACGATACTGTCCATTTATCATCAGGTAATTTACATGCCCACCCTTCCTCTGTCAATGGCTTGCGAGGCATTAGTGGGTGTTCAGAGGGGTGGGGAGGAAAACCGAACGAGCGGATTTAGTCTGAGCCTCTTCCACAGCGTGAATATAATGGAAAAGCAGATAGCAGCATCATCAGTTTATTGCACATCATCTGATCACAGATGAGGTGTTTGATACACCAACAGGAAGAAAGACCCTGCCCATGACAACTGATCTGTATTGGTATTTAAAAAAATATATTTTATTCTTTTATATCGAGGATAATGGAATAAGATTATGTGCTTTTTTTTTTTTTTTACATCAAGTCCCCGTGTGTATGTGGTTTTGTAAATTCTGTTCCCACCGGCACACAATGGCCTACACTTACGAAAAGCGGAACAGGATTCAACGTGTGCGCAAGATGTTCTGCGTGCGTTCGCACACGGGGCCTCGGTTTATAGTCTCTTCCAAAGGACTTTGGGGAGAGTGGAGTCTGGATAGAGGACCGGTTGTCAGTCATCAATGGAACAGAAGCATTGAGGAAATGTCCATCCCTCATGGCTTTCCATTGTACTACCTCTTGTCTCCTTTCTTTCTCCTTTCCTTTTTCAGAACAGTGTGTGTGTGTGTGTGTGTGTGTGTGTGTGTGTGTGTGTGTGTGTGTGTGTGTGTATGTCTGTGTGTGTGTCTTTATGTCTGTGTGTGTGTCCGTATGTCTGTTTGTGTGTGTGTGTGTGTGTGTGTGTGGTTTGTGTGTGTGTGTGTGTGTGTGTGTGTGTGTGTGTGTGTGTGTGTGTGTGTGTGGATGCGTGTTTGTTCAAATTCATTTAACGTCTTTTCACAAGTTCTCATATTAGACGGGGTGGGGGCGTGTCAAAGGGGGAGGAGGGTGTAGTTGGTACTGTATATGAGAAGGAATTTCAGGGGATCAATGCATGCGAAACGTTAAAATTTAAAAATGAAAATTAAAACAACAACAACAACAAAATAATAGAAGAAAACCCAAAACCAAACCCCCTACTTTTACATTACTAACCTTTTGAACTACAATAAACAACAGGAAAATGCAATTCTAACAATTTCTAACAAAATCAGGAAATCCAATGAAAAATGTAAATAAAATTTCAACAACTGAATTTCACGTGAAAACACCCCAAACCTATCTTAATGTACATAACCTCCTACCCTGCCCCCAAAAAACCCCAAGAAGCAACCCCCCCCCAAAAAAAAAAAAAGCAAAAAAAAAAAAAAAGCTCAACCCTTAAAACAAGAACGAGAAACACCCAACAACAGCCAAAACCAAGTACACAAACACAATATCTCTAGCCCCCTGCCCCCTCCTATAAAACAAACAATATAAACAATAGGAATGCAACAACCGTGAAACAGTAGACATATTGCAAAGAAAAAAAGATAATGATAATTTTCAAAATTCTAACAAGCGAGAAAAAATAATTACTGGACTAGAGCGTCTTTAAAGTCCAAAGCAATCACAATAACAAATCAATTGGACTATGCATCAGCGATCTAAAAAAAGTCGTACATAAGTGACAGACTGTTAAATATTGCTGATGCGCGCGCGCACGCGTGTGTGTGGATGCATGTGTGTGCGTAGATGCGTGTGTGAGTATGGATGCGTGTGTGACTGAGTGTGTGTGTGTGCGTGGATGCGTGTGTGTGTGTGGTGTGTGTGTGTGTGTGTGAGTGTGGTGTGTGTGCGTGTACTGAAAGCCCATAGAGTCCAGAGCAGTGCAGGCAGTGAGCATTCCCCACACTCCTGACCTCCACTGCCCCACATCACCAGTGCTGACGAAGGCCGAGCTGGAGTAGTGGGGTGTGGGCATAATACTGGCTGACAGGGACTGTCTGACAATCGTTACTGGAAGTGGTCTCTGGGAGTGGCAGGACTGGGCAACATCTGCCTGTGTGTCCTCAAATTCGGCCTTCTCCACTCACAGGACAAGTGGGAAGGGGGAGACAGGATACAAAAAAAGAACAGGGGAGAGAGAGAGAGAGAGAGAGAGAGAGAGAGAGAGAGAGAGAGAGAGAGAGAGAGAGAGAGAGAGAGAGAGAGAGAACCCGAACTCGAACTCGAAAGATTTATTCACAAAAAGGCCATTGGCCCATACATGAAGGGGGATTGCCAAACTGCTCAGTATTTTAGTGAGAACAATAAGTAACACACACACACACACACACACACAACACAAAACCAAAGTGTTAATGTATACCCATATCTATCACAATAAAACAGTTTTAAAAATATGACTTAAGAAACCAAGATATCTCTTATTCTAAAGGCTTTACACAAATATAAAGCAAGGCTGCGCACAATCTCAGGGTGACTAGATGCCATGAGTAGACAGAATCTAAATAAATTAGGCTGTCTACTATACTTTATCGCAATGTAATTCTGTCTTACATCTTCTAATACTGGACAGCATAGCACAAAATGAACTTCATCTTCCACTGTTTGCTTACATAATGGGCATAGCAACCTGAGGTCATCATCATCATGTTCTATATATCTAAATTTATGAACATTTATAACTGATACACCAAGTCTAAACCTAGACATAATTCTTTTCAATGTATGTCCATATAAAGCTTTAGATAAGGTTTGACATCGTGTGAGCCTATAAATTTTCTGTACATTTGAAATCTTTCACTGTTTTGTACATGACCATTCCACTGCTGCCAACGGCAGTCAATCAGTCTTTGCTTGAAAACCTTGATAAACTCTCTACAATTTCCGACACCTTGATTGAGCCAAACAAACCCAAAACCACGTTCACATAAACAGGTACGTATTTGTGAAGCCCAGGTGCTTTTTCCCTTGACATCTAGATCATAAAGCATCTTGTAAGACTTAAAAGGTAACCTGCACTCATCCATATGCAGAATCTTAATCCAATATCTAATGCATCTTACAGCAGCATTAATAGAGAGAGGATATCTATTGGTTTCACTATAAACAAGATCGTTAGGTGTACGTCTATCTAAGCCTAAAAACTGCTTTAAAGCAAAGAGGTGTACTGATTCACAATGTCTTACAGCTGCATCCAGTCCCCAAATTTCCGCGCCATAGAACACAGTCTTAATCAACAAGTCAAAAGCATTATTCAATAATCGTAACTTTTTCAAAACAATTAACAAGCTTCTTTTGCCTCGACTTGCCAGATCTTTACATGCAATTGTGAAACTAAGCTTTGTAGAAAAACAGATTCCTAGATATTCATATACATTAATCACAGGCATGACTTTTCCATTGTACAGCCATTTTTTCATGAGCAGCTAAATAACCACCTTTTCTGAATACAACAATATTACTCTTATTCAGATTAACCTTAAGATCAAGTGCTGTTGCAGCACTGCTTAAGCTATTCAGCTGCTGTTGTAAGCCTAAAACAGTTTCAGAGAGCAGGATCATCAGCAAGCAAAAGAATAAACAATTCTGTGAAATCTTGGGGAAAGTAGCACCATGTTTACCCTTAATAATGACTTCTATGGCTAACTCATTAATGAAAACAGAAAACAAAAGAGGGCTACATACATCACCCTGTTTGACCCCAGTGGTGCAGTATATTATGTCCATCAGCTTAGATCCACAGCTTATTCTGCTTTTGACATTCTGATACATAGCTCTCAAACAACGTAATAATTTACCCTTCACACCATTTTTCAGGAGAATAGGCCATAACAAGTTTCTATTAACAGAATCAAATGCCTTTTAAAAGTCAATAAATGCTACATAGAGCTTACGGTTATGAGGAAACTGTTTCTGGATACATGCAAGTAAAGAAAACATATGATCTATAGTGGTATACCCTTTCTTAAAACCAGCTTGGTGTTCACCTGTAATGTTGTTTTTCTTAACCCATTCCTGTAACCTATTATTAATGATGGTACTGTACACTTTACTACTTATATCACTAAGAGAGATTCCCCTGTAGTTATTAGGGTTGTCAACATCACCTTTTTGTGTAATGTTAGAATGATAGATTCAGTCCAGTTATCTGGAAAAAGACCACTATCAAAGATTTTGTTGAATAATTTTAGCAGAAAGAGCACAACATTTTCACCACCATTTTTTTAATAGTAATTCTCCAATGATTTGATCAGGGCCAGCTGCTTTATCATGTTTAAGTTTTCTAAGTGCCAATAATATTTGAGAGAGAGAGAGAGAGAGGAGAGGAGGAGAGAGAGAGAGAGAGAGAGAGAGAGAGAGAGGAGATGCTGCTGATAATAAAGATGACACTAATACTAATAATAATGACAATGATGTCAATAATAATAATAACAATTGATAAGTGGTGGTGGTGGTGGCGGCGGCGGCGGCGGAAGAAGGAGGAGGAGGAAGAAGAAGAAGAAGTCATAAATTAAGAAAACAATAGAGTTTAATGCGTGTAGTGTATTACAAGGCCACAAACTACACCACAGCTCACACAAACACAGCGTAAAAGTGTGTACTGCTGATAAAACACATTGAAGTCTGATACACTGTAGTGCACCACACTACACTACACTACACAGCACAGCACACTGCAATGCAATACATTATAATGTAATGTAATGTATATGGTACAGTGCAATACAACAACACCACACACCACACAATATAGGTATTATTTAGATTCACTGTGAAGATAAAGAACAAGGGACAAGAAGACTGCTGACAGGACAACACGGAGTCACTACAGCTGTGAAAAAAAAGAATGAGAAGCCAAATATCATGGCAGTTAATGTTCATTCACATATAGAACATAATTACTCTCATTGTCTTAAAATTCATACAGATGACTCGCTTTTAGACAACCATCAAGCAGGTTCAGCATTCGTCATAACGGCACTAAAAGTAGAAAAGTCGTATTACGTTGGTAAAAATCGATCTGTTTTTACAGCTGAACTGATCGCTATTCTCATGGCTTTGAATTTCATTTTAGATCATCCATACTCTTTCTTTCACATATTACTTTGTGTGGATTCAAAATCAGTATTATATGCCTTAAGGTCTATAACTTATAAGCAATCTAGTAGACTTATACTACATATCAAATACTTCATAACTCTTCTGCATTTAAGAGGAATTCATGTTTCCTTTTGCTGGATTCCTTCACATATAGGATTATTTTCTAATGAGTGGGCTGATCGGGCTGCGAAGAAAGGTGCATGTAATGAAAAGGGGTCTATAGTACTGCATGTCCCTCTATCCATTGCAGAGACTTATCGGTTGTTAGAAGAAGCTTCCTTAAACAAATTCATAGAAAATCATCGGCAAATCAAGCGGCTTTCACATTCAACTCCGAGTGGGAAGAGCGTAATTGAATACATTGATCACTTAGAGATTCATACAAAGGCTGTCAAAGAAAGACAACTAAAGGCATTATATTTCAGGATAAGATTAGATGCATTCATGACAAAATTCGGCAAGGATGTTAAATGCTTATGTAGTGAATATATTTCAAATACCCATATCATACTTGAATGTGAGAATTTAAAACCTCATCTCCCTGCCTTTTCTGAGAATACCATTGATGAAGTTTTGAACAATGTAAAGCTAAGTAACGTTTGACATTGCTAAAGGTTTATTGTTAAGTTCTATTGGACACTTATTGTAATTGTAGTTCTTTGAATTTCATTTTTTTTGAAAAATGTTCTTGATCTGTTTATGTTAAGAATATTATTTGTGTATTTCCCTTCTTATTACTCTTTATTATACACACACACACACACACACACACACACACACACACACACACACACACACACACACACACACACACACACACACACACACACACACACACACACACACACACACACACGTAGGCACGCACGCACGCACGCAACACACAGAGTAGATATGTCTGTCTGTCTGTCTGTCTGTCTATCTATCTATCTATCTATCCATCCATCCATTTCTTTTATTCAGTCTCCTATTTAACGGCCGTCTGGTATCACTGTATCAAAGTGGAAAGACGTTAAAATTGAAGACTGACTGACTTACTCACTACAGCTGTCCACGACACTAGGGAAGTGAAGAGCAGACAAGGAGCAGGAAGGAACACTGCATCAGTTCATAGTCATGATGACCTGAAGACAGACGGTAGGAAGAGAGGAAGGACTGCCTGGCGACTTCAGAGAAACAAATCCACTTGTAGCAAATTCTCACACTGTAGAGCGGGGAAGACCAGCAACATCACATCATGACATCTGCTTTAATTTCTTTCCATTGCTGGATTTGTCCTACTCAGATCTGTATATGAACATGTGTGGCGTCGTCAGCAATAGGGTCGGCTAGATTTTCAGTTAGATGACCATGCTTAGAACACTACAATTACAGACAATAACAAACAGAAGCACCAACAATCTAGTACATGGAACAAAAAAATTGGTCATAGGAGTTCAGAATGATGCCGAAGAACATAAGAAAAGAAAAAGAGGAACACTGCAGAAATTCAGTGTGGTGATAAAGAGCTTTGCAAGTGACGGCTGTCAGCTGTCCTCCATCATTCACACCTGTTTTGCATCACTGTGTGTGCTGGGAGGTAAATGATCCTTCCCTTAGGAACATGATCAAGCCAGGGGTGAATTAGAGAGAGAGAAGAGAAGAGATTAGAAGAGAGAGAAGAGAAGAGAAGAGAAAAGAGAGAAGAGAAGAGAAAGAGAGAAAGAGAAAGAGAGAGAGAGAGAGAGAGAGAGAGAGAGAGAGAGAGAGAGAGAGAGAGAGAGAGAGAGAGAGAGAGAGAGAGAGAAGAGAAAGAAGAGAAGAGAAGAGAGAGAGAGAGAGAGAGAGAGAGAGAGAGAGAGAGAGAGAGAGAGAGAGAGAGAGAGAGAGAGAGAGAAAGATAGAGAGAGAGAGAGAAGAGAGAGAGAGAGAGAGAGAGAGAGAGAGAGAGAGAGAGAGAGAGAGAGAGAGAGAGAGAGAGAGAGAGAGAGAGAGAACTGAGGAGGACTAAGTGTAGCAAAGAAGGCGTGAATTTCTTTTACTGTGTGTAATGTGTTTAGTGCAATACAATGCATTATCATAATTATTATTGCTTTCCTTGCATGACATGTAATCATTTGTGCAATGGCACATGTGTGTGCACACTGCGTGTGTGCATACGTGCATCGCTACAAGCTGTGTGCGCGCGAGTGTGTGTGCGTGCGAGTGTGTGTGTATTTTTTTAAAAAGATTTAATAATTATTACTTTCTCTGAGACATGTTTTCTGTTTGTTGTTCTTATATATGGCTTGTAACGCACATGAATTTATCTGTTAATTTGTAATTTAAAAAAACCAACACTCGTCGGTATTGGTATAGACAGACACATACATACATACATACATACATACATACATACATAGATACATATATGTATAGATGTATAGACATATGTTAACGAAGTCTGTGAGAAGTCTGTGGAAAATCTGTGAGAATCGTATTCACCTCTCAGAACAAAAACGATTCTGTCAAAATATTTAACGAAGGAGGCACTGAAAATCCGAGTCTTTTGGTGGGGTTTTGTGTTGTGGGGTTTTTGGGTGGGTGGTGTGTTGTGTTGGTTGTGTGTGGTGTGTGGGGGATGGGTTTGTTCAAATTCTTTAAAAACGTTTTTCACAAGTTCTCATATTAGACGGGGGGGGGTGTCAAGGGGGGGGAGGGGTAGTGGAAAGTATATGAGAAGGAATTTCGGGGGATCAATGCGCAAACTTTTAAATTTTAAAAAATGAAAATTAAAACAAACAACAACAAAAAAAAAAAAGAAAAAAACCCAAAACAAACCCCCTATTTTTTAAAATTCAATTTTTGAATCAATAAAAACGGGAAAATCAATTCAAACAATTCTAACAAACAGGAAACCAAAAAAAAATTTAAAAAAATTTCAACACGAATTTTCACTGAAAAACACCAAAAAACCCATCTTAATGAATAACCCCTACCCTGCCCCCCCAAAAAACCCCCAAAAACAACCCCCCCCCCAAAAAAAAAAAAAAAAAAAAAAAAAAAGCTAACCCCTTTTAAAACAAGAACGAGAAACCCCAAACAACGCCAAAACCAAGTACACAAACACAATATCTCTCCCCCCTGCCCCCCAAAAACAAAAAATATAAACAATAGGAATGCAACCCCGGAAACAGTAACATTTTGCAAAGAAAAAAAGATAATATAATTTTCAAAATTCTAACAAGCGAGAAAAAAAAATTAGGGACTAAGCGTTTTTTAAAAGTCCAAACAATCACAAAAAACAAATAAATTGGACTATGCTCACGTTTAAAAAAAATTACATAATGCAGACGTTAAATTGCTGTGCGCGCGCGCACGCGGGGGGGTTGGATGCATGGGTTGGGGATGCTGGTGATTTGGGATGCGTGGTGACTGAGTGTGGTGTGGCGGGATGCGGTGGTGGGTTTGGGGTTGTGTGTGTGATGTGGGGGTGCGGTTTACAAAAAGCCTGATCCGGGGCAGGGGCGGGCAGGGGCATTCCCCACACCCCTGACCCCCACTGCCCCACTCCCCAGTGCTGCAAGGCCGAGGGGATGGGGGGGGGGCAAACGGGCAAGACGGGGACTGTCTAAAATCTTTTACTGGAAGTGTTTTGGGAGGGCGGGACGGGGCAACATCCTGGGGCCTAAATTTTGGGCTTTCCACTCCGGGACAATGGGAAGGGGAGCCCGGATACAAAAAAAAAAACGGGGAAGAGGGGGAGAAGAGAAGAGAGAGAAGAGGGAGAGGAGAGAGAGAGAGAGAGAGAGAGAGAGGAGAAAACCCCGAACTCAACCAAAAAGATTTTTTCACAAAAAGGCCTTGGCCCCCTAAAGGGGGGATTGCCAAACTGCTCAGTTTTTAGGAGAAAAATAAGTAACCACACACACAACACACAAAAACCCAAAGTGTTAATGAAAACCCATATCTATCACAAAAAACAGTTTTAAAATATGACTTAAAAACCAAAGATATCTTATTCTAAAGGTTTTTTACACAATATAAAGCAAGGGGTGCGCACAATCTCGGGGATAGAGCCATGAGTAACAAAACAATTTTAAAATTGGGTTTACATTTTTTTATCGCAAGTAATTTCTGTCTTAAATCTTCAATAGGGCAGCATAGCCAAAATGAATTCATTTTCCCAAACGGTTTGTTTCAAAAAGGGGCTGCAAGGGGGTCATCACACAGTTTATTAAAAATTTTAAACTTTTAATGATCCCCAAGTCTAAACCTAGACTAATTCTTTTCAAGTAGCCTTAAAGCTTTAGATAAGGTTTGACATGTGTGAGCCTATAAATTTTCTGTTTTTGAAATTTTTCCTGTTTTGTCATGACCATTCCACGGGCCCTCCCAAGGGTGAAAAATCATCTTGTTTTAAAACCCTTGATAACCCCTTACTTTTTTCCGACACCTTGATTGAGCCAAAAAAACCCCAAAAACCCGTTCACATAAACGGGAGTTTTGTGAAGCCAGGGTTTTTTCCCCCTTGACATCAATCAAAAAGCATTTTGAAAGACTTAAAAGGAAACCTGCACCATCCATATGCAGAATCTTAATCCAATTCAAGCTCTTACGCAGCATTAATAGAGAGGGATTTTATTGTTTTCCCCATAAAAAATCTTTTGGGTGTAGTCATTAAGCCTAAAAACTGCTTAAAGAAAAAGAGGTTATGATTCAATGTCTTACCGCACCCAGTCCCCAAATTTCCGGCCATAGAACACAGCTTAAATCAACAAGTCAAAAAAATTATTCAAAAATCTAACTTTTCAAAACAATTAACAATTTCTTTTGCCTCGATTTTCCCTTTTTAATTGCCAATTGTGAAACTAACTTTGAAAAAACAATTCCTAATTTCATTCATTAATCACGGCATACTTTTCCTTTGTACACCATTTTCATGAGCACAAATAACCCCTTTTCTAAATAAAACAATATTACCTTATCAATTAACTTAAATAAAGTGCTGTTCAGCATGTTAAGTATTCAGGCTTTTTAAAACCCAAACATTTTTCGGGGAAGCAGGATAAACACAAGCAAAAAAAATAACAATTCGTGAAATTTGGGGAAAGAACCCATGTTTCCCCTTATAAACTTTAGGGAACCCCTTTAAATGAAAACAAAAAAAAAAGGGGGCTCATACACACCCTTTTTTGCCCCTGGGCAGAAATTTTATTCCATCGTTAATCCACGCTTTTTTCGCTTTTACATTTGATACATATCTCAAACACGAAAAATTTAACCCTCACACCATTTTCGGGAGAATAGGCCATAAAAAAGTTTCATTAACAGAAAAAATGCCTTTTAAAAGTCAATAAATGCTACATAAGCTTAGGGTTTGGGGGAAACTGTTCGGGATACAGCAAGTAAAGAAACTAGACTTAGGGAAAACCCTTCTTAAAACACGGGGTTTTTCACCGTAATGTTTTTTTTTCTTAACCCTTCCCTGAACCTTTTATAAATGAGGGTACTGTCCCTTTTACTACTTATCCCCTAAGAGAGTTCCCTGTAGTTTTTTGGGTTAAACATACCTTTTTGGAAAGTTAAAATGATAGATTCAGTCCAGTTTATCGGAAAAAAACCACTATCAAAATTTTTTGAAAATTTTAGCAAAAGCCAAAAAATTTTTTCACCCCCTTTTTTTTAATGAATTCTCCAATGTTTTGATCGGGCCGCTGCTTTTCATGTTTAATTTTCGTAATTTTGGGGGAAAAAAAAAAAGGGGAAGAGAGAGAGAGAGAGAGAGAGGAGAGAGGAGAAGAGAAAGAGGGGGATCTGCTGAAAATAAAGTGACACTAATACTAATAATAATGACAATGAGTAATAATAATAAAACTTAAAATAAAGGGGGTGGTGGGGTTGGGGGCGGCGGCGGGGGGGAAAGGGGAAAAGGAGGAGGAAAGAGAAAAAGAAGTCAAAAATTAAAAAACAATGAGTTTAATGCGTGTAGTTATTAAAAGGGCCAAAACTACACCCCCCGTCACAAACACAGCGTAAAAGTGTGTACTTGAAAAAACACATTGAAGTCTGATAATTAGTGCCCACACTACACTACCTACACAGCACGCACACTGGCAATCATACTTATAATTAATGTAATGTATATGGACAGGAAATACAAAAACACCACCAAAAACAATATAGGTATTATTTTTTTTCATGTGAAGATAAAGAAAGGACAAAAAGACTGCGACAGGACAACCGGATTCTAACAGCTTGAAAAAAAAGGAAAAAGAAGCCAAATATCGGGCGTTAATTTTATTCACAATAAACATAATTCTCTCTTGTCTTAAAATTCATACGATGCTCGTTTTTTGAAAACCCCTAAGCAGGTTCAGCATTCGTCATAACGGCACTAAAAAGAAAGGGAAAATTTTCGTTTTTCGTTGGTAAAATCGATCTGTTTTTTAAAGCTAACTAAGTATTCCATGGCTTTCATTTAAAATTTTAGATCATCCCTATCTTTCTTTCACATAATTACTTTGTTTGGATTCAAATCAGGGGGGAAAAAAGAACTTTAATTTAAAAAATTGTAACTTAATCAAAAAAACTTCAAACCTGCTTTTAAAAGGGGGAATTATGTTTCCCTTTTTGCGGATTTTAATCTGGATATTTTTAAATTGGGGGGGGGCCGGGGAAAAAGGTGAAGAAAAAGGGGCTTTTCCTAAAATTTACCATTGGGGAAAATTTGGTTGAAAAAGCTTTAACTTTAAAAACTTGGCAAAGGGGTTTAAATTAATCCAGGGGGAAACTTTAATTGTTTTGAACTTAGAGTTTAAAAAGGCTGTCTTTAAGAAAAAAATTA
Organism: Rapana venosa; assembly: GCA_028751875.1. Lineage (NCBI taxonomy): Eukaryota > Metazoa > Mollusca > Gastropoda > Neogastropoda > Muricidae > Rapana > Rapana venosa. The sequence continues at coordinate 35,214,944 of CM054160.1, read as the reverse complement.
TGTTGGATTTTAATCCTTATACAACCAAAAAAAAAAAAACAAACCCACAAAAAAAAAAAAACAAAACCCCCCAAAACCAAAAAAACAAAAAAAGAAAGGAAGGACAGCAAAGGTTTTGTTTTTGTTTTCTTTGGACATTATTTAAATTTATTCTTTTTTTCATTTTTTTTAAAAAGGCGTCTGTTTTTTTAAAATAATTTTTTTGGACTTTTTTAAAATTTAAACACACACCCCCACTCCACACACAAAAAACAACAAACAAAAACACCACACCAACAAACCAAACACAAAGAAGGACGCCGCACGAGAACAAAAAAAAGGGTAGATATGCCTTCCGGGCGAACACACATCCACCATCCTTTTTTTCTTTATTCGGGTCCCTAATAAGGCCTTTGGGGCCCGTACAAAGTGGAAAGAGTTAAAAAATTAAGATGCTGCTTAAACCTCCCAATAAATGAAAACAAAAAAGGGGCACCACATCTAGCATGGACCAAAAAAGGTGGAAAGGGGGGGAAGGATCCCGGGGAAACTAGAAAAAAAAGAGAATCTAAACTGGGGGGAAAAGAACTCAAATGACCTGAAAACTTCCTCATTTTTTCCAACTGTTTTGAAATGTGGGGGCTGGGGAAAGGGGGCCCCTTTTTCTTGGGAAATGACCAAAGCCCTAAAAAAAAAAAAAGGGGGGAAAAAAGGGGGGAAGGAAAAAAAAAAAAAAGAAGAAAAGAAAGAAAAAAAAAAAGAAAAAAAGGGGGAAAAGAAGAAAAAGGGGAAAGGGGCCCAAAAGGGAAAAGAAGGGGGGGAGGAAAGGGAAAAGGAAGAAAAAGGGGGGAGGAGGAAAGAAAATTAAAAAAGGAAAGGAAAGAGGGGAAGAAGAGAAGAGAAGAATTAAGGGAAAGAAGAAAGGGGAAGGGGAGGAGATTGAAAAGAAAAAAAGGGAAAGGAGAAAAAGAAAAAGAAAGGAAGAAGAAAAAGGAAGGGAAAGGGAAGGGGGGAAGAAAAGGGGGGAGGGGGGGGGAGGGGGGATTTTTTAAAAAGAAAAAAATTTTTTGAGAAAGGGGGAAAAGGGAGAGGGAAGAAAGAGAAAAAAAAAAGGGAGGGAGAAAGAAAAAAAAACAAAAACTAAGGGGGACTAATTACAAGAATAATTTTCTTTTACTTTTGGGGAAAGGTTTTTTAGTGAAAATGTAAAATTATTATTTTTTCTTCAAAAAATTAACATTTGTCAAAGTTGGGGCCATGGGTGGCCATTGCCCCCCAAACTGTTCCGGGTGGGTTCTCGGGTTGGATTTTTTTAAAAAGTTTTATGAACTTTCCAACAGGTTTTTTTTGGGTTTTCAAAAGCTTTAAGAACAAAACTTTAATTTTTAAAAAAAAAAACCAAAAAATCTCGGTTTTGTTTAAACAAACCAACAAAAAAATTTCAAAATAACATAATTTTTTTAGAATACAAAAGAAGTTTTGGGGGTTTTAAAAAACAAAAAACACATTAGAAAAAAAAAACCCTTTTTCAAATTTTTAACAAGGGGGGCATAAAAATTACCAGCCCCCCCCATTTTTTCTTGGCCCCAGCTTGCCCCCAAATACACAACCAAAAATTTCCCCCTCACAGGAAATTTTAAAAAACCAGACAGGTATTTCAAAATACAAGAAAAAATTTTTCAAAAAAACCCCAACAGGTTTTCAAAATACACAAAAGTATTTTTCAAAATACACAGACGGAAGTTTCAAAAAATACCAATGGGTTTTTCAAAATACACAAAAGCATGTTTGAAAACAAAAACATTTTTTTAAATACACAACAAATGTTTCAGAAAAACCTAAGGTTTTTAAAGAATCACAACGGGATGTTTCAGAAATAACAAGATTTTCAAAAACACAGACAGCATGTTTCGAAAAAAAGAAGTGTTTCAAAAATTATTTTTCAGAAAAAACCAGATGTTTAAAAATAACAGGTTTTTTTCGAATAACAGTATGTTTCAAAATAAAGGGTAGTTTCAAAAATAAATTATTTTAAAAATAACACCGGAAAAAGCAACTTTTCAAAAATCCAAAGGTTTTTAAAAATTTCCGGGTTGTGGGCCCATCAAAATTTTTTAAAAATCCGCGTTGTTAAAAAACCCGGGCTTTTTTTTAAACTGAGGGGTATGTTAAAAAAATTTTTTTTTAAAAAAAACATTATGTTCATTCAATTTTGGGAAATGGTTTGTTCGTGTGGTTTTTCGTCGGTTTTGTTTCGTCGGGGAAAAACAAGGAGTGAAAAAAGGACCAGATTTTGGTTTCCATTCGGGGCCCCCAAAAAACATTAACGGGTTTGCCTTTTTGGATTGGGTGGTGAACTCCACCGGGGGGAACCGCCCTTCCGGAAAAACTTTTAAAAGCTTTCATTTTGGTTTTAGTATTTCCTCTTGGGGCTCTTCCCGTCGTGTTGCAAAATTAAAGTTTTAAAAAAACCAGAAATTCGGGGATATTCATAAAACCCCCCCAAAAACAAAAATATAGGGATGTGCGGGGTTGAACTCCAACCCTGGCTTTTGTGACACTTTTAAGACAAAAGGGGGTTTTTAAAAAATAAATTAAAAATAAAAAAAAATTTTTTTTAAAAAAATTTTTAAAAAAAATTAATATTCCCTAAAAAAAATAAAAAAATTATTAAAAACCCTAAAAAATTTTAAAAAATAAACACCCCCCCCCCCCCCCCCCCCTAACAGAACTTCTCCTCCTCTCTCTCCTCCCCCCCCAACTCCCTGAGTGGGTTTTCGTTTGTAAAGATATATGATAAAGTGCTCACTGCAAAAGTGTCATACATGTAAAGGTGTATGCCCCCCAGGCCCCTTTGTGTGTGTGTGTGTGTGTGTTGTGGTGTTGATGCAGTTGCTTGCTGTCTTTTGTTGTTGTTTTTAAAAAATGGCTATTGGCGGGAAGTTGATTTGACATGGTGGTCCGTGGTTTTAAAAAACTTAAGGGGCGTGCTAAAATAAAAAATAAATCAGGGGGAAATAAGGAAATAACGAGGGGGGGGATGTCCTGGAGATGTTTTGGGCATACACGCTCCAGATCGCCTTTGGGGCCAAAAATCACCCAACTTCTTCCCCTTCACCTTTTGGGTTTGGGGGTGACCCCTTTCCCCTTACTCCCCCTCCAAAACGTTTGGGATGTACTCCCCTATCCCCACACCTCCATAGGGTTTGGGGTTGTGACTCCTTTTTTTTCCCCCACCCCCAATAGGGTTTTTGGGGATTGACCCTTTTCTTACTCCACACCCCCAAATACGTTTGGGATGGTACCTTATTATCTCCACACCCCCAAATACTTTTGGGATGTACCCTTCCTTATCCCCAACCTCCAATACGTTTTGGGTTGGGGGACTCCTTACTTATTCCCACCCCCAAACGGGGGGTGGGACCCTTATCTCCCCCTCCAAAACGGTTTGGCGTGGACTCCTTCTTTCTCCACCCCTCCAATGGTTTGGTGATTATCCTTTACTTACTCCCCACCTCCAATCGGTTTGGTGAGTGCCCCTTTTCTTATCCCACACCTCCAATCGGTTTGGTGAGGACCCTTATTTATCTCCCACCCAATACGTTTGGGGATGGACCCCTTACTTATCTCCACACCTAAAAGGGTTTTGGGGTTGGAAATTCCCCCCCTTCCAACTCCTTACTTATTCCAACCCCAAATGGTTTTGGCGATGGGCTCTTATTACCCACCCCCTCCATCGGTTGGCGATGTACTCCTTATTTTACCCAACCTCCAATACGGTTTGGGATTGCTCCACTTTTTCCCCCCACCTCCAAATCGAGGACCTTATTTTTCCCACACCTCCAAACGGTTTGGTTTTGGCTTTATTATCTCCCACCTAAATAGGGTTTTGGAGTGACTCTTACTCCACCCCTCCAATAGGGTTTGGTATGGGACCCCCTTCTATCTCCCCCCTAAATACGTTTGGTGATGGGGATCCTTACTCCCACCCCCAAATCGATTTGGGATGTACCCTCACTTTTTCTCCCACCTTTTTTCCTTTCCGTGCTCTCCCCAAATACGGTTTGGTGAGTTCCCCTTTAGGTTTCCACCTTTTTGAACCAGTCCTTCAAGTCATTGGTAATTTGCACTCACAATATTATGACAGGGAACTATCTAAAAAAAAAAGTGAATAAAAAAAAAAAACCCGCCAAAGTCTTTAATTAATCTGTTTTGGTTTGAAATTCTTGGGGAAACTTCCCTTTGGGTCAATTAGTCGAAACAAAAAAAGCCCAGCATAAAGATTAATAAAAAACTATAAAAAGCCAAGCGTTTGCTTCCTAAACAAAGGAGGGGAAGGCAATGTTGATAGCAAATACCCAGCCAACCACCAACCAACAAGCAAAGACAAAAACCACACCGCAACCAACAACATTCACCCTCAGATGAATGTGTCCATGCCCCCCCAGCCGACGTTGCTCCCGGGGCTTTACGGGGCAGGCGCAGCAGTGACCATCCCCGTAACAACCGAAAAGAAGTACAGACAAGGAAGACTTCAAAAGAAGGGGACCATCTTTCCACAGAAAAGGCCGAAAGGGGAGCCACTTGTATTCATTGTAGGGGCAAAACAGAAAACCAAAACAGTCGGTAGGTTGATGGTGTATATGATATTTCCGACCAAAAAGGATATTCGTATGCATGACAGGCTTATTTTTTAAAGTTTTTGTGTTAGTATTTTTGGGGAAAAAATTTACTGTTCGTTTAGAAAAGGTTTCATCTGACTTTTTTAATATAATCCACAGCACCCCACATTAAATCTACCAAAAATAAATAATATTACATTCGGCAAAGTAACTTTAAAAACTTCCCAGGGAAGGAAGAAGAAACAATTTATTGCAACCATAGTGGAAAACCCAAAACACGGGTCGCCATTTTCAAATCTGAAAAGGAACGGGGACAACTATCATACGGGAATCCACAGTGACTAATCAACAGGTGTAGTGTACACAAGAAAATCCTTTGGTTAAACGGGTGTTTGAATAGGCAAAAAGCGAGCGCAGCGACAAAAAAAAGTGCGCGACAATGCGTATGGGAGAAAGGTTTTGGTGAGTTGTTTAAACACAAGAAAAAACCAAGTACATTAAAAGGGAGTTACAGAAAAACCAGTACAAAAATTGTATTTTTGCATCTACTTAATGTGCACTGAAAATCTCTTCCTCCGTCGGCTATTGCAATTCTCTTTTAATGGTCTCCAGCAACATCTAACCACCCCCTTCAAAGATACAAAACCCGCAGCTCCCTATCCCAGAAAAAAAAAATCTGAAAAACTTTTTTCTCCTTTTTGTCTTCCACTGGTTTCCTGGCACAGAGAGTAAACATAAGACAGACCCCCTTGTTCAAATGCCCACCAAAAAAGCACCCTCCTACCTCTGGGGAATGTCTTCACCTGTACCCCCTTCTTTGTTCCCTCCCCCTTTGCAATACCTTGTCTTACAAACCTAGATTCAAAAATTTTCCCAGTTGTCGCGTCTTTCTCTATTTTTTGGGCCATCCATCGGAACAACCCCTTTCCCTCTCTCTTTGACAGAGCCTAAATGAAACCTATAAACCAGCCTCAAGACATTTTGTTCAAACTAACTTTTCCCTCTTTCATCCAAAACTGGGCCCGGCCCTTAAGAATTTTCGTTGTAACGAAATAATGTATGTACTTGTAGTGCATAAAAGGGAACCATTTTAAAAGTAGACACTAGGGGGATTACATGACAGTACACAAAGACTTTTTATATATAGTAAACAGGGGGATCACATTGAAGTACAACCCAAAGACACCTGCATTAAATACATTTAAAAACACGCATAATGTACATCAAAGAACTCAAATTTACATCAAAAACATCTGCCTTTGTAGTCTTACTCAAAGCTCTACTTAAAAGTACATCAAAGACACGGGTTAATTCATTAAAAAATCTGCATTAATAGTATACATTTTAGGAATCTCATTGGAGTACTCAAGAATCACATTAAAAGTCCTTAAAGAACTGCATAAAATACATCGAGGGGGACACATTTATATTAAACCGAGACATTACATTAAAAGTACATTTAAAAATCCCGCATTGCATTATAAGTAATCAGGGGGATTCTACATTTATAGTCTTTAAACACATTAAAGTACATTAAAAACATCTGCATCAAAGTAGTACATAGGGGGTTTTCATTGAAGTACATTAGGACTCATTAAAGTACATTTAAAAAAAAAATCTGCTCAAAGGTACATTTGGGGGACTACATTGAATCATTAAAGACACTACATTAAAATAAAATTTAAAAAACTGCTCAACAGTAGTCATTTGGGGGACTAATGATATACTTAGAGACATCTACATTAATAGTAATTTAAAGACATCGTTTAACAGTAGACATCAGGGGCATTACATTATGACATTTTAAAAATCACTTTTAAAAGTACATTAAAAAACATCGCATCAAAATAGTACATCGGGGGATCACATTGATGTACATTAGGACATCTACTTAAAGTACATTAAAGAAACCGCATCAAAAGTAGTAATTAGGGGGATTAAATTGATATACGTTTGAGACACTAATTAAAAGTCATTAAGACATCTGCTCAACGTATAATTGGGGATCTACTTGTAGACATCAAAGAATGTCCAAATTAGTTAAAGACATTAATGAATTAATTAAAGACAAGGACATTAATGTAATCTTAGGGGGATTACATTGATAGTGATCAAAGGGTGTACACAATTTGTTAAAGAATTGCAAATAGTAATTAAAGGGGAGGGGTAGCTCGTGGGCGGACACTCGCTTTTCCCCCGCCAAGTTAAGCACGTCGAGCGTGGGTTTCCCGTTGGGAGGGTGACCCTTTGCGCGCCCTTGGTTCGTAAGTTCCCCCAGTTCCCCACTGTAAAGGGGACCTGCCCTCTTTTGGGGCAGGGGGGGGAAAAGCACGAGGGGAGGAGATGGGCGCCCCCCTCCATATGCTGGCCCTAAGAATGAGGTCTCCCACGCTCGCCCCCACGACCTTATAGGTTATGGGGCTCCTCCTCCCCAAAAACATCTACATTGATAGTAAAAGAAGTCATTACATAATTTTAGTACTTGGGGAAACTACATTGTAGTACATCAAAGACATCAGTTGTGTAGTACATTAGGGGGATCTGCATTATAGTACATCAAAGGGGTAACCCCAAAAAAAAAGACATTACATTAATAGTCATTAAAGAACTACTTATATATACATTTGGGATCTACTTGAGAGACTCGAAGTCATCTGCATTAAATAGTACAAGGTACACTACATGATATAAATCAAAAGACTCTTCATTGATAGACATTTTAAAAACACTACATTGATAGTACATTAAAGAAATTACATTAGGGGGCATCACATTGATAGTACACAAAAAAAAACTACATTAAAAGGGGATCTAAATTGATGTACTCAAAAACATTACATTGATAGTACATTAAAGACTTAATTTTTGGGGCATAATTGTAATAATCAAAATCTACATTGATGTACATCAAAAACAAAATTAATAGTACATTAAAGAACCCCACATTAGGGGGTCCAATTGAAGTTTTGAAGTCATCTGCATTTAAAAGTAGTACATTAGGGATCTACTTGATGTACATCAAAGACACTACATTGAAGTACTCAAAGACATCTACATTTATGTATCAAAGAACTACATTGACCTCCCTTTGTAAACGAGATGGGAAAAACATTAAAAAAGGGGGTAGGGCAAAGAAATCCCCATTAACTGCTTGTGAGATACAAAAAAAGAAGGAAAAATGAACACCAAATAGTTTACAAGTGGGTGCTGTCGTGCTCTCCTCCATCTTCATAATGCGCATCATTGTTTGGGGCTGGGGGGGTATAAAAAAAAATAATAAAAAAATAATGAATAGATTTAATAGAAATTTTTCAAATCAAAAAAAGATAATTGCGCTTTTATACCATGACAAATTTTTTCACACACAACCACAATTAAAAAAAACAACAAAAAAACGATAATGAGATTTCTAAGCGGGAATAAATTTACAAGAGATACCTTTTTGCATGAGAGGCCCACACTTGCCGGGCACACCTAGCAGGGCAAATTTCAGTCATCAAAAAACACTAGCAATAACAAACATCAAAAGCATAACCAAAACCCCCGGATCACATGAAATAGCTACAGGGACAAACGGCGACCGTCCAAACAAGCACAATATATTAATGCTAAGAAAAAAAATTAAAGAGAGTGTCTTCAATGAAGACTTAAACGGGTAAAGGGGAGCATGCTGACGGGTGGTGCAGAGAGTTCCGACGTGGGCGAAAAAAACAAAAAAGATCCGACCTGCGGTTTTTAGGGGGAAAAGGGGTCAACAGTAAATTTTCATTCGAAACCGCAGGGTTTTATTGTGGGCGTGTTTTCAAGGAGCTGACAGGATGGGGGCAAGCGAGCCTTCAAGTGACGGGGTGCCAAGACCGCAACTTGTAAAAGGTGCCCCTTCAGGTAACCAAGATTCCTAAGCAGGGGGCCCTGATCCTTTTGCTCTTTCCAAAGAGCCCGGCAGCAGAGTTTCTGAATTCGCGCAGGGGTGTAAACTGTTCATACTTATACCCTAAACAGGAGTTGCAAAAAGTCCTCGGAGAAGACGGTGCTGAACAACTTTTACTGCATTGAGGCAAAAATTTTTTTAATTTTGTGCAAACGGGCAGTCTAGAAAGCACCTGCCGAGTTACTAAATTGGGCTTTTTTGGGGAGAGAGGTCTAGCCCAACACCCAGATACCGCACAAACTCTGAAAATTGTCACAGACCCAAAACCACAGAATCTCCGACACCCGCATTTTGATAATGGTGAACCAAGCCATAAAATTTGTCTTTTCTGATTTTAAATTGAGTTTTTGCTGCTCCATAAAGGACACGGCGGAAACTGCTTTGCGTGTGGGTCGAAAAATTTTGAGGTTTCATTTTTCCAAATTTTTTATAACAATAATAATATAATAAAAATATGGAATTTATAAGCGCTGAAAAATTTTTAAAAACAAAAAAAATCGAAGGGCTTGCATCAAAATTTACAGGGGCAGGCCCCCCTTAAAAAAAATGAGCAAAAAGATTTTAAATCCCTGCGCGGATACCACGACGCCGCACGCACGCACGCACGGGACGCACGCACGCACGCACGACGCACCACGCACACACCACAACACCACCAACGGAAAAACATTTTGAGGTGAAAAGCTGTTAAAATTAGGGACAGTAGGGGGGAAAAATTTAGGTAGGAAATAAGTGTGTTTTGAGGGGTTTGAAAAGGAAAAACAAGTGAAGGCTTTTGACGAAGGAAAGGGAGGGCATTCCCGGTGGATGGACCCAAAAAAGAGAAGGAGCGACGGCCAAAAGTGGGTTTTTTTGAATTGGGTGTTCGAAACAAAAGTACTGCGGGGGAACGAAGGGAAACGGGAGGAGTGTACGGTGAAGACAGTTACGAATAAAGGGGGCAGATTTTTTGGGGGAATTTTAACAGAGGTATTGATTTTTTTACCAGCTTTGTGGGAAAGGCAACCAGGAAGATCGCAGAAAGGAGGATTTTTTTCAATTTTTCTTTCTTTGGCCAGTCGACTGCAGAGTTTTGATGCGTTGAAGAGAGGGGAAGAGATGCTGGTAGGTAGCCAAAAGGAATTACGTAGAAAGTGAAAGAAGAGGTTGTGACAAGCTTTGGGGTTGCTCATGGGCGATACTTCAACGGGTTATGCGCGTAATTGATAGAGCAAGATGGCAGGTCTGGGTGATGAATTTTTTCAAGAGAGTGTGTTGTAAGAAAATACCCTAAAAACTTCACAGAGTTGGCAAAGGAACTGACGTATTGCCGAATTTATGAAGTTTTTGGGGATAGAGGAAAGTTATGTTGGGTCCCCATACCGGCTTTGGTTTTATCGCAAAAAGTTTTAACTTGTTCGAGTCATCCAGTTTTGAAGTTTGAAGGCAGTAGACATATTTTCAGGGGGGAAGGCAAATTTTCAACAGTTTCCTGCCCTGAAGTTGGTATACGGCATAGAAAGATGACAATGGGGGGTTTTTTTATATAAGGAGAGTGGAGCAGTGAGAGAGTAAAGATAAAGGGGGCCCCGAGTTTTCCCGCGGGGCCCCCTTTTCCCTTTTGACGGTTTTGATTGCATTTTGTTTACAATAATTTCTGGAACCGGGTTGTGAGGAAAGTAAAAGGTGGGGGCTTGCCATTATCCCCCAAAAGTATTTTGGAGGCGACAAAGAAGAAATTTAGTGATCTAGGTACAAGGCTGCAGATAAGTCAAGAAGATGAGGAGGGGATTTTTCCTGCTCAGAAGCAAGTAGAATGTATCTAAAATTGGATGGGGGTTTTCGGGCGTGGTTGGGGGGATAGGGGAACTGAAAAGTGGGGGAAAAAGACATTGGAAAGAAGGGGGACTGTTGAGGTTGAGAACAATTTTTCTTGGACTTAAGACAAAGGTAATTTTAGACGGCCATAAATTTTAGAAAAGTTTGGGATCGAGGTGTGCTTTTTCAGTAAGGGGTGAATTGCGTTTTTAAAAGCTATGGGAAATTTTTCCCGACCAAGAGAGAGTTTACATTTTTATGAAATAGGCCCCCAAATTGGGAAGGCATTTTGAGAAAAAGGAGAGGTATGGGGGTAAGGGGGCATGATTTTTAGTATTCCTTCAGAAATTTTTGATTTTTTTTCCTTGTGGGTGGAATGAAAAGAGAGGAGTCCCGTGAACTGGGGGTCAGGGGGCGCAGGCGGAATTGAGTTTTTATCAAGTCTGGGATATTTTTTCGAACTTTGCTGAAAGAAGGCAGAAAATATGGTGGAAGTTTTAAAAAGGCGGGGGGGTGTTTGGCAGGGAGTGTTTTTGCAGATCCAAGAGATTTGAGGGGAGGGAAAAAAAAAGATTTTTTTGGATGTCACAGGAATTTGGGAAAAAGTAGAGTCTTCTTTGTGAAGGTTAAAGTTTTTACTTTGTTATTTGTTTTTGGAAAGTGTTTGTTGATTTAAGTTTTTGCTTCCGCCACGCCCTTCTAGTTGCCGGGGTTTGCGCTTTGCTATCAGATTTTTTGGGTTAACCATGGGCACGGGGTTTTAGGAAGGAGGACAGAGGAAGGGGCATGCTCATAAGCGTTGGCGGGGGAATAGTTTTTAGTGATCAGAAGGTCATAGGTCAAGGGTTTGAAAAAAGTCGGGGGCTTGGGAAGGAAGGGATGAATGCTAAGGCCTTAAGATGCGCGGTAAAATATTTTTTTCTTTCTTCTTTTTTGATGTTGAGATGGAAAAAAAATGGCGGAAGTCAAAGCATTCGTCGGTGACAGAACAATGTGACAAGATTGAATGAAGCATTAGTACCCAGTCTAAAATAATTACCCGATTGTGCGGTTTTCTGGGGGCCAGTTTAGGAGAGAATGGTTGGACAAAAAGAAAAGACGTTGACATTGGGGAAAACTGGTTGCGAAATGGAAGTTGAAACACCAAAAATAAAAAGTTTAGTGGGAGAAAGGGTGTAGTGGCGGGAGTGCTGGAATTTTGGTGAAAAAGAAAAAGTTAGGTTGTTTTTTATGGTGGGGGGTGGACGGTAAGGCAGCCGAAGTAATAATGGCCGGGTAGGTTGAGAGATTTCGCAAACTTCAAAAAAATTTTCATTTTTTGAAAGGATCTTTTAAGGTCATCACATTAACAGGGCTGAGAAAATGTGTAACAATACGGGACCCAAAAAAGAACCTGAGGGAGCCAATAAGGGGGGAGGTGTGATTCTCCCCTTTTTCAGCACGCCTGCGACCCATCGAGACATAAGGTAAACCCCCCCAACAAACACCTCTTATTCGAAAAGAGTAATCTAGTCTTTTGAGCAAAATAGAAAGGAAGCGTGTCGAAGCCCACTGAGGGCCAACAAGCCCTGACCGCACCCGCGGGGGGCATTCGCAAAAACAGGCTTGGTGACACTCAGTACGGCAGTTCCGGCGTGACCGCCCTATACCTGATGGATCTTCCAAAGGGGTTACAACTACTCTTCTGAAATTTGAGGACGACCTCCCAAACTTTTGAAATGAAAAGGGGTTGGAAACCGGCCCTTATTTTCATAGTTTGCAGTCTAGACCTTTTTCTTGAGGAGGGGATAACAAAAGATTTTTGAACTACGGGACGACCCCCGACAGAGTGCATTTTATGAGCGTTTCCATAGTGCCAAAATATCAAAGGTTTGCTTTATCAAACAGGGGGAAAGGGGGCAAACAACACTTTTGTTTGGCATGGACAGAATTACTTCATGGGTTCTTCACAGAAACGGTTGAAGGGCCAAAATGGGGCCCTTATAAGGGGGCCCTCTCCCCATGGAAAAAGGTGAAACAGTGGTCGCTGATCAAAATCATCGCGATTGTCTGATTTACCATGAAAAATTTCAAAAAATTTTTAAAGGGTGGGAAAATTTTTTAAGGGGGGTGGAAATTTTGGGGCAAAATTTGAGGAAAAGGGTGGAAAGTTTTTTTTAAAAAAAATTTTTTATTTTTCCCAGGAAGCAGTTTTTGGGGGGGGGGGGGGGGGGAGGGGGGGGGGGGGGGGGGGGGGGGGGGGGGGGTTTTGGGGGGGGGGGGGGGGGGGGGGGGTTTTGGGGGGGGGGGGGTGGGGGGGGGGTGGGGGGGGGGGGGGGGGGGGGGAAATTTTAAATAAAAGAAAATTATAAAAATTTTTATAAAAACCTCCAAAAAGTTCCTCTTGATTTTGATCTGTAAAAAATTGACAAAATTTCCGGAATAGATTTTTGTCTTTTTCCCTTCAAAAAATTTCCCTTATAAAACTTCCTTTATTGGGGTTTAAAAAGAATCTATTCTTTTTCTTCTTAATTTTTTTCTTGGTATTCTAAATAAAGTTTGTTGAATTTTGGTCGAGGAAACGAATTTTCAACAATTTCCAAAAAAAGCCAGCCTTGATTACAGGTGAAGATCTTTTTCATACTTTCCAAGGGCCCCGATGGGGATGTTACAGGGGAAAAAAAATTCAAAATTCTAAATTAAGTTTAGGAGGGGCAAAATAAAACCACACTGTGCCGTAGCCAAGTTCTACAAAGGGGCCATTTCACATTTCTCATTTAAAAAGTTCTTTAAATGTTGATATTTCGCGGACTACATTAGGTAAACTTTTTATTGTTTTTAAGGGACTTCTATTTGTTTTTTAAGGAGCCCGATGACGTCGGGGGAAGGGGCATTTTAGTTTTGGAAACCCATGATTTGGGTTTTCCCCCCGGGAGAGGGGGAAATGGTAAATGATGGGAGGGGGCCCAGACAAAAGGGCAGGGTAGGGTCTCTGGGGCTTGGGGGGTTTGTTTTGGGCCGTTGGGTGGAAAAGTCAAAAATTTGGGGAGGGGCCAAAAATCCCCTTGTACGGGTTTACAAAAGTGACCTGGCAAAAAACGAAAAACCAAAACAGGAACAGTTTCAGGGTTGGGGGTGAAACCCCTCCCATTCGCTCCGGTGATACATCGCACAGTACTTGACAAAAAATTAACACATTTGGCACAGTCACTCAACGTATATTAAACAAAAACATGGGAGCGAAGTGGCACTCGAACCGTAACGGTGAATGACCCTTGACCCCGATATGATTCTTCCCTCAGGAACATGATCAAAAGGTCATAGGGATGATGATGATGCTGTTGCTGCTGCTGATCCTTATGTCGAATAATGAAAGAAAAGTAAAACATTAATGTCCTTTTACATAAAGCTGTAGCCAAATTAGATATTGGGATCAATACTTGTTAACAATGGTACAACATATACACATGTGCCTGCCTACCTATTTTCCAGCCTACATACCTACTTACTTAACTACTTGTCTACATACCTACCCACCCACTCACCCACCTACCCATGCACACACATGTATATATCCATCCATCCATCCCATTACTTAGATACATTAAACATACACATAAATAAATACACGCATACAGATATAGCTAATAAACTAACATATTCATGAATAAAATCATCAGCTGGTTGAATAACTAACCATTTAATTATTTCCTGAACATCAGACAGTTGGTGTTTGACTTTACTGCCATGGAAAATGCACTGACATGCACTGACGCGTGTGCCAGTCCGCACAGGGGCCACAACTCATTGTATTTAATCTGAAAATAAAACTGTTCTGCAACAGACAATCACTTTAGATCTTCCGTGCTGGGAAAACTAAAAACTGATTAGTTCTGGAACCAAACAGCAGCAGGAAAGTTTAATTTTCTTCATTGGGCTGATCATTCACCAGACCGTCCAGTCAACATTGTCTCTTGAGGGATAAGAAAAAGTGGGAGACAAAGAATATCTTTAGAACTAGCTGAAATTTGTTCCAGTGAACTAACTTATGAACAAGGCATTATTTGAAAATAGTGTCAGTCTGAAATGAAAGGTTAACGACATCACAAGGAAAACAATGAGAAAGAATTACTCATAGGCTGTCTGTTCTTTATTTGAATTTGACATCAAATCAAATCCACACACATCAGCACTCATGCCCTTCCTTACTTGCTGCACCAAACACACACACACACACACACACACACACACACACACACACACACACACACACACACACACACACACACACACCACACACAACACACCGCGCGCGCCACACACACACCACACACACACGCACACACACACCAAACACACACCACGCACACACACACACACCACACACACACGCACACACACACACACAACACACACACACATCTCTCTCTCTCTCTCTCTTAAATATATACACACACACACACACACGCGCGCGCGCGCAATCGCGCGCGCGCGCGCGAACAGAGGTACTGGGTGGACATAATGGCCTCCCTTCATAAGGATCAAAAGAGCTTAGCTGTGGGTTGTGACACCGGTACATCGAGTTCAGCTCTGTTTTCGTAGATTGGTGTGCAAGACTTCTCTGATCTGCCATTCAAATTCAGATTATTTTACTATATATGACATGAAGCAGCATAGTGAACTGAAAATCTTTTTTTAATTTTCAAAAGCCGCATTTCTCCTAAGTTCTGACAAAGCTTTTTTTTACTGTATGTCTTTTAGAAACATGCACAAAGCGTCACTGCTCTGGTACAAAGGACATTCCATGCGGACCACACCTGGCTGTCATGGAGAAGACCTCTGGAATGAGCATGAACTATAGATACGGTCCATCAGCTTACTTCAAAGAGCAAGCACATTTTGAGCAATGGAGATGTAATGGAGTCAGGGTGGTTATGGTTTCCTCATTTATAGGTGGCGCAATAACGCATCTCCCAACCCTCACTTGCACCTATCACACAGTCTGTTCTACATCACTGAAGATTTTGCATTCAGCTTTCTCCACTCATCATGGTTCTCAGCTGCCCGCAGTATGTCATTCCACCCAAGGCCAGTCCACTCTCTGATGATGTCTTCACACTATTTAATGTCTGCCTCTTCGTCTCCCTCCTTGTACTGTTCTCTGTAGCAGAGTCTTGGCCAGTCCAGATGTTCGCGTGACCTGCTCGTACCTCTTCAATTTGCGTCTTTTTACTGAGTCAGGAGCTCTTCATATGGTTCGATGGTGTTTTAAGAATAATAATGATATAAGGAATTTATATAGCGCTGAATCGTGTAAAACGAACAAATCGAAGTGCTTGCACTCAAATCATTTACACGCATGCAACTTTCCTCAAATATAATTAGATTACAAATTTATGCACACACACACACACACACACACCCCACACACAAAACACACACACACACACACACACACACACACACACACCCCACACACACACACACACACATATGGGCGGTGGAGATGAAAGCGATGGAGGATGCTGTTGAAAAGTAGGGTTTTCACTTTCACTTCTAGTTTTCACTTCCTTGTTACTTTTGTGATCTCTGCATGAGAGACCAAGAAGTTTTTACTTTTGTGATCTCTGCATGTATATTGCCTGTATTCTTTTTGCAAATTTCATACGCGTACAAAAATATTGACATGATCAAGGAACTGATCAGCCTGATTTTAAAGCCGATGGCGATGGTCTTGTTGTTCCAGAGAACTTTTAGTTTGATCATTGCAGCTGTGGTCTGGGCTATCCTGGAGGGTACTACAGACTTAGATCTTTCATCTGCTTCTAGATGTCTAAAGCTTTGGACATTCTTAACTTTCTTGTTGTCTAAGGTCATGTCATTTCTAATGGCATTGGCATTATTTGTCATCAAGTGAGTCTTCTTTGCTCTGATCTACATGCCATATGCCGAAGATGCCTCATCAAGGGGATTTATCAGGTTGATCAGCTCTTGAACTTGCCCAGCAAAACATACATTCATAACTGTCCAATTATCAACCATATCAACTGTCCAAATTTCCATCCACAATATATATTATATTCATCCATCCATATATTCATTCATACATCCATCCATATACCCACAATCAGTCTGTTCCTTCAAGATGCACTACCATTGTCTGATCAGCTCATCCCATCAGGGGAGACGGGATAGCTCCGGGTTAGAACATTGCGCTCGCAATCTGACAACCCGGGTTCGATTCCCGTTCAAGTGGATATTTTCCCCTGGAGTTAACATCAGTGCATACTCCATTCTCCCCAAAAGTCCTTCGGATAAGACTATAAACCGAGGCCCCGTGTGCGAACGCACGCAGAACATCTTGCGCACTCGTTAAAATCATGTTCCGCTTTTCGTAAGAGTAGGCCATTGTGTGTCGGTGGGAACAGATGAAAATTTACAAAACCGCTTACACACGGGGACTGAATGCAAAAAAGCACATAAGTGCTTATTCCATTATCCTCGATATGAAAGAGTAAAATAAAAAATAAATAAACAAAAATGTTCTCTTTCAAATTCATCCCAACAAATTTTTTTTTTGGCTGCCTCATCTTCTCTGACGTCCCCCGTCCTGCTGTTCCCACGTCGCTCATTCCAATCTCCCCGCCACAACCATACCCAGATTTGTTATGTCTCATCCTCAGAGTCGGGGGCCCACAGGGAGCCAATCACTATCAGGCCGCCACAGGGCCACCAGCCAGAGGGGCCCTGCACTGCTGCTGGGTCACTTTGGCGGTGTTCAGTGGTGCCTGTTCTGAGCTAACATACGCAGGACACCACCTACTAAGCCCCCTACTAACGACAGTATTAGCTCAGTCGCGGAGCCAGACTGAGTGAGTTGTCCGAGGTGGCAACCACCACAACGTCCCTCCAACGACCGTCCCCCGCGAACCTCCAACCCCAAAGGCTTTGTCACAAACTCACCACAGGCACAGAAGTGTATGGGAAAACCGAATCTGAGGTCACCATGAGACCAGAGAAACTGGGACCACCAATCAGAGGCAATTTTTTAATTGCATGATGATCAATGACAATGAGGATGACATAATTATGCTGCTGGGAAGTGCATATGCTTTGAGACTACTTGACAGGGTTGTACTCTACGCTTACTATCATAATATATCCCGGCGTCAACCGGGCCCGAGAGATACAGACACCTGCAGTGTTGGTCAGGTAATTTGAGCAACACTCTCAAACTCGCATCCGTTAAGTGGATGAAGCTCGACTGTGTGGTCCCAGTCTTCCCACTGAGCCCACAGCACACTCACTCTGGGTAGGAGCCGGCCGGAGTCCGAAAAATCCCTATGACTCTTATGGGATTCGAACCCGCGACCTTCCAGTCCGTAACCCAAGGCGCTAACCACTGCGCCATGGCGGCTCATCCCAACAAATTTAGTAGTATTGTCTCCTCGGCTAAAATCACCCCCCTCTCCAACCCCCCCAAAAAACAACAACCACAACAACAACAACGCAACAACAAAAAACCCAACCATTAACAAACACACAACAAACAAACCAGCAACAAAGCAGACAGACAAACAAACAAAAAACAAACAAAACCCCCAAACAAAAACAAACAAAAAGACAAAACAAATGGCGCCCGGAGGCTTCTCAGCAGTCATCTCTACTCTTTCAAAAGATGGACGATTTTTTCCATAACATAGCATTTATGTGACACAGCATCAAAACCCTAAGATCTTGCCAATCTTCTTGCACTGACTCTGTTAATCAGGAGTCATGTAGAATAGCAACACCAGGAAAGTCCTGCTGCTGTTCATTTCTATCTGAAGATGACTCTAGTCTCTTAGTGGACTAAAGTTTGACGTTACTTGTGATGTTACGTAATTAGATTTTGATTCTGTCTTTCTGGTTGTTTAGATCTTGATAGTTTTTGCTTTGAAATGTTTGCTGATACTTAAGGTGTACTTGGCTTATTGTGGGTGTTTTGTGTGCCTACATGGCTTGGCGTAGGAGACACAGATCTGGCAGCTTACACGTTTGTCTGCGTTCCAATATGGCTGGTCAAGGTCGTCAACACCCGATTTCTCAAGGAAGCAAGAAGAGACACGTTGTAGAATTATTTCTTTTAGTTCAGAAATAGATCTAGAACGAATGCTTTCACATTCTTGCTTAGATCAAGATTGACTCCAACTGACACAGGTTTAGTAACAATTTGGGGGCCAGATGCTTCAGAAGTTCTTTTGGTAGACTCGGTCTTCTTGATGTTCTTGCTGGTCTGCACATTGCGGAGGTGTATAGCGGCTTCCCAGGATTCTAGATCTGGTGAATTTTGTCATTATCACAGTAAAACTGTATAACTTGGCATGCTAAAGATCTTGAGGTAGAGCAACGGCCATCTTGTCAAGTGTCCATGTGCGAGACAGAGCGTGCTCGTGCATGTGTTTATGATTGTTGCAATATTTTAGAATGTACCTTTTGTTCTAATTTCATATCTTTGTTTTTTCTATTTGTTTACTTGTTTGTTAACGTGTTTTCTGTGCACGTGCTTCTTGATATGTGCTGCTTTCTGTGCTGCTTTCTGTTCCACATAATTATAGGCAGTCATAGCACCTGTAAAGCGCAGCACTCAAAGTGCTCCAACAAACATAGCCAAACAAGGAGGAAGCGAGGTAGCACACCTCGCTGGCTGTGATCATTATGACCAATCCCGTCCTTTCTCCTCTGAGAAGAGTCAGATGCTGAACATCTGCTTGTCATTGCCTTTCACAAATACCATTTGTGTTGTGTGCGTGTGCGCGCGCGCGCTTTGTTTGTGTGTTGTGTGTGTGTGTGTGTGTTGTGTGTGTGTGTGTGTGTGTGTGTGTGTGTGAATCCATGTCCAGTTATAATTTTTGTAGGCTAATGAAATGCAAATCTCGAAAAGCTCTCCTGTCGCTCTCAAACTTCATAATTTGCAGGTATTTCTTGAAATTTCAATTGCCTTTCATATGTGTAGATTATGTCTTTTAAAGATATGTGTATACTTAAAAATAGTATTGAGTCATTAATACAGTTTGCTTATCATTATGCGATGAACTCTTGCTTTTCAGTTACTGTTAGTATTCATGTTATTTTGGGGTATATTGCTGTTAGGTTTATTCTCCTGTTCAATTTGTTTGTAATCCTCCATACCCCAAAAGGGGTGAAAGGAATTAAATCTTGAATCTTGAATCTTCTGTGCATGTGTGTGTGTGTGTGTGTGTTGTGTGTGTGTGTGGTGTGTGTGTGTGTGTGTGTGTGTGTGTTTTGAAGGAGAGAGAAAGACAGAGAGAGAGAGTTATATATTCTGTATTAATTTTATTCTTCTATTTCGAGGACAAGAATGAGCACTCATATGCTTTTTAAAAAAAAATTTACATTCAGTCTCCATGTGCATGCAGTTTTGTAAATTGTGTCATCTGTTCCCACCGGCACGCAATGGCCTACTCTTCTGAAAGGCAGAACAGGTGTGTGTGTGTGTTTGTGTGTGCGTATGTGTATGTGTATGTGTGAAAGGTAGTGTTGGCAGTACAGTCAAGACTAAATGTAGTGAACAAAAACAAAAAGCAGAGAGGAAAAAAATGTAATAAGTGGATACAAAGATCTTGAACACACACACACACACACACACACACACACACACACACACACACACACACACACACACACACACACACACACACACACATATATATATCCCTTCTGTTACCATTTTCTCAATTCAAATTTATTCGCGCGCGTACGCGCTCATACACACACGCGCGCACACGCGCACGCGCGCGCTCGTACACACTTAAGTGTTCGAACGCATGCAGAATATCTTGCTCACACGTTAAATCCTGTTCCGCTTTTCGGAAGAGTAGCCCATTGTGTGCCGGTGGAAAAAGATGACAAAATTTACAAAACCGCATACACACGGGGGGGGGGGGGGGGGGGGGGGGGATTGGATGTAAAAGAGCACATGAGTGCTTATTCCATTATCCTCGATAGAAAAGAATAAATAAATAATACATAGATAAGTGGTGATGAAGGAGTTGAAGGATACTGTTGAAAAGTTGGGACAGATATGAGGGGAAAGTGTCAGGCAGGAAATAAGTGTGTTTTGAGGCTGGATTTGAAGGTATCAAATGAAGGCTTTTGGCAAAGTGAAAGAGGGAGGTCATTCCAGATGGATGGACCAGAAACAGAGAAAGAGCGACAGCCAATTGTGGTTGGTTTGAGTCTGGGTGTTAGGAAGCACCAAGTATCTGTGGCTGAACGAAGAGAACAGGATGGAGTGTACAGGTGAAGACAGTTACAGAGATAAGAGGGTGCAGATTTGTGGAGACATTTGAAACAGAAGGTATTGATCTTATACTTAAGTCTTTGTGAGACAGGCAGCCAGTGAAGGGATCGAGGAAGGAGTGATGTGTTCAGATGTTTTTCTGTCTGAGGACCAGTCGAGCTGCAGAGTTTTGTATGTACTGAAGAGAGTGGATAGATGTTGCAAGTAGGCCAGCCAAAAGAGAATTACAGTAGTCTAAACGTGAAAGAATGAGAGATGTGACAAGCTTGGAAGTTGCTTCAGTGAACAGATACTTGCGAATCGCGCTTAAGCACCGTAATTGATAGTAGCAAGACTGGCAGGTCTGGGTGATTAATTTTTTCATCAAGAGTGTGTTGTGACTACCGTAAAATCCCTAGCATAAGCCCACCATCTAGCAAACGCCCATCCCCCCACTTGGGCCAAAAGTTGTGCACAGGGGTAACTACCCAGCAAACGCCCACCCTGCTTTTTTCAAAGAGACTAGGCTCACTTTCACTAAGATTTGTGCAGTCATCTTTTTCCCCTTTACCTTTTCTTGGCATGAGATATGTGGTAAATTCGTTGGAAACAGCACCACTTGGTGTCTTGTAAACGGGGAACCAGTAAAGAAAAAGGCCCCGAGACTTTGAGTAAAACCAAGGAGGAACTTTGGAATCAGGCCCAAAAGGTTTTCCCTGCCATTAAAACGGTTCGACTTGGCGGGGGGCCCGGGCGTAAACCCAAAAAAAATTCCCAAAACGTTAAAACCCGGCAAAAGGGAAAAAATTGGTGGGCACTTAGGCGGACGGGGAAAAATTATTTTTGGTTGGGGGAAATTTCCCCCCCGGGTTTTTTTTTTTGCAGCTGAGATGCCGCAATGTTTCGTGTAGTGCGACAGCCAATGTGGATGACCAAAACCCACCATCATTGCTGGATTCAGCGTGTCCTTGGGCCATCCGACAAACCCCCGCCCCCCACTTCGGGGATTTTTACAGTGCTCATAGGGACTCGGGAAATCAGGGACGCACTCCAACGCGCGGGGGGACACCTGTTCATTCCTGCGGCTGCCCCCCCTTTGGCACAGCCAGGGGATGTGCTCTTGCCAAGCCTTTTAAGGACTCCTCAAGTTGCGGGTGGAGTTGATGGGGGAACCCCAGGCCCCCGATGCTGCGGGAAACCCTCGGGCAGGCCCCCAGCAAGACGTCATACGGGGTCAGCGGGGTGTGGGAAAACTTTTCGCCCCCAAAAACGATCGTTAAATCGTTCCGAGGGCCCCCTACCCAAACGCCATGGATGGAGCTGAGGACGACTAAGTGCGGGAATGGTTTCCGGACAGATCGGCGCTGTCCGCCTTTTTTTGAGGGCAATGCACCTGGTCCGAAGGCCGAGAGTGGGACGGGGGCCCCGAGACGAAAAACCGGATGAAGCGACGCCGATGCGACTTTGGGGACGGGAAAAATAAGTCCCGGTATAAGACTAAACCTTTTACCTAGCAGGGCATTAGCAAGATGAGTTCATGTGTTAATGGTTTTTTCGAGTTTTCTGTTTCTTTTTTTTTTTTTTTGTGGGTTTTTCTTTCTCCGAAAGATTGGGCCTTTTGAAGAAAAACCCAAAGTTCAGTTGCGTTTCATTTCCAAAGACGATGTGTAATTTTTTTTTCCCGACAAAAGAAGGACTTCATTGTGTTGACATTTCGACATTTGCCAAATTTCTTTTTCCCGGAATTGTGTTTTTTTGTTTGTCCTTGCAAAAGGGCTGGCGATTTTCTTTTTATTATAAAATTGAATGACAGAAATCAGTCGTGTTTTTTTCACAAGAGCCATTTTCCTCTTTCTCTCTCTCTCTCTCTCTCTCTCTCTCTCTCTCTCTCTCTCTTCTCCCTTTCCCCTCTCTCTTTCTCTTGACTCTCTCTCAAAGAATTTTTCCTTTTCATTGTCTTTTTCTCCTCTTTCTTGATTGCCTTTGGCCTTCTTTGCCTCAAAATCGCTTTTTTTTTTTTCTTTTTTCCCTTTCCCTTTTCCCCACACACCTAACTTAATGCTTTCGGGGTGTGTTTTCACTCAATTACTGGTTGAGCACAAAAAAACTTTCTGCAAAGGGGTCCATCCCCAGCAAAAGCCCACCCCCCCTTTTTGCCCTAAATCAGTGACAGTGGGGGGGGGGGGGGGGGGGGGGGTTTGCTAGGGGTTTTACGGTACCCCCAAAATACTTTTTTCAGGTTGGAAAAGGAACTGCTATTGCCGAATTCATTTAGCTTTTGCGATAGAGGGGAAAATTTTTGTTTCGTCCCCATGAGGGGCTTCGGTTTTTTCGGCTTAAGTTGTAACTTGTTGATCTCCATTTTTAAGTCTTAAGGGAGTAGGCTATTTGTCAGGGGGGGAAGGGTAGTTTTCAACAACTCCTGCACTGAAGATGGGGTTAAACGACATGAAATGATGATCAAAAATGGTGGTTTTTTTCATATGTGAGAGTGGAGCAGTGTAGAGAGTAAAGAGAAAAGGGCCCAGGACGGATCCTTTTGCGACTCTACATTCCATTTCGACGGGTTCATTGATTTGTTTCGAATAACTTTCGGAATCGGCTGTGGGTATGAGTAAAACCGGGGAGGGCTGTGCCATTAATACCCAAACGATTTTGGAGGCGACAAAGAAGAATTGGTGATTTGGTATCAAAAAGGTGCAGAAAATCAAGAAAGTGAGGGGGGAGATTTTCCTGCATTAGAAACAAGTAGAAGTGTTCTAAAGTGTGGACTAAAGGGGGGGTTTTGGGTGTGATTGGGGGGGTAGGAGATTGAAAGGGGGAAGGATATCATTGGGGAAAGAAGGGGACTGTTGAGTGTTGAGAAAACTTTTTTATACTTTTTGGACAAAAGGTAAGTTTTAGACAGGTCTATAAAATTTTTCAGAATGTTGGGGGTCAAAGGGCGTGCTTTTTCAGTAGATGTTGACATTGCGGGGGTTTTAAGACTAAGGAAAATTTCCTGACAGATGAGATGAGTTTTACGATGTTTGGATAATAGGTACAAGTTGTGAAGGCATTGTGAGAAATAGGGGCAGGTAGGGATCAAGGTTGCATATTTTTTGTCATTTTTTTTCAAATTTTTCTGATTTCTTTTTCACTAGTGGGGTGGAATGAAAAGAGAGGAGTGCCAGTGAACTGGGGATCAGGGGGTGCAGGCTGGAAATGAGTCTGATCCAGTCTGGAGCGTATGTTGGGGACTTTGTCTGAAAAGAAGGCAGAAAATATGGATGGAAGTTCAGACAGGCTGTGGGTGGTAGGCAAAGGAGTTGTTTTTGCAGACCCAAGGAGATTTGAGGTGAGGGAAAAAAGAGATTTTATGGATGAAGTGCAGAGAACTTGGGAAGAGTAGTAGTCTAACTTGGCTGAATGGATTAAGAGTTTGACTTTATTTGTTTTGGAAAAAACCTGTTGATTTCGGTTTTTGATTTCCGCCACTGCCGTTCTAGTTGCCGGCGTTTGCGCTTCGATATCAAGATGTCTTGGGTATATCATGGCGCACAGGGTCTGTCAGGTAGGACATGGTCAGTAGGAGGTGCATGCTCATCAAGCAGTTGGCGGAGAATAGTGTTATAGTATTCAGAGAGGTCAGTGTGGTAAGAGGTTTGTGAAAAGCGTTCGGAAGCTTGGGAAGAGAAGGTATGAATGTCTAAGGCCTTAAGATTGCGACGAGTAAACTATTTCTTCTTTCTGACAGGTTTTGTGATGTTGAGGTGAAAAAGAATGGCGGAATGATCAGAATGCATTTCGTTGGTACCAGAAACATATGTGACAAGATTAAATGAAGCATTAGTAATCAGCCAGTCTAAAATATGACCAGATCTGTGCGTTGCTTCGTTTACCAGTTGAGAGAGAGAATGGTTGGACAGAGAAAGAGAAAGACGTTTGACATCTGGAGAAGACTGGTTGTCGAAATGGAAGTTGAAGTCACCAAGAATTATAAGTTTAGTGGGAGAGAGTCTGTAGTGGTCGAGGAGTGACTGGAATTGTTGGTGAAAAAGAGATGTTAGGTTGTTTTTACGGCTGGGAGGTGGACGGTAAAGGCAGCAGATAGTAATAGAGTGGCCAGGTAGGTTGAGACTGATTTCCAAACTTCAAAAGATTCATGAGAGAATTGAAGGTTGTGACTGAAAAAGAGACGGTTCCAATGTGTCTTTGAGAATGATGGCAATCCCACCTCCTCGAGAGAGTCGGGGGAAAGAAATAGTTTTATATCCAGGAGGAGTCAGCTGTTTTATTTTTGGTTCATGGCCATGTGGTTTGAGCCAAGTTTCGGTGAGGAAGGTTAAGTCAATGTTTTCTTCAGAGATGAAATCAGAGATGTAGTCGGCTTTTCCTTTTGGAAAGACAGAACTGCACATTGAACAAACAACTTGAAGGAGATCTGAAGGAGGTGGAGAGGTTGAAGATGAAAGTGGTGAGTTTGGCAAGCAAACAGAGGAAGAGGACGAAGGCGATGGTGGAGATGCGGCTAGTGGAAGAACAGACAAGAGTTTTGATGGTGAATCAGGAGTAGAAGATAGTGAAAGAACTGTGCTAATCAGGGGATTCTGTGTTTGAAACACATGATATACATCATCATCATCAGAACAAAAAACATTATCAGAGTCACAAACAACAGAACAGTGAACAGCTGAAGGGGCGGGTGGACGGCAGCATGGGGAAGAAGCGTTGTCAGGGGTAACAGAAGTGACGTCAGAGGTGAGGGGGGAGACACGGGAGAGGGAAGCCCACCACTGGCGATGACGTCGGCCTGCCCGTGTTCCCCGTCTGGCTTTGCGGCGATGAATGCCTAAGTGTGTTATAAGCTGCTTAACATCATGAAGGATCAGTCAGCATTGGTGGCAGAACGATCACAAACCTCCGCTTCGCAGATGACATTGATGGAATAGCAGGATCAGAAAAAGAGCTTGCCAGCCTAACAGAACACTTGAATAAGGCCTCCAAAACATACGGCATGGAAATCAGTGCAGAGAAGACCAAACTGATGACTAATAACACCAACGGCATTAGCACTGATATCAGGGTTAATGACCAGAAGCTGGAAACAGTTTAAAGCTTCAAGTACCTGGGAGCCATTGTATCAGACCAGGGATCCAAGCCAGAAGTAGTATGCAGAACTGCACAGACAATAACAGCTTTGTCAAAACTAAACACCATTATGAGAGATAAAAATATCTCACTTATCTCCAAGATCAGACTAATGCGCTCCCTTGTCATATCCATATTTCTGTATGCCTGTGAATCATGGACCCTGACTGCAGATTTGGAGAGAAGAGTACAGGCGATGGAGATGAGATGCTTTCGGAGACTCCTTGGCACCCTCCTACAAAGACCACATAAGCAACGAAGCGTGCATAAACAGAATTCCCAGCAAACCAGGGAAACCCTATGAGGCACCTTCTAAACGGTCGTGAAAAAGCGTAAACTTAAATGGTATGGGCATGTCACAAGATTCAAAAGGACTTGCAAAGACATTTTTTGCAAGGCACTGTCCAAGGAGGAAGAAGAAGAGGCAGACCAAGGAAGAGCTGGGAGGATAACATCAGCGAATGGACAGGCCTAGAACTCAACAAAACCCTGAGAAAGGCAGAACAGAGAGAGGAATGGAGGGAACTGGTTGTTGAGTCTTTGAGGGTGCCCCCACGGTCGGCAGACTACGGGACAGATAGATAGATAGATAGAATAGCAGGAGCAAGCGTGTATTGTTTTTGACAAAATTCAGGTGCGAGCATAGCTCTGTCTGCGGCTCTCACTGCCATGGTAGCGGAACAACACACACTAGACTTGATTGATGGGGGTGGTGTCAGTTCGTGAATCACGTGCAATTTGTTGAACGGCAGCAGGGTCAGATTAAAATGGGTCACAAAGACCAGCACAGTCATTTAACACAATTCCAAGGTCGAATTTCCGAAAATTTAAAACAATTCAAACAAAGATGAAAATTATAAATCGAAATATCTCAAAAAGTAGATAAAAAACAAGGAAAAATGTTCTGACCAAATAACTCAGGGTGAAAACATGAACAAGAAGATGTAAAAATTTCTGGAAAGGAAGCAGAAAAACACACACATCCAGCACTCAAACACAGAGCCCCACACAGTGCTGCCGACAGGCGCAAAGGCAGATAAGATGTCCTAAATGCACACGTGTCCTCGGTTTACAGTGTCATTCGAAAGACGTTCGGGGGAGTGTGAGCTTGCGTACCCGTGCGGAAAGAAATAGAGCGTGAATGATTGATCCTGTTGATCCTTGCCTACAGGCCGCATGGTGCACACATGACCAATACACACTGCACCCTCCACACACTAGGCACCAACATTGCCCGGGTTCAAAATGACAGGGGGTGCCAGATTTAGGGAGCAAAGTGCTTTCTGGCAGGAACTCCCACCTAGGCCTAACTGCCACTGCCTACAGCAATCTTCTGCACAGTCATGACGACATCTGCCTGTGTCCTCACACGACCTGATTTCTCATTCTGTGGGTCATACACAGCACAACACAGCACAACACAACACAGCACAACACAGCAAAGCACAATGCAGCAAAGCACAATACAGCAAAGCACAACACAACAAAGGACAACACAACACAGCACAACACAGCAAGGCACAACACAGCAAAGCACAAACAGCAAAGCACACACAAAAAAGCCCCAACACAACAAACACAACAAAGCACAACACAAAAAAGCACAACCAACAACGCACAATACAGCAAAGCACAACACAACAAAGCACAACACAGCAAAGCACACCACAACAAAGAACACAACACAGCACAACACAGCGAAGCACAACGCAACTAGCACGACACAACACACACACAACACAGCAAAGCACAAACAAAAGCACAACACAGCAGCACAACACAGCACAACACAGCAAAGCACAACACAAAACACAGCGAAGCACAACGCAACACAGCACAACACAACAAGGCACGACACAGCACAGCACAGCACAATACAGCAAAGCAAAACACAACAGGGCACAACACAGCACAACACAGCAAAGCACAATACAGCGAAGCACAACGCAACACAGCACAACACAACAAGGAAACGACACAAGCCCAGCACAGCACAACAAAGCAAAAACACAACAAAGAACACAACACAGTACAAAAAACCAGCGAAGCACAACGCAACACAGCCACAAACACAACACAGCAAAGCACAACACAATACAGCACAACACAACACAGCAAAAAACACAGCAAAGCACAACACAGCACAACACAGCGAAGCAAAAACGCAACACAGAACAACACAACAAAGGCACGACACAACACAGCCCCAGCACAATACAGCAAAGCACAACACAAACCGGAAACAACACAACAAAAGCAAAGCACAATACAGCGAAGCACAACGCAACACAGCACAACACAGCACAACACAACAAGGGACGACACAACACAGCACAAAAACAAACACAACACAGCACACCAAACAAAGCACAACGCAGCACAGCACAATACAGCAAAGCACAACACAACAAAGCACAACACAATACAGCAAACCACAACAGAGCACAACACAACAGAGCCCAACACAACACAGCAAAGCACAACACAACAAAGCACAACACAGCACAACACAGTGCAGCACAGCAGGATCAGAGACAGGTAGATAAGAATAGAGGTGTGTGTGTGTGGTGTGTGTGTGTGTGTGTGGTTGTGTGTGTGTGTGTGTGTGAGAGAGAGAGAGAGGAGAGAGAAATGAGAGAGGGGAGAGAAGGGAGGGAGTAAAAACAGTGTTATGGGCAGTCAGAAAGGGATTTTTCCTTCTTCTTCTCCCTTTCCCCCCTTACTTTTGTTCTCCCCCTCTCTCTCTCCTCGCTCTCTCATCTCTAAACCTCCTCCTCTAAAATCTCTCTCCCTCTCTCTCTCCATCTTCCTCTCTCTCTCTCCTCTTTTTAAAGACAAAACCAGGGGAGGTTAGGGTCAGCACTTCTGCAGACAGTAAGCCCCAATTTAGTCGCCACACCTGACACTAAGCTGACACATCACTATGGATGCCCCCACACTATTGCTTGCCTTGTAGTGAAGCGACTGCCTATTACATGTTAATGTATGGGACAAAGCAACAAGACTTGGATCCTGACACCTTCTCCCCGCAGCCAGGCCATCCATCATGATCAGCATAACAGCAGCAATAACCATCACCCCCTCCTCCCTCACCTGCAGTCATAGCAACACCCTCCTCTCTTACCTCCCCTGCAGTCATAGCAACACCCTCCTCTCTTACCTCCCTGCAGTCATAGCAACAGCCCCTCCCCCCTTACCTCCCCTGCCGTCATAACAACACCCCCTCCAGTCATAGCAACACCCTCCTCTCTTACCTCCCCTGCAGTCATAGCAACACCCTTCTCTCTTACCTCCCCTGCAGTCATAGCAACACCCTCCTCTCTTACCTCCCCTGCAGTCATAGCAACACCCTCTTCTCTTACCTCCCCTGCAGTCATAGCAAAGCCCTCCTCTCTTACCTCCCCTGCAGTCAGAGCAAAGCCCTCCTCTCTTACCTCCCCTGCAGTCAGAGCAAAGCCCTCCTCTCTTACCTCCCCTACAGTCAGAGCAAAGCCCTCCTCTCTTACCTCCCCTACAGTCATAGCAACGCCCTCCTCCCTTACCTCCCCTGCAGTCATAGCAACCTTCCCCCTTCTCCCTTACCCCCAGTGATAACAACACCCCCTCCTCCCTTAACCCTCAGTCATAGCCAACGCCCCCCTCCTCCCTTACCTCCCCTGCAGTTTATAGCAACGCCCCTCCTCCCTTACCTCCCCTACAGTCATAGCAACACCTTCTCTCTTACCTTCAGTCATAGCAACACCCTCCTTTTCTTTCCTCCCCCTGCAGTCATAGCAACACACCCTCCTCCCTTACCTCCCCTACAGTCATAGCAACCACCTTCTCTCCCTTACCTTCATCATAGCAACACCCTCCTCTCTTACCTCCCCCTGCAGTCCCTAGCAAACACCCCTCCTCCCTTACCTCCATTCATAGCAACGCCCCCTCCTCCCTTACCTCCCCTGCAGTCGTAGCAACACCCTTCTCTCTTACCTCCCTTGCAGTCATAGCAACACCCTCCTCTCTTACCTCCCCTGCAGTCATAGCAACACCCTTCTCTCTCCCCTGCAGTCATAGCAACACCCTTCTCTCTCCCCTGCAGTCATAGCAACACCCTCCTCTCTCCCCTGCAGTCACAGTGCATAGTAACTGCACACATGGCTAGTTGACATAAGATAATGTATCCATGCCTTCAGTGTAGGTCCATTTGCGCATCCATGCCGTAAGACTTTGAGAGTAAGGTTGAACCGTGCACAAGGTGTACTGTTTGTATTAGTTTGTGTATTAGCATTTGTGTTAGGTATTTAGCTAGCTATATACTTCTTTAAACTAGATGGAAATGAAGAGAATCAGAACCAAGAGATAGAGGTGAGTGAGAGAGAGAGTGAGTGAGAGAGTGAGGTACAGACAGATAGACAAAAATACAGAAACAGAAAGAGACAGAGAAAACTGGAAAGAGTGAGAGAAGAAGACACATTACCAGACCTCTAAACATTACCAACAAATAACAAACCAGGCCATCCCCTCCTTCCCAAACAGCAAACACCAGCCCCAACCATCCTGACCCTTACACAAATAGCACTTGTGCCAGTGAGAGACAGACGTAGGTGGAGGAAAAGTTTTCTGTGGTACAGACAAACAACCCCCCCCCCCCCCCCCCCTCCCGCGACCCCTTTCCCGCCAGCCTGAAAGTTAAGAAGCGTTCTCGTTGTGGTTGCCACTTAAAAAAAAGCCTTACCCGATGGGTTTCAGGCCAAAGCCAGGCCCCCCCCTCCACCTCCTCCCCCAAGGGGGCCATGGTAAGCAGGGGCCAATGCCAAAAAACCTGGGTTTGGCTCAGGAAATAGATGGATTTAAAAGTGTGCATGTTTTTAATACAAACCAAAAAGCAGCCTTTGAGCACCAAGACAGCGTGTATTCCTAGGCTCGCAGCAAAATATTGCTAAATAATAATAATAATAATAACAATAATAATAATAATATATGGAATTTATATAGCGCTGAATCTTGTGAAAAACAAACAAATCGAACCTTTGCACTAAAAACATTTACACGCTACAACTCTCCCTTAAACTTAATGAAAAACCAATTTTAAAAACCTGGCGCGCACGTACGTACGCACGCACCACAACACACACACACCACACCCCACACCACAACACACACACACACACAACACACACACAACACACACACAACACACACACACACACACACAACCCAAAACACACTCCGAACACATTTAAGGGGGGAAAGATCGTTGAAAATGAAAAAATTTTGTGGGGAAAGTCTCGGGTAGGAAAAATTGTTTTGAGGTGGATTTAAAGGGTATAAAGGAAGGCTTTTGGCGAAGTGAAAGGGGAGGTCATTCAGGTAAAAGGGACCAGAAACAGAGAAAAGCGAGGGCCCCAAAAAATTTGTTTGAATGGGGGGTTTTTTTAAAGCAAAGTATCTGGGGCTGAACAAGGGAACGGATGGATGTACAGGTTAAAACAGTTACAGAGATAAGAGGGTGCAGTTTTTTTGGGGAGACATTTAAAACAGAGGGTTTGTCTTATTCCAGTCTTGTGAGACAGGACCATGAAGGATCGCAGAAGAAGAGTAAGTGTTCAGATTTTTTTTTTCTTAAGACCACCCGACTGCGGGTTTTTGTATAAACTGAGAGAGGGGGATAGAAATGCGGTAGACCAGCCAAAAAGAGAATTACAGTAGTCTTAACGGAAAGAAGAGAGATTACAAGCTTGAAGTTGCTCAGGGGACAGATCTTGCGAATCGCGTTTATCCCCGAAATTTGATAGAGCAAGACTGGCGGTCTGGGTGAGAAATTTTCATAAGGTGTGTTTCAAGAAAAATTTCTCCTAAATACTTTTCCCGAGTTGGGCAAGGAACTGACGTATTGCCGTATTTTTATTGAAGTTTTTTTGCGAAGAGGAAAGTTTTAAATTTTTTGTCCCTTAGCATGGCTTCGTTTTTACGGCAAAATTTAAGTTTGGTAAAATTTTTTTTCTGAAGGCATCCATTTTGAAGGAAGGCAAATTTTGAACATATTTAGAGAGCCAGTATCATCGGGATAGAAATGAATCAATATGGTGGTTATTTTTTTAATGTAGAGTGGAGCAGTGTAAGAGTAAAGAGAACAGGCCCCCGGGCTGATCCCGCGGGACCCCCCATTCCATTTTGACAGGTTATTAATTTGTTTCGAAAACTTTCGGAATCGGCGTGAGGATGAGGTAAACCCAAATAGGGGTTCCGTTAATACCAAACGTTTTTGGAGCGAGAAAGAAAATTTGGTATCTATTTTTTTTCAAAGGCTGCAGATAATCAAGAAGAGTGAGGAGGGAGATTTTTTTCCGCATCAGAAGCAAGTAGAAGGTGGACTAGAGTGGTTTTTGGTCTGGGTTTGGGGGGATAGCTGATTAAAAAAGGGGAAAAATCATTGGAATGAAGGTGACTGTTGAGCGTTTAGAACAACTTTTTTTATTTTTGAGACAAGGTAAGTTTAGACAGTCTATAAATTTTTCAGAAAGTTGGGATCGAGGCGTGCTTTTTTGAAAGGTGGGACTATTTTCTGTTTAAAAAACGCTGATGGGAAAATTTTCCTGACACAAAGAATTTACTATTTTAGGATAATGGTACAAGTTGTGGAAGGCATTGGAAAAACAGGAGCAGATTAGGACAAGGTCCATTATCTTTATAATCATTTCCCTTTAGAATTGTCATGATTTCATTTTCACTTTTGGGATGAATGAAAAGAAGGATGCCTGAAAGGAGTCAAAGGTGCAGGCTGGAATTGAGTCTGATCCAGTCTGGAGCGTATGTTGGGGACTTTGTCTGAAAAGAAGGCAGAAAAGATGGATGGAAGTTCAGGCAGGCTGTGGGTGTTAGGCAAAGGAGTTGATTTTGCAGATCCAAGGAGATTTGAGGTGAGGGAAAAAAGAGATTTTATGGATGTAGCACAGATAACTTGGGAAGGGTAGTAGTCTGTCTTTGCTGAATGGATTAAGAGTTTGACTTTTTGTTTTCGGAAAAGCTGTTTGTTGATTTAAGTTTTTGACTTCCGCCACTGCCGTTCTAGTTGCCGGCGTTTGCGCTTCGCTATCAAGATGTCTTGGGTATACCATGGCGCACAGGGTCAGTCAGGGAGGAGATGGTCAGTAGGAGGTGCATGCTCATCAAGCAGTTGGCGGAGAATAGTGTTATAGTAATCAGAAAGGTCAGTGATCAAAGAGGTTTGTGAAAAACGTTCGGAAGCTTGTGAAGAGAAGGTATGAATGTCTAAGGCCTTAAAATTGCAACGAGTAAACTATTTCTTCTTTCTGACAGGTTTTGTGATGTTGAGATGGAAAAGAATGGCGGAATGATCAGAATGCAGTTCATCGGTGACAGAAACAGATGTACAAGATTAAATGAAGCATTGGTAATCAGCCAGTTTAAAATATGACCAGATCTGTGCGTTGCTTCATTTACCAGTTTGGAGAGAGAATGGTTGGACAGAGAAAGAGAAAGACGTTTGACATCTGGAGAAAAGCTCAAAGTGCAATAGACCTTTTCTTGTTAGCAGCTGCTGAACAGCAAAATGTGTACACTATCTCAGATGTATCGTCTAGAAAAGTATGAACAGATAAAAGTGCTCAATATATTTGCTGATATCTCCATTACAAAAAATAACTCCAGTCAAAAGGTTTGTGACTTATTGGTGTAAGCAAAGTACCATATGCCTATATCAACATGTTGATACGCTTTGAAAAGTTATGTTGATATTCTCCTCAGCCATGCCAAGCTCTTGGCCATGCTCTCTTTTTATAAGGAGGAAAAAATCAAATCAAGTTGAGTATGGCTGGCTATATGGACATACATGTTAGAGTTATACGTGAAAACCTCGATCAGTGTGCACCTCTGTTCGCACAGTGGTTCCCAGGTGGGACGTGTGAAATAGAGGGCATAATTATTCTGGGTGACCCCCACAGTGCTAAGCTTATGACTGCATGCAACATAAGAAACTGACAGACAGGCGAAATAATCAAGTGATAACACAAGAACAAAACAAGAAAGATGAAATGTACAAAATGATAAGAAAAAATTCTAAAAGTCAAAAGAATGAAACAAGAACTAAAGGAAGATAAAAAAACAAAAACAAACAAGAGTAGAATGACTAGACTAGCAAGTAAAGTACAGTTTTCTAAGACCAGCCCCTGAACAAGAACAAAAAAACCCAAACGTCCACACGTAAAATCAAGACAACCAGTCAACAAACACAGAAACAAAGATAGAGGGAAAAACAGACATGAAGGAGCAGACAGACAGACAGACAGACAGACAGACAGACAGACAGACAGACAGACAGACAGAGGCGATTATCAACATAGTCATAGAGAAACAGAAATACACACACACAGGTATGTGTGCACACACAGATATGCAAGACTGCATTACCAATCCATTCTACCTCCGCACACTTATTGCTCATCATGAACCTCTTCACTCAGCCCCCAGAGGTCAGGAAAGTTAATCAATGCCTAATTGCAGCACGTGAGCTAAGGACTGCTACGTGTCAGGAAGGACGGAGTGTTTACTGGTCAGTGGCATCTGGGCAGTTGATTTATTGGACTCTGTGACGTGTGCTCCAACATGGCTGCTACTCTCTGCCAGCAGTTCTCTGGCAAAAGGAGAAGGTTGTGGGGGAGGGGGGGGGGTAAGTCTGAAGAATGACCATGTCTAAAATTAACTACCTGGGCAGAGGAATTCATAACTGATTATTGGCTGACTTTGATTGAGATGTAGAATCTGATCTCTCTCTCTCTCTCTCTCTCCTCTTCTCTCTCTCTCTCTCCTCTCTCTCTCTCTCTCTCTCTCCTCTCTCTCGCTCTCTCTCTCTCTCAGTTCTTTTTACTTTTCGTCTCTTATAGTCATCAAACAGTAGAACATTGCTTTTCTGTCCGAACTATAAAACAATACCTAAAACATCGTCTTGCAACTTTCTGAGAAAAAAGGGATTCAAGGCTCAAAACAAAGTTATTATTACTCTATAATATTCGCAAGATTTCATCAAGTCACATTATTTGTAAGCACACATATCAGTTTCCAAAACTGTATCACAGATGACGTGGAACATAACGTATTCTGGTTAATCAAGGTGAGAATGGCTGGTGATAATGTTGCCTGATACCCTGAATATTAACTAGACAAATAACTTTGACTTACTCATCCCACCTGGGAATCACTGTCAGATTGAAGAACACAATAAGTGAGAATTCTATGCGTATCATCATTTTCAAGGACCTTGCCATATAGGCAGCTGCATTCCAATTTCAGAGGACTTCCCTTCTTTCATGAGGAAACGTAGTTTGTTATGCTGAGAGCCTTTCATGGCAGAAGACAATCTAATCTCGAGGTTATACTTTACAACAAGCACAACAATGTTTTAATGTAGGCTTCGGCACTCTGAGCAAATGACACCATTTTTGTTTTGACCTGGGTCAAAAGAAAAAACAAAAATAATGGTGTTATAAATATCTCCCTCTATCCTTATCTACAATAATAATTTCGCTGATATGAAACGAAGGAAGCAAATCGAGTCCATAGTTTTAATTTGTTTGTTTTTATCTGCGTATTGCTTGCTTACATTATTTTCTGCATTTACTTATACATCAGATTGCTTTCTGTTCTCTGTACTGTACATTAGTGCCGCTGCAAGTCATGGTCTACTGGTATAGACTTTTACTGCATGTGAGTTCCACTGTGCTGTTGCCACATGACTTCTGCTGTAAAGTCGATTTTTCTACTCTTCTACAGGTTACAGTATATTGTTAAAATAAATGTATTCACACACATAATTTTTTCGTACTAAAGATCTGTCAATAACATACGTATTCAAAGACAAAACTGAACTATTAGGACTGACTTAATCAGCTTAGATCTGATTATACTTGATGAGCTGATCTCAGAACGCTGATCACATGCAGGTGTGGTGGTCACACCCAGCCTGAACACAGTGACCACAAACACTAGCAGAAAAAAACGTAAAATGGAGAAAAGAGCATTCAATCAAATTGAAAAACAGAGACAGATAAAAGCACAAAGAGACAGAGACGCAAAGAGAAAGTGGGAAGAAACCACAGAAAGAGAATAGAAGAGGAGAGAGAAAAGGAGAAAGAGGGAGGGAGACAGTCAGACAGACAGACAGACAGACAGACAGAGAGCGAGAGAGAGAGAGAGAGAGAGAGAGAGAGAGAGAGAAAGAGAGAGAGAGAAAGAGAGAGAGAGAGAGAGAGAGAGAGGAGAGAGAGAGAGAGAGAGAGAGAGAGAGAGAGAGAGGAGAGAGAGAGAGAGAGAGAGAGAGAGAGAGAAAGAGAAAGAGATAGAGAGAACACTGAACATTGAAAAGTTTTATTGTACTTCGGCCTTGGCCACTATACAAAACAATTTTTGGGTCAAGAGAGAGAGAGAGAGAGAGAAAGAGAGAGAGAGAGAAGAGAGAGAGAGAGAAGAGAGAGAGAGAGAGAGAGAGGATAATAAAAAAAAGTATGGTTTAAACAATGTAGAGATGGTCATGCCTGTGTCACACACAATGACCAATTCTGTGATATCCGCCATAAAAGAAGGGACTATAACAAGGCCTATGTGCTACAACTGATAAATTAATGCACTACACTTGTCAAACTGTCTGCAAAACACCAAGGCTTTGAATATAAGATTCAGTGCGGTCATTTCTAAGACAGTCAGAATCTGAGCTCTCTTTGATATACCTGTAGGAGAGCACAGAGCCACAATTTAGAACTATCCATTAAACAAAAGCTCATCCTAGTGATTATATTTAATGATATGGATGGATGTTTTATACAGAACCTTTAGGGGATAATTTTGAAGTTGCTGTGAATTCTTCCAAAAGCACAAAAGGTATGTTATATTCGGTGAGGGACACCTGTTCATCATCTCAACCAAAAGACTAGCACCCAAACTACCACTGCAGGTATTGTGCATGGAGGGAGGGGAGAGGGGGGGGGGGGGCAGCGTGCTTTTTATAAAATTTATTCGACAATCTTTCTCTTTTTTTTTTACAGGTGCATCCATGATAGACAATGTTATCTGGTGTTTTTAATCGTTGTATATTTTAAGCTAATTACTTTTCAATGATTTTCACAACAAAGAACAAACAAACAAACGAGTAAAAACTTTGATGAATCAGATAAAAAGAGCAAAGAGCAGTCAGTATCATTCGTCTACTGTCATTGCTGTTACTCAAACAACATTCTACATTCAAGGGCTCTAAAAGAAAGAAATCGACACATAAAAGGGAAATAACTACGTAGGAAACAAGATACGTATGTAAGGGGAATAAAAAACAAAGAAAAAAATATAAAGAAAGCAAAACAAAAGAGAAGAGGACAAGAAAGGTAACTGTTATAAAAAGGGCTATAAAGAGAACACTGAGGAACTGTGACATTACAGACGGGCAGTACAGACGGTGATAAACAGGGCAAAAAAGGAAACGGGTCTGATGGAAGAGGGCCTCACAGACAGCGCCAACATAAGCAGAGCAGACGTCACCATGTGCTTCAGTAGACACAGCAGTCACTGCACAGGCTGGGTTCAGACATTTCAAAGCACACAGGATATAGTACAACAGCTGAAGTCTACATTGCAGCTCAGAAAGAGGGAAAGAAAGAAAAGAAAGAAAGGTGCAGAAAAGAAGAGAAGAAAGACTGCCGTACACTATCATGCATCCATGTATAACTGAAATATACTACAACTATTGACATACACATACACGGACTTCTCTCTCATCTCATCTCTGTGTCATCCTCTCTCTCTCTCTCTCACCCCTAAACTCCTCACCTCCATCTCTCTCCTCTCTCACTTCTCTTCCTTCCTCCCCCCTCTTCTCTGCACTCTTTCCACATTTTTACTAGCATTCAGCATCATCGTTATCAAATTCCCCCCCCTCTTCCTCTCCACCTCCCTTCTTCACAACTCACCCCTACTACTTCTACCACCACACCACTTACTTTCCCCAATAAACCCCCTTCAGCCAGTTCCAACAGTCATGAGAAAGTCACACACACCACATAACGCCGACTGCAGCACGTGAGCAACAAGACTGCTGTTTGAAGAGAGAAGTTTGACTGTCAGCCCAAAAGTGGCATTGGACTGTTCTCTCCCACTGACTCCGTGTACTGCTGTGTCCAGCATGGCCGCCCCTATCTGCCCACAGGAGTGAGGAGAGAGAGCAGGCAACCTCTACATTCAATGGAGCTGGTCTACTGCAGGGAACATGGCTCACATCTCTGGAGCTGTCTACTGCAGGAACAGTGCTCCACAAATCTTCTCGAGCTGTCTACTGCAGGAACTTGCGTGCTACATCTCTGAGCTGTCTACTCAGCCGACACAGATGCCTACAAATCTCTGGAGCTGTCTACTAGCAGCGAACTGCGCTAAACATTCTGGAGCTGTCTATGCAGGTCAACTGGGCTACATCCTGGAGCGTCTCTGCAGGAACTGCAGCAACTAACTCTGGACTGTATGTCTATGCAGGAACTGGGCGTACTCTCATGAGTCGATGTCTATTGTGCAAACAGTGCTACTATCTTCCTGTCTGTCCAGCCCGCCTGCTCTGTTCTCTGTCTGTCTGTCTTTATCGGTTTCGAGACTAAAAAAATCGGAGTCCACCGTGTGCGAAACGCAGCATAGCAACTTGCACATC
Organism: Rapana venosa; assembly: GCA_028751875.1. NCBI lineage: Eukaryota > Metazoa > Mollusca > Gastropoda > Neogastropoda > Muricidae > Rapana > Rapana venosa. Next base: position 35,176,545 of record CM054160.1, on the reverse strand, counting down.
ACGTTAAATCCTGTTTTCTGCTTTACTCTTACAGTAGGCCATTGTGTGCCGTAGTAACTAGATGACGAAGAATTTACAAAAACCGCATGCATGACTGATGAAAAAGCACATATGCTAATCCAATATTCCGATACAGAATAAAACTAACAACATAAAACAGAATCTTCTTCTGTATGTATTGGGCGCAAATAGGTTAATGTACACTTTCTAAAACCTATCTTAGAGTTCATCAGCTTCTCTCTCTTTCCACGCATGCACTACGTTACACACACACATTGCTCTGTCTGTCTGTCTGTCTGACGTCTGACTCTGTCTCTCTCAAAGAGCAACAAAGGCAAAAAGTCTCCTGAACTCAACAATTCCACAAAATCGCGCTTTTGCAAACTCTAGGCAAGACAGAGACATATCTCTGACACCATCACTTCACCTCATCCTATCCCGTATCCTAGTAGACTGTTGCAGCACCATTGAAAACGCCGCAACCAGCTTCCCTCATTCACCGCTGTTCTTAGATTTCCTGAGTATGTCGTTCCACTCAAGGCCAATCTATTCTCTGATGTCGCATCGTACAATATGTTGTATACCATTTGAATCATTCCATAATACTGCTACCTTAACAGTATGTAAACAGTCGCATAGGGAAAATCTCGGGAACTATTGACTTTTGGAGCTGTAGTCAAAGAACGAACAATACCATGCAAAAAGCCTTGTGTCCAGAGTGCTATATAGAACAAGAATCAAGACAACATGAAATTTGTTCCCGCGTGAAATTGTTTATTCTTTATACAAAACAATGGGAAGGTTATTTTCTTGTAGCATGAGTTATTTCCCATGGACTAGTGTATGCTGCACAGTCTTGATTTAACCCCATGCTGCACATAGAGCCTTGGTTTAACCTCATGCTGCACATAGAGTCTTGGTTTAACCCCATGCTGCACATAGAGTCTTGGTTTAACCCCGTGCTGCACATAGAGTCTTGGTTTAACCCCATGCTGCACATAGAGTCTTGGTTTAACCCCATGCTGCACATAGTCTTAGTTTAACCCCATGCTGCAAATAGAGCCTTGTATTTTTTGTGTGTATTTTATACCACTTTAAGTTGCGGCAAATTTCTCTCTATGAATGTAGGGCTGCTCCTCCCAGGGAGAGCGCGTCGCCACAAGAGCAGCGCCACCTTTTTTTTCTTTTCATGTCTGCAACTGTATTTGTTTTCCCTATCAGAGTGGCTTTTTTCTACAGAATTTTGACAGGGACAACTATCTTGTTGCCGTGGGTTCTTTTACATGCACTAAATAATTATGTGTAACACACGGGACCTCGGTTTATCATCTTATCCGAAAGACTAGCGCCAAGACCACCACTCATGGTCTAATGGATGGGGGAAAAGTTTCGGGTCCAAACGGGATTTGAACCACCGCACACCTCCGACCTGGACTTTTTGCTTTCTAGACACACGCGTTAGCTCTAGACCACTGATCAACCTCCTTGTTAAGCCCTATGCTGCACATAGAGTCTTGTTGAGCCCTATACTGCACAATAGAGCCTTGTTGAGCCCTATACTGCAAATAAAGACTTGTTGAGCCCTATACTGCACAATAGAGCCTTGGCTTAGCCCTATGCTGCACATAAAGCCTTGTTGAGCCCTATACTGCACATAAAGCCTTGTTAAGCCCTATGCTGCACATAGAGCTTTGTTGAGCCCTATACTGCACATAGAGCCCTGTCAAGCCCTATACTGCACATAAAGCCTTGTTGAGCCCTATGCTGCACATAGAGACGTGGCTTAGCCCTATGCTGCACATAAAGCCTTGTTGAGCCCTATGCTGCACATATAGCCTTGTTGAGCCCTATACTGCACATATAGCCTTGTTGAGCCCTATACTGCACATAATGACTTGTTGAGCCATATACTGCACATAAAGCCTTGTTGAGCCCTATGCTGCATATAAAGCCTTGTTGAGCCCTATGCTGCACATAGAGCCTTGTTGAGCCCTATGCTGCACATAGAGCCTTGTTGAGCCCTATACTGCACATAGAGCCTTGTTGAGCCCTATGCTGCACATAGCGCCTTGTTGAGCCCTATGCTGCACATAGAGCCTTGTTGAGCCCTATACTGCACATAATGACTTGTTGAGCCATATACTGCACATAAAGCCTTGTTGAGCCCTATGCTGCATATAAAGCCTTGTTGAGCCCTATGCTGCACATAGAGCCTTGTTGAGCCCTATGCTGCACATAGAGCCTTGTTGAGCCCTATGCTGCACTAGGAGCCTTTTTGGCCTATACTGCACATAGAGCCTTGTTGAGCCCTATGCTGCACATAGAGCCTTGTTGAGCCCTATGCTGCACATGAAGCCTTGTTGAGCCCTATACTGCACATAGAGCCTTTGTTAAGCCCTATAATGCACATGACTTGTTGAGCCCTATGCTGCACATAGAGCCTTGTTGAGCCCTATACTGCACATAGAGCCTTGAGCCCTCTGCTGCACATAAAGACTTGTTGAGCCCTATTCTGTTCACTGTTCACTGGTCCCGTAACCCGCCAGGGTCGTAGGGGCGCTGCATGGTGGACGAACGGTGGACCAGCTGGCTCCACTTAGCGCGGTCGTGGGCGAGTGCCTGGGTAACACTGAAGTCCTCCCCTGTCCAATCACGGATGTCGTCGGCCCACTTTCTCCTCTCTCTGCCCCGTCTTTCTTCCCCTGGACTGTTCTTGCAGGATGGTCTTTGCAAGTCTTCTGAGGTGTTACGTGCCCATACCATCTGAGTTTCCTTTTTTTCGCCGTGGTCAGTAGATCTTCATAGTCCCGCACTTGTTGAGTGATCATTCTGCGGACTTCATTGTGGGGGACTGGTCTTGTATGAGATGCCAAGGACCCTTCTGAGGCATCCCATTTCTACTGCTTGGATCCTCCTTTGTAGGTCTGCGTTCAGTGTCCATCCCTCACATGCGTTAAAGCATGATTGAGGTGACTAGCGCGTTTGTAACTTTTTCTTGGTTCCGAGAGGGTTGTTTCTGTCTCTCCATAGGGGTCTTCAGTCTTGCCATTGCTGCTGCTGTTTGTGCCGCTCTTGCTAGGATTTCGGTCTTCGATCCCTCCTCATTGTGATGGCTCCAAGGTACTTGAAATGGTCAACTGCCCTCCATTTCTTTTCCGCTGAGAGTGATCTTGGTGGTGGTTGGCTGGGCACTGTTTGACATGAGTTGGTTTTCTCGGCGTGATTTCCATGCCGTATCGTGAGGATATTTCGTCCAGTTGCTTCACTAGGTTGGCCAGTTCCTCTTCATTTCCTGCCAGACCGTCCAATGTCATCGGCAAACCTGAGGTTGGTGATTGGTTCGCCTCCAATGCGGACTGTGCCTGTGTGGTTTCCAAGGCGTCAGCCCTGATGCGTTCGAGGAAAATGTTTAACAGTGTCGGCGACAGCAGACATCCCTGTCGGACCCAACGAGGTACAGAACCATTCCCCTACCGTGCCCTGTACGGTACGCACTGGTGGCCTTTGAGTAGAGTTCCTTGATGGTGTGGATCAGCTTCTGGCCATGTTGATTTGTTCATGGTGGCCCACAGAGCGTCATGCCATACTTATCGAAGGCCTTCTTAAAATCAATGAAGACGTGGAAGATGTCTTGTTGATGTGGTATATATCTCACACAACCCTCAGGTTGAATATCTGTTCTTTTGGTGCTTCTATTTGGGCGGAAACCCGGCCTGCTCTTCGGCGATGATCTCTTCTGCCTGTGGTTTCCCCTGTTCAGGATCACTTTCAGCATGACTTTACTGGCATGACTTATGAGGCTGATTGTACTTAGTTTTGGCACTGCTGGAGATTTCCTTTCTTGGGGAGAGTGATGATGAGTGATTGGGTCCATGGTGTAGGCCACTCTCCGGTCTGCCAGATCTTGTTGCAGATACTTGTAAGGATGTCTGTCACTGCTTCTCCCACGTGTTGGATCAGCTCTGCTGGGATGTTGTCGATTCCTGCTGATTTTCCTTTCTTCAGCGATCTTATTGCTACTTCTACTTCCTCGCGTAGAATTGGGAAGTTGTCTTTATTCGATGAGGCTTGGCTTGCAAATACGCTGGGGTCGCCTAGCGTCTGATGATTGTAGAGTTCGGAACGTTTTCCCGTCCATCTGCCAACGATTTCCTTCTTTTCTGTTAGGCAATTCCTTCTCTGTCCTGGATGTTACTGACTCTTGCCTGTTTCTGTTGGGTGAGCTCTTTCACAATCTGGTATGCTCTTCTGCTATTTTTCTTTGTCAGGCTCTCTTCAATTTCTGTACATTGTTTCTCTATCCATTCCTCCTTGGTTTTTCCCTCATGTCTCTCCTGATCTTCTTGTTTACTTCTCTTTTACTAACTGCTCCTGTAGTGTTCTTGCTCTTTTCAGGTTGTCTTTTGTCACACATATTCAAGATTTCATCTGTGACCCATGGTTGTGTTTTTCGGCGATGTTTGCCAAGAAGTATGCTTGCTGTCTCAGTCATCACTGTTTTTAAAAAACTGGTGGTCATCGTTTCGCATTTCTTCAAGTGCCAGCAGTGGTGCGAATTTCCCCCCTATTGTTGCTTGGAAGGACTCGGCGATGGTGGGGTCCTTCAGTCTGTCCAGGTTGAACTTGAGTCTGGTGTTCTTTGTCTTATTGATCTTCTTCAATCGGACTCTAAAGTTCAGGAGCACGAGGTCATGATCGCTGCCCATGTCTGCACCTGGGAATGTCCTCGTCTTGGCTCTGTTGATGCCAGATTGAAACCGGTTATGCACCAGGATGTAGTCAATCTGGTTGTGATGGATCCCATTGGGTGTATGCCATGTCCAGCGTCGGGATGCTTCTCCAAGGGTATTGGCGAGCACCGTGTCGTTGTAGCTGGCAAATTCCAGTAGTCGGAGTCCTCGCTCATTGGTGATCGCATTACAGGAGGGACCGCAGACCGCTCCAGTCTTTCAGTGCGTCTCCGCCCACCTTGGCGTTCCAGTCCTCCCTGGATGATCAAGATGTCTTTCTTGTTCATCTTATCGATGATGCCCTGTAGTTGTTGTAGAATTCCTCTACGACTTCATCATCGTGATCCGTTGTTGGTGCGTAGGCTTGAATCACTTTGACGTTGAATGGGGCTGCCCTGAGGCGGATGACCATAAGCCGGCTGTTTACTGGGTAGTATCCTATTACCGAGTTCTTGATGTTCTTGTTGACAAGCATGCCTACGCCATTGATATGCTTGTCCTGCTCCCCGCTATAGTAGTCAGTATGGTGTTCACCGTGCTCTTTCCATCTGACCTCACAGAGACCTACCAGATGCCAGGTGTACCTGTCCAGCTCGTATAGCAGCTCTTGGAGTTTGCCTGTTTGGGCCAGACTTCTGACGTTCCACGTTGCGATGGTGATGTAGTCCCTTCCTCAAATTTTTTAGTTGTAGGGGTTCCACAGTAGCACACTTGGCGCCTCGGCCCTGGTGGCAGACGGAAGGCGCGGTCCTTGTTGACCCGGGCGGCGACCGATCCGGTATATTCTTTATTTTTGTCCATTCCATTTAGCGTGTCTTGGGCAAAAGTAGCCTGGCGGCGCCCATCTCTCTCCAGGCGTGCTTTTTGGGTTGGGTTGACTCCCCACATGTCACAGGTCGTACCGGGTTACATGGTTACCGGTAGCAGAGGACACCTCTGACCTGATCTGACCTGAGCCCTATACTGCACATAAAGCCTTGTTGAGCCATACACTGCACATCATAATAATAATAATAATAATAATAACAATAATAATAATGATAATAAATGGTATTTGTATAGCGCTATATCTTGCAAAGACAAATCAGAGCGCTTGCATTCAACATATTCTTACAGAGTCATGGAGCCAATAACTATCAAAAGCTTAAACAAAATTCAAATGTACGCACCTATATATACATACACGCACGCACGCCGCAACCACACACCCCACACAAACACACACACACACACACACACACCCCACACACACCCACACCACACACACACACACACACACACACACACACACCACAACACACACAACCACCACACCACTAACACACACACAACTACCACACACACATAACACACACAGGTTGTAGGCTTTGGGTTTGGGTAATGGTTTTGGGTGTTGAAGGCAGGGGCAGTTTTGAGATGAAAAGAGGAAAAAGTTAGGTTTGAAACAAATAATTATTTCTCGAGGCTGGATTTAAATGTGTCATATGTAGGCCTTGTTTAAGGAGAGAGAGGAGGTTGTTCCAGATGGTTTGGCCCAGAAAATAGAGAAAGAGCGAGACCACGGGGACTGGTTGAATTTAGGATTCGTAAGACAAGGTATCTGCAGCAAAGCGGAGGGGACGAGAAGGAGTGTACAGGTGAAGACATTCACAGAGGTAGGAGTGTGCTGTTTGGTGGAGAAAATTTGTAACAGAGGGTACTGATTTATAGGTTTACTCTCTGTGGCACAGGCAGCCAGTGGAGAGATCGCAAGAGAGGAGTAATGTGTTCAGATTTTTTCTTTCTGAGGACTAGTCGAGCTGCAGAGTTTTGTATACGTTGAAGGGAGTGGATAGATGTTGTGGCAGCCCATCTAAAAGAGAATTGGAATAGTCCAGACGTGGAGAGAATGAAAGACGCGCAAGTTTAGATGTTGCTCAGTGGCAGGTACTTTTGAATTGCACTGATACGCCGTAATTGATAGTAGCACGACTGACAGGTTGGGTGATTAATTTTTGCATAGACAGTGTGTTGTCGATAACAACCCCTAGATACTTCACGCAGTGGACAGAGGGACGATTAATTACCGAGTTCTATTAAAGTTGTTGTAATGGAAGAGATTTTGGGTTTTTGGGGTCCCTACAAGCATGGTTTTAGTTTTTTCTGCGTTCAACTGTAACTTGTTTTGTATCATCCAGTTTTGGATATCTTGAAAGCAGTAGACCATATTTGTCAAGAGAGAAGGCAGATTTTCAGGTGTAACACTACTTTGAATCTGAGAGTCATCTGCGTGAAATTGATAGTTGATATGATGACGGTTTATTATATGTGATGGTGGAGCAGAATAGAGAGTGAAAAGAACAGGGCCAAGAACTGATCCCTGCGGGACACCACATTCCAGTTTGGCACATAAAACCTTGATGAGCCCTATGCTGCACACAGAGCCTTGTTGAGCCCTATACTGCAATAGAGCCTTGGCTTAGCCCTATGCTGCACATAGAGCCTTGATAAGCCCTATACTGCACATAAAGCCTTGTTGAACCCTATACTGCACATAAAGCCTTGTTGAGCCCTATACTGCACATAAAGCCCTGTTGAGCTCTATACTGCACATAGAGCCTTGTTAAGCCCTACACTGCACATAAAGCCTTGTTGAACCCTATACTGCACATAAAGCCTTGTTGAGCCCTATACTGCACATAAAGCCCTTTTGAGCCCTATACTGCACATAGAGCCTTGTTAAGCCCTATACTGCACATAAAGCCTTGTTGATCCCTATACTGCACATAAAGACTTGTTGAGCCATATACTGCACATAGAACCTTGTTGAGGCCTATGCTGCACATAGAGCCTTGTTGAGCCCATGCTGCACATAAAGCCTTGTTGAGCCCTATACTGCACATAGAGCCCTGTCAAGCCCTATACTGCACAGAGCCCTGTTGAGCCCAACACTGGACATAAAGCCTTGTTGAGCCCTGTACTGCACATAGACATGTGGCTTAGCCCTATGCTGCACATAAAGCCTTGTTGAGCCCTATACTGCACGTAGAGCCCTGTCAAGCCCTATACTGCACATAAAGCCTTGTTGAGCCCTATTCTGCACATAAAGCCTTGTTGAGCCCTATACTGCACATAAAGCCTTGTTGAGCCCTATACTGCACATAGAGCCCTGTTGAGCCTGATACTGCACATAAAGCCTTGGCGTAGCCCCATGCTGCACATATAGCTTTGTTAAGCCCTATACTGCACATAGAGCCTTGTTGAACTCTATACTGCAATAGAGCCTTGGCTTAGCACTATGCTGCACATAAAGCCTTGTTGAGCCATATACTGCACATAGAGCCTTGTTGAGGCCTATACTGCACATAGAGCCTTGTTGAGACCTATACTGCACATAAAGCCTTGTTGATCCATATAATGCACATAAAGCCTTGTTGAGCCATATACTGCACAAAGACCCTTGTTGAGGCCTATGCTGCACATAGAGCCTTGTTGAGCCCTATACTGCAATAGAGCCTTGGCTTAGCACTATGCTGCACATAAAGCCTTGTTGAGCCATATACTGCACATAGACCCTTGTTGAGGCCTATGCTGCACATAGAGCCTTGTTGAGCCCTATACTGCACATAGAACCTTGTTGAGGCCTATGCTGCACATAGAGCCGTGTTGAGCCCATGCTGCACATAAAGCCTTGTTGAGCACTATACTGCACATAGAGCCTTGTTGAGCCAAACACTGGACATAAAGTTTTGTTGAGCCCTATACTGCACAGAAAGCCTTGTTGAGCCCTATGCTGCACATAAAGCCGTGGCTTAGCCTTATACTGCACTTAAAGCCTTGTTGAGCCCTATGCTCTACATAAAGCTTTGTTGAGCCCTATGCTCTACATAAACCCTTGTTGAGCCCTATACTGCACATAAAGCCTTGTTGAGCCCTATGCTGCACATAATAATAATAATAATAATAATAATGTATGGAATTTATATAGCGCTGAATCTTGTAAAGCAACAAATCAAAGCGCTCAGATTTTATTTCATACCACTTTAAGTCACGGCAGATTTCTCTCCGTGAAATTCGGGCTGCTCTCCCCGGGGAGAGCGGGAGAACGCGTCGCCACTTAGCCCTATACTGCACATAGAGCCTTGTTGAGCCCTATACTGCACATAAAGCCTTGTTGAGCCCTATGCTGCACATAGAGACGTGGCTTAGCCCTATACTGCACATAGAGCCTTGTTGAGCCATATACTGCACATAAAGCCTTGTTGAGCCCTATACTGCACATAGAGCCTTGTTGAGCCCTATGCAGCATATAAAGCCTGGTTGAGCCCTATACTGCACATAGAGCCTTGTTGAGCCCTATACTGCACATAGAGCCTTGTTGAGCCCTATGCTGCACATAGAACCTTGTTGAGGCCTATGCTGAACATAGAACCTTGTTGAGGCCTATGCTGCACATAGAGCCTTGTTGAGCCCATGCTGCACATAAAGCCTTGTTGAGCCCTATGCTGCACATAGAGCCTTGTTCAGCCCTATACTGCACATAAAGACTTGTTGAGCCTATACTGCACATAGAGCCTTGTTGAGCTCTATACTGCACATAGAGCTTTGTTGAGCCCTATGCTGCACATAGAGCCTTGTTGTGCCCTATGCTGAACATACAGCCTTGTTTAGCCCTATACTGCAATAGAGCCTTGGCTTAGCCCTATGCTGCACATAAAGGTTTGTTGAGCCCTATACTGCACATAGGGCCCTGTCAAGCCCTATACTGCACATAAAGCCTTGTTGAGCCCTATGCTGCACATAGAGCCTTGTAGAGCCCTATGCTGCACATAGAGCCTTGTTGATTCCTATACCGCACATAGAGCCTTGTAGAGCCCTATGCTGCACAAAGACCCTTGTTGAGCCCTATACTGCACAGAGCCTTGTTGAGCCTAACACTGGACATAAAGCCTTGTTGAGCCCTATACTGCACATAAAGATGTGGCTTAGCCCTATGCTGCACATAAAACCTTATTGAGCCCTATACTGCACGTAGAGCCCTGTCAAGCCCTATCCTGCACATAAAACATTGTTGAGCCCTATACTGCACATAGAGCCCTGTCAAGCCCTATACTGCACATAAAGCCTTGGCGTAGCCCCATGCTGCACATATAGCCTTGTTAAGCCCTATACGGCACATAGAGCCTTAGCTTAGCCCTATGCTGCACATAAAGCCTTGTTAAGCCCTATACTGCACATAGAGCCTTGTTGAGCCCTATACTGCAATAGAGCCTTGGCTTAGCCCTATGCTGCACATAAAGCCTTGTTGAGCCATATACTGCACATACAGCCTTGTTGAGCCCTATGCTGCACACAGAGCCTTGTTGAGCCCTATGCTTCACATAGAGCCTTCTTGAGCCCTATGCTGCACATAAAGATATGCTGAGCCCTGTGCTGCACATAGAGCCTTGTTGAGCCCTATACTGCACATAGAGCCTTGTTGAGCCCTATGCTTCATATAGAGCCTTGTTGAGCCCTATGCTGCATATAGAGTCTTGGCTTAACCCTACACTGCAACAGAGTCTTGGCCTAGCCCTATACTGCACATAGAGTCTTGGCTTAACCCTATACTGCAGAGTCTTGGCTTAACCCTATGCTGCACATAGAGTCTTGGTTTAAACCTATACTGCACATAGTCTTGGCTTAACCTTATACTGTACATAGAACCTTGTTGAACCCTATACTGCACATAGAGCCTTGTGGAACTCTATACTGGGCATAGAGCCTTGTTGAGCCCTATGTTGCATACAGAGCTTTCTTGAGCGCTATGCTGCACATAGTCTTCGTTTAACCCTATTCTGCACATAAGAGTTTTAGTTTAACCCTATACTGCACATAGAGTTTTGGTTTGACCTATGCTGCACATAGTCTTGGTTTAACCTATAATGCACATAGTCTTGGTTTAACCTATACTGCACATAGTCTTGGCTTAACCTATACAGCACATAGTCTTGGTTTAGCCCTATACTGCACAGAGTCTTGGTTTAACCTATAATGCACATAGTCTTGGTTTAACCTATAGTGCACATAGTTTTGGTTAAACCTATGGTGCACATCATCTTGATTTAACTTATTCTGCATAGTCTTGGTTTAACCTATAATGCACATAGTCTTTGTTTAACCTATACTGCACATAGTCTTGGTTTAACCTATACTGCACATAGTCTTGGTTTAACCTATACTGCACATAGTCTTGGTTTAACCTATACTGCACATAGTCTTGGTTTAACCTATACTGCACATAGTCTTGGTTTAACTCTATACTGCACATCATCTTGGTTTAACATAATCTGCATAGTCTTGGTTTAACCTATACTGCACCTAGTCTTGGTTTAATCTATGCTGCACATCATCTTGGTTTAACTTATCTGCATAGTCTTTTTTTAACCTATACTGCACATAGTCTTGGTTTAACCTATGCTGCACATAGTCTTGGTTTAACCTATACTGCACATAGTCTTGGTTTAACCCTATACTGCACATAGTCTTGGTTTAACCGATACTGCACATAGTCTTGGTTTAACCTATACTGCACATAGTTTTTGGCTTAAACCTATTCTGCACATAGTCTTGGTTTAACCCCATACTGCACATAGTCCTGGTTTAACCTATACTGTACATAGTCTTGGTTTAACCTATACTGGACATAGTCTTGGTTTAACCTATGCTGCACATCATCTTGGTTTAACTATTTCTGCATAGTGTTGGTTTAACCTATACTGCACATAGTCTTGGTTTAACCTATACTGCACACAGTCTTGGTTTAACCTATACTGCACATAATTTATTTTTAACCCTATACTGCACATAGTCTTGGTTTAACCCTATACTTTACATAGTTTTGGTTTAACCCTATACTGCACATAGTCTTGGTTTAACCTATATGCCCCATAGTCTTGGTTTAACCTATACTGCACATTGTTCTGGTTTAACCTATACTGCACATAGTCTTGGTTTAACCTATACTGCACATAGTCTTGGTTTAATCTATGCTGCACATCATCTTGGTTTAACTTATACTGCATAGTCTTGGTTTAACCCTATACTGCACATAGTCTTGGTTTAACCCATGCTGCACATAGTCTTGGTATAATCTATACAGCACATAGTCTTGGTTTAACCTATACTGCACATAGTTTTGGTTTAACCTATACTTCACATAGTCTTGGTTTAACCCTATACTGCACAGAGTCTTTGGTTAACCTATACTGCACATAGTCTTGGTTTAACTCTAAACTGCACATAGTCTTGGTTTAACCCAATACTGCACACAGTCTTGGTTTTAACCTTATGCTGCACATAGTCTTGGTTTAACCCCATACTGCACCTAGTCTTGGTTTAACCTATGCTACACATAGTTATGGTTTAACCCTATACTGGTCATAGTCTTGGTTTAACCTATACTGCACATAGTTATGGTTTAACCCTATACTGCACATAGTCTTGGTTTAACCCTATACTTTACATAGTCTTGGTTTAACCCTATACTGTACGTAGTCTTGGTTTAACCCAATGCTGCACATAGTCTTGGTTTAACCCTTTACTGCACATAGCCTTGGTTTAATCCTATACTGCACCTTCCTTCGGATGAGACTAGAAACCGAGGCCACGTGTGTGAACGCACGCAGAACATCTTGTGCAGAGGTTAATTCCTGTTCCGCTGTTGGCAAGAGTAGGCCATTGTGTTCCGGTGGGAACAGATGACAATTTTAAAAACCGCATACACACGCATAAAAAATTTTTAAAAGTCATCTGAGCGCTTTGATTTGTTGCTTTACAAGATTCAGCGCTATATAAATTCCATACATTATTATTATTATTTGTCTTGGTTTTACCATATACTGCACAGAGTTTTGGTTTAACCCTATACTGCACATAGTCTTGGTTTAACCCTATACTGCACTTAGTCTTGGTTTAACCCTATACTGCACATAGTCTTGGTTTAACCCTATACTGCACATAGTCTTGGTTTAACCTATACTGCACATAGTCTTGCTTTAAGCCATGCTGCACATCATCTTGGTTTAACGTAATCTGCATAGTCTTGGTTTAACCTATAATGCACATACTCTTGGTTTAACCTACACTGCACATAGTCCGGGTTTAACCCTATACTGCACATAGTCTTAGTTTAACCTATACTGCACATAGTCTTGGTTTAACCTATACTGCACATAGTCTTGGTTTCACCTATACTGCACATAGTCTTGGCTTAATCTATACTGCACATAGTCTTGGTTTAACCTATACTGCACATAGTCTTCGTTTAACCCTATAATAATAAATAATAATAATGTATGGAATTTATATAACGCTGAATCTTGTAAAGCAACAAGTCAAAGCGCTCATTAAAAAGAAAAGAAAAGAAAAAACCCACCCAATAAACCAAAAGCATATTGTAGAAGTGGAAAATTGGGGTTCATTTTTTTTCCCAAGTAAGCTAAGACTACATGTTTGGCAAAGCCAAGAAGGTATCTGTTAAAATCTACAACTACTCAAAAAACTGGTAAACCCCAAAAAACTAACTTTGCTGAAGACTAACATGTATAATTTTTATATATATCTCTCTTTAAATCATATATATATATATATATATATATATATATATATATATATATCTGTCCCGTAGTCTGACGACCGTGGGGGCACCCTCAAAGTCTCAACAACCAGTTCCCTCCATTTCCCCTCTTGTTCTGCTTTTTCAGGGTTTGTTGAGTTCTAGGCCTGTTCATTCGTGATGTTATCCTCCAGTTTCCCTTGGTCTGCCTCTTCTTCTTCCTCCTTGGACAGTGCCTTGCAAAACTGTCTTTGTAATTCCTTGGGGTCTTGTGGACATGCCCATACCCTTTAAGTTTTTCGCTTTTTCACGATCGTTAGAAGGTTCTCATAGGGGCCAATGGTTTGCTGGGGGGTTTGTTATGCACGCTTTCGTTGCTTATGTGGTCTTTGTAGGAGATGCCCAAAGGAGGGCTCCGAAAACATCTCATCTCCACTGCTGTACTCTTTCTCCCAAATCTGCAGTCAGGGTCCATGATTCACAGGCATACAGAAATTTTGGATATGATAAGGGAAACGCATTTTGTCTGATTTTGGAGATAAGTGAGTTTTTCTTATCTCTCCCGATGGTGTTTAGGGTTTTTACAAAGCTGTTATTGTTGTGCAGTCCCGCTACTACTTCTGGCTTATATATTTATATATTTTATATTTATAAAATTTTTTATATATATATATATATTATATATTTATATATATAATGTTTAAATTATCTTATCATTATACTGGCAAAAGTCAAGGAGCTGATTTTTTTTAATGCACACTTCGTTTTGTACTAAGCAAACACACACAGGCGATATAGAGCTCCTTATCTATAGCTCCAAGGTTCGCCATTGGTGAGATATACTTTGCCACAGTTTTTGCAGGGAACACTCGAAGGTGGCAGAAAGAGGGGAAGACAGAAGTCATGGATGGACAACATCAGAGAATGGACCAGGATGAATGACTCGTCACTACTGCGCAAAGCCAAGGACCAAGATGGATGGAGGAGGCTTACCATGGCATCGTCTTTCGTGTCTCCTCCACGACCGCCAAGGTCACGGGACTGATGATGATGAAGGTAGCCACATTCCGACTTTGGGGAGGACCTCTAAACATTGACACTGACCTGCATGCATTTTTCAAAATTTCGTCATCCACTCCTATCACTGTATCAGCACACAATGGTCTACTCTTCCGAAAGGTGGAACAAGGTTTGACGTTGTGTGCAAGATGTTCTACGTATGCATTTTGCACACGGGACCTCGGTTTATAGTCTCGTCCAAAGGACTTTCAGGGGGAGTGGAGTCAGTACTGATGATAACTTCAGGAGATTAAAAATCCTCTTGAATGGGTAGGTGCAGACCCCAGGAGGCTCGAACCTAGGCTTTCAGATCACGAGCGCAACGCTCTAACCACTAGACTTTAATTATCCCGCCCCCTGAACAGTTTTAAACAGAAGTGTACAGTGAGAGGGTACCCACCCAGCAGAAATCAACCTTTTCTTCAGCCATCTTTTCACCACATGAAAAACACAACACACACACACACACACACACACAACACACACACACACACACACACCACACACACACACACACACACACACCAACTCTTATCATCTAATATCATGTTGTAGGTGAAAAAGACACTGAACAAAGAATACAGCAGCTCTCAGTACACGACCATTCCACCTACATCACAGAATGTCAAAAACATACATACATGCATGTTACACAACCACTTAAAAAAAGGCTTCCGCCATAATTATGTACACTTTATTATAATCATTATATACAGCCTTACCCTCTCGTACCTTAGGCACATGATTTCCTTTTTTTAAAAGCACAACCATGAATGCGGTTTCAAAAAACCCCCCCAGACAAAAACGTCAATGCTTCACTTTCTTTTTTTTCTCCCAAGGGAGGGGAGGGGTGATGTCCATTCCATTTCATAGCGTTTATAGCCTACCCACATGAGAGCCATTTCAGGGCTAAGGGGTTAAGTCAGACCCCACCCCTAAAAACCCCAATAAAAAACACAAAAATGAAATGCCCCCACTCCCCCGAAAACCCAACCCCCCTCCCCAACAAAAACCATTCAATCAGAGAACAGCTGTATCTCACACGAGTCAAATTATTTCACCTGCTCTTTATTTTTTCTGTTTGTTTTTTCTTTCTTTTGCGTACGGGATGACAGGAATGAACACCAACAACCTTCCCCCACCACCCTTCCCCCCCTCTTCCCCAAAAGAAAAAAATCCACAGCCCCCAGCGCACACACACACACAAACACACACGCAAACACAAAAGCAACAACAAAAGAAAATTCTAATAAATAAAAGGTAACGGTGTTCCATAACCTATCGGTCGTTGGGGAGCGAGAGATATCAGAGACCTCAGCTTCTCCAGGGGACCAACTATCTGCAGATAGTCTTGGTTTAACCTATATTGCACATAGTCTTGGTTTAACAAATACTGCACATAGTCTTGGTTTAACCAATACTGCACCTAGTCTTGGTTTAATCTATGCTGCACATAGTCTTGGTTTAACCTATATTGCACATAGTTTTGGCTTAACCTATACTGCTCATAGTCTTGGTTTAACCCTATACTGCCATAGTCTTGGTTTAACCTATACTGCAATAGTCTTGGTTTAACCCTATACTGCACATAGTTTGGTTTAACCTATGGTGCACATAGTCTTGGTTTAACCTATACTGCACATAGTCTTGGTTTAACCTATACTGCACATAGTCTTGGTTTAACCTATACTGCACATAGTCTTGGTTTAACCTATACTGCACATAGTCTTGGTTTAACCTATACTGCACATAGTCTTGGTTTAACCTATACTGCACATAGTCTTGGTTTAACCTATACTGCACATAGTCTTGGTTTAACCTATACTGCACATAGTCTTGGTTTAACCTATGGTGCACATAGTCTTGGTTTAACCTATACTGCACATAGTCTTGGTTTAACCTATACTGCACATAGTCTTGGTTTAACCTATACTGTACATAGTCTTGGTTTAACCTATACTGCACATAGTCTTGGTTTAACCTATACTGCACATAGTCTTGGGTTTAACCTATACTGCACATTGTCTTGGTTTAACCTATACTGCACATTGTCTTGGTTTAACCTATACTGCACTTGTCTTGGTTTAACCTATACTGCACATTGTCTTGGTTTAACCTATACTGCACATTGTCTTGGTTTAACCTATACTGCACATTGTCTTGGTTTAACGTATACTGCACATGTTTAGCACCCAGTCAGCTGCTGAGGGTCAGGTCTCCTGCCAAGATGAAAAAGTTCACTTCAATTGTACTGAACTTGCGTCCACTAGACCACTAGACCACGATCTGACCATATCTGATGTCTACATCTGTTTAAGTCATTGGCAGTTTAAGAATGTGTACAAAAGGCCAAAGAAAAGCCAGTGCTCATTGCTTAATACATCCACAGATCAGTGCCTCAGACTACAGACCATTACCATGATGGCACTACAAGACCCCCCCACCCCCCACCCCACCCCTCTTTGTCATCAAAAGCGCTTAAAGATAAAAATCAATACTTGGCAGGAATATAAGTGAGTAGAAACACACAAGACCTAGCTTGTTCATAAAACGAAAATAAATAGAAAAGAGAACAGCAAAAAAAAAAAATCCCTTTTATAGGAAGAGGAATAAAAACACTACAGAGCTGTAACATTGAAGAAGGGCAATGTAGACGGTGATAAACAAGCTAATAGGATAAGGCCTTGATGGAAGAGCAGCACTAGGGTAAGCAGATGTCATAGTGTAGTGGAGTGTGATAATTCCTCAGACAAATCTGTCAGAAGGTGGGGATACTATTTATACTGACATGCCTCCGGCATTCCCACGGGGAAACTGGTCATATAAAGCCGACATGTTTGTACACTTTTATGAGCTTACTATATGCTCCCCCTCCCCCCCCCCCCCTCTCTCTCTCCATCCCTTGCATGTGTGTGTTTGAGTGGGTGATTTTGTTCGTGCGTGTGTGTGTGTGTGCGCGCGCGCGCAGTGTGTGTGTGCGTATGTGTGTGTTTTCCTTTTTATTTAGAGTGATGATGGTATAGGTAGTCATGTGCTTTTATTAATATCATGTTCCCTGTGAATGCTAGTTTTGTGAATTTTGTCATCCATTCCCACTGGCACAAAATGTCTACTCTTCCGAAAGGTGGAACGGTTTTAACGTGTACTGAGGTAGGTGTGTGTGTGTGTGTGTGTTGTGTGTTGTTGTGTGTGTGTGTGTGTGTGTGTGTGTTGTTTTGTGTGTGTGTGTGTGTGTGTGTGTGTGTGTGCAAAGTGCGCACAGCAGGACTTAAAAATAACCACATCTCACCAGTCCTGTTTGCCCTAAGAAGCAGCTTTGTTCCTCCTCTCCTGGCGGTGGCTTGCTTGTCAGTTTTAGTTTGTGCAGTATAGGGTTAAACCAAGACTATGTGCAGTATAGGTTAAACTCAAGACTATGTGCAGTATAGGGTTAATCCAAGACTATGTTGCAGTATAGGTTAAACCAAGGACTATGTGCAGTATAGGGTTAAACCAAGACTATGTGCAGTATAGGGTTAAAACAACAGACTATGTGCAGTATAGGCGTTTTTAACCCCCCAAGACTGCACGTGCAGTATAGGGAAAAACCCAAGACTATGTGCAGTTGGGTTTAAAACCCAAACTTGTGCAGTATGGGGAAAAAACCAAGACTTGGCGTATGGGGTTAACCAAGACTTGTAGTTTTAGGGAAAAACCAAGATATGTGCAGTATGGGGTTAAACCAAGGCTAGTGCGTATGGGTTTTAAACCCAAACTATGTGCAGTATAGGTTAAACCAAGGCAAAGTGAGAAGGGTTAAACCAAGGGCTATGTGAAACCCCACAGCCTTTTTTCCCTCCTCCCCTGGCGGGGCTTGCTTGTCAGTTCTAGTGTTTTTTACCATCGTGAACCAACTCCCTGGGAAAAATTTTGCTCGGAAACAAAAAAAATATTTGCGTTTAACGTTTTGCCGGGATAGTATTTCTTTGCTAAATTTTGCGGGAAAAAGTGTTATTTGGATTTTGCTGGAAAAATTTATTTGTGTTTTTGGGAGAAGTTTTATTGTTTTTCCCGGGAAATGCTTTATGTGATTTTGTCGGGAAAGCTTGTTTTGCCGGGGAAAAAGTATTATTTTGTGGGAAAGTATTTTTTCCCGTTTTTCCAGAAAAGTACTTTTTTTGCTGTTTTGCGGGGAAAGAATTATTTTGCTGTTTTTCCCCGGGGGAAAGTGTTATTTTCCCGGGAAAAAGTATTATTTTTCCAGAAAAGTTTTTTTTGGGGGGGAAAAAATTTTGCTGTTTTTCGGGGAAAGTATTATTTGTGGGAAAGTTTTTTGCTGATTTTGCTGGGAAAGATCTTTTTGCGGGGAAATTATTATTTGCTGTTTTTGGGGAAAAAGTATCATTTTGTGATTTTGGGGGAAAGTATCATTTTGCGGAAACAAGTTTATTTAGGGGAAAGTTCATTTGTGGAGCGTTCATTCGTGATTTTCCCGGGAATGTATTATTTTGCTGATTCCTGGAAAAATAAAAATTTTGCCTATAGTATTATTTTGTTTTTTTGTGGGTATAGTATTATTTTGTGTTTTGAGGGGGAAAGTATTTTTTGCGATTTTGCGGGGGAATTTTTTTTTGCTATTTTGCGGGGAAAGTATTATTTTTTTGATTTTTTTTGGGAAAGTATGTTTTGTAAATTTTCCCTGGAAAGTATTATTTGGGGATTTTGCCGGGAAAAGTATTTTTTTTGCTGATTTTGCCGGGAAAGTTTTATTTGCGGATTTTGCCGGGAAAGCTTATTTTGCGGGGAAGGTATCACTTTGTTTGATTTTGCTGAAAAAGAAAATTTTTTGCGATTTTGCGGGAAAAGTATTTTTTGCCAGAAAGTACATTTTGCTAAAAAAGTATTATTTTGTGTTTTTTCCGGGCAAAGAATTTTTTTGCTGATTTTACGGGTAAAGATTTTTTTGCGGGGGAATTTTTATTTTGCTAAAAAAAAATTTTTTTGCGGGGGAAAGTAGTTTTTGGGGGAAACTTTTTGGGGGAAAGTATTTTGCTGATTTTGCTGGGAAAGTAACTTGGATTTCTGGGAAAGTATTTTTTGCTGTTTTGACCTGAAAAGTTTATTTTGCTGTTTGCCTGTAAAGTATTATTTTGTGATTTTGACCTGTAAAGTATTTTTTGCTGATTTGACCTTAAAATTATTTGGGGAAAAACTTTTTTTCCCCAAAAGCTTATTTTGTGGAAGGTATTACTTTGATGACTTTGCGGAAATATTATTTTGCGATTTTTCCGGGAAAGTATTTTTTTGCTGGGAAAATTTTTTTGCTGACTTTGCGGTAAAGTTTTTTATTATCTTGCCGGAAAAAGCATTTTTTTGCTGTTCTGGGGGAAGTATTATTTTGCCATAAAAAGTATTAATTTCGATTTTTCTGGGAAAGCGTTATTTTCCCGGGAAAGGTTTTTTTTTTTTTTTTTTTTATAGGAAAGTATCAGTTGCCAGGAAAGTTTATTTTGCCCGAAAAGTAACTTTTGGGGAAAGTATTTTTTTGTTGGTTTGCTGGGAAATGTTAATTTTGTTTGGGGAAAGATTTTTTGTTTTTTTTGGGGGGGGAAAAAATTTTTTTTGCTGGAAAGTATTTTCTTGGGAAAGTTTTAAATTTTGCGGGAAAAAGTATATATTGCTGGGAAGTGTCGTTTTGCGGGAAAGTATTTTCTAGGAAAGGTTTTTGCGGGGAAAGAAATTTTTCGGGGGAATTATTTATTTTGTTAGAAAGAAATTTTTTTGCCTCTCACTAAATCTTTTCAACAGAAACCCATTGTCCAGA
>CM054160.1:35131331-35143831 GCA_028751875.1 Rapana venosa | reverse complement strand
CTTCCCTCTTCTCTCGCAATTTCTTCTCGCAAGTCTTCTTCTTCTTCCTCTTCTTCTTCTTCGCAATTCTTCTTCTTCGGCAATTCTTCTTCTTCTTCTTCTTCTTCTTTTTTTCTTCTTAATTCTTCTTCTTCTTCTCTTCTTCTTCTTCTTCTTCTTCTTCTTCTTCTTCTCTCTTCCTCTTCTACTTCTTCTCTTCTTCTTCTTCTTCTTCTTCTCTTCTTCTTCTTCGCAATTCTTGCAATTCTTCGCAATTCTTCTTCTTTTTCTTTCTTCGCAATGCTTCTTCTTCTTCTTTCTTCGCAAATCTTCTTCTTCTTCTTCGCAATTCTTCTTCATCTTCTTCTACTTCTCGTCTTCATTCGCAATTCTTCTTCTCTTCTTCTTCTCTTCTCTTCTTCTTCTTCTTCTTCTTCTTCTTCTTCCTTCTTCTTTCTTCCCTTCTTCTTCTTCTTCTTCTATTCTTCTTCTTCTTCTTCGCAATCTCTTCCTTCCAATCTTCGTATCCCTCTTCTCTTCTTCTTCTTCTTCTTCTTCTCTTCTCTTCTTCTTCTTCTCCCTCTTCTTCTTCTTCTTCTTCTTCTCGCTTCTTCTTCTTCGCAGTTCTTTCTTCTTCTTCTGCCTCTTCTTCTTCTTCGCAATTCTTCCTTCTTCTTCGGCAATTCTTCTTCTTCTCTTCTCAACAATTCTTCTTTCTCTTCTTCGCATTCTTCATGTTGCATTTCTTCTTCTTCGCATATCTCTTCTTCCTTCGCAATTTTTCTCTTCTTCTCTTCTTCTTCTTCTTCTTCTTCTTCTTCTTCTCTTCTCTGCTCACTTCTTCTTCTTCTTCTTGTTTCTTCTTCTTCTTCTTCTTCTTCTTCTTCTTCTTCTTCTTCGTCTTCGCAATTCTTCGCAATCGCTTCTTCTTCTTCTTCTTCTCTTCTTCTCTTCTTCTTCTTCTTCTTTCATCGTCTTCTTCTTCTTCTTCCTTCTTCTTCTTCTTCTTCCTCTTCTCTTCTTCGCAATTCTCTTCTTCCTCCTCTTCTTCTTCTTCCTTCTTCTTCTTCTCCTTCCTTCTTCTTCTTCTTCATCTGCTTCTTCTTCCTTCTTCTTCTTCTTCGTCTTCTTCTTCTTCTTCTTAATTTCTTCTTCGTCGTCTCTTCTTCATCTTTCTCTTCTTCTTCTTCTTCTCATCTTACTCTTCTTCTCTTCTCTTCTTCTTCTTCGTCTTCTCTCTCTTCTTCTATCATCTTCATCTTCTTCTTCTTTTTCTTCTTCGGCTTCTTCCTTCTTCTTCTTCTCTCTTCTCTTCTTCTTCTTCCTTCTTCTCCTTCTTCTTCTTCTTCTCTTCTCTTCTTCTCGTCTTCTTCTCTTCTTCTTCCTTCTTCTTCTTCTGCTCTTCTTCGTAATTCTTCTTCTTTGCAATTCTTTTTCTTTCGCAGATCTTCTTCTTCTTCGCATTTTTCTTCTTCTTCTCTTCTTCTTCTTCTTCTTCTTCTCGTCTTCTTCTTCTTCTTCTTCTTTCTTCTTCCTCGTCTTCTTCTTTCTTCTTCTCTTTCCTACTACTTCTTCTTCGCACTTCCTTCTTCTTCTTCTTCTTCTGCTTCTTCTTTTTCTTCTGTTCTTCTTTTCTTCTTCTTCTGTCTTCTTCGCAATTCTTCCTTCTTCGCAATTCTTCTTCTTCGCATTCTTCGCAATTCTTCTCGTCGCAATTCTTCTTCTTCTTCTTCGTCTTCTTCTTCTCTTCTTCTTTTCTTCTTTCATCTTCTTCTCATCTTCTTCTTCTTCTTCTACGCATTCTTCTTCTTCGCAATTCTCTTCTGATTTCGCAATTCTTCTCGTCTTCTTCTTCAACAATTCTTCTCTTCTTCTTCTTCCTTCGCATTCTTCATGTTTGCATTCCTCTTCTTCGCATTTCTTCTTCTTCTTCGCAATTTTTTCTCTTCCTTCTTCGCTTCTTCTTCTTCTTCTCTTCTTCTTCTTCTTCTTCTTCTTCTCTTCTTCTTCTACTTCTTCTTCTTCTTCTTCTTCGCATTCTTCGCAATTCTCGCAATTCTTCGCAATTCTTCTGCTTCTTCCTTCTTGTCTTCTTCTTCTTCTTCTTCTTCGCTAATTCTTCTTCTTTTCTTCCCGTTCTTCTTCTTCGCAATCGTCTTCTTCGCAATTTCTTCGTCTTCCTCCTCTTCGTCTTCTCTTCTTCTTCGCAATTCTTCTTCTTAATTCCTTCTTTCTTCTTTCTCCTTCTTCTTCTTCTTCTCTTCTTCTCTTCTTCTTCTTCTTCTTCTTCTTCTTCTTCTTCTTCTTCTTCTTCTTCTTCTTCTTCTTCGTCCTTCTTCTTAAATTCTTCTTCTTCTTCTCCTCTTCTTCTTCTTCTTCTTCTTCTTCTTCTTCTTCTCTTCTTCTCTTCTTCTTCTTCTTCTTCGGCTTCTCTTCTACGTCTATCTTTCTTCTCCTTCTTCTCTTCTCTTCTTCTTCTCCTTCTTCTTCGTCTTCTCTGCTCTTCTTCTTCTTCTTCAACAATTCTTCGTCTTTTTCTTCTTCCCTGCATCTCTTCTTCATCTTGTTCTCTTCTTCTTCTTCTTCTTCTTCTTCTTCTGCTCTTCTTCTTCATTCTTCTTCTTCTTCTTTCTTCTTCTTCTCTTCTTCATCTTCTTCTTCTTCTTCGCAATTCTTCTTTGCAATTCTTCCTTCTTCTTCTTCTTCGTAATTCTTCTCTTGCAATTCTTCCTCTTCGCAATATCTGCTTCTTCTTCGCAATTTTTCGTCTTCTTCTTCTTCTTCTTCTTCTTCTTCTTCTTCGTCTCTTCCTTCTTCGTCTTCTCTTCTTCTTCTTTCATCTTCTTCTTCTTCTTCTTTCTTCGTCGCAATTCCTTCTTCTTCTTCTCTTCTCTTCTCTTTCTTCTGCTTCTTTTCCTTCTTCTTCTTCTTCTTCTTCTTCATCTTACTCTTCTTCGCAATTCTTCGTCTTCGCAATTCTTCTCTTCTTCTTCCTCTTCTTCGCAATTCTTCTTCTTGGCATCTTCTCTTCTTCTTCTTCTCTCTTCTTCTTCTTCTTCTTCTTCGTCTCTTCTTCTTCGCAATTCTTCTTCTTTGCAATTCTTCTCTTCGCATAATCTTCTTCTTCTTCCGCAATTTTTTCTTCTTCTTCTTTCTTTTTCTTCTTCTTCTTCTCTTCTTCTTCCTTCCTACTTCGTCTTCTCTTCTTCTTCCTTCTTCTCCTCTCTTCTGCTTCTTCTTCTTCTTCTACTTCTTCTTCTTCTCGCAATTCTTCTTCTTTTTTCCCCTTCTTCTTCTTCTTCTTCTTTTCTTCTTCTCTTCTTCTCTTCTTCTTCTTCTTCTTCTCTTCTTCTTCCTTCGTCTTCTTCTTCTTCTGAATTCTTCTTCTGTCTTCTCTTCCTCTTCTTCTTCTTCATCTTCTTCCTCTTCGTCTTCTTCTTCTTCTTTCTTCGCAATTCTTTCTTCGTCGCAATTCTTCTGTCCCTCCAATTCTTCCGCATTCCTTTCTTCTTCTTCTTCTTCGTAATTTCTTCTCTCTTCTTCTTCGCAATTTTTTTTCTTCTTCTTCGCAATTCTTGTCCTCCAATTCTTCTTCTTCTTCTTCTTCCTTCCTTCTTCTCTTCTTCTCTTCTTCTTCTTCTTCTTCTCGCAATTCTTTTCTTCTTCGCATTCTTCGTACTCCTTCTTCTTCCTTCTTCTTCTTCTTCTTCTTCTTCTTCTTCTTCTTCTTCTTCTTCTTCCTTCTTCTTCTCTTCTTCTTCTTCTTCTTCGCAATTCTTCGTCGCAATTCTTCTTTCTTCTTCGCAATTCTTTCTTTCTTCTTCTTCTTCACTTCTTCTTCTTCGTCTTCTTTCTCTTCTTCTTCTTCCTCTTCTTCTTCTTCCTTCTTCTTCTCTTCGCAATTCTTCATGTTTGCATTTCTCATCTTCGCATATCTTCTGCTTCTTCGCAAATTTTTCTTCTCTTCTTCGTCGTCTTTCTTCTTCTTCTTCTTTTCATCTCTTCTTCTTCTTCTTCTCTCTTCTTCTTCTTCTTCTTCGTCTCTTCTTCGCAATTCTTCGCATTCTTCGCAATTCTTCGCAATTCTTCTTCTCTTCTTCTTTCTTCATCATCTTCTTCTTCTGTCTCCTTCTTCTTCTTCTTCTTCTTCATCTTTGTTCTTTCTTCTGCTCTTCTTCTTCTCTTCTTCTTCTTCGTCTTCTTCTTCTTCTTCTGCTTCCTCTTCGTTTTCTTCGTAATTCTTCGTCCTCTTCTTCTTCTTCTTCTTCTTCTTCGCAATTCTTCTTCTTCCTCTTCTTCTTCTTGCAATTTCCTTCTTCTTCTTCCTGCTTCCTTCTTCTTCGAAATTCTTCTTCTCTTCTCATCTCTTCTCTTCTTCTTCTTCTTCTTCTTCTTCTTCTTCTTCTTCTTCTTCTTCTTCTTCTTCTTCTTCTTCGTCTTCTTAATTCTTCTTCTTCTCACCTTCGTCTTCTTCTTTCT
This sequence comes from Rapana venosa, assembly GCA_028751875.1. NCBI lineage: Eukaryota > Metazoa > Mollusca > Gastropoda > Neogastropoda > Muricidae > Rapana > Rapana venosa. The sequence goes on along the minus strand of CM054160.1, from coordinate 35,139,373 downwards.
GTTTTCTCTTTCTTCTTCTCTTCTTCTTCTTCTTCTTCTTCTTTCTCTTCTTCTTCTTATCTTCTTCTCTTCTCTTCTTCTTCTTCTTCTTCTTCTTCTTCGTCTTGCTTCTTCTTCTTCTTCTCCTTCCTCACAATTTTCTTCTTCTTTAACAAATGCTTCTTCTTCTTCTCTTCTTCTTCTTCTTCTGCTTCCCTCTTCTTCTTCTTCTTTCTTTTCCTTCTTCTTCTTCTTCTTCTTCCTTCCATTTTTCGCTCTTCTTCTCTTCTTCTTCTTCTTCTTCTTCTCGTCTTCTTCTTTCTTTCGTCTTCTCTTCGCAATTCTTCGCATTCCTTCTTCTTCGCATTTTCTTCTTCTTCTTCTTCCTTGTTCTTCTTGTATCTTCTGTTCTTCTTCTTCTCCTTCTCTTCTTCTTCTTCTTCTTCGTCTCTTCTTCTCTTCTTCGCAATTCTTCGCATCTTCGCAATACTTCTTCTTCTTCTTCTTCTTCGCAATTCTTCTTCTACTTCGCATTTCTTCTCTTCTTCCTCTTCTTCTTCTTCGCATTTCTTGCTTCGTACGCGATTCTTCGTCTCGCATCTTCTTCAGGGAGGGGGTTCTTCTTCTTCTTCTTTTCTTCTTCTCTTCTGCTTCTTCTTCTTCTTAATTCGGCTTCTTCTTCTCCTTCTTCCCTCTTCTTCTTCTTCTTCTTTTTCTTCTTTCTCTTCTTCTCCTTCTTCTTCTATCGTCTTCCTTCTGCTTCTTCTCTTGCTTCTTCTTCTCTTCCTTCGCTTCATCGTGTTTTTTGTTCCCTTTTTTGTTTTTCTACTCTTCTCTTCTTCTCTTCTTCTTCTTCTTCTTCTTCTTCTTCTTCTTCTTTTCATCTTGCCTACTTCTTCTACTCTTCTGCTCCTTCTTCTTCTTCGCAATTCTTCTTCTCCTGTCTTCTTCTTCTTCGCAATTCTTCTCTTCTTCGTAATCTCTTCTTCGCAATTCTCTTCTTCGCAATTCTTCTTCTCTTGTTCTCTCGTAATCTTCTTCTTTGCAAATTTCTTTCTTCTTCGCATATCTTCTTCTTCTTCGCAATTTTCCGTCTTCTCTCTCTGCTTCTGCTTCTTTCTTGTTCGTTCTTGCTTGTTCTTCTTCTTCTTTTTCTTCTTCTTCTTCTTCTTCTCCTACTCTTCTTCGTCTTCTTCTGTCTCTTCTGCTTCTTCTTCTTCTTCTTTCTTCTTCTCCTTCTTCTTCTTCTTCTTCTTCTTCTCTCTTCTTCTTCTTCGCAATTCTTCTTCTTGCAAGTCTTCTTCTTCTTCTTCTTCTTCTCTTCTTCTTCTTCTTCTTCTTCAGCTTCCTTCTTCGTCTTTTTCTTCTTCGCAATTCTTTCTCCTTCTTCTTCTTCTTCTCTCTTCTTCTTCTTCTTCATCTTCTTCTTCGTCTTCTCTTCTTCTTCTTCGTCGCAATTCTTCTCCTTCGTCTTCGCAATTCATCTTCGTCCTTCTTCTTCCAATTCCTTCTTCGTCTGTTCTTCTCTTCTTCCTTTCTTCTTCTTTCTTCTTCTTCTTCTTCTAATCTCTTCTTCTTCTTCTTCTTCTTCTTCTTCGTCTTCTTCTTCTACTTCTTCTTCTTCTTCTTCTTCTTCTTCTTCTTCTTCTTCTTCGCAATTCTTCTCTTTGCAATTCTTCTTCTTCGCATATCTCTTCTTTTTTGCAATTTTTTCTTCTTCTTCTTCTTCTTCTTCTTCTTCTTCTTCTTCTTCTTCTTCTTCTTCTGCGTCTTCTTCTACTTCTCTCCTTCTTCGTCGCAATGCCTTCTTCTTCTTCTTCTTCGCAATCTTCTTTTTCTTCTTCTTCTTTCTTCTTCTTCTTCTTCTCCTTCTTCTCTTCTTCTTCTTCTTCTTCTTCTTCTTCTTCTCTTCTTTCTTCTTCTGCTCTTTTTCTTCTCTTTCTTCTTCTTCTTCTTCTTCTTCTTCTTCTCTTCTTCTTTCTCTTCTTCTGCTTCCGCTTCCTCTTCTTCTTCTTCGCAATTCTTCTTCTGTCGCATTCTCTTCTTCGCAATTCTCTTCTTCTCTCTTTTCTTCTTCTTCTTCTTCTTCTTCTCTTCTCTTCTTCTTCCTTCTCTGCTCCTTCTTCTTCTTCTTCTTCTTCTTCTTCTTCGCAATCTTCTTAATTCTCTTCTTCTCTTCGTCTCGCAATTCTCCGCAATTGTTGTTGTTGTTCTTCTTCTCTTCTTCGCAATTCTTCTCTTCTTCTTCTTCTTCTTCTTCTTCTTGTTCTTCTTCTTCTTCTCTTGTTCTTCTTCTTCTTCTTCTTCTTCTTCTTCTTCTTCGCAAATTCTTCTTCTTCTTCTCTTCGTAATTCTTCATCTTTGCAATTACTTCTTCTTCGTATCTTCTTCTTCTTGCAATTCGTCGTCTTCTTCGGTCTTCTTCTTCTTCTCATCTTCTTCATCTCTTCTTACTTCTTCTTCTTCTTCTTCTTCCTCTTCTACTTCTTCTTCTTCATCTTCGCAATTCTCGTCTTCTTCTTCTTTCTTCTCTTCGTCTTCTTCTTCTTCTTCTTCTTCTTCTTCCTTCTTCTTCTTCTTCTTCTTCTTCTTTTTACTTCTTCCTCCTTCTCTTCTCTCTTCGCAATTCTTACTTCTCTCTTCTTCTTCTTCTTCTTCTTCTTCTTCTTCTCTGCTTCTTCTCTTCTTCTTCTCTTCTTCTCTCTCTTCTGCGCATTCATCTTCTTTGCAATTCGACTTACTCGCATTATCTTCGTCTTTTTTGCAATTTTCTTCTCTTCTTCTTCTTCTTCCTTCTTCTTCTTTCTTCTTCTTCTTCTGCTTCTCTTCTTCTCCTTCTTCTTCTTCTTCTTCTCTTCCTGTCTACATCTTCTTTCTTCTTCTTCGCAATTCTTCTTCTTCTTCTTCTTCGCAATTCTTCTTTTCTTCTTCTACTTCTTCTTCTTCTTCTTCTTCTTCTTCCTTCTTCTTCTTCTTCTTCGTCTTCTTCTTCTTCTCTTGTTCTTCCTCTTTTCTTTCTTCTTCTCTTCTTCTTCTTCTCTTCTCTTCTTCTTTCTTCTTTTTTCCTTCTTCTTCTTCTTCTTCCTCTTCCTCTTCTTCTTCTCGCAATTCTTCTTCTTCGCAATCTTCTTCTTCGCAATTCTTCTTCTTCTTCTTCTTTTCTTCTTCTTCTTCTTCTATCTTCTTCTTCTTCTTCTTCCTTCTTCTTCTTCTTCTCTTCTTCGTCTTCGTCTTCTCTTCTTCGCAATTTCTTCTTAATTCTTCTTCTTCTTCTTCTTCTTCTTCGCAATTCTTCGCAATTCTTCGCATGTTGTTGTTCTTCCTTCTTCTTTGCTCGCAATCTTCTTCTTCTTCTCTTCTTCTTCTTATTCTTGGGTTCATCTTCTTCTTCTTCTTCTTCTTCTTCGTCTTCTTCTTCTCTTCTTCCTTCGCAATTCTTCTCTTCTTCTTCTTGGCGTAATTCTTCTTTCTTTGCAATTCTTCTTCTCGGATATCTCTTCTCTTTGCAATTCTTCCCGCTTCTTCGTCCCTTCTCTTCTTTCTTCTCTTCTTCTTCTTCTTCTTCTCTTCTCTTCTTCTTCTTCTACTTTCTTCTTTCTTCTTCTCGCAATTCTTCTCTTCTTTTTATTTCCCCTTCTTCTCTTCTTCTTCTTCTTCTTCTTCTCCTTCTTCTGCTTCTTCTTCTTTCTTCTTCTTTCTTCTCTTCTTCTCTTTTACTCTTCTCTCCTCTTCTTCTTCTTCGCAATTACTTCTTCTCTTCTTTCTTCTTCTTCTTCTCTCGTCTTCTTCTCTTCTTCTTCTTCTTCTGCTTCTTCTTCTTCACTGTCTTCTTCTTCTTCTTCATCTTCCTTCTTTCTTCATCTTCTTCGTCTTCTTCTTCCTTCTTCGTCTTCTTCTTCTTCTTCTTCCTTCTCTTCTTCTTCGCAATTCTTCTTCTCTTCTTTTTCTTCGCAATTTTTTATCTTCTTCAACAAATTCTCTTCTTCTTTCTTCTTCTTCTTCTTCTTCTCGTGCTTCCTCTTCTTCTTCTTCTTCTTCTCTCTGCTTCTTCGTCGTATTTTTCCTTCTCTTCTTCTTCGTCTCCTTCTTCTCTCCTCTTCTTCGTCTTCTTCCTTCTTCATCTTCTTCTTCTTCTTCTTCTTCTTCTTCTTCTTCTTGTTCTTCTTCTCTTCTTCTCTCCTTCTTCGTCTTTTTCTTCTTCTTCTTCATTCTTCTTCTACATCTTCTCTTCTTCTTCTTCTTCGCAATTCTTCTTCTTCGCAATTCTTGTCTTAATTCTTGTTCTTGTTTCTTGTTCTTGTTCTTGTTCTTGTTCAGTGCTCTTCTTCTTCTTCTTCTTCTTGTCCTGTCTCTTCTTCTTCCTCTTCTTCTTCCTTTTTCTTCTTCTCTTCTTCTTCTTCTTCTTCTTCTGCTTCTTGCTTCGTCTGTCTCTTCGCTTCTTCTTCTTCTTCGTCTTCTTCTTCTTCTTCGTTTTCGTCTTCTTCTTCTTCTTCGCAATCTTCTTCTTCTTCCTCTTCTTCTTCTTCTTTTGCAATTTCTTCTTCTTCGCATCTTCTCTTCTTCGTCTCTTCTTGTTCTTGTTCTTGTTCTTCTTCTTGTTCTATTTCTTCTTCTCTCGTGTTCTTGTTCTTGTTCCTTCTTCTTCTTCTCTTCTTCTTCTTCTCTTCTTCTTCTTCTTCTTCGTCTTCTTCTTCTTCTTCTTCTTCGTCCTCTTCGCCATTCTTCTCTCTTCTCTTCTTCATCTTCTCTTCTTCTTCTCTTCTTCTCTTCGCAATTCTTTCCTCTTCTATTCTCTCTTCGTCTTCTTCTTCTTCTTTCTTCTTCTTCTCTTCTTCTTCTTCTTCTTCTTCTTCCTTCTTCTTCCTTCTTCTTCTTCTTCTTCTTCTTCTTCGCAATCGTTTCTCTTCGCAATTCCTCTTCTTCTTCTTCTTCGCAATTCTTATCCTTCGCAATTCGTCTTCTCTTCATCTTGCATCTCTTCTTCTTCTTCTTCTTCTTCTTCCTTCTTCTTCTTCTTCTTCTTCTTCTTCTTCTTCGTCTTTCTTCCGCTATTTTTCTTCTTCCTTCGCAATTCTTCTTCGCAATTCCTTCTCGCAATCTTCTTCAACAATTCTCCTTTCTCTTCTCTTCGCAATTCTGCTCTTTGGCAAAATCTTCTTCTTCGCATATCGTCTTCTTCTCACATTTTTCTTCTCTTCTGCTTCTTCTTCTTCCTTCTTCTTCTCCTTCTTCTTCCGTCTTTTTCTTCTCTTCTTCTTCTCTTCTTCTTCTTCTTCTTCTCCTTCTTCTGTCTCTTCTTCTTCTTCTTTCTTCATCTTCTCGCAATCTTCTTCTTCATCTTCTTCTTCTTCTCATCTCTTCGTCTTCTTCTGCTTCTTCTGCTTCTTCGCACTTCTCTTCCGCATTCTTCCAACCTTCTCTTCCTTTTTCTCGCAATCTTTTCTTCTTCTTCCTTCTCTTCTTCTTCTCTTCATCTCTTCTCTTCTTCTCTCTTCTTCTTTCTTCTTCTTCTTTTTCTTCTTCTTCTCCTTCTTCTTCTCTATCTTCTTCTTCTTCTTCTTCTCTTCTTCTCTTGTTCATCTTCTTCTTCTTCCTTCTTCTTCTCTTCTTCGTCTCTTCTACTTCTCTTGTTCTTCTTCTTCTTCTTCTTCTCTCTACATCTTCTTCATCTTCGCATTTCTTCTTCTTCGCAATTCTTTGTCTTAATTCTTGTTCTTGTCTTTTTTTGTTGTCTTCTTCTTCTTCTTCATCTTCTTCTTCTTCTTCTTACTTCTTCTTCTTCTTTTTCTTCTTCTTCTTCTTCTCTCTTCTTCTTTTTCTCTTCTTCTCTTCTCTTCTTTCTTTCTTCTTCGTCTCTCTTCTTCTATCGTCTTCTTCTTCCTTCTTCTTCTTCTCCTTCTTCTTTTTTTTTTTTTTTTTTTTTTTTTTTTTTTTTTTTTTTTTTTTTTTTTTTTTTTCACCTTTCTTCCTTTTCGCAATCTTCTCCTTCCTTCCTCTTCTTCTCTTCTTGCAATTCGCCTTCTTCGCAATCTTCTTCATCTTGTCTGTTCTTGTTTCTTGTGTTTCTTGTCTTGTTCTTGTTCTTCTTCTATGGATCTTCTTCTTGTTTCTTTGTCTTTTTCTTGTATCTCTTCTCTTCTTCTTCTTCGTCTCTCTTCTTCTTCTTCTTCTTCTTCTTCTTCCCTTCTCTCGCATTTCTCCCTCTTCGCAATGTTCTTCTTCTTCTCGCAATTCTCTTCTTTCGTAATTCTTCTTCTCATCTTCTTTCTTCTTCGCAATTCTTCCTCTTCTTCTTCTTCTTCTTCTTCTCTTCTCGTCTTCTTCTTCTTCTTCTTCTTCTTCTTCTTCTCTTCTTCTTCTTCTTCTTCTTCTTCTTCTTCTTCTTTTTCGGCAAAATCGTCTTCTTCTTTCGCAATTCTATTCCGCAATTCTTCTTCATCTTCATCTTCGTCTTCCCTTCTTCCTTCTTCTTCTTCTTTTCTTCCTTTCTTCTTCTTCATCTTTCTTCTTCTTCTTCTTCTTCTTCTTCTTCTTCTTCTTTCTTCTTCGTCTTCTTCTTCCTTCGCAATTCTCTTCTCTTCGCAATTCGATCCTTCGCAATCCTTCTTCGCAATTCTTCTTCAACAATCCTTCTTCTTCTTCGTCTTCGCAATTCTTCTTCTTTGCAAGTCCTTCTTCTTCGCATATCGTCTTCTTCGTCCACAATTTTTCTTCTTCTTCTTTTCTTCTTCTCTTCTTCTTCTTCTCTTCTTCCTTCTTCTTCTTCTTCTTCTCTCCTTCTTCTTCTCTCTCTTCTTCTTCGCAATTCTGCTCCTTCTTCCTTCTACTTCTTCTTCATCTCTTTGCAATTCTTCTTCTTCTTCCTCTTCTTCTTCGTCTTCGGCATCTTCTTCTCCTTCTTCTTCTCTTCTCTTCTTCTTCTTCTTCTTCTTCTTTCTCTCTTCTTCTTCTTCTTTTCTGCTTCTTCTTCCTACTTCTTCTTCTTCTTCTTCAACGTCTTCTTCTTCTTCTTCTCTTCCTTCTTCTTCTTCTTCTTCCTTCTTCTTCTTCTTCTTCTTCTTCTTCTTCTTCTTCTTAGCAATTCTTTCTCTTCTTCAACAATTCTTCTTCTTCTTCTTCTTCTTCTTCTTCTTCTTCCTTCTTCTTCTTCTTCTTCTCTTCTCTTCGCAATTCTACTTCTTCGCAATTCTCTTCTTCGCAATTCTTCTTCGAATTTCGTCTTCTTCTCAATCTTCTTCTTCTTTCTTCTTCTCCTTCCTTCTCTTCTTCTTCTTCTTCTTCTTTCTTCTTTTTCTTTCCTTCTCTTCTTCTTTTTCTTCGCTAGTCTCTCTTCTCAACAATTCTTCTTCTTCTCTTCTTTTTCTTCTTCTTCTTCTTCTTCTCCTTCTTACTTCTTCTTCTTCTTCTTCTTCTTCTTCTTCTTCTACTTCTTCGCAATTCTTCCTTCTCCTTCTTCTTCTTCTTCTTCTTTTTCTTCTCATCTTCTGTTCTTCTTTTTTATTTCTTTTTCTTCTCTTCTTCTTCTTCTTCTTTCTTCTTTCTTCTTCTTCTTTCTTCTTCTTCTTCTTCTGCTTCTTCTTCTTCTTCTTCTTTTCTTCTCATCTTCTTCCTTCTTCTTTCTTCGCATTCTTACTCTCGCAATTCGTCTTCTTAATCTGTTCTTGTTCTTGTTTCTTTTTTGCTTTTTCTTCTTCTTCATCTTCTTCTTCTTCTTCTTCTTCTTCTCTTCCTTCTTCTTCTTCCTCTTCATCTATCTATCTAATCTATCTATCAATCTACCATCTAATCTATCTATCTAGCTAATCAATCATTCCTATATATCTATTTATCTATGTATGTATGTATGTATGTATGTATGTAGTATGTATGTATGGATGTATGTATGTATGTACTATTCCTATCTATCTATCCGATCTATCTATCTATCTATCTATCGATTGACCTTTCCATCTCTCTTTCTAACTATCCAATCCACCAACTTCTATCTGTCGATGTATGTACGTATTATGAGTATATGTATGTATGTATGTAAGGTATGTATGTAGGTATGAATTATGTATGTA
>CM054160.1:35096331-35126331 GCA_028751875.1 Rapana venosa | reverse complement strand
CTTCTTAATTTCTTCTTCGTCGTCTCTTCTTCATCTTTCTCTTCTTCTTCTTCTTCTCATCTTACTCTTCTTCTCTTCTCTTCTTCTTCTTCGTCTTCTCTCTCTTCTTCTATCATCTTCATCTTCTTCTTCTTTTTCTTCTTCGGCTTCTTCCTTCTTCTTCTTCTCTCTTCTCTTCTTCTTCTTCCTTCTTCTCCTTCTTCTTCTTCTTCTCTTCTCTTCTTCTCGTCTTCTTCTCTTCTTCTTCCTTCTTCTTCTTCTGCTCTTCTTCGTAATTCTTCTTCTTTGCAATTCTTTTTCTTTCGCAGATCTTCTTCTTCTTCGCATTTTTCTTCTTCTTCTCTTCTTCTTCTTCTTCTTCTTCTCGTCTTCTTCTTCTTCTTCTTCTTTCTTCTTCCTCGTCTTCTTCTTTCTTCTTCTCTTTCCTACTACTTCTTCTTCGCACTTCCTTCTTCTTCTTCTTCTTCTGCTTCTTCTTTTTCTTCTGTTCTTCTTTTCTTCTTCTTCTGTCTTCTTCGCAATTCTTCCTTCTTCGCAATTCTTCTTCTTCGCATTCTTCGCAATTCTTCTCGTCGCAATTCTTCTTCTTCTTCTTCGTCTTCTTCTTCTCTTCTTCTTTTCTTCTTTCATCTTCTTCTCATCTTCTTCTTCTTCTTCTACGCATTCTTCTTCTTCGCAATTCTCTTCTGATTTCGCAATTCTTCTCGTCTTCTTCTTCAACAATTCTTCTCTTCTTCTTCTTCCTTCGCATTCTTCATGTTTGCATTCCTCTTCTTCGCATTTCTTCTTCTTCTTCGCAATTTTTTCTCTTCCTTCTTCGCTTCTTCTTCTTCTTCTCTTCTTCTTCTTCTTCTTCTTCTTCTCTTCTTCTTCTACTTCTTCTTCTTCTTCTTCTTCGCATTCTTCGCAATTCTCGCAATTCTTCGCAATTCTTCTGCTTCTTCCTTCTTGTCTTCTTCTTCTTCTTCTTCTTCGCTAATTCTTCTTCTTTTCTTCCCGTTCTTCTTCTTCGCAATCGTCTTCTTCGCAATTTCTTCGTCTTCCTCCTCTTCGTCTTCTCTTCTTCTTCGCAATTCTTCTTCTTAATTCCTTCTTTCTTCTTTCTCCTTCTTCTTCTTCTTCTCTTCTTCTCTTCTTCTTCTTCTTCTTCTTCTTCTTCTTCTTCTTCTTCTTCTTCTTCTTCTTCTTCTTCGTCCTTCTTCTTAAATTCTTCTTCTTCTTCTCCTCTTCTTCTTCTTCTTCTTCTTCTTCTTCTTCTTCTCTTCTTCTCTTCTTCTTCTTCTTCTTCGGCTTCTCTTCTACGTCTATCTTTCTTCTCCTTCTTCTCTTCTCTTCTTCTTCTCCTTCTTCTTCGTCTTCTCTGCTCTTCTTCTTCTTCTTCAACAATTCTTCGTCTTTTTCTTCTTCCCTGCATCTCTTCTTCATCTTGTTCTCTTCTTCTTCTTCTTCTTCTTCTTCTTCTGCTCTTCTTCTTCATTCTTCTTCTTCTTCTTTCTTCTTCTTCTCTTCTTCATCTTCTTCTTCTTCTTCGCAATTCTTCTTTGCAATTCTTCCTTCTTCTTCTTCTTCGTAATTCTTCTCTTGCAATTCTTCCTCTTCGCAATATCTGCTTCTTCTTCGCAATTTTTCGTCTTCTTCTTCTTCTTCTTCTTCTTCTTCTTCTTCGTCTCTTCCTTCTTCGTCTTCTCTTCTTCTTCTTTCATCTTCTTCTTCTTCTTCTTTCTTCGTCGCAATTCCTTCTTCTTCTTCTCTTCTCTTCTCTTTCTTCTGCTTCTTTTCCTTCTTCTTCTTCTTCTTCTTCTTCATCTTACTCTTCTTCGCAATTCTTCGTCTTCGCAATTCTTCTCTTCTTCTTCCTCTTCTTCGCAATTCTTCTTCTTGGCATCTTCTCTTCTTCTTCTTCTCTCTTCTTCTTCTTCTTCTTCTTCGTCTCTTCTTCTTCGCAATTCTTCTTCTTTGCAATTCTTCTCTTCGCATAATCTTCTTCTTCTTCCGCAATTTTTTCTTCTTCTTCTTTCTTTTTCTTCTTCTTCTTCTCTTCTTCTTCCTTCCTACTTCGTCTTCTCTTCTTCTTCCTTCTTCTCCTCTCTTCTGCTTCTTCTTCTTCTTCTACTTCTTCTTCTTCTCGCAATTCTTCTTCTTTTTTCCCCTTCTTCTTCTTCTTCTTCTTTTCTTCTTCTCTTCTTCTCTTCTTCTTCTTCTTCTTCTCTTCTTCTTCCTTCGTCTTCTTCTTCTTCTGAATTCTTCTTCTGTCTTCTCTTCCTCTTCTTCTTCTTCATCTTCTTCCTCTTCGTCTTCTTCTTCTTCTTTCTTCGCAATTCTTTCTTCGTCGCAATTCTTCTGTCCCTCCAATTCTTCCGCATTCCTTTCTTCTTCTTCTTCTTCGTAATTTCTTCTCTCTTCTTCTTCGCAATTTTTTTTCTTCTTCTTCGCAATTCTTGTCCTCCAATTCTTCTTCTTCTTCTTCTTCCTTCCTTCTTCTCTTCTTCTCTTCTTCTTCTTCTTCTTCTCGCAATTCTTTTCTTCTTCGCATTCTTCGTACTCCTTCTTCTTCCTTCTTCTTCTTCTTCTTCTTCTTCTTCTTCTTCTTCTTCTTCTTCTTCCTTCTTCTTCTCTTCTTCTTCTTCTTCTTCGCAATTCTTCGTCGCAATTCTTCTTTCTTCTTCGCAATTCTTTCTTTCTTCTTCTTCTTCACTTCTTCTTCTTCGTCTTCTTTCTCTTCTTCTTCTTCCTCTTCTTCTTCTTCCTTCTTCTTCTCTTCGCAATTCTTCATGTTTGCATTTCTCATCTTCGCATATCTTCTGCTTCTTCGCAAATTTTTCTTCTCTTCTTCGTCGTCTTTCTTCTTCTTCTTCTTTTCATCTCTTCTTCTTCTTCTTCTCTCTTCTTCTTCTTCTTCTTCGTCTCTTCTTCGCAATTCTTCGCATTCTTCGCAATTCTTCGCAATTCTTCTTCTCTTCTTCTTTCTTCATCATCTTCTTCTTCTGTCTCCTTCTTCTTCTTCTTCTTCTTCATCTTTGTTCTTTCTTCTGCTCTTCTTCTTCTCTTCTTCTTCTTCGTCTTCTTCTTCTTCTTCTGCTTCCTCTTCGTTTTCTTCGTAATTCTTCGTCCTCTTCTTCTTCTTCTTCTTCTTCTTCGCAATTCTTCTTCTTCCTCTTCTTCTTCTTGCAATTTCCTTCTTCTTCTTCCTGCTTCCTTCTTCTTCGAAATTCTTCTTCTCTTCTCATCTCTTCTCTTCTTCTTCTTCTTCTTCTTCTTCTTCTTCTTCTTCTTCTTCTTCTTCTTCTTCTTCTTCTTCGTCTTCTTAATTCTTCTTCTTCTCACCTTCGTCTTCTTCTTTCTGTTTTCTCTTTCTTCTTCTCTTCTTCTTCTTCTTCTTCTTCTTTCTCTTCTTCTTCTTATCTTCTTCTCTTCTCTTCTTCTTCTTCTTCTTCTTCTTCTTCGTCTTGCTTCTTCTTCTTCTTCTCCTTCCTCACAATTTTCTTCTTCTTTAACAAATGCTTCTTCTTCTTCTCTTCTTCTTCTTCTTCTGCTTCCCTCTTCTTCTTCTTCTTTCTTTTCCTTCTTCTTCTTCTTCTTCTTCCTTCCATTTTTCGCTCTTCTTCTCTTCTTCTTCTTCTTCTTCTTCTCGTCTTCTTCTTTCTTTCGTCTTCTCTTCGCAATTCTTCGCATTCCTTCTTCTTCGCATTTTCTTCTTCTTCTTCTTCCTTGTTCTTCTTGTATCTTCTGTTCTTCTTCTTCTCCTTCTCTTCTTCTTCTTCTTCTTCGTCTCTTCTTCTCTTCTTCGCAATTCTTCGCATCTTCGCAATACTTCTTCTTCTTCTTCTTCTTCGCAATTCTTCTTCTACTTCGCATTTCTTCTCTTCTTCCTCTTCTTCTTCTTCGCATTTCTTGCTTCGTACGCGATTCTTCGTCTCGCATCTTCTTCAGGGAGGGGGTTCTTCTTCTTCTTCTTTTCTTCTTCTCTTCTGCTTCTTCTTCTTCTTAATTCGGCTTCTTCTTCTCCTTCTTCCCTCTTCTTCTTCTTCTTCTTTTTCTTCTTTCTCTTCTTCTCCTTCTTCTTCTATCGTCTTCCTTCTGCTTCTTCTCTTGCTTCTTCTTCTCTTCCTTCGCTTCATCGTGTTTTTTGTTCCCTTTTTTGTTTTTCTACTCTTCTCTTCTTCTCTTCTTCTTCTTCTTCTTCTTCTTCTTCTTCTTCTTTTCATCTTGCCTACTTCTTCTACTCTTCTGCTCCTTCTTCTTCTTCGCAATTCTTCTTCTCCTGTCTTCTTCTTCTTCGCAATTCTTCTCTTCTTCGTAATCTCTTCTTCGCAATTCTCTTCTTCGCAATTCTTCTTCTCTTGTTCTCTCGTAATCTTCTTCTTTGCAAATTTCTTTCTTCTTCGCATATCTTCTTCTTCTTCGCAATTTTCCGTCTTCTCTCTCTGCTTCTGCTTCTTTCTTGTTCGTTCTTGCTTGTTCTTCTTCTTCTTTTTCTTCTTCTTCTTCTTCTTCTCCTACTCTTCTTCGTCTTCTTCTGTCTCTTCTGCTTCTTCTTCTTCTTCTTTCTTCTTCTCCTTCTTCTTCTTCTTCTTCTTCTTCTCTCTTCTTCTTCTTCGCAATTCTTCTTCTTGCAAGTCTTCTTCTTCTTCTTCTTCTTCTCTTCTTCTTCTTCTTCTTCTTCAGCTTCCTTCTTCGTCTTTTTCTTCTTCGCAATTCTTTCTCCTTCTTCTTCTTCTTCTCTCTTCTTCTTCTTCTTCATCTTCTTCTTCGTCTTCTCTTCTTCTTCTTCGTCGCAATTCTTCTCCTTCGTCTTCGCAATTCATCTTCGTCCTTCTTCTTCCAATTCCTTCTTCGTCTGTTCTTCTCTTCTTCCTTTCTTCTTCTTTCTTCTTCTTCTTCTTCTAATCTCTTCTTCTTCTTCTTCTTCTTCTTCTTCGTCTTCTTCTTCTACTTCTTCTTCTTCTTCTTCTTCTTCTTCTTCTTCTTCTTCTTCGCAATTCTTCTCTTTGCAATTCTTCTTCTTCGCATATCTCTTCTTTTTTGCAATTTTTTCTTCTTCTTCTTCTTCTTCTTCTTCTTCTTCTTCTTCTTCTTCTTCTTCTTCTGCGTCTTCTTCTACTTCTTCTTTCTTCTTTCCAATTCTTCTTCTTCTTCTTCTTTCTTCTTCTCTTCTTCTTCTTCTTCTTCTTCTTCTTCTTCTTTCTTTCTTTCTTCTCTTCTTTCTTCTTCTTCTTTTCTTCTTCTTCTTCTTCTTCTTCTTCTTCTTTCTTTCTTCTTCGTTCTTCTTCTTCTTTCTTCTTCCTTCTTCTTTTCTTCTTCGTTCTTCTTCTTTCTTCTTCTTCTTCTTCTTTCTTCTTCTTCTTCTTTCTTCTTCCTTCTTCTTCGCAATTCTTCTTCTTCGCAATTCTTCTTCTTAATTCTTCTTCTTCTCTTCTTCTTCTTCTTCTTCTTCTTCTTCTTCTTCTTCTTCTTCTTCTCTTCTTCTTCTTCTTCGCAATTTCTTCTTCGCAATTTCTTCTTTCTTCTTCTTCTTTTCTTCTTCTTCTTCTTCTTCTTCTCTTCTTCTTCTTCTTCTTTCTTCTTCAACTTCTTCTTCGTCTTCTTCGTCTTCTTTCTTCTTCTCTTCTTCTTCTTCTTCTTCTACGTCCTTCTTCTTCGTCCTTCTTCTCTCTTCTTCTTCTTCTTTTCTTCTTCTTCTTCTTCTTCTTTCCTTTCTCTTCTTCTTCTTCTTCTTCTTCTTCTCTTCTTCTTTCTCTTCCGCAATTCTCTTCTTCGCAATTCTTCTTCTTAATTCTTCTTCTTCTTCTTCTTCTACTTCGTCTTCTTCTCTTCTCTTCTCTTCACTTCTTCTCTTCTTCGCAATTCTTCTCGCAAATTCCTCATCTTTCTTCTACTTCTCTTCTTTCTTCTTCTTCTTCTTCATCTTCGCAAAAATCTTCTTCTACTTCTTCTACTTCTTCGTCTCTTAATTCTTGTTCTTGTTCTTGTTGTTTTGTTGCTGTTGTTGTTAATTCGTCTTCTTCTTCTCTTCTCTTGCCTTTTTCTTATTTTTCTTAGTTTACTCTTCCCTTCCTTCGTTATAAAATCTTCTTCTTCTTCTTCTTCTTCTTCTTCTTTCTTTTTCTTCTTCTTCTTTCGCTATTCTTCTCCTTCAACAATTCTTCTCTCGCAATCTGCATCTTCTTCTTCTTCGCAAGTCCTCTTCTTCGCCAATATCTTCTTCGCAATCGTCTTCTTCGCATTCTTCTTCTCTCCAATTCTTCTTCTCCTCTTCTTCTTCTTTTCTCTTCTTCTTCTTTTACTCTTCTTCTCTTCTTCTTCTTTCTTCTTCTTCTTCGGTCTGTTTCTTTCGAATTCTTCTTCTCACAGATTCTTCTTCTTCTTCTTCTTCTTCTTCCTTCTTCTTCTCTTCTTTTCTTCTTCATCTTCTTCTTCTTCTTCCTTCTTTTTCTTCGCAATTTCTTCTTCTTCGCATTCTTCTTCGCCTTCTTCTTCTTCACTTCTCTTCTTCTTCTTCCTTCTTCATCTTCTTCTTCTTCTTAATTCTTCTTCTTCTTCTTCGTCTTCTTCTTCCCTTTCTTCTTCTTCTTCTTCTTCTTCTTCTTCTTCTCTTCTTCTTCTTCTTCTTCTCTTCTCTTCTTCTTCATCTTTTTTCTTCTTCTTCTTCTGTTTTTCTTCTTTTCTTTCTTTCTTCTCTTCTTCTTCCGCAATTCTTCTTCTTCCTTACTTCTTCTCTTCTTTGCAATTCTTCTTCTTTCTTCGCAATTCTTCGTCTTCTCTCATGTTCTTCTTGTTCTTTCTTCTTCTTCGCTTATTCTTCCCTTCTTCTTGCGTCGTCTTCTTCGAAATCTTCTTCTCTTTCTTCTTCTTCCTTCTTCTTTCGTCTTCTTCTCTTCTTCTTCTATCTTCTTCTTCTCTTCTTCTCTTCTTCATGTCTTCTTCTTCTTCTCTTCTTAATTCTCTTTCATTCTTCTTCTCCTTCTTCCTCTTTCTTACTTCTTCTGCTCTCTTAATTTCTTCATCTTCTATTCTTTTTCTCTTCTTCTTTCTTATCTCTTTTCTTCTTCTTTTCATCTCTGTTCTTTCCTCTCTTATCTTCTACTTACTTCTTTCTTCTTCTCTGCTTCTTCTTTTCTTTTTTTTCTTCGCCTTCTTTCTTCTTTCTTCTCTATTTCTCCTTCCTTCTTTCTCTTCCTCCCTTCCTTTCAGATTGCTTCTGCTTTACTTCTTCTTTCTTCTTATTCTTTCTTCTTTCTTTTTTTTCGTATTCTATTTCTTTTCTCTTTATTTCTTTTCTTCCAATTTTTTTCTATTTTCTTCTCTCCTTCTTTAATCCTTTTTCTTTCTTGTGCTTTAATTTTTATTTTTCTTTCTCTAATTTCTTTCTCATCTCTTTTTCCTTTTCTTCTTCTCCTTTTTCTATTCTCCTTACTTCTCTCCTTCTTTCTATCCTTCTTTCTTTTTTTTCTCTTCTTTCTTCTTCCTCTCTTATTACTCTTCTTCTTCTTTCTTCTTATCTCTTTCGTCTCCTTTCTCTTTTCCATCATCTACACGTTCTTCTTTTACCTTCTTCGCGTCTTTATTTTTCTATTTTTCTTCTTTCCTTATCTGTCTCTTTCTTTCTTCTTCTTTTCTCTTTCTTCTCCTTTTATCTTTTTCTTTCTAATCTTCTTCCCTTACTTCTTGTTCTTTCTTATTCTTATCTTCTTTCTTTTCTCTTCTCCTCTTCTTCTCCCTTGATAACTTCATTTTCTTATTCTAGTTTTACCCTTTTTCTTCATTTCTTCTTTTCTTAAATTTCTTCTGTATACTTGTTTCTTCTCTTCTTCCGTTTCTTTCTTTTCTTCTCTCTTCTTATTTTTCTTTGTCTTTTCTCTCTCCTTCTGCTCTTTCTTCTTTCTTTCATTTCTGTCTTCTTTTCTGTGCTTTTTTTTCTTTCTGCGTCTACTTTTTTCCCCCCTCTTCTCCGCTTCTCTACTTCTTTCTTTTTCTTTTTGTTCTTGTTCATCTTTCTATCTTCTTCTCTCTTCCTCTTTATTTCTTCTCTCTTTCTTTTATCTCTTCTGTTTTTCTTTTCTTCTTATCTTTCTTTTTCTTCTTCTTCTTTCTTTAGTCTTCTTCTTTTCTCTCTTCTCTTTATATATCTTTGCTTTTTTCTTTAACTTGTTTTCTCTCTCTCTTTTTTTTCTTTTTTCTTTCGCCTTTCTCTTACATCTTTTCTTTTCCTTTTTCTCTTTTTCTCTTGTTTCTCTTCCTGATCTTTCTTCTTCTCTTTTACTTGAGCTTTTTATCTTTTTATAATCTTTTTTTTAGTCTTTCTTATCTTGATTATTATAGTTCCATTTTATTCTTGGCTCTTTCTCTTCTTTTTTTTATGCTTTTCTTTAACCCTCTTTGTCTTTTTCTTTTTCTCTTTTTCTTTCTTTCTTTTATCTTTCTCTTTTGATTTACTTCTTTTGCTTTTTATTTCTTCTATTTAATTATTTTCTTTGTTTCATTCTTTATCTTTTTTCCTTATTTTAGCTTTTCTATATTTTTTTTCTTTTTCTTTTCATACATATATCTTTATTCTATTGGCTTCTTACTCTTCGTCAAATTACTAACCCTTTTTACTTTTCTTTTTTGTATTTTTCTTGATCTTTTATTCGAATTGTTCTTTTCTTTCCTTATATACTCTTTTACTTATCTGTTCTTACCTATTCTTTTTTTCTTTCTTTTCAATTATCTAATTCCCCTTCATTTGTTCTTTATCCTTTCTTTTTTTCTTCTTTTAGTCTTAACTTCTTCTTAACTTCCTCTGTCTTTACTTTTCTTATCGATTTCTTCTTTCTTCCTTCCTTCTCTCTTTCTTACTTCTTCTTCAGCTCTTCTTTTCTCTTTTCTCTTCGTCTTCTTTCTTTTCTTTCTTCTTCCTGCTTTCTTCTTCTTTCTTCTTCCCTTCGTTCTCTTCTTTCTTCTCTTTTTTCTGTCTCTCTTCTTATTCTTTATTCTGCTATTTGTCTTTCTCCTTCTCTTATCTTTCTTTCTCTTCTTCATGTTTTCTTTTCTTTTTCTATCTCTTCTTCATCCTCTTCTCTTTCTTACTTTCTTTCTTCTTCTCTTCTCTTTTCTTATTTCTTTGATTTTTACTTCTTCCCATTCTTTTCTTACTCTAATTCTGACTTTCTCATTTCTTTTACTTTCTTTTACTTATTCCTTTTTCTCTACTTTCCTACTTCTTCTTCTTCTTTCTTCCGTTTCTTTTCTTATTCTTCTTCTTTCTCTTCTCTCTGTTCTTTTCTTACTTCTTTTCCTTTTCTTCTCTTTCTTTCTTTTCTTCTTTCTTTCTTTTCTCTTTTCTTTTTCTCTTTGTCTTCTTCTTCTTCTTTCTTTCTTACTTTCCCTTTCTTTTTTTCTACTTCTCTTTACTTTTCTTTCTTCTTCTTCTTTCTTGATTCTTGCAACTTTCTTTCTTTCTTCCTTCTTTTATTAATACTTCTTCTATCTTTCTTTTTCTTCTTTTCTTTTTCTTTTCTATCTCTTTTTCTTCTCTTTCTTTCTTTCTTTTCTCTTTTCTTTCGTCTTTCTTCTCTTCTTTTCCTTTTTTCTTCTTTCTTTCTCTTCCTCTTTCTATCTCTTAAATCTTCTTCTTCCCTCTTTACTTTCTTCTTCTTATCACTTTTCTCTTCTTACCTTCGTTTGCTCAAATCTTTCTTTTCTTTCTTTTCTTCTTCTCTTCTTTTACTATTCTTTTTTTCTTTCTTTTCTTGTTAATTCTTCTTTTTAGTCTTCTTTTTTTCTTTCTTTTTCTTTTCTTCTTTCTTGTCTCTATCCTTTCTTCCCTTTATCATTTCTTCTTCTATCCTCTTTTTTCCTTTTCTCTTTTCTTTGGTTTCAATTTTCCTTTCCTTTCTTCTTCCTCTTCTCTTCTTCCTTCTGTTACTTCTTCATTCTCTTTCGCTTATTTTTTCTCTTTTCTTTCTTTTCTCTTTCTTCTATCTTTGCATACTTTTTTCCTTTCTCTTATCTTCTCTCTTCTTCTTTCTTTCTTTTCTTTTTCCTTTCTTCTTTCTTCTTCTTACTTTTTATTCTTTTCTTCTTTGTCTTCTCTTTTTCTCTTCTTTCTTATCTTCTTATCTCTTCTGCTTCCTTCTTTAAAATTTTCTTCTAATTCTTTTCTCTCTTCTTACTCTTTCTTTGTCTTTCTTTCGTATTTTCTTCTTCTTCTACTTCTTCTTTTAACTTCTTCATTCTTCTTTTTCTCCCCTACTTTCTTTGCTCTTCCTTTGTCTTCTTTTTCCTTCTTTCTTCTCTCTTCTTTCTTTTCTTATTCCTTCTTTTTTTCCCCCTTTCTTTCTACTTTCGTCTATGCTTTCTCTTTCTCTTCTTTTTCTCTTCTTCTTTTTCTTATTTTCTTTCTTACTTCATTTCTCTTCTTTCTTTAAGTTAAGTCCTTTCTCCTTCTTCTTCTTTTTCTCTTCTTCTCTTTTACTTTCTCTCTTTCTTTCATTCTCTTTTCTTACTTCTTTTTCCTCTTTTCTTTTCTCTTTCTTTCTTTCTTCTTCTCTCTTCTTCGTTTCTTTTTTCCTCTTTTTCACTTCTCTCTTCTCTTTCTTCTTTCCTTTTTACTTCTCACGTTTCTTCTTCTTTTCATTCTCTGTGCTTTTCTCCTGTTCTTTTCTCTCCTATCTTCTATCTCTCTTTTCTTCTCCTTCTCTTCTCTTTTTCTCCTTTTCCTCTTTCTTCTTCTCTCATTCTTTCTTCTTCTTCTACTTTCTTCTTTCTTATTTTTTTCTTTATCTTTTTCTTTCGTTCCCTTTCTTTCTGTCTTCTTCTCTTCTTTTCTTTCTCTCTCTCTTTTCCTTTCTCTCTTCTTCTCTCTCATTCTCTTATTCCTTTTTCTTATATCTCTTTTCTTTTTTTTTTCCGTACTTCTCTAGCTTCTCTCTTTCGTTTCTTCTTTCTTCTGCGTCTTCTTTTCTTTTTCTCTTTTCTCTCTCTTCCTTTCTTTCGTCTCCTATTCTTTCGCTTCTTTCTCTTTACTCCTACTTTTCTTTCTTCTTCTTTTTCTTTCTTCTCTCCTTCTTTTTCCTTCTTCCTTCTTCCCATTCTTTAGTTCTTACTTAATTAACTTTCTTTTTCCCTTCTTTTCTTCTTCTCTCTTTCTCTTCTCTTTTGTTTACTTTTTCTTTTCTTTCTTCTTCTTCTTCTTTTCTTTCTTCATCTATTCTTCTTTCTTCTTTTTTCTTTCTTCGTCTTTTTTCTTCTTTCTTCTTCATCCTTTTCTTCGTCTTGCTTTTCTTTCTCAGTTAAATCTACTTCTTCTCCTTTCTTCTTTTTCTTTCCTTTTCTTCTTTCTTTCTCTTGCTTTAATTCTTCTTTTCTTCCTTTCTTTCTCTTTCTTCTTCTTCACTCTTTCTTTTCTTCTTTTCTTTTCTTTCTTCCTCTTTCTTTGCTTCTCATTTCTTTCTTTGTCTTTCTTCTCCTTTCTTTTTTTCATACTTCATCGCCTTCCTTTCTTCTATCTTCTTAATGCTTCTTTCCCCTCTTATCTTTTCTTTTCTCTTCTTCTTCTTTTCTTCTTTCATTCTTCTTTCTTCTTCTTCTCCCTCTTTTTTTCTCTCTTTTTTCTTCTCTTACTTCTTTTTCTATATTCTACCTTTTCTCTTTCATTTCATTCCTTCTTCCTTTTCTTCTTCTTTCCTTTCTCTTTCTTATCTCTTCCTTTTCTTTATTTTTTCTTCGTTCCTCTTTCTCTTCTTTTTCTTTTCGTCTTTCTTTCTATCTTTTTTCTTCCTCTTCTTCTTTCTTCTCCCTCTTCTTCTTCTTCGTTCTTCTTTCTTCTCTATCGTTTTCTTTTTCTTCTTTTTCTTTCTCATTTCTTTCTTCTTGGGTCTCCTCTCTTTCTTTCTTTCTTTCTCTTTTCTTTATCTTCTTTGCTCTTCATATTCTTCTTTTTCTTGCCGATCTTTCTTCTTCTTTTCTTTCTTCTTTCTTGATTCTTACTTTCTTTCTTTTCTCTTCCTTTCCTTCTTCTTCTTTTCTCTTTCTTCTATCTTCCTTCTCTTTAACTTCTCTTTCTCTTCCTTCTTCTTTACTCTTCTTTCTTTCTTTCCTATCTTCTTTAATTTCTTCTTATCTTTTCTCTTTTTCTTTCTATCTTTTCTCTCTTTCTTTTTTCTTTCTTTCTTCTACTTTCATCTTACTTCCCTTTCTGTCCTTTTTCTTTTCTTTCTTCTTTCTTCTTTCTTCTATCCTTCTTCTCGTTCTTTCATCTTTCTTTTTCTTCCTTTCTTTTCTTCCCGTTCTTATCTTTCTTTTTTCTCGTTCTTTTTCTCTCTCTCTCTCTTTTCTTTCTTTCTTTCTTTTCTTTTCATTTATTTTCTCTTCTTTTCTCTCTCTTGCTTCTTATTCTTCTTTCTTCTTTCTTATCTTCTTTCTTTTCTTTTAAACTTCATTCTTCTTCTTCTATCTTTCCTTTCTCCCTTTTCATCTTCTCTTCTTTATTTCTTCTTCTTCTTCAAAAGAATTCTTATATCTCTTCTTTCTTTCTTCTTCTTTTTTTCTTTACAATCAAATGAATTGTTCATTTCTTTTCTTCTTTTATTTCATTCTTCTTTCTTCCTTCTTCGTCTATTCTCTCTTTCTTTTTTTCTTCTCTCTTCTATCTATTTTCTTCTCTTTTTTCTTCCACATTTCATTCTCTTCTTTTCTTCTTCTTTTTTCTTCTTTCTTACTCCTTCTATTTTCGTTTTGTTCTTGCTTTCTTTTTTCTTTTTCTTATTCTCTCTTTCTTCTTTTCATTATTTAGCTTTTACTTATTCTTCTCTGTTTATCTTCTTATCACTTTTCTCCCTTTTCTCTCTTTCTCCTTACTATTCTCTCCCCTTTTTCTTCTTCTCTTCTTTTTTTTCTTAGCTTTTTTCTTTTTTTTTCTTTTCTTTTTTTTTTATTCTTTTTTTTCTTTTCTTGCTTTTTTTTTCGCAATTCTCTTTCTTCTTGCTTCTTATCTATAATTCTTTCTTTCTCTTCTATCTTTTTCTTCTGTCTCTTTTTCTTGTTCTTTTCTTTCTTTTCTTTTCTATCTTCTTATCTTCTCTTTCTTCTTTTCTATCTTTTCTTGCTTTTCTCTTTCTTTTTCATTTACTTCTTTCTTTCTCTTTCCCTTCTTTCTTCTTCTTCTTTTCTGTCTTTTCTCTTCTTTCTTTCTCTCTTCTCTTCCTTTTCTTTCCTCTTCTTTCTTCTTTCTTTAACTTACCTTGCTTCCTCTTTTTCAGGCTCTTCTTTCTTTCTTTCATCTCTTATTCTTTCTCTTTTTCACTTCTTTTGTCTTATCTATCTTCTTTTTCTTTTACTTTTCTTTCTTTCATCTTACTTCTCTTTTTCTTTTTTATTTTCTTTCGTTCTTTTCTCTTTTTTTTCTTCTTCTTTCTTTCTTTCTTTCCTTCTACTATTTTTTTTCCTTTCTTCTTTTTTTCTTTTTCTTTTTTTTTTCATTCTTTTTTCTTTGTCGTTCTTTTGGTGCTTATCTTTTTCTACTTGTCTATTCTTTCTTCTTTTTCTTTTTTTCTTTTTTTCTTCTTCTTCTTCTTTACTTTATTATTTCCTTTTTCTTATTTTCTTCTTTTTTTATTTCTTTTTCTTTCGTTTTTCTTTCTTCTCTTTTTCTTTTTCTTCTCTTCTTTTTTCGTTCTTTCTTTTTCTTTCTTTCTTTTCTTTCTTTTATTTGCTTTATTTCCTTTTACTCCTTTTTGCTTTTTTTCTCTTTTTATCTTTCTTTTTCTTTTTTTCTTCTTTCTTTTTCTCTTTTTCGTTTATTTCTTTCTTTCTTCTTCTTCTTTTCTTCTCTTCTTTTCTTTTCACGTTCATTCTTTTTCTTTTCTTTTTCCTTTTCTATTTCTTCGTTTCTTTTTTGTCTTCTTTTTTTTCTTTTTATTTTTCACTCCTTTATCTTCTTTCACTTCCGTCCTTTCCTTCTTCTTTTCTCTTCTTCTTCTCTTTTACTTTCTTCTTCTTATTCTTCTTTCTTCTTTTACTTCTATTCTTCTTCTTTTCTTGTTTTTTTTTTCTTATTCTTCTTTTTTCTTTTCTCCTCTTTCTTTACTTTTTTTCTTTCTTATTCTTCTTTTTTCTTGTTTTTCGCTTTCTTCTTCTTTCGTCAGGTTTTTCTTTTCCTATTTTCTTTTTTCGTTATTGTCTTTTCTAATTACTTTTTTTTCTTTCTTGTTTTTTCTTGTTTTTTTTTTTTCTTCTCCTCTTTTTCCTTCTTCTTACTTTCTTCTATTATTTTCTTTCATTCTTCTTCTCTTTCTTTTCTCGTCTTTTCTTCTCTTTTTCATCTTTTTTCTTTTCTCTTCTTTTTTCTTTTTTTCTTTTTCTTTTTGCTTTCCCCCGTTTTCTTTTTCTTCTTCTTTTTTCTACTTATTCTTTTTAGTCATATCTTTTTCTTTCTTTTCTTCTTCTTTTTCTATTTTTTACCTTTTTTTCTTTTTATTTTTTCTCTTCTTTTTCTTTCTTTTTTTTCTTAATACCTATTTTTTTTTCTTTTTATCTTTTCTTTTTTTTTTCTTTTCTTATTCTTTATCTTAGTCTTTTTTCTTCTTTTCTCTTGGTCTTATTTTCTATACTTTTCTTTCATTTTCTTCTCTTCTTATTCTTTTTTTCTTTTCCTTCTTGCTTTTTCTGCTTCTTCCATTCAAATTCCTTTAGTTTCTTTCTTCCTTTCTTTTCTTTTGCTCTTTTCCTTTTTTTTTTCTTTATTCTTTTTCTTTTCTTGTTCTATTCTTTCTTTCTTTTCTTTCTTTTTCTCTCTTCTTTTTCTTTTTTTCTTTTTCTTTCTTTTTCTCTTGTTTTTTTTTTTTGTTTCTTTCTTACTTTCTTTTCTTCTTCTCTTTTCTTTTCTTTTTTTTTCTTCTTTCTTTGTTTTCTTTTCTTTCTTTTTATTTTTTTTCTTTTCTTCTTCTTTATCTTCCTTTTCTCTTTTTTTCTCTTTTTCTTTCTTTTCTTCTTTTCTCCTTTTTTCTTCTTTTCCTTCTTCTTTTTTCTTTGCTCTTTTCTTTTTTTACTTCTTTCGTTTTCTTTCATTTCTTTTATTTCTTTTTCTTTCTCTTCTTTTTTTACTTTTCCCTTCTTCTCTTTCTTGTTCTCTTTTATGCATTTGTTTTCTTTTCTTCTTCTTTCTGTTCTTCTTCTTTTTTCCTTTTTTTCTCCTATCTTTCTTTTTTTTCTTTTTTTTTTTCCTTTTTTTTTTTTTTTCTTCTTCTTTCTTTCTTTTTTTTTTCTTTTCTTTTTTCTTCTTTTTCTTTTTTCCTTTTTTTCTTTTCATTCTTACGCCAATTCTTCGCAATTCTTCCAAATTGTTTCTTCTTCTTCTTCTCTTTTTTCGTCTTCTTCCGCAATTCTTCTTCTTCTTTCTTCTTCGTCTTCTTCTCTTCTCTTCTTCTTCTTCTTCTTCTCTTCTTCTTCTTCCTTTTTTTTCTTCCTTCTTCTTCTTCTCTTATCTACTTCTTCTCTTCGTAATTCTTCCTCTTTGCAATTCTTCTTCTCGCCTATCTTTCTCCTTTATTGCAATTTTTCTTTCTTCTTCTTCCTTCTCTTTCACTTCTTCTTCTTCTTCTTCTTCTTCTTCTTCTTCTTCTCTTCTTCTTCTTCTTCTTCTTCTCCTCTTTCTTTTCGCATTCTTCTTCCTTCGGCATTCTTTCTTCTTCTTCTTCTTCTTCTTCTCTTCTTCTTCTTCTTCTACTTCTTCGTTCTTCTCTTTCTTCTGCTCTTCTTCTTCTTCTTCTCTTCTCTTCTTCTCTTCTTCTTTCGTCTTCTTCTTCGTCTTCTTCTTCTCTTTTTCTTTCTTCTTCTACTCTTCTTCGGCTTCCTTCTTCGATCTTCTTCTTCTTCTTCTTCTTCTTCATCTTTTCTTCTTCTTCTTCTTCTTCTTCTTCTCTTCTGTCTTCGCAAAATTCTTCTTCTTCGCAATTCTTGTTCTTGTTCTGTTTGTTGGTGTTGTTATTCTTCTCTACTATCTTCTCTTCTCTTCATCTTCTTCTCGTCTTCTTCTCTTCTTCTCGTCTTCTCTTCGTCTTCTCTTCTTCTTTTTTCCGTCAACATCTTCGCAATTTCTTCTTCTCTTTCAACAATCTTCTTCTTCGCATTCTCTTCTTCTTGCTTCTTCGCATGATCATCTTCTTTCATCGCCATGCTTCTTCGCATTCTTCTTCTTCGCAATTCCCTCTTTCGCAATTCATCCTTCTCCTCTTCTTCTCTTTGTCTTCTTCTTCCTTTTTCTTCTTCTTTCTTCTTCTCGTCTTCTTCGCATCTTCTTTTTCTTTCGCAATTCTCTTCTTCAAACAATTCTTCTCTTCTTCTTGCTTCTTCTCAATCTTCTTCTTCTTCGTTCTTCTCTTCTTCTCTTCGTCTTCATCTTCTTTTTCTTCGCAATTCTTCTTCTTCGCAATTCTTCTCTCCTTCTTCTCTCTTCTTCTTCATCTTCTTCTTCTTCTTCTTCTTCTCCTTCTTCTTCATACTTCTTCTTCGTCTTAATTCTTCTTCTTCTACTTCGTCTTCTTCTTCTTCTTCTTCTCTTCTTCTCTTCTTCTTCTTCTTCTTCTTCTATCTCTTCTTCTTTCGTCTCTTCTCTTCCTCTCTTTCTTCTTCGCATTCTTCTTCTTACTTCTTCTTCTTCTTCTTCTTCTTCTTCATCTTTTTCTTCTTCTTCCTACTCTTCTTCTTTCTTCTTCTTCTCTTCTCTGGTTTTTTCTTTCTTCTTTCGTGCTCTTTCCTCTCCCTTTCTTCTTCTTCTTCTTCTCTTCTTCTTCTTCTTCTCTTATCTTCTCTTCTTCTTCTTTCATCTTCTTCGCAATTCTTCTACTCTTCTTTTTCTTCTTCTTCTTTTACCAATTCTGCTTCTTCTTCTTCTTCTTCTTCTTCTTCTCTTCTACTTCTTCTTCTCTTCTTCTTCTTTTCTTCGCAATTCTTCTTCTTCGCAATTCTTCTTCTCCTTCTTCTTCTTCTATCTTCTCTTCTCTTCTCCTTTCTCTTCTCTTCTTCTTCTCTTCTTCTTCTTCTTCCTTAATTCTTCTTCTTACTTCGTCGTCTCTTTTCTTCTTCTTCTTCTTACTATCTTTCTTCTTCTTCTACGTCTTCTTCGTCTTCTTCTTCTCTTCTTCTGCATCTTCTTCTCTTCTCTCTTCGCAATTCTTCTTCTTCTTTCTTCTTCATCTTCTCTTCTTCTTCGTTCTCTTCCTTCTTCTTCTTTCTTTCTATCCTTCTTCTGTTTTTCTCTTCATCTTCTTCTTCCTTTCTTCATCTTCTTCTTCTTCTTCTTCTTCTTCTTCTTCTTCTTCGTCTTCTTCTCTTCTTCTTCTTCCTTCGCATTCTTCTACTTCTTCTTTTCTTCTTCTTCTTTTACGCAATTCTTCTTCTTCTTCTTTCTTCTGTCTTCTGTCTTCTTCAATCTGTCTTCTTCTTCTTTCTTCTTTCTTCTTCTTCTTCTTCTTCTACGCAATTCCCTTCATCTTCTTCTTGTTCTTCTGTTCTTCTACTTTTGTTCTTCTTCTTCCTCTTCATCTTTCTTCTTCTTCTTCTTCTTCTTCTTTTTCTCTTTTTTTCTTCTTCTCTCTTCAATCTTCTCTTCGCAATTCTTCGTCTTCTTCCCTCGTTCTTCTTCCTTCTTTGCAATTCTGCTTCTTCGCAATTCTTCTTCTTCGCATTCTTCTTCTTCTTGTCTCTTCTTGTTCTTCTTTTCTTGTTCCTTTCTTCTTCTTCTTCTTCTTCTTTCTTCTTCTTCTTCCTCTTCTTCTTCGCAATCCTTCTTCTTCTTCCAATTCTTCGCAATTCTTTCTTCTTCTTCTTCTTTCTTCTTTCCCTCATCTTACTACTTCTTCTTCATCTCTTCTTTTACTTCGTCTCTTTCTTCTTCGCAATGTCTTCTCTTCTTTACTCTTCTTCTCTTCTTTTGCAATTCGTCTTCTTTTCGCAATTCTTCTTCTTGTTCTTCTTGTTCTTCTTGTTCTTCTTCTCTCTTCGCTATTCTTCTTCTTCTTCTTCCGCTTCATCGCAATTTCTTCTTCTTCGTCTTCTCTTCTTCTTCTGCTTCTTCTATCGACTCCTTCTCTGCTTCTTCCATTCTTACATCTTTTCTTCTTCTCTTCGTCTTCTTCTCTTCTTCTTCTCTTCTCCTTTTTCCTGTCTTCTTCTTAATCTTCTTCTTCTTCTTCTTCTTCTCCTTCGTCTCCTTCTGCTTCTTCTTCTTCTTCTTCTTCTTCTCTTTCTTCTTTCTTCTTTCTTCTTCTTCTTATTTCTTCTGCTTTCCCGGGGGGGGGGGGGGGGGGGGGGGGCTACGTCTTCTTCTTCTCGCTTCTTCTTCTTGTTTCGTCTTCGTCTTCTTCTCTTCTCTTCTTCTTCTCCTTCTCATCACTTCTTCTTCTTCTTCTTCTACTTCTTCATCTGCTTCGTCTCTTCTTCTTTTTCTTCTTCTTCTTCATCTACTTCTTCCTTCTTCTTCTTTCTTCTTCTTCTTCTTCGTCTTCTTCTTCTTCTTCTTCTTCTTCTTCTTCTTCTTCTTCTTCTCCTTCTCAAGATTCTTCTTACTTTTTCTTTAAACAATTGTTCTTCTTCTCTTCTTCTTCTGCTTCTTCATCTTCTTCGTCTTCTTCTTCTTCTTCTTCCTCTTCTCGTCGCAATTCTTCTTCCTTCTCTTCTTCTTCTTCGTCTTCTTCTTCTTCTTCTTGCAATTCTTTCGCAATTGTTCTTCTTCTTCGTCCCTTCTTCTTCTTCTTCGCAATTCTTCTTCATCTTCTTCTTCTCCTTCTTCTTCTTCTTTCTCTTCTTCTTCTTCTTCTCTTCTTCTTCTTCGTCTTCTATCTATCTCTTCTTCTCTTCTTCTTCTTCTTCTTCTTCTAATGCTTTCTCCTCTTTGCAATCTTCTCTTCGCAAAATCTTCTTCTTTTTGGCAATTTTTCCTTCTTCATCTTCTTCTTCTTCTTCTCCTTCTTCTTAACTTTCTTCTTCTTCGTCTCTTCTTCTACTTCTTCCTCTTCTTCCGCAATTCTCTCATCTTCTTCTTCTTCTTCTCTTCTTCTTTTCTTCGTCTTCTTCCTTCTTCTTTCGACTTCTTCTTCTTCTTCTTCTTCTTTCTTCTTCTTCTCTTCTTCTTCTTCTCTCTCTTCTTCCTTCTCGTCATTCTTCTTCGTCTTCTTCTTCGTCTTTTTCTTCTTCTACTTCTTCTTCTTCTTCTTCTTGTTCTTCTTCTTCTTCTTTCTTTCTTCTCTTCTTCATCTCTTCGCAATTCTACTTCTTTCGCAATTCTTCTTCTTCTTAATCTTCACCTTAATTCTGCTTCTTCTCTTCTTCTTCTGCTTCTTCTTCTTCGTCTTCTCTTCTCTTCGCAATTCTTCTCGCAATTCTTCATTCTTCTTCTTCTTCTTCTTCGTCTTTCTTCTTCTTCTTCTTCTTCTTCTTCTTCTTCTTCTTCTGTCTTCTTCTCCAATTCTTCTTCTTCTTCTTCCTTCATCTACTCTTCGCAATTCTTCTTATCTTCTTTCATCTTCTTCCTTTATCTCCCCCACCACCCCCTACTTCTTCTCCTTCTTTCTTTCCCTTCTTTCATCTTCTTTCTTTCTTTATCCTATTCTCCTTCTATTCTTCTTCTTTCCTCTTCTTCTTCTCTTCTTCTTCTTCTAATTCGTTCTTTCTTCATCTTCTTTCCTTTCTTCTTCTTCTCCTTCATCTTATTCTTTCCTTCCTCTATTCTTCTACTTCTCTTCTTTCTTCTATTCTTTCTTTCTTCTTCTAATCTTTCTTCTTCTTCTTCTTCTTTCTACTCTTCACTCTTCTTTCTCTTCTTCTCCTTTCTTTTCTTTTCTGCTTCCTTCTTCTTCTTCTTTCCTTTCTTCTTCTTCTTCTTCTCTTCGTCGCTAATATTCTTGTTCTTGTTCTTGATGTGGTTTTTGTTGTTGTTATTCTTCTTCTTCTTCTTCTTCTCTTCTTCTTCTTCTTCTCTTCGTCTTCTTCTCTTCTTCGCAATTCTTCTTCGCAATTCTTCGTCTTCTTCAACATTCTTCTTCTTTCGCAATTCTTCTTCTTCTTCCTTTCGTCTTCTTCTTCGCAATTCTTCATCTTCAAAATTCTTCTTCGCAATTCTTCTCTTCGCAATTCTTCTTCTCCTTCTTCTTCTCTTTTTTTTCTTCTTTCTTCTTCTCTTCTCTTCTTCATCCTCTTTTCTTCGCAATTCTTCTTCTCTTCAAACAATGCTTTCTCTTCTTCTCTTCTGCTTCTTCATTCTTAACTTCTTCATCTTCTTTCTTCTCTTCTTCTTCTTCTTCTACTTCTTTGCGCAATTCTTCTGTCTCCGTCTTCTCTCTCTCTTCTTCTTCTTCTTCCTTCTTCTTCTTCTTCTCTTCTTCATCGTCCTTCCTTCTTCTCTTCTTATTCTTTCTTCTCTTCTTCTTCTTCTTCTTCCTTCTTCTTCGTCTTCTTCTTCTTCTTCTCGCTTCTTCTTCTTCTTCTTTCCTTTCTTCTTTCTTCTTTCTCTCTTTCTCTTTCTTCATCATCTTCTCTTCTTCTTCTTCTTCCAATTCTTCTTCTGTCTTCCTTCTCTTCTCTCTTCTTCTCTTCCTTCTTCTTCTCGTCTTCCTTGTTACTTTCTTCCTTCTTCTTTCTCTTCGTTCCTCTTCTTCTTCATTCTTCTTCCTTTTCTTCGTCTTCTTCTTCTTCTCTTCTTTCTTCTTCTTCTTCTTCTTCTCTTCGGCGATTCCGCTCATCTTCTTCTTTTTCTTCTTCTTCTTCTTCGCAAAAAATTCGGCAAAATTCTCTTCTTCTTCCTTCTTCTTCTCTTTCTTTTCCTTCGTTTCTTCTTCTTCTCTTCTTCTCTCTTCTTCTTCTTCTTCTTTCATCGCAATTCTACTTCCTTCTTCTTCTTCTCTTCTTTTTCTTCTGTTCTTCTTCTTCTTCTTCTTCTTTCTTCTTCTTCTTCTCTTCTTCTTCTTTTCTCTCTTTTTTTCTTTTTCTCTTCTTCTCTTCTCGCAATTCTTCTTCTTCTTCCTCATCCTTCTTCTTCTTTGCAATTCTTCTTCTTCGCAATTTGTCTTCTCGCAATTCTTTCTTCTTCTTCTGTTCCTTCTCGTGTTCACTTGTTCTTGTTCTTGTTATTGTTCTTGTTCTTCTTCTTTTCTCTCGCTTCTTCTTCTTCTTCTTCTTCTTCTGACTTCTTTTGTCTTCTTGCGTCTTCTCCTCTCGTTCTTCTTCTTTTTTCTTCTTCTTCTTCTTCTTCTTCTTCTTCTTTTTTCTCTTCTTCATCTTCTCTTCTTCTTCGCTTCTTCCTTCCTTTCTCTTCTTCTTCTTCTTCTGCTTCTTCTTCTTCTTTCTGCTTCTTCCTCTTCTTCTTCTTCTTCTTCTTCTTCGCAATTCCTTCTTCTCCAATTGATCTTCTTCTTCTTCGCATTCGTCTTTATCTTTCTTCGCAATTCTTCTTCTCTTCTTCTTCTTCTTCTTCTATCTTCTTCTGTCCCTCTTCTTCTTCTTCTTCTCTTCATTCGCATTCTTCTTTTCTTCTTCTTCTTCTTTTCCTTCTTTCTTCTTCTTCTTCTGCTTCTTCTTCATCTCTGCTTCTCTCGCATTCTTCTTCCTTGCAATTCTTCTTCGTCGCATATCTTACTTCTTCTCGCAATTTTCTCTTCTTCTTCTTCTTACTTCTCTCTACTTCCTTACTTCCTTCTTCTTTCTCTTCCTTCTTCGTCTTCTTCTTCGCGAATTCTCCTACTTCTTCTTCTTCTTTTCTTCGCAATCTTCTTCTTCTTTCTTCTTCGCATATCTCTTCCCTTATTGCAATTTTTTCTTCTTCTCTTCTTCTCCTTCTCCAACTTCTTCGCTTCTTTTCTTCTTCTTCTTCTCTTCTTCTTCTCTTCTTCTTCCTTCTTCTCCTCGCAATTCTACTTCGCTTCTTACTTCTTCTTCTCTTCTTCTTCTTCTTCTCTTCTTCTTCTTCTTCTTTCTTCTTCAACTTCTTCTTCGTCTTCTTCGTCTTCTTTCTTCTTCTCTTCTTCTTCTTCTTCTTCTACGTCCTTCTTCTTCGTCCTTCTTCTCTCTTCTTCTTCTTCTTTTCTTCTTCTTCTTCTTCTTCTTTCCTTTCTCTTCTTCTTCTTCTTCTTCTTCTTCTCTTCTTCTTTCTCTTCCGCAATTCTCTTCTTCGCAATTCTTCTTCTTAATTCTTCTTCTTCTTCTTCTTCTACTTCGTCTTCTTCTCTTCTCTTCTCTTCACTTCTTCTCTTCTTCGCAATTCTTCTCGCAAATTCCTCATCTTTCTTCTACTTCTCTTCTTTCTTCTTCTTCTTCTTCATCTTCGCAAAAATCTTCTTCTACTTCTTCTACTTCTTCGTCTCTTAATTCTTGTTCTTGTTCTTGTTGTTTTGTTGCTGTTGTTGTTAATTCGTCTTCTTCTTCTCTTCTCTTGCCTTTTTCTTATTTTTCTTAGTTTACTCTTCCCTTCCTTCGTTATAAAATCTTCTTCTTCTTCTTCTTCTTCTTCTTCTTTCTTTTTCTTCTTCTTCTTTCGCTATTCTTCTCCTTCAACAATTCTTCTCTCGCAATCTGCATCTTCTTCTTCTTCGCAAGTCCTCTTCTTCGCCAATATCTTCTTCGCAATCGTCTTCTTCGCATTCTTCTTCTCTCCAATTCTTCTTCTCCTCTTCTTCTTCTTTTCTCTTCTTCTTCTTTTACTCTTCTTCTCTTCTTCTTCTTTCTTCTTCTTCTTCGGTCTGTTTCTTTCGAATTCTTCTTCTCACAGATTCTTCTTCTTCTTCTTCTTCTTCTTCCTTCTTCTTCTCTTCTTTTCTTCTTCATCTTCTTCTTCTTCTTCCTTCTTTTTCTTCGCAATTTCTTCTTCTTCGCATTCTTCTTCGCCTTCTTCTTCTTCACTTCTCTTCTTCTTCTTCCTTCTTCATCTTCTTCTTCTTCTTAATTCTTCTTCTTCTTCTTCGTCTTCTTCTTCCCTTTCTTCTTCTTCTTCTTCTTCTTCTTCTTCTTCTCTTCTTCTTCTTCTTCTTCTCTTCTCTTCTTCTTCATCTTTTTTCTTCTTCTTCTTCTGTTTTTCTTCTTTTCTTTCTTTCTTCTCTTCTTCTTCCGCAATTCTTCTTCTTCCTTACTTCTTCTCTTCTTTGCAATTCTTCTTCTTTCTTCGCAATTCTTCGTCTTCTCTCATGTTCTTCTTGTTCTTTCTTCTTCTTCGCTTATTCTTCCCTTCTTCTTGCGTCGTCTTCTTCGAAATCTTCTTCTCTTTCTTCTTCTTCCTTCTTCTTTCGTCTTCTTCTCTTCTTCTTCTATCTTCTTCTTCTCTTCTTCTCTTCTTCATGTCTTCTTCTTCTTCTCTTCTTAATTCTCTTTCATTCTTCTTCTCCTTCTTCCTCTTTCTTACTTCTTCTGCTCTCTTAATTTCTTCATCTTCTATTCTTTTTCTCTTCTTCTTTCTTATCTCTTTTCTTCTTCTTTTCATCTCTGTTCTTTCCTCTCTTATCTTCTACTTACTTCTTTCTTCTTCTCTGCTTCTTCTTTTCTTTTTTTTCTTCGCCTTCTTTCTTCTTTCTTCTCTATTTCTCCTTCCTTCTTTCTCTTCCTCCCTTCCTTTCAGATTGCTTCTGCTTTACTTCTTCTTTCTTCTTATTCTTTCTTCTTTCTTTTTTTTCGTATTCTATTTCTTTTCTCTTTATTTCTTTTCTTCCAATTTTTTTCTATTTTCTTCTCTCCTTCTTTAATCCTTTTTCTTTCTTGTGCTTTAATTTTTATTTTTCTTTCTCTAATTTCTTTCTCATCTCTTTTTCCTTTTCTTCTTCTCCTTTTTCTATTCTCCTTACTTCTCTCCTTCTTTCTATCCTTCTTTCTTTTTTTTCTCTTCTTTCTTCTTCCTCTCTTATTACTCTTCTTCTTCTTTCTTCTTATCTCTTTCGTCTCCTTTCTCTTTTCCATCATCTACACGTTCTTCTTTTACCTTCTTCGCGTCTTTATTTTTCTATTTTTCTTCTTTCCTTATCTGTCTCTTTCTTTCTTCTTCTTTTCTCTTTCTTCTCCTTTTATCTTTTTCTTTCTAATCTTCTTCCCTTACTTCTTGTTCTTTCTTATTCTTATCTTCTTTCTTTTCTCTTCTCCTCTTCTTCTCCCTTGATAACTTCATTTTCTTATTCTAGTTTTACCCTTTTTCTTCATTTCTTCTTTTCTTAAATTTCTTCTGTATACTTGTTTCTTCTCTTCTTCCGTTTCTTTCTTTTCTTCTCTCTTCTTATTTTTCTTTGTCTTTTCTCTCTCCTTCTGCTCTTTCTTCTTTCTTTCATTTCTGTCTTCTTTTCTGTGCTTTTTTTTCTTTCTGCGTCTACTTTTTTCCCCCCTCTTCTCCGCTTCTCTACTTCTTTCTTTTTCTTTTTGTTCTTGTTCATCTTTCTATCTTCTTCTCTCTTCCTCTTTATTTCTTCTCTCTTTCTTTTATCTCTTCTGTTTTTCTTTTCTTCTTATCTTTCTTTTTCTTCTTCTTCTTTCTTTAGTCTTCTTCTTTTCTCTCTTCTCTTTATATATCTTTGCTTTTTTCTTTAACTTGTTTTCTCTCTCTCTTTTTTTTCTTTTTTCTTTCGCCTTTCTCTTACATCTTTTCTTTTCCTTTTTCTCTTTTTCTCTTGTTTCTCTTCCTGATCTTTCTTCTTCTCTTTTACTTGAGCTTTTTATCTTTTTATAATCTTTTTTTTAGTCTTTCTTATCTTGATTATTATAGTTCCATTTTATTCTTGGCTCTTTCTCTTCTTTTTTTTATGCTTTTCTTTAACCCTCTTTGTCTTTTTCTTTTTCTCTTTTTCTTTCTTTCTTTTATCTTTCTCTTTTGATTTACTTCTTTTGCTTTTTATTTCTTCTATTTAATTATTTTCTTTGTTTCATTCTTTATCTTTTTTCCTTATTTTAGCTTTTCTATATTTTTTTTCTTTTTCTTTTCATACATATATCTTTATTCTATTGGCTTCTTACTCTTCGTCAAATTACTAACCCTTTTTACTTTTCTTTTTTGTATTTTTCTTGATCTTTTATTCGAATTGTTCTTTTCTTTCCTTATATACTCTTTTACTTATCTGTTCTTACCTATTCTTTTTTTCTTTCTTTTCAATTATCTAATTCCCCTTCATTTGTTCTTTATCCTTTCTTTTTTTCTTCTTTTAGTCTTAACTTCTTCTTAACTTCCTCTGTCTTTACTTTTCTTATCGATTTCTTCTTTCTTCCTTCCTTCTCTCTTTCTTACTTCTTCTTCAGCTCTTCTTTTCTCTTTTCTCTTCGTCTTCTTTCTTTTCTTTCTTCTTCCTGCTTTCTTCTTCTTTCTTCTTCCCTTCGTTCTCTTCTTTCTTCTCTTTTTTCTGTCTCTCTTCTTATTCTTTATTCTGCTATTTGTCTTTCTCCTTCTCTTATCTTTCTTTCTCTTCTTCATGTTTTCTTTTCTTTTTCTATCTCTTCTTCATCCTCTTCTCTTTCTTACTTTCTTTCTTCTTCTCTTCTCTTTTCTTATTTCTTTGATTTTTACTTCTTCCCATTCTTTTCTTACTCTAATTCTGACTTTCTCATTTCTTTTACTTTCTTTTACTTATTCCTTTTTCTCTACTTTCCTACTTCTTCTTCTTCTTTCTTCCGTTTCTTTTCTTATTCTTCTTCTTTCTCTTCTCTCTGTTCTTTTCTTACTTCTTTTCCTTTTCTTCTCTTTCTTTCTTTTCTTCTTTCTTTCTTTTCTCTTTTCTTTTTCTCTTTGTCTTCTTCTTCTTCTTTCTTTCTTACTTTCCCTTTCTTTTTTTCTACTTCTCTTTACTTTTCTTTCTTCTTCTTCTTTCTTGATTCTTGCAACTTTCTTTCTTTCTTCCTTCTTTTATTAATACTTCTTCTATCTTTCTTTTTCTTCTTTTCTTTTTCTTTTCTATCTCTTTTTCTTCTCTTTCTTTCTTTCTTTTCTCTTTTCTTTCGTCTTTCTTCTCTTCTTTTCCTTTTTTCTTCTTTCTTTCTCTTCCTCTTTCTATCTCTTAAATCTTCTTCTTCCCTCTTTACTTTCTTCTTCTTATCACTTTTCTCTTCTTACCTTCGTTTGCTCAAATCTTTCTTTTCTTTCTTTTCTTCTTCTCTTCTTTTACTATTCTTTTTTTCTTTCTTTTCTTGTTAATTCTTCTTTTTAGTCTTCTTTTTTTCTTTCTTTTTCTTTTCTTCTTTCTTGTCTCTATCCTTTCTTCCCTTTATCATTTCTTCTTCTATCCTCTTTTTTCCTTTTCTCTTTTCTTTGGTTTCAATTTTCCTTTCCTTTCTTCTTCCTCTTCTCTTCTTCCTTCTGTTACTTCTTCATTCTCTTTCGCTTATTTTTTCTCTTTTCTTTCTTTTCTCTTTCTTCTATCTTTGCATACTTTTTTCCTTTCTCTTATCTTCTCTCTTCTTCTTTCTTTCTTTTCTTTTTCCTTTCTTCTTTCTTCTTCTTACTTTTTATTCTTTTCTTCTTTGTCTTCTCTTTTTCTCTTCTTTCTTATCTTCTTATCTCTTCTGCTTCCTTCTTTAAAATTTTCTTCTAATTCTTTTCTCTCTTCTTACTCTTTCTTTGTCTTTCTTTCGTATTTTCTTCTTCTTCTACTTCTTCTTTTAACTTCTTCATTCTTCTTTTTCTCCCCTACTTTCTTTGCTCTTCCTTTGTCTTCTTTTTCCTTCTTTCTTCTCTCTTCTTTCTTTTCTTATTCCTTCTTTTTTTCCCCCTTTCTTTCTACTTTCGTCTATGCTTTCTCTTTCTCTTCTTTTTCTCTTCTTCTTTTTCTTATTTTCTTTCTTACTTCATTTCTCTTCTTTCTTTAAGTTAAGTCCTTTCTCCTTCTTCTTCTTTTTCTCTTCTTCTCTTTTACTTTCTCTCTTTCTTTCATTCTCTTTTCTTACTTCTTTTTCCTCTTTTCTTTTCTCTTTCTTTCTTTCTTCTTCTCTCTTCTTCGTTTCTTTTTTCCTCTTTTTCACTTCTCTCTTCTCTTTCTTCTTTCCTTTTTACTTCTCACGTTTCTTCTTCTTTTCATTCTCTGTGCTTTTCTCCTGTTCTTTTCTCTCCTATCTTCTATCTCTCTTTTCTTCTCCTTCTCTTCTCTTTTTCTCCTTTTCCTCTTTCTTCTTCTCTCATTCTTTCTTCTTCTTCTACTTTCTTCTTTCTTATTTTTTTCTTTATCTTTTTCTTTCGTTCCCTTTCTTTCTGTCTTCTTCTCTTCTTTTCTTTCTCTCTCTCTTTTCCTTTCTCTCTTCTTCTCTCTCATTCTCTTATTCCTTTTTCTTATATCTCTTTTCTTTTTTTTTTCCGTACTTCTCTAGCTTCTCTCTTTCGTTTCTTCTTTCTTCTGCGTCTTCTTTTCTTTTTCTCTTTTCTCTCTCTTCCTTTCTTTCGTCTCCTATTCTTTCGCTTCTTTCTCTTTACTCCTACTTTTCTTTCTTCTTCTTTTTCTTTCTTCTCTCCTTCTTTTTCCTTCTTCCTTCTTCCCATTCTTTAGTTCTTACTTAATTAACTTTCTTTTTCCCTTCTTTTCTTCTTCTCTCTTTCTCTTCTCTTTTGTTTACTTTTTCTTTTCTTTCTTCTTCTTCTTCTTTTCTTTCTTCATCTATTCTTCTTTCTTCTTTTTTCTTTCTTCGTCTTTTTTCTTCTTTCTTCTTCATCCTTTTCTTCGTCTTGCTTTTCTTTCTCAGTTAAATCTACTTCTTCTCCTTTCTTCTTTTTCTTTCCTTTTCTTCTTTCTTTCTCTTGCTTTAATTCTTCTTTTCTTCCTTTCTTTCTCTTTCTTCTTCTTCACTCTTTCTTTTCTTCTTTTCTTTTCTTTCTTCCTCTTTCTTTGCTTCTCATTTCTTTCTTTGTCTTTCTTCTCCTTTCTTTTTTTCATACTTCATCGCCTTCCTTTCTTCTATCTTCTTAATGCTTCTTTCCCCTCTTATCTTTTCTTTTCTCTTCTTCTTCTTTTCTTCTTTCATTCTTCTTTCTTCTTCTTCTCCCTCTTTTTTTCTCTCTTTTTTCTTCTCTTACTTCTTTTTCTATATTCTACCTTTTCTCTTTCATTTCATTCCTTCTTCCTTTTCTTCTTCTTTCCTTTCTCTTTCTTATCTCTTCCTTTTCTTTATTTTTTCTTCGTTCCTCTTTCTCTTCTTTTTCTTTTCGTCTTTCTTTCTATCTTTTTTCTTCCTCTTCTTCTTTCTTCTCCCTCTTCTTCTTCTTCGTTCTTCTTTCTTCTCTATCGTTTTCTTTTTCTTCTTTTTCTTTCTCATTTCTTTCTTCTTGGGTCTCCTCTCTTTCTTTCTTTCTTTCTCTTTTCTTTATCTTCTTTGCTCTTCATATTCTTCTTTTTCTTGCCGATCTTTCTTCTTCTTTTCTTTCTTCTTTCTTGATTCTTACTTTCTTTCTTTTCTCTTCCTTTCCTTCTTCTTCTTTTCTCTTTCTTCTATCTTCCTTCTCTTTAACTTCTCTTTCTCTTCCTTCTTCTTTACTCTTCTTTCTTTCTTTCCTATCTTCTTTAATTTCTTCTTATCTTTTCTCTTTTTCTTTCTATCTTTTCTCTCTTTCTTTTTTCTTTCTTTCTTCTACTTTCATCTTACTTCCCTTTCTGTCCTTTTTCTTTTCTTTCTTCTTTCTTCTTTCTTCTATCCTTCTTCTCGTTCTTTCATCTTTCTTTTTCTTCCTTTCTTTTCTTCCCGTTCTTATCTTTCTTTTTTCTCGTTCTTTTTCTCTCTCTCTCTCTTTTCTTTCTTTCTTTCTTTTCTTTTCATTTATTTTCTCTTCTTTTCTCTCTCTTGCTTCTTATTCTTCTTTCTTCTTTCTTATCTTCTTTCTTTTCTTTTAAACTTCATTCTTCTTCTTCTATCTTTCCTTTCTCCCTTTTCATCTTCTCTTCTTTATTTCTTCTTCTTCTTCAAAAGAATTCTTATATCTCTTCTTTCTTTCTTCTTCTTTTTTTCTTTACAATCAAATGAATTGTTCATTTCTTTTCTTCTTTTATTTCATTCTTCTTTCTTCCTTCTTCGTCTATTCTCTCTTTCTTTTTTTCTTCTCTCTTCTATCTATTTTCTTCTCTTTTTTCTTCCACATTTCATTCTCTTCTTTTCTTCTTCTTTTTTCTTCTTTCTTACTCCTTCTATTTTCGTTTTGTTCTTGCTTTCTTTTTTCTTTTTCTTATTCTCTCTTTCTTCTTTTCATTATTTAGCTTTTACTTATTCTTCTCTGTTTATCTTCTTATCACTTTTCTCCCTTTTCTCTCTTTCTCCTTACTATTCTCTCCCCTTTTTCTTCTTCTCTTCTTTTTTTTCTTAGCTTTTTTCTTTTTTTTTCTTTTCTTTTTTTTTTATTCTTTTTTTTCTTTTCTTGCTTTTTTTTTCGCAATTCTCTTTCTTCTTGCTTCTTATCTATAATTCTTTCTTTCTCTTCTATCTTTTTCTTCTGTCTCTTTTTCTTGTTCTTTTCTTTCTTTTCTTTTCTATCTTCTTATCTTCTCTTTCTTCTTTTCTATCTTTTCTTGCTTTTCTCTTTCTTTTTCATTTACTTCTTTCTTTCTCTTTCCCTTCTTTCTTCTTCTTCTTTTCTGTCTTTTCTCTTCTTTCTTTCTCTCTTCTCTTCCTTTTCTTTCCTCTTCTTTCTTCTTTCTTTAACTTACCTTGCTTCCTCTTTTTCAGGCTCTTCTTTCTTTCTTTCATCTCTTATTCTTTCTCTTTTTCACTTCTTTTGTCTTATCTATCTTCTTTTTCTTTTACTTTTCTTTCTTTCATCTTACTTCTCTTTTTCTTTTTTATTTTCTTTCGTTCTTTTCTCTTTTTTTTCTTCTTCTTTCTTTCTTTCTTTCCTTCTACTATTTTTTTTCCTTTCTTCTTTTTTTCTTTTTCTTTTTTTTTTCATTCTTTTTTCTTTGTCGTTCTTTTGGTGCTTATCTTTTTCTACTTGTCTATTCTTTCTTCTTTTTCTTTTTTTCTTTTTTTCTTCTTCTTCTTCTTTACTTTATTATTTCCTTTTTCTTATTTTCTTCTTTTTTTATTTCTTTTTCTTTCGTTTTTCTT
>CM054160.1:35078831-35091331 GCA_028751875.1 Rapana venosa | reverse complement strand
TTCTTCTTCGCAATTCTTCTTCTTCGCAATTCTTCTTTTTTTGCAATTCTTCTTCTTCGCATATCTTCTTCTTCTTCGCAATTTTTTTCTTCTCCTTCTTTTCTTCTTCGCAATTCTTTTCTTCTTCTTTTTTCTCCTTCTTCTTTCCTTCTTCTTCGCAATTCTTCTTCTTCTTTTTCTTACTTTTCGCAATTTTCTTCTTCTTCTTCTTCGCAAATTCTTCTTCTTCTTCTTCTTCTTCTTCTTCTTCTTCTTCTTCTTCTTCTTTCTTCTTCTTTTTGCATCTTTTTTCTTCTTCTTTGTATTCTTCTTCTCGCATTTCTTCTTTCTTCGCAATTCTTCTTCTTCTTTTTCTTCTTATTCTTCTTCTTCTTCTTCTTCTTCTTCTTCTTCTTCTTCTTCTTCTTCTTCTTCTTCTTCTCTTCTTCCTTCTTCTTTTTCTTTTTCTTCTTCTGTCTTCTTATCTTCTTTTTTTCTTTTTTCTTTTCTTCTTCTTCGTCTTCTTCTTCTTTTTCTTCTTCTTCTTTTCTTCTTCTTCTCGCTGTTCTTTTCTTCTTTTCTTCATTTTCTTCTTCTTTTCTTCTTCTTCTTCTTCTTCTTCTTCTTCTTCTTCTTTATTTTAGTTCTTCTTCTTCTTCTTCTTCTTCTTCTTTTTCTTCTTCTTTCTTTTCGCAATTCTTCTTCTTCTTCTTCTTCTTCTCTTTTCTTCTTCTTCTCCCTCTTCTTCTTCTTCTTCTTCTTCTTCTTTTTTTCTTCTTCTTCTTCCTTCTTCTTCTTCTTCTTCTTCTTCTTCTTCTTCCTTTTTTTCTTCTTCTTGCAATCTTCTTACTCGCAATTTTTCTTCTCTTTAACAATTTCTTCTTCTTCTTGTTCTTGTTTTTACTTGTTGTTCTTGTTATTTGTTCTCTTGTTCTTCTTGTTCTTCTTACTCCTATTCTTCTTCTTCTGCTCCTTCTTCTTCTTCTTCTTCTTCTTCTTCTTCTTTTCTGATTCTTCTTCTTCTTCTTCGCAATTCTATTCTTCTTTTTTTCTTCTCTTCTTTTCTCGCAATTCTTTTCTCTTCGTAATTCTTCTTTTTTCTTTTTTCTTTTCTATCCTCTCTTTCTTCTATCTCGCGCTCTTATTCTTCTTCTTCTTGCAATTCTGCATTCTTGCAATTGTTCATTCGCAATCTTCGCACATTTCTTTCTTGCAATTTCTTCTTCTTCTTCTTCTTCAGCAATTCTTCTTACGTTCGCATTATATCTTGCTTATTATTTCTCTCTTCTACTCAGCACATCTCTCTTCTTCTGTGTGTGTGGATGTGTTCCTCTATTCTTCGTCCTAATTCTTCTTCTTCATCTTCTTCTTCTTCTTCTTCTTCTTCTTCTTCTTCTTCTTTTTTTTCTTCTTAGTCACTTTTCTTTTTTTCCTTTTTTTCCTCTTCTTTTCTTCTTCTTATTCTTCTTCTTCTTCTTCTTCTCTTTTTCTTCTTCTTCTTCTTCTTCTTCTTCTTTCTTCTTCTTCTTTTCTTTTTCTTCTTCTTCTTTCTTCTTCTTCGAGTAGAGTTTGTGTTCTTTTTTATCTTAATCTTTTCTTTTTCTTCTTTTCTTCTTTTCGAATTTCTTCTTCATCTTCGAATTCTTCTTCTTTTCTTTCTTCTTTTCCTTTTCTTCTTACCTCCGTCTTATTTTCCATCTATCTTCTTAGCGCGCACTCCTTCTATCTTCTTCTTATTCTTTCTAATTTCTACAATATCCCGCATTCCTTCTTCTCTATTCCTTTTCTTCTTCTTTTTTCTTCCTTCTTCTTAGCTATCTACGCTCTCTTCATCATCTTCTTCTTCTTCTTTTTTTCTTCTTCTTCTTCTTCCTTCTTCTTCTTTCTTCTGTCTCCTCCCTTTTCTTCGTATTTCTCTCTTCTTTCTTCGCATAATCGAGTGCTTCTGTCTTCTTCTTCTTCTTCTTTCCTTCGCAATCTCTTCTTCTTCGCAAGTCTTCTTCTTCGCAATTCTTCTTCTTCTTCTTCTATCTTCTTCTTCTTCTTCTTCTCCTTCATATCATCATCCTACTCCTTAGGCACTCCTCCATCGGCACGGCAGTCATATTCATCATATTCATCATTCCACTCTTCCTCCAATCATCATATCATCATTCATTCAGCATCATAAAGATATTGGTTATATATCATTGGCTCCCTATCATCTCCAAATAATAGGTTTCAACTCTCTCATCATCTGCATTCAGCATCAGCATCAGCACAACGCTCTCTCTACTCTAATTCATCAGCTTTATATCTAATACACTCACATCGACTAGCACCTGCACCATATATCATATCTATATCTATCACATACTCTACTCTATATCATCATATATCTAACATCATCATTTCGTTTTCCACTATGCCCATCATTTATCCCACCATAATCATTCATCCCAGCACCGTATGAAAGCATCGTCCGACTCGCCATCATACATCACTGATATCGTTACTCTCAGAAACCCTCTTGTCGTCAGCTATTATCCATTAAGCTTCCTAATCATAATCAACGACTTCTTCACCATCACCTTTACCTTACATCATCGTCTAATCACACTAATCACATCTTAGTTTAGTTATCACCTTCTCTATACTCATCTTATCATCATCGTGAGATCTTCATTCTTGTCTTATTCTTTTCCCGTCATTATCATCACAACTCACTTTCGCACCTTCTTCATCTGCCACATTATATCATTGCCCTTATTCATCACTGACATTATCACATCTTGTCATCGCTAAGCATGCTTATCATCACTGCCATTATCAGTCAGTCTGCTGTTATCAGCACTGCTGATTAACTTCACTGCATTATCATCATGCTATTATCATCACCGCCTATTATAATCACTGCCCATATCATCACGGTTATTATCATCACTGCCATTATCCATTAGCAATCAATGCCTTATCATCTTCTGCCACTATCGGCATGCCATTTCAATCAAGGTATTATCGTCACTGCCATTATCATTATCATCCACTGCTATTATCATCTCTGCCATTATAACGTTTCCTCACTGCCCGATTATCATCACTTCCATTATCTCGTTTATCCTCACTGCAGAATTATTCATCATCCTTTCCATTACCATCACTGCATTATCTCACTGCCTTTATCACGTTCTTCAACTCCCTTCTGCTAATTATAATTCTCTGCCATTTATCGTTTTCATCAACTGTATTATCATAATGCACTTATCACGGTATCATTAGTGCTATTAATCATCACTGCCATTATAATCACTGCATCCAATCACTGCCGTTATCATAAAAATCCGTTATTCAACACACTGCCGTTTTATCACTGCAATTTTCATCACTGCTATTATCCGTTCTTTCTCTCTGCTTTTATCCTTACTGCCTCACTTTCTAGTTCAATCATCACTGCTCTCATTACTAATCACTGGACTTATAACCAATGCCATTTCACTGCGTTATCTTCTCTTGCGTTATACACTGCATGTTATCATCTCACTGCTCATTATCATCACTGCTTTATCCCTTATCCTCACTGCTATTATTAATCACTGCATTATCCGTTTTATCTCACTGCATATTACCATCACTGCCATTATAACAATGGGCCATAATCACTGCGTAATCTTCACTTCAGTTATACTGCCGTTATCTATCATGATACTATCATCGCTGCTATCTTCCGTTATCTCACTGCTCTTATCATCACTGCCTATTATTCGTTTATTTCACTGCTATTTATCACTGCCAATATACGATTACATCATTGTATTATCACTCACTGCGTTATCATCACCTGCCGTTATCATCACTGCCACGTTATTATCACTGCCATTATCATCACATGCCCATTATCATCACTGTCGTCTTACACTACCAGTTTTCTTTCACTGTATTATCACTCACTGCCGTTATCATCACTGTATTCTTCATCATGCGTTGTCATCACTGCCGTTTTATCACTGCCGTTAATCATCACTCGCCTATCAATCCAGTGGCCGTTATCATCATGCCGTTATCTTCACTGCCGTTATCACTGACGTTATTATCCTTGCATTATCCTACTGCAGTTATCATCACTTCCATATATCTATCACTGCTCATTGTCTTTCTATGACGTTATCACTGTCCGTTTATCCTTCTTTGCCTCTTCTTTAAATACATCACTGCATTTTATCAACTTCCAGTTATCATCATGCAATTATCATCACTGTCGCCTTTCATATCTGCGGTTTATCATCACTGCGTTATCACTTGCCGTTATCATCACAGCGTTATCATACTCTGCGTTAATAACTCACTTGCCCATTATCATCATGCCGGTATTCATGTCGTTATCTATCCATGCAGTACTGCATTAATCATCACTTCCGTTATCATCATGCCATTTATCACACTAAGCTAATTAAATATCACTGCCGTAAAAATATCCCAACTCTTTACTTGCATATTTCTGAAAGATGATTAATCTTTCCACCCCACTTACATAATTTATCATCATTATTGTCACTTTACGAATATCAGCTATTATCAATCCATAACCTCATTGATTAACACCAT
Source organism: Rapana venosa (assembly GCA_028751875.1). NCBI lineage: Eukaryota > Metazoa > Mollusca > Gastropoda > Neogastropoda > Muricidae > Rapana > Rapana venosa. The sequence continues at coordinate 35,086,771 of CM054160.1, read as the reverse complement.
CTCCAATACCGTCATAGCTTTCAAACCTTTTTTCCAACAATAACCAGTTTAGATGTAGTAAGTAAGTTACCTGCTATATAAGAATCCCCACACCGCGCACACACCACATCTCATAATAGCTTCAAATTATTAACAGAATTAGTTTAAAACGTAGTTTCGGAGACATCGCGCACGCTCTGGCCCGTCCTTGCGATGCGATGTGACACCCCTTGCATAAGGTGAGAAAACAGAAACCATAAACGTCTCGCTATGAAGAAAAAAAAAAAAGTATTTGAAAAGAATTCAGTAAAAAGAAAAAACGACAAGTAGTAAAAAAAACACTGATGGGGGGTATCGCCTCCCTTAACCTTATAACTTGAAATGAATACCGTTAAAATGGAAGAGGAAAGATAGTGAGAAAGGAAACAAGGATTGAAGGAAAAAAGATTTTTTTTAAACCCAAAGGAAATCCTCCGAAAAGACCTCGGAATAGCATGATTTGGTCTAGAAGCTGTAGATGTGTAGTGAGCTCGCTGATAGTGAAGAAATGAAATTACTTTTTGATTGTTGACTTTTGTATCCGTTATGGTTGATTGGGCTGGTTGTAAAAAACTAATATAAATAACCAACAGTTTTTGTTTGTTTGTTTGTTTGTATTTACCTTCTTCCCTGGCAAGTTTCCTATGCTTACAGTGTTTAAACGGGGCAATTGGATTCTTGTATAATACCCAATACCAATGTAGACTATTCTTTTTCCCGTCCTTTGAACTGAAGCAGTGATTAATTTATCATGGATCATAGGTATCCGATTGTTTAGTGCGTGCTAGTACAATGGTGATGAGTAGGTTCAGTGTGTCTGAACTTTTTCGTAACTCATAGTACCTGTTACCAGTGAATACAACTTTTTCAGCAACCTACATTATTCTCTGACAGCAGATTTCGACTGTTTTTTATGTTCTTAATAATCACGAATTTTAACTATTATCTTGTTTTGAAAACAGGTTTGTCAGCTGCTCGCACTCACTCCGTAGGATCCGTGCGCTGCTCCAGCTCCCCGGCACAGCGCTCCTCCCGGCGTCTTTCTCTAAAGATTATTATTTTCCCTTTCGCGCTCACTCCCTCCCTCCACCCTTCCCTATCTATCTCTTTCTCTTCCAGTGTGTCTTCTCTATGCTCTGTCCTGTTAGTCTGATCCTTAATCGGACTCTGCCCGTAGGCGCATGCACGACGTTCTCTCTCTCTCTCTCTCATCTCTCTCTCTCTCTCTCTCTCTCTCTCTCTCTCTCTTCTCTCTCTCTCTCTCTCTCTCACACACACACACACACAGCATGCACTTACGCACGCGCAAGCGCGAGCGCGTACACCAGGGTTATCATGACATGTTATACCATAAACATTACACAATAGTACATAATAAAGCATTAAAAAACACTACCACCCCAAAGGGAATGCACACTTCTTAGTTCATAGGCAATCAAATCTCTCTGTCTGTCTGTCAATGTAATCAATTTTGCAGAACAAATATGATGTGTGTTACCTGCTTGTCTGTGTGCAATGTATAATTGTGCATATGTATACGTGGAAATTAATGCTGACTCGGCGCGGCTCTTCGTCGCGCGCCGCTCGGCTGCTGCATTTTTTCCTCTATGTATGTTTACCGATCGTTGTAGGTTTCTAGACCCTTATGCGTAAGCTATATCATGCTAAAACATGAAGGGTTTATGGCCTCTATCACTATCACACTCATATCGCGATCGCGCGGGGTTTAACAAACCTTACAAGCATAATTTTTCATGGAGTTTGAGTCAAGCTAAAAATTATTGTCCCATGTTGGACGTGGGAAACCTCAAAGACTCAACAAATAGTTACTCCCTTTCTTCTCTGTTCTGACTTTCGGGTTTTGTTGAGTTATAGGCCTGTCCATTCGTGTTGTTATCCCCTCCAGCTCTTTTTGGTCTGCTCTTCGCGCTTCTTCTTGACAGTGCTGTAAAATGGTCCTTTGCAGGTCCTATGGTTCTTGTGACATGCCATTACAATTTAAGTTTACGCTTTTTCACGATCGTTAGAAGTTTTCATAGTGGCTCATAAGCGTTTGCAGCGCGATATGTTATGTCAGCTCTGCAGCCATGCCCTTATCTTGGTCTTTGTAGGAGATGCATCTGCGGTGTCTCGAATGCTTCATTCAAACGCTGTATACTCTCTCACAAATCTGGCAGTCAGGGTCATGATTCACAGTATACAGAAAATGGATCCTTGACATGGAGCGCATTTAAGTTGATCTAGGAGTTAAGTGAGCTATTTTATCTTCCAGTGGGTGTTATTTAGTTTGACGCGAGTGTTATTGTCTTGTGAGTCTGCATATACTTCTGGTCTTAAATCCATGGTCTGTAACAATGGCTCAGGGTACCTTGATTGCAACCACCCCATACCCCATTTTGAATGTTTCAGCTTCTGGTAATTATCCTCTACACTCACGCTATCAGTGATAATGCGTTGGTGTTCTTAGTCATCAGTTTAGTCTTCCCTGCACTTGATTTATGGTATGATTTGGAGGCCTTTATTCGGTGTGGTTCCTGTTAGGTGGCAAGTCTCTTTCGCGGCTGCGCTCGCGCGACGCATTGACTCTACTATGTCATCTGCAATCTCTGAGCGCTAGGTTTGTGTCGATTCTGCCACCCATGCTGGCTGATCACTTCAACTGATGTTCCTGTCAATCAGCATGATTCTCTCCAGGCAAGACTGTCGCGAAAAGAGTGGAAGTGAGAGTAGAAGCCACCTGCTTACTCCAACGTATTGTTCGATCAACCATTCGACAATGTTGTGTACTGTGTACACTTGCCACTGGAGGTCATCGTGTACAGCTGTTGGATGTGAGACATGATCGAGGTTTGCATTGATCTGTACGAAATTCATGGTTTGCCACAAAGTGATGCCACACCCTGTAACTGACCTCCTCCTACCCTCGACTAAATTTACTGGATAAAAGGTACTGTTGATGTTGACGGTTACCGCTCATAAGAGTATTCTGAGGTTGTGACTCTCATCCTGTTCAGTTGTGCTGCGCCCTGCCTCTGAACCCTGACCTATCCCGTTCACCGCACCGATGATGGTATTGTTGTCAAGGCTTAAGTTATTCATATTATTGCAGCACTGAGATCCATTGCAATAGTAGGTGGCATATGAGGGTGATTGCTGCGCCGTACATTATGGCACATTGTTGTAGATTTCCTTTTTGGGGCTAGCGGTGATGATGATTGATGTGTCCATGGCTCAGGTTGGCATATCTTTTAGTAAATCTGCCAAGATCTTGTTGCCGATTATTAGAAATGGGCTCGCTCGATTAATCGGTTCTCCTCAGCTTTGAACAACTCACGATGGAATGCTTGAAGCCCTGCTACTTCCTTTTTCGCGATTGACTGCTGTTTTCACTTAGAGATAGAGAGAGGATAGGGTGAACTGTCTGTGTCTTTGTTCTCTTCGCTGGCATTCATTAGGACTTACTGGATCTCCTGCGGTTCTATTGTTATACAGGTCGGAAGCAGTATTCTGTCACTCTTACAGAAATATCCTGGTCGTAAGTGAGACACTTCCCCATTTTTGTCTATGGATTGTTAATCCTTTCTCCCCCCACCTCTGGTTTTGTGCATAGTAGGTCTTAACGTGTATTTGACTTTATGCTATCTGTTTATTCATTGATGTTCTTTAATGTCTTGGCATGTTCACGAAACATTTCTCTTTGCCTGAGTCATGGAACTTCTGATTTTTGATTTGATGCCCTATATTGTATTTGACTCTTGATCTCGCTCCCTATTCATTTTTCTTTCTTCTAATCATCACTTTCACGCCCTCAAACCCACCTGTCGCCACATACGTTGCGAAGCCGCATCCTATTACGGCTCCCGTGATCAGCTATAGAGCGCGAGCGCACTCAGTAGAGCTATCACCTCCTGAGTCGGGTTTGCCAGAAGCTCCGCTTGTGTTTCAGTCATTGCTGTATTGAAAAACTATTATCAGTGGTTTCTATGTCTGATTTATAACTGTGATAGTGCTGCAAAACTTTCACCTATCCTTGCTTGAAAAATTATCTACTAACTACTGTTAGGGCTGCCTGACTCTGTCCTAACAGGCTCGGTACCTAATCTTCCGGCTCGCACTGATGTTGTTCAGCTTGTGGATTTTCTTTAGATGTAAGTGGCTCTCACGTTCTCATCAACACAGATTTATTGCTAGCTATACGCACACTTTGTCGTGTTACATGGTCAACTTCGTGTCTGTGCCAGTCTTGTTAACGTAAGACTCTGACCTAAACGTCTCTTTTCACCAATGATGTAGTCTATTTTGGTTGCGCGTCGGTGTTCTCCATTTGGGCATATGGCCATGTCATTTTCTGGATTTCTTGTGTGGGCCATAGCTGTATTTACTTGTGGAGGTGGTTGTCGGCTCTACTGGCAAACTCCAGGACGTCTCAAGTCCCTCAATCTTTCTTTTGATGGTTAGTACAATGCTGGCCCACAAATCGCTCTTCCAATTTCCTTTCCACTGAAATCTTCTCCTCCTGGCGTATTCCGTCACCTTGCACAACAAGTATGTCTTTTTTGGGAGTTTGATTTCTGAACTCTTTTGTTAGTGGCTAATAAAATTTTCTTCTTTTGGATTTCGTCGCGCCTTGCATTTAATATTCGTCCTGATGTCTAGGGGTGGATATGCTTGTACTACATCGTTATGTTAAGGGGGTTGCTCTCTGGTGGGATGGTAATAAGTCTGTGGATCACAGGCTGACAGCTCATGTACGGTGTTCACGGTGTTACATTTGTGATCGAGAAATATAGAGTCGTGGATTTCATGTTTCTACTGTTTTCCACTGTAGTATAAATTTGTGGTCTTCCGGGGTCGTTGTTGCGCCATGTTTTTACTCCTGACTTCGAAGTGCCAAGATGTGCCATTGATATCTGGACATTCATGTGTCAGTTCTTTCCACTCTGGCTGCAGCTCTTAGTGTCGCGTACATTCCATTGCTGCCATGTTGGTGTAATGTTTTGGCACGGATTTTGCTGTGTTCTTTACATCATGTAGCATACTTTCAGACTCTGTTGATGCGAACAGAAGGCGCGGTCTTGGTAACCCGGGAGACTGATCAGATACGGTATGGAGATCTGCTGTCTTCTTCATGGATGTGTCTGGGCACAATCAAACCTGGCGGAGCCCATCTCTCTCCAGGTCGGATTTTTTGTTTGGGTTTACTCCCCACATGTGGCAGGTGGTACTGGGTTACATGGTTACCAGTAGCAGAGGGAGTCTCTGACCTGACTTCCAAACTAAAATATGGATACAAAAAGAGACAATCTATCACACAAATAAAAAACACAGGCAAACGAACAGTGCAATATTCATACCCAGTTGTTGTGGCCATGCGCAACAAAGGGAGAACATGTTGATAATTTCCACCTGAGTTATGAACGACCTTTGTATTCGTCTGAAATACTGTGAGATCTCATGTTCATTCATGCATAGTCCTGAACCATGTTAAAGCAATACTGATGAATGCATTGAGACAGTACATAAACTATGTCCTTGTTGGGAATAATGGCATAGGGATCTGGGAAATTAAGGGCGGCAATTTGTAACATATCCTAGTCATCTTTACTCGCCGTCTGTCACTACGCTCTATAGAGATTTCTTAATTCCTTGAGATATGTCCAGTGGCTTTCTTGCCAGTGCATACCTGAAGCTGCTCTAGTCCTTTTGTTAATGTGTCTGCTGTGTTTGTGCGGATGATAATGACGACGATCGCAAGTGATCATGAAATCAAACTGTAATACACTTTTAAATTCATTCATTTGATATGGCGGAAGAAAGTTCGTTTCTTTTTCTTTTTTTCCAAGTGTTCTCTTCAATTGCTCAGAATTACGGATCTCTGCATCTTCAATGTCTTGCTGTGGGGTCTTCTCAGATAAATACTTTGTCAATCACAGGGAACATACAATATGTATTAATCTTCACACGTGGGAGTCACTGTGAGAAGAAGAAGAAAAACTAGGTATTTCCAAGTTTTGTTCAATTTCACATAACAGCCAAAGCACTAGATGCAGCTAATCAACAAATGAGACATAGAATTGCTGAAATAAGTTATCCTATATTTCAAAATATTCCACAAGTTCTCAATGGAAGGGTACAAATGTTCATATTCAAAAGATCACACATAACAAGGTGAAAATATAAGATGAGAAAAGAAATCTTGTTTTTAACCTTTTAAAAATGTCTTTTTTCATAATCTTCATGGGTTTTATTGCTTATTTCTGGCAATTTCCATTCTTTTCCTTCACTGTTTTTGCTTCTCAGGAAGATCTTACTTCCCTATCCTCTTTCGGCTGTGCATGTACCTAACTGGTCAAACCTATAAACTGGGTTGAAGGGCAGGAAAGCATTCTACACCTCATTACAACTAGTTCTCTTTGAATGATTTTTAGCTTAGACCCTCCCCTTTCAGCATTAGTTCTCTCCATCATGGTGTGATGAGCAATAGACAGAACAGTGGGGAGTGGTGGTGGAGGTGGGGCGGGAGGCAGGGGATGAAGCAAACTCAATGCAACTTTTTTGGAGGAGAAGGTAAACCTTAAAAAAGTGGGATTTAAATTTCATCATTATAACAATGTCTCTTATTTATAATAAACTCAACTACACTAGATTAATTACATATCAATATTTACTGATGTACTATTTTCTATAATCCTAAGTAATTGAACCCTTTAAAATTAACAAATCACTTTCCCATATATCCACATTGGTTCATGCATCTGCACTGATGCTGTAGATTCACTTCTTTCAGTAGTTATCCTCACTTCTTTTGTTATCAGCTATTGTCTGTTTTTATCACCAGGTTGTACTGACTATTCTCTCTTTTATTTGCATAATTTTGCATGCTGTTTTCATTTTGGTGACGCTATTGGTGTGTTGTTTATGATGCTGATTATGATGAATGATGATGATGTTGATGATGATGATAATGATGATGATGATTATTGATAGATGTGATGATGATGATGATGATGATGATGATATGCCGACGACGAACGACGACGGACGATGTTTGTTGTGATGTTTTTCAGCATGACGTGTGAGTTGTTCTGGTTTATATATATTTTGTTGATATTTAATGATAATAATTTTGTTGTATGTTTTCTTATTTAATGGCTTGAAATTTTCTATTCAGTTCTTGTTCCTGTATCTTGTCTTCATCTGATTGAGGGGCTTAATGACCGTCAGGAGAAGATAGTCGGAACAGAAGTTAAAAAAAGAAAAAAACAATTGACACACTGATTGTAAGATTAATTATAAAAACTCAAACAACAACTTCTTAACTAAAGATAAACACGCACACACACACACACAACACACACACACAACACAAACACACACAACACACACCACCTACAAAACACAACACTCTCTCTCTCTCCTTCTCTCTCTTCTTCCTCTCTCTCGTTAATCTCTCTTACTCTCCTCTTACTCTCTCTTCTCTCTCTTCTCTCTCTCTCTTCCCATATATTAGTCAACTAGGCTGTGAGCTTTGATAGCCCTGCGCATATCCTCTTTTCTTACTTCTTCTTCCTTCTTCTTTATTTCTTCTTCTTCTTCTCTCTTCTTCTTCTTCTTCTTCTTCTTCTTCCGCAATTCTTTTCTTCTTCAACAAATCTTCTTCTTCGCAATTTTTTTCTTCTTCTTCTTTTCTTCTTCTTCTTCTTCTCTTCTTCTTCTTCTTTCTTCGCAATTCTTCTTCTTGCAATTCTTCTTCGCCAATTCTACTTCACTTCGCAATTCTTCTCTCCTTCTTCTTCTTACTTCGCAATTTTTCATCTTCTTCTTCGCAATTCTTCTTTTCTTCATTTCTTCTTTTCTTCTTCTTCTTTTCCTTGCACTTCTTTTCTTCTTTCAACAATCTCTTCTTCTTCTTCTGCTTCATT
>CM054160.1:34938831-35076331 GCA_028751875.1 Rapana venosa | reverse complement strand
CTTCTTCGGCAATTCTTCTTCTTCGCAATTCTTCTTTTTTGCAATTCTTCTTCTTCGCATATCTTCTTATTCTTCGCATTTTTTTCTCTTCTTCTTCTTCTTCTTCGCAAATCTTCTTCTTTTTTCTTCTTCTCCTTCTTTTCTTCTTCTTCGCAATTCTTCTTCTTTCTTTTTATCTTTTTCGCGAATTCTTCTTCTCATCTTCTTCGCAATTCTTTTTTCTTTTTTTTCTTCTTTATCTTCTTTTCTTCTTCTTCTTTTCTTCTTCTTATTCTTCTTCTTCTTCTTCTTCTTCTTCTCGCAATTCTTTCTTCTTCTTTTCTTCTTCTTTGCAATTCTTCTCTTCGCAATTCTTCTTCTTCGCACATTCTTCTTCTTCTTCTTCTTCTTCTTCTCTCTTCTTCTTCTACTTCTTCTTCTTCTTCTTTTTCTTCTTCTTCTCTCTTTTTCTTCTTCTTTTCTTTCTTCTTTCTTCTTTTCTTCTTCTTCTTCTTCTTCTTCCCCTGTTCTTCTTCTTCTACTTCTTTCTTCTTCTTCTTCTTTTCTGCAATTCTTCTTCCTTCTTCCTTCTTCTTTTCTTCTTCTTCTTCTTCTTCTTTCTTCTTCTTTCTTCTTCTTCTTCTTCCTTCTTCTTCTTCTTTTCATCTTCTTCTTCACCATCTTTTCTTCTTCTTCGCATTCTTCTTCTTCGCAATTCTTCTTTTCTTCAACATTCATCTTCTTCTTGTTTTGTTTTTCTTGTTGTGTCTTGTTCTTCTTGTTCTTCTTGTTCTCTTTGTTCTTCTGTTCTTTGTCTTCTTCGTTTTCTTCTTCGCATTCTTCTTCTTCTTCGCAATTCTTCTACTTTCTTCTTCTTCTTCTTCTTCGCACTTCTTCGCAAATTCTCTTTCTTCGCTATTCTTCTTCTTCTCATTCTTCGCAATTCTTCTTTTCGCAAATTCTTCTTCTTAATTCTTCTTCTTCTTCGGCATTTCTTCTTTTCTTCTTCTTCTTCTTCTTCTTCTTCTTCTTTTTTCTTCTCCTTTTCTTCTTCTTCTTCTTCTACTTCTTCTTCTTCTATCTTCTTCTTTCTTCTGCAATCTTCTTCTTCTTCGCAATTATTCTTTTCTTCTTCTTCCTCTTCTTCTTTTTCTTCTTCTTCTTCGTCTTCTTCTTCTTCTTCATTCTTCTTCTTCTTCTTCTTCTTCTTCTTCTTCTTCTTCTTCTTCTTCTTCTTCTTCTTCTTCTTCTTCTCCTTCTCTTCTTCTTCTTTTCTTCTTCTTTCGCAATTCTTCTTTCTTCTTTTTTCTTCTTCTTCTTCGTCTTCTTCTTCTTCTTCTTCTTTTTCTTCTTGAACAATTCTTCTCGCAATTCGTCTTCTTCTTCTTCTTCGCAATTCTTCTTCTTCGCAATTCTTCTTTTTTTGCAATTCTTCTTCTTCGCATATCTTCTTCTTCTTCGCAATTTTTTTCTTCTCCTTCTTTTCTTCTTCGCAATTCTTTTCTTCTTCTTTTTTCTCCTTCTTCTTTCCTTCTTCTTCGCAATTCTTCTTCTTCTTTTTCTTACTTTTCGCAATTTTCTTCTTCTTCTTCTTCGCAAATTCTTCTTCTTCTTCTTCTTCTTCTTCTTCTTCTTCTTCTTCTTCTTCTTTCTTCTTCTTTTTGCATCTTTTTTCTTCTTCTTTGTATTCTTCTTCTCGCATTTCTTCTTTCTTCGCAATTCTTCTTCTTCTTTTTCTTCTTATTCTTCTTCTTCTTCTTCTTCTTCTTCTTCTTCTTCTTCTTCTTCTTCTTCTTCTTCTTCTCTTCTTCCTTCTTCTTTTTCTTTTTCTTCTTCTGTCTTCTTATCTTCTTTTTTTCTTTTTTCTTTTCTTCTTCTTCGTCTTCTTCTTCTTTTTCTTCTTCTTCTTTTCTTCTTCTTCTCGCTGTTCTTTTCTTCTTTTCTTCATTTTCTTCTTCTTTTCTTCTTCTTCTTCTTCTTCTTCTTCTTCTTCTTCTTTATTTTAGTTCTTCTTCTTCTTCTTCTTCTTCTTCTTTTTCTTCTTCTTTCTTTTCGCAATTCTTCTTCTTCTTCTTCTTCTTCTCTTTTCTTCTTCTTCTCCCTCTTCTTCTTCTTCTTCTTCTTCTTCTTTTTTTCTTCTTCTTCTTCCTTCTTCTTCTTCTTCTTCTTCTTCTTCTTCTTCCTTTTTTTCTTCTTCTTGCAATCTTCTTACTCGCAATTTTTCTTCTCTTTAACAATTTCTTCTTCTTCTTGTTCTTGTTTTTACTTGTTGTTCTTGTTATTTGTTCTCTTGTTCTTCTTGTTCTTCTTACTCCTATTCTTCTTCTTCTGCTCCTTCTTCTTCTTCTTCTTCTTCTTCTTCTTCTTTTCTGATTCTTCTTCTTCTTCTTCGCAATTCTATTCTTCTTTTTTTCTTCTCTTCTTTTCTCGCAATTCTTTTCTCTTCGTAATTCTTCTTTTTTCTTTTTTCTTTTCTATCCTCTCTTTCTTCTATCTCGCGCTCTTATTCTTCTTCTTCTTGCAATTCTGCATTCTTGCAATTGTTCATTCGCAATCTTCGCACATTTCTTTCTTGCAATTTCTTCTTCTTCTTCTTCTTCAGCAATTCTTCTTACGTTCGCATTATATCTTGCTTATTATTTCTCTCTTCTACTCAGCACATCTCTCTTCTTCTGTGTGTGTGGATGTGTTCCTCTATTCTTCGTCCTAATTCTTCTTCTTCATCTTCTTCTTCTTCTTCTTCTTCTTCTTCTTCTTCTTCTTTTTTTTCTTCTTAGTCACTTTTCTTTTTTTCCTTTTTTTCCTCTTCTTTTCTTCTTCTTATTCTTCTTCTTCTTCTTCTTCTCTTTTTCTTCTTCTTCTTCTTCTTCTTCTTCTTTCTTCTTCTTCTTTTCTTTTTCTTCTTCTTCTTTCTTCTTCTTCGAGTAGAGTTTGTGTTCTTTTTTATCTTAATCTTTTCTTTTTCTTCTTTTCTTCTTTTCGAATTTCTTCTTCATCTTCGAATTCTTCTTCTTTTCTTTCTTCTTTTCCTTTTCTTCTTACCTCCGTCTTATTTTCCATCTATCTTCTTAGCGCGCACTCCTTCTATCTTCTTCTTATTCTTTCTAATTTCTACAATATCCCGCATTCCTTCTTCTCTATTCCTTTTCTTCTTCTTTTTTCTTCCTTCTTCTTAGCTATCTACGCTCTCTTCATCATCTTCTTCTTCTTCTTTTTTTCTTCTTCTTCTTCTTCCTTCTTCTTCTTTCTTCTGTCTCCTCCCTTTTCTTCGTATTTCTCTCTTCTTTCTTCGCATAATCGAGTGCTTCTGTCTTCTTCTTCTTCTTCTTTCCTTCGCAATCTCTTCTTCTTCGCAAGTCTTCTTCTTCGCAATTCTTCTTCTTCTTCTTCTATCTTCTTCTTCTTCTTCTTCTCCTTCATATCATCATCCTACTCCTTAGGCACTCCTCCATCGGCACGGCAGTCATATTCATCATATTCATCATTCCACTCTTCCTCCAATCATCATATCATCATTCATTCAGCATCATAAAGATATTGGTTATATATCATTGGCTCCCTATCATCTCCAAATAATAGGTTTCAACTCTCTCATCATCTGCATTCAGCATCAGCATCAGCACAACGCTCTCTCTACTCTAATTCATCAGCTTTATATCTAATACACTCACATCGACTAGCACCTGCACCATATATCATATCTATATCTATCACATACTCTACTCTATATCATCATATATCTAACATCATCATTTCGTTTTCCACTATGCCCATCATTTATCCCACCATAATCATTCATCCCAGCACCGTATGAAAGCATCGTCCGACTCGCCATCATACATCACTGATATCGTTACTCTCAGAAACCCTCTTGTCGTCAGCTATTATCCATTAAGCTTCCTAATCATAATCAACGACTTCTTCACCATCACCTTTACCTTACATCATCGTCTAATCACACTAATCACATCTTAGTTTAGTTATCACCTTCTCTATACTCATCTTATCATCATCGTGAGATCTTCATTCTTGTCTTATTCTTTTCCCGTCATTATCATCACAACTCACTTTCGCACCTTCTTCATCTGCCACATTATATCATTGCCCTTATTCATCACTGACATTATCACATCTTGTCATCGCTAAGCATGCTTATCATCACTGCCATTATCAGTCAGTCTGCTGTTATCAGCACTGCTGATTAACTTCACTGCATTATCATCATGCTATTATCATCACCGCCTATTATAATCACTGCCCATATCATCACGGTTATTATCATCACTGCCATTATCCATTAGCAATCAATGCCTTATCATCTTCTGCCACTATCGGCATGCCATTTCAATCAAGGTATTATCGTCACTGCCATTATCATTATCATCCACTGCTATTATCATCTCTGCCATTATAACGTTTCCTCACTGCCCGATTATCATCACTTCCATTATCTCGTTTATCCTCACTGCAGAATTATTCATCATCCTTTCCATTACCATCACTGCATTATCTCACTGCCTTTATCACGTTCTTCAACTCCCTTCTGCTAATTATAATTCTCTGCCATTTATCGTTTTCATCAACTGTATTATCATAATGCACTTATCACGGTATCATTAGTGCTATTAATCATCACTGCCATTATAATCACTGCATCCAATCACTGCCGTTATCATAAAAATCCGTTATTCAACACACTGCCGTTTTATCACTGCAATTTTCATCACTGCTATTATCCGTTCTTTCTCTCTGCTTTTATCCTTACTGCCTCACTTTCTAGTTCAATCATCACTGCTCTCATTACTAATCACTGGACTTATAACCAATGCCATTTCACTGCGTTATCTTCTCTTGCGTTATACACTGCATGTTATCATCTCACTGCTCATTATCATCACTGCTTTATCCCTTATCCTCACTGCTATTATTAATCACTGCATTATCCGTTTTATCTCACTGCATATTACCATCACTGCCATTATAACAATGGGCCATAATCACTGCGTAATCTTCACTTCAGTTATACTGCCGTTATCTATCATGATACTATCATCGCTGCTATCTTCCGTTATCTCACTGCTCTTATCATCACTGCCTATTATTCGTTTATTTCACTGCTATTTATCACTGCCAATATACGATTACATCATTGTATTATCACTCACTGCGTTATCATCACCTGCCGTTATCATCACTGCCACGTTATTATCACTGCCATTATCATCACATGCCCATTATCATCACTGTCGTCTTACACTACCAGTTTTCTTTCACTGTATTATCACTCACTGCCGTTATCATCACTGTATTCTTCATCATGCGTTGTCATCACTGCCGTTTTATCACTGCCGTTAATCATCACTCGCCTATCAATCCAGTGGCCGTTATCATCATGCCGTTATCTTCACTGCCGTTATCACTGACGTTATTATCCTTGCATTATCCTACTGCAGTTATCATCACTTCCATATATCTATCACTGCTCATTGTCTTTCTATGACGTTATCACTGTCCGTTTATCCTTCTTTGCCTCTTCTTTAAATACATCACTGCATTTTATCAACTTCCAGTTATCATCATGCAATTATCATCACTGTCGCCTTTCATATCTGCGGTTTATCATCACTGCGTTATCACTTGCCGTTATCATCACAGCGTTATCATACTCTGCGTTAATAACTCACTTGCCCATTATCATCATGCCGGTATTCATGTCGTTATCTATCCATGCAGTACTGCATTAATCATCACTTCCGTTATCATCATGCCATTTATCACACTAAGCTAATTAAATATCACTGCCGTAAAAATATCCCAACTCTTTACTTGCATATTTCTGAAAGATGATTAATCTTTCCACCCCACTTACATAATTTATCATCATTATTGTCACTTTACGAATATCAGCTATTATCAATCCATAACCTCATTGATTAACACCATCTCCAATACCGTCATAGCTTTCAAACCTTTTTTCCAACAATAACCAGTTTAGATGTAGTAAGTAAGTTACCTGCTATATAAGAATCCCCACACCGCGCACACACCACATCTCATAATAGCTTCAAATTATTAACAGAATTAGTTTAAAACGTAGTTTCGGAGACATCGCGCACGCTCTGGCCCGTCCTTGCGATGCGATGTGACACCCCTTGCATAAGGTGAGAAAACAGAAACCATAAACGTCTCGCTATGAAGAAAAAAAAAAAAGTATTTGAAAAGAATTCAGTAAAAAGAAAAAACGACAAGTAGTAAAAAAAACACTGATGGGGGGTATCGCCTCCCTTAACCTTATAACTTGAAATGAATACCGTTAAAATGGAAGAGGAAAGATAGTGAGAAAGGAAACAAGGATTGAAGGAAAAAAGATTTTTTTTAAACCCAAAGGAAATCCTCCGAAAAGACCTCGGAATAGCATGATTTGGTCTAGAAGCTGTAGATGTGTAGTGAGCTCGCTGATAGTGAAGAAATGAAATTACTTTTTGATTGTTGACTTTTGTATCCGTTATGGTTGATTGGGCTGGTTGTAAAAAACTAATATAAATAACCAACAGTTTTTGTTTGTTTGTTTGTTTGTATTTACCTTCTTCCCTGGCAAGTTTCCTATGCTTACAGTGTTTAAACGGGGCAATTGGATTCTTGTATAATACCCAATACCAATGTAGACTATTCTTTTTCCCGTCCTTTGAACTGAAGCAGTGATTAATTTATCATGGATCATAGGTATCCGATTGTTTAGTGCGTGCTAGTACAATGGTGATGAGTAGGTTCAGTGTGTCTGAACTTTTTCGTAACTCATAGTACCTGTTACCAGTGAATACAACTTTTTCAGCAACCTACATTATTCTCTGACAGCAGATTTCGACTGTTTTTTATGTTCTTAATAATCACGAATTTTAACTATTATCTTGTTTTGAAAACAGGTTTGTCAGCTGCTCGCACTCACTCCGTAGGATCCGTGCGCTGCTCCAGCTCCCCGGCACAGCGCTCCTCCCGGCGTCTTTCTCTAAAGATTATTATTTTCCCTTTCGCGCTCACTCCCTCCCTCCACCCTTCCCTATCTATCTCTTTCTCTTCCAGTGTGTCTTCTCTATGCTCTGTCCTGTTAGTCTGATCCTTAAAAAGAAAAAGAAAAAAAAACGAGAGGTTAAGTGTTTGGAAAAAGGAAGAGGGAGAAGCTTAAACCAAAACCATCCTAAAAACAACAGAAATAAATACAGAGAAAACAAACTCTCTCTCTGTGTCTCTGGGGGGAGCTTCCGGATGTAAAAAAAATCGCTCTGTGTTTCAAGTGGAATATCTATGGTATGAGTGACAGCATTTTTCTAGTTTTTGGTTAGGTAGTGTATAGTGAAAGTGTGCAGCTGTTGGAAAGGTCAGTGGTTACTGCATTATTAACATTACAATAATTACATGAACTAAAGAAGGACGAATATTTTCTGTGTAACTCAGTGTGGCAGATTCCCGTGTTGGCAAGGTGGGAGTTGTTGCACTGTTTTATGGGGCTTGATTTATGCTGGTTGTAACCCATGCCATACAAAGAGCAGTCACAAGTTGGCTGGAGAGTGTGTGTGCACTGAAATAGACAAGATCAAGGTCAGTTAAACACAGGCACCAGAAATCATGCCACAAGATATGTGTGCAATGCCACAGAACTTTTTTCATTTTTTTGACTGGAGATTTCACCAGATGCAGCACAGCCTACAAATGCATGTGACGGGGATAAAGGCCAGCATGGATGAAAAGTTCCAGAGTCTTGAAAGCAGTTTATCCCACTTCTTTGCAGAATTCAGTCAGCTGAAAGAAATTGTTATGGTGAACACAGAAGACATTCAAGAACTGAGGGAAGAGAAAGCATCAATGATGGACAGGTGGAGAGAAAGCTAGAATCCACTGAACAGAATGCAAAGGCACTCAATCTTAGGTTCATTGGTGTTGATGAATATGGAAGGGAGGATGAACAAACTACCATGCAGGTTGTTGTGGACATCCTGAATGACCATTCCTCTTCACCCAACTGGCAGCATGATGACATTGCCAGGGCCTTTTGCATTGGCAGACCCCGTTCATACAGTGATGAACCAAGACCAATCCTCGTTCAATTCTGCGTTGGCTGGACAAAATGACAGCTCTGGGTGACCAAGACCTCTGAGAGAACCTGAGGGCTAGCGGTATCCGTGTTGCTGCCGACCTTACCACGCGACTGAGGGAAATGCTGGATTTCCACCAGGGCAGGGCAAGATTGCCTACTTCCATGGGGGAAAGCTGCATGTCAGGGTCAAGGAGCAGCCTGGTTCATGAATGAGCAGCCAGCGTCTCAAGCTCAAGCCAGAAACAGGAAGGGCTACTCCATGAATCTTAAGTCTGGACATTCAAATGGCTACCAATCTAAGCAAGACTTAATTTCTCCATATGCACATCAGTGGGACAGGCAAAGGCTGGACAATGTCGGAGAGGACAATGATGATACAGTACAGAGTCATTTCCACAACAGGACCAGCTCACCACAGCCATACAATCACTGGACACATGGCAAAGTGTACAGGCAATCAACTACAAGAATGGCCCAAGCAGCAGTGCAAGAGAAGCGAATGGACCTAGGGACCTGATCCACTCCAGGTCTGGCGAGCACAACAAGAATATGCCTGTACCTGTAGCCCCAGGAACGCATACCTATAGTGATGTGGTCAGGAAACATGGTCCAAATAAACAAAGCGTTTCGGATCACAGAACAATTGTGACTGTGAAGGACACCAGCAGCAGATCAAGTTCTAGAAATGCAAAGGTGACAGAAGGAAACTACAGACAGTCAAGTGGATCACAACGGGTCACCAGGGATAAGGGTGTGCGTGCACACTCTGAATATGTAGACAAACAACAACACAGTACGTTTCATGACACTGCTTACAAACAAACAAAAAACAATGTGGGCTATTGCTCAGACAAAGAATATGTGAGCAAGACTGACATAGAAGACAATGATAGCGACAAGGTTTTCACAAGTGACGATGAGGGTGTGTTGGCTGACAGTAGGGGTAACAAAGAGACTGAAGCAGAAGTGTTAAGTACAGTCATTTCTGCTGAACAGGCACTGACAGGTGGACTGAGTGAGGACCCTGCTGACCCAAAAGCTGCAGACAGTACAAAGTGAACAATCTTGACAGGACATCTCCAACAGGTCAGACGCATGGTGACAATGACATACGTGATGAACTGACTGTCATGACAGAGGACAGGCATGTGACATGGAAAAAGAAGACAATGACATGACCCCAAAACCTATGTCTACTCCCCGCAGCCCACGACCAAGATGAGCTGCATCTAGTTCACAGGTGAGTAGGCAGGCTCTGAAAAAAATGCTGTCAGATCCAGCAGTCAGAACAGCATTGTAGACTCTTTCAGGAACGTAGAGTCTAGTAACCATGCACAGGGCTAAAACAAATCCCCAAAGTTTGGGCTGCAACACAAAAAGAAAAGTTCCGCAGGCACAAATAAATAGGACATCGGCCAGGCCACTTTCCATAATGTTAAAGTTACTGGAGAAAAGACAGTGCCAGCATCATTTGTACATGTTGTAAATAAAGTTCTGTTAAATTCCTAAATTACAATGTTAATGTTTTATGGCAAAAATTATAAAATAACAATTTTATCAACTTTCTCAGTTCATATGATTTTGTATGTTTAACCAAAACATTTGTTGCTTCTGATTTTGACTCTGAATTATTCAGTGATTTCATTATTTTAAACATCCAAATCCAAGAAACTGTCACACCAAGGTCGTTATTCAGGTGGGGTTATTGTTCTGATTAGGAAAACATTTGGAAAATTTATTGAACATGTGAGCATTTTGGAATACCCAGCAAGGGGCTTTTGGCATTGAAGTATTGGATCAATGTTTGACAGACTTGTATGATATACATGGTGATTTTTCTATCCTCATTAATGGGGACTTAAATTGCAAGAACAGCTCATAACAATTATTCGTTCAATGGTGACAGTATTGATTTTGAAAACACAACAATACCTGCCAGTAATATGTACCCTAGAAATTCTCAAGAGAGTTCTATTAATAGTTTTGGAGAACAGCTGGTTGAATTTTGTAATATGTTTGATTGTATCATATTGCATGGTCTTAAATAAGCAGCTTTTGATGAAAGCTGACATATATTGGCTATTCCGGGGAAAGTACAATGGATTATTTTGTTGCATCTATTGAACGTTTTTGGTCAGTATCTGTCTTGTCATTAAGGGTTGAAAATATTGTTGAATCTGACCACTTGCCAATTGCTGTTAAGATAGAAGCTTCTGGAAATTGTACCACTTATCATGTTAAAACAAACTTACTTACTTAGGCCCATCACTCTCCTTGGAGCATAGGAAGCCGACAACAGTCCGCCAGAGTCCTCTGTCCTGTGCTATTCTCTCCAGCTGTCTCCAGGTATACCCCATCTTCTTGGTTTCTGCCTCAAGGTCACGTCGCCAGGTGTTTCTTGGCCTTCCTTTTTTTTGTTTTCCCTGGGGGTTCCATGATAGTGCCTGCCTTGTGATGTTGCTGGCTGGCGTTCTCAGGGTATGCCCGATCCATCGCCATCTCCTGCGCCAGATTTCATTCTCGGCTGGCAGCTGGTTGGTACGTTGCCACAGGTCTGCGTTGCTTATGGTGCCGGGCCAGTGGATCTGGAGGATTCGTCTCAGGCAGCAGTTGATGAAGGTCTGCACTTTCTTGATGGTGGTCTTTGTTGTCTTCCATGTCTCTGCTCCATACAGTAGGACTGACTTAACGTTGGAGTTGAACAGCCTGATCTTTGTGCGGGTCGACACCACCCTGGAGCTCCAGATGTTCTTCAGCTGCAAGTACGCTGCCCTCACCTTGCCAATTCTTGCTCTGACGTCTGCGTCTGTGCCGCCCTTGCATGTTAATGATGCTACCCAGGTACGTGAATGTCTCCACTTCTTCCAGCTCCTTCCCATTTAGTGTGACTGGGTCCTCACTCGCTGCGTTTATCTTGAGAATCTTGGCTTTGCCTTCATGGATCTTGAGACCAACTTATAATGAGGTGGCTGCTAGTTCTGTAGTCTTGCCCTGCATCTGTTGGTGGATGTGGGAAAGCAGGGCCAGGTCGTCTACAAAGTCGAGATCATCTAGCTGGTCCCACAGTGTCCACTGGATTCCATTTCTTCTGTATGCTGTTGATGTCTTCATGGTCCAATCGATCGCCAGGAGGAAGAGAAAAGGTGACAGGAGGACAGCCTTGTCTGACTCCAGTCTTCACCTCAAACTGTTTGTGAGTTGTCCTCCATGGACCACCCGGGAGGTCATTCTTTCGTAGGAGTTCTTAATCAAGTTGACCAGTTTGGTTGGCACTCCATGGTGGCGAAACAATTTCCAGAGGGTGTTGCGGTCCACACTGTCGAATGCTTTCTCATAATCAACAAAGTTGATGTATAAAGATGAGTTCCACTCTAAAGATTGCTCAACGATGATGCGCAAGGTGGCAATCTGATCTACGCATGATCTGTTCTGGCGGAAGCCGGCCTGCTGGTCTCGGAGGAGAGGGTCGACTACATTTTTCATTCTCTCGAGGAGGATCCTGTTAAAGACTTTTCCTGGCACCGACAGAAGTGTTATCCCTCTATAGTTGGCACAGTTGCTGAGGTCTCCTTTCTTGGGTAGCTTGATGAGGTAGCCCTCTTTCCAGTCTGATGGTACTTCCTCCTCTCTTCCCAAATCTTCCCAATGAGAGGGTACAGCATCTCTACCGTGGTCTCCAGGTCTGCCTTGAGTGCTTCTGCTGGGATGTTGTCCGTCCTGCTGCCTTGCCATTTCTCAGCATTTTGATGGCTTTCCTGATCTCCTCCCTGGTTGGTTGCTCACAGCTGATGTCTAGATCTCTATCAGCAGGGTCGATGTCCGGGGGGTTTGAAGGGATGGATCTGTTCAAAAGTTTCTCAAAAGTGCTCTGCCCATCTGATGGTGTTTCCTTTCTTGTCTTTGACTGGTCGCTCAGGCCTGCTGTACTTCCCTGAGAGTTTCTTAGTGGTGTGATACAGCAGCGTCATGTTGCTACTGGCTGCTGCCTTCTCGGCTTCCTCTGCCAGGCTGTCAATGTACTTGCACTAGTCTGTTCTTGCGCTCCTCTTGACTTCTCTGTTGGCTTCCGTGAAGTCTGCTTGTGCCTTGGCCTTTGCTGCTCTTGTCCGGCTGTTGTTTACTGCTGCTTTCTTCTGCTTTCTATTCTCATTCTTGTCCACTGTGACTGACGATATCCATTCCTTCTGTTACACCAACTTGTTACACTCTTGGGGCCCACTACTTCCTGACAAGTTGACGTCAGTGTCTCTTTCACTTTCTTCCACTGGCTCTCGGTGTCAGTCTCTTCTTCAAGCAGTTCTTGTAGTAGTTGGTACTTGCTGGTGAGGGACAGCTTGAATTCTTCATTTGTGCCTCTTTGTTGTTGCTTCCATCCTGTTCTTCTTCAGCTTTAGCTTCACCCTAGCTACCAAAAGGTGGTGGTCAGCTGCAACATCTGCTCCTTTTTTCACCCTTATATCCTGTAGAGATCTCCTGAATTTCTTGGCCATACAGATATGGTCGATCTGGTTCTCAGTCACATGATTTGGTGATACCCAGGTGGCCTTATGTACTCTTCTGTGGGGGAAAATGCTTCCACCGATTATCAGATTGTTGATAGCACAGAAGTCTGCAAATCTCTCGCTATTCTCATTCATCTCTCCTAATCCGTGTCTTCCCATCACTTCCTCGCATCCCGTGTTGTCTTGTCCGATCTTGGCATTGAAATCACCCATGAGGATGTTTATATCTTTTTCTGGGTACCTGGCAATGACGTTCTGCAGTCTGTCGTAGAATTGATCTTTGGCTTATTCATCGCCGTCATTAGTTGGCGCATAACACTGGATGATGTTCATCTTGATCTTCTTCTTAGTCCTGAAGGATGCTGCCATGATTCTTGATCCGTGTGCTTCCCATCCTATCAGGGCTCGCTGTGCAAGTCTTGACAACATGAGTGCTACGCCTTCTGTGTGTGGAGCGTTGTCTTCTTCGTGGCCTGAATAAAGCAGCATCTCTCCAGTGAGCAGCCTCCTTTGTCCTGACTGTGTCCAACGGGTCTCACTGATGCCAAGCAATGCGAGGTTGTAGCTTTTCATCTCTGCTGCTACTTGTGTTGTTTTTCCCGTCTCATACATGGTCCTCACATTCCATGTTCCGACGTTGATGGTCCTGGTCGATAAAAGGGGGGTCGGCCTTGTGGCTTCCGTAGACTCACGGCTTTCACCACACGCCGTCATACATCCTCTTGGCGAGGACCCGTCCTCTCCCAGGGCAGTAGTCTCTTGGTCTGTTGTTGGCGTTTCTGTAGCAAGCTTTGTTTTCACGGGGTGGGGTTGCTAGCCCCACGCCCAACCCTCCTTCTTTCTCATCCGGGCTTGGGACCGACCATGGCGGAGTTATGTTAAAACAAAATTAAACGAAAATGTTGTGTGCAAGAAATATATCTGGGATAAAGCACAGGAAAGTGGTTTCATAAAAACTTGGGAGGGCAAAGATATACAAAATATGTTAAAGATGGCTATGGAAAATCTAGACAGAGATGTAGATACTGCTATAGAAACATTTGCACAGTGTTTAAAAGACTCCAGTAAGTGTATGCTTACGACTGTTAGGTTAAACAAGGAAAAAAGGTCAGAATGGTTTGACAGTGAATGTAGTAAAGCAAAAAAAGAAACTAGAAAGACGTTAAGTCACTTTAGAAGAACCTGAAATGATTAAGACAGACAAGCATATGTCACAGCAAGGAAACAGTACAGACATCTATTAAAGACTAAAAGACAAGCTTTTCGAAAACAAACAGCCGAAACATTGGCAAAGGAAACCAGTAACACAGCATGCTTGTGGAATAAACTAAGAACAATGGGTTGTGCAAACAAGAAAAGAACTAGGAATAACATTTCTACAGAAGATTGGTTTCAACATTTCAAAAATGTTTTCGAGATGATTCAGAAGAAGAGGGAAGGGATACTGATGTTAATATTGGCATTTTAGATGAAACAGACCATGTTTTGAATCAACAGATAACAGAAGAAGAAGTAAGTAGAGTCATAAGAAGACTTAAGCATGGGAAAGCTAATGGGGTTGATGATATTTTAGCAGAAATGTTAAAAAGTGGTAGTAAAAAGGTTGTGCTCTTTCTAACAAAAATATTCAATGCTATTTTGGAAAAGGGAATCTAATCGTAGGAATGGTCGAAAGCCATAATCGTACTATTGCATAAAAAAGGAAATGTTAATAATGTAGACAACTATAGGGGAGTTTCTCTGTTAAGTGTTTTCTCTAAATGCTATACATTCCTACTGAATACACGGTTGTGTACACAGGATTTTAAAAAATACTCCACAGTTGACCAGATATTTACTCTATATGCAGCCATTCAGTGCTGCATGAACAAAAAGGTAGAAAACTGTAGATTTTAGAAAAGCTTTTGATTCCATTAGACATGATAAACTTTTACAGTGCACTCAAAGGTAGGGAGTGAAAGGTAAATTTCTGGCAGCAATAGTAGCTATGTATAAGTCATTAATATCTGGTATCCTTGCAAATTTTGAAATAAAGATGTTTGAAACACCAATCGGGGTAAGACAAGGGTGTGAACTCAGTCCTATATTATTTTCCATGTTTATAAATCAGTTAGCTAAACTTATCAATGACAACGGTAAATATGGAGTGCAGTTATATCCGGATATCATGGAACTACTTATCCTACTTTTTGCAGATGATGTGGCTTTGGTTTCAATGACACCATGTGGTCTCCAGAATCAGTTAAACATCCTAGAATCATTTTGTAAAAGTGTTAAACTAAATGTAAATATAGATAAAACTAAGATTATGGTATTTAGAAAAGGGGGATGTTAGGAAAACTTAAAAAATGGTTCTACAAAGGTAACAGACTGGAAGTTGGAATGATTATTGTTATTTAGGATATAATTTTACTACAAGGGTTAGTCCTAAAAGAGGGACATTGCATCTGACAACTAAAGGGAAAAAGGCAGTATAAAAGTTGAACAAGGTTTTTCAAATACTTTCTTCAAAATTTTTAATGCAAATATACAGCCAATATTGCTTTATGCCACTGAAATATGGGGATTAAACAGATTGGAACATATAGAAAAAGTCCATATGATGGCTTGTAAAAGGTTTCTGGGTTTCCAATTAAGACCCCTAACAGAATGGTATATGGAGACCTTGGCAGATATCTATTATATGTGAATTCCTATGTAGCCTATGTCAGATATTGGTGTAAACTGTTAGTAATGAATATTGAACGTTTACCTCAAAAAGCTTATAAAATGTTATTAGAATTAGACAACTATGGTAAACAATGTTGGATTTCAAAAGTAAGAGAAGTTTTATGCTCAACTGGCTTTAACATTGTTTGGCTTCAACAGGATGTTGGAGATGTAAAACTTTTCTTAGCCACATTCAAACAGAGGCTTGTCGATATTCAAGAATGGACAGGCACTATTAGAGATCGCGTCAGATACCAACCTTATCGATCATTTAAGACCATTTTTGAAAAAGAACAATACATTCTGGATGTTGATGTGTTTTGCTTTCGTGTTGCCATCACACAAGTAAGATTTAATGCTCTCCCTCGAAATAACAATATGCATCGTTATAGTGAATCGGTTCGTGACAAAAAGTGCCCATTTTGCAAAAATCAGATTGAAAATGAACAACATTTTATGTATATGTGCAGTGCATAATTATGACGATCTAAGAAAAAAATTCCTTAATGAAGATCTTGTTACTCTTCCTTTAAATGTACTGCACAGAGCCAAAAATGACACTCAGAGATACAGTTTATCTAGATATGTGTTTTATGCTACCAATCAAAGGACAAAGATGATATTGAAGTTCGGTCATTTGGATGTTTTTGCTATATTTCCCTGTCTTTGATTAAGTTTGTGTCTTCTTTGAATTTGAACTTTTCTTTTAAAGATAGAAGTGCTGCTGTAAAATGTCTGATCACTGTAAATGAGATATAATATCCAGTAATGGTTTTCTGTTACCAACGTTTATCAACGACAACTTTAATAACTTAAGATTTGTAAGGAGAACCTATGTTATCTAATGTTTTCCTATTTTTAAACCAGGTAGGATGTTGTAATGCTAAAATGCATGGTCAGTCTCGTTTAATGTAATCAACGTCACTGCAGGATTATTAGTCATTCTTTTTTTTTAAAAGATCGCTTTGACAACTTAGATTGTTAACAATAAGTTAGATTTATGTCACATGCTCATTATTCTCATGATGTCTCCTCTCCTTAGCTATGTTGTTGCCTGGTGATCGAAATGGAATGACTAAGTGTACATAGATACCAAAGGAAAACCCCTCAGTTGCTGACAGGGGAAGATGTGTAGGTACATAGGCGTGCAAATGTTTATCTGATTCAATTCTGTAGTAAGTTGTGTTTGTGAAATCGCTGTTCTTTTTCATTGTGCGAGGGGGCACTCTCACTCTCCTTTGATGTATTGTGGCCTAAGGCCGATGTACAATTTAATTATTTCAGAGTTAAGAGTCCTCTGTAGCTCTGACTCTCTGTGTCTCTGTGTCTCTCTTCTCTGTCTGTCTGTCTCTCTGTCTGTTCCCATTGTATTTACTGAACATAATCAGTCTTCCTATTAAGTTCTAAGTTAATGACCAGATTTCAGAAATAAGCATGATGTCACTATTTCCGTTTCCAGTCCCTACACTGAACCCTGAGGACAAGGACTGATGGGTGCTCTGCCCTTGCTTTCTGTTATTGACAACGTCCTTCACCTTGTTACTCTTGGAAAGTTTGGCACTCAAAAGTTGTTTTTTTAATCATTCTTTTACTTCGAGGATAATGGAACAAGCACTCATGTGCTTTTAAACAAAAAAAACAAACATCTAGTCTCTGTGTGTATGCAATTTTGAAAATATTGTCACCCCTTCCCACTGGCACACAATGGCCTACTCTTTCGAAAAGCGGAACGGGTTTTAACGTGTACGCTACATGTTCTGCATGCGTTCACACACGGGATCTCAGTTTATAGTCTCACCCGGACTTTTGGGGGAAGTGGGGTCAGCAGTAATGTTGTCTCCAGAGGAAAAATCCTCTTGAATACGATTCGAACCCAGGTCAGCAGATCACGAGCGCAATGCGCATCACTCTAGACACCATGCTATCCCGTCCCCATCTCGTCCATGTCTTCTGAACAGTTGTGCACATAATCATACACCCGATTTTGTTTTGCTGCCCTGTTAAATGAAATGATGAGAGGAGAGCACTAAAACAAGACAAAAATCCACAAAAATAAAGAAAGAGTGTTGAATAACATACACAGTAGGAATGCAGAAAATGGAAGGCAAAAACTAACAAAAAGAAGATAGAAAGGTACAAAGAAAAGAAGAAGAAAGAGAACAAAGCTGAAAAAAACTTGAAAAATGGTAAAAGAGTATAGAAAAAAGGAGAACAGGAAAGAAGAAAGAAAGAATTGCTAGAAATAGGGAAAAAAAAGAAATAATAGACAAGAAGAAACGGGCAACAATGCGGAAAAAGCAAGAAAACTTTCTCTCTGTCTCTGTGTCTGTCTCTCTGTCTCTTTCTCTGTGTCTGTCTGTCTCTCCGTCCATGTCTCTGTTCCCATCTCTCTCTGTGTGTCCCTCTGTCTCTGTCTGTCTCTCTTTCTCTCTGTAACTCTCTGTCTCTCTCTCTGCTTTTGAGGACAGGATGTAAAGAAAGGACATGAGTGCTTATTCATTATCGTTTAAATAAAACAATTTGATTTGATCTATTCTGATCTTTGTCTGTCTGTATGTCCGGTCGCATGTCTGTCTGTCTGTCTGTCTGTCTGTCTGTCTCCATGCCTGCCTGCCTGTTTGTCTGTCTGTGTGTCTGTCTCCCTCCCTCTCCCTCTCTTTTTCTCTCTCGCCACAGTCATCTATCCAGATACATTTTTCATTTCATTAACAGAAGGAAGAAACTGTTGTGTCAAAGTGTGACTGAAAATGGGTGTTAGGTTACCTGTGTTTACAGACGATTATTGTTCCTGAGTTGAAATATTGCTTCTGGACTTACACCAATTTTGATGTGTACCTACAACATTATTGATGCAGTATAGTTTCCATGTTTATCAAGCTCCAAACTTGTTCAAGACATGGCAATTGTAATCATGATCCACAAATTGGTTGTTGTTGCTTTTCATGTCTCATTACCAATTCCATGATACTAGTATGTTGGTGTTCCTCCCTTCGCAAACCCCGTGTATTGTGGCCTAAGGCTAATTTACAGAGTTAAGAGCTGTCTGTGTCTGTCTCTGTCTGTGTCTGTCTCTATCTGTCTGTCTGTGTCTGTCTGTGTCTGTCTGGCTGTGTCTGTCTGTCTGTGTTTGTCTGTCTGTGTCTGTCTGTCTGTCTGTGTTTGTCTGTCTGTATCTGTCTGTCTGTCTCTGTCTGTCTGTCTCTGTCTGTATGTCTGTCTCTGTCTGTATGTCTGTCTCTCCCCCCTCGCTCTTTCTCGCTGTTCCTGTCTTTCATCATTGTCTTTACTCCCCCATTCCACGACTTCCTATACCATAATAAACTCAGTGTTGTGTCCATTTCCAGGCTAGTAACACAACCTAAATCTTAGGATGACCCCCGCCCCCATGCATGCCACACACACACACACACACACACACACGCGGCGCGCCCCGCACACACACATACACACACACACACCGCGCGCGCACACGCACTACTAGACACATACACAGACACACAACAGCGCAGACAGACAGAGACAGACAAGACAGAGACAGAGAGACAGAAGAAGAAGAGAGAGAGAAGAGAGAGAGAGAGAGAGAGAGAGGAGAGAGAGAGAGAGAGAGAGAGAGGTCAGGACATCCTGGTGGTTAGAGCGTTGTACAATACGCTTGAGATCTGACGGTCCAGGTTCGAGCTATTTTGTTTAGCCACAACCGAGACGCCTGTTCAAGAGGATTTCCCCTCGAGTTAACGTCAGTGCCGAATCCATTCCCCGAAAGTCCTTTGGATGAGACCCCATGTGCGGACGCACGCAGAGCATCTTGTGCACATGTTCAAACCTGTTCTGCCTTTCGAAGGAATAGGCCAGTTGTGCCGATGGAAACGGCTAACAAAACCAAATGAACACATCATCATCATCAGTCCCATGACCTTGGCGGTCGTAGAGGAGACACGAAAGACGATGCCGTGGTAAGCCTCCTCCATCCATCTCGGTCCTCGGCTCTGCGCAGTAGTGCCGACTTATTCATCCTGGTCCATTCTCTGATGTTGTCCATCCATGACTTGTTCTGTCTTCCCCTCTTTCTGCCACCTTCGAGTGTTCCCTGCAGTACTGTTTTAGGCAGAGTGTTGTGGCGGGTGACGTGGCCGAACCATGTTAGCTTTTTCTTCTTGACGATGGTGAGAAGGGGGTTCCTGTGGACCTGCCAGCCGTGTAATTTTGGCTCTTGACAAATTCATTGGTCTTTCGTTCTCTCCAGGATATGCCCAGCAGTTGTCTATGGCATTTCTTTCAAATGACTTGATTCGCTTTGCTGTTTCAGCTGTTCCAGGTTTCACTTCCGTACAGCAGGATAGTCTGAATTAGGGCTTTGTAGAGCTATAGTTTGATTGGGAAACTGATCTCTTTACTTTTCCATATGGTGGTGAGTTTTGTCATAGAAGATGTTGCCATGGCTAGTCTGACTTTGATTTCTGTCGTCGATCGCCCATCCTTTGTGAGTGTAACGCCAAGGTATTTAAAAGCGTCTACCTCCTCCAGTTGCTGGCCGTTCATGTAAATTTTAGCAGTGGCGTTGCTAGCGCTGTTCACAAGTACTTTACTTTTCTCCGAGCTCACCTCCATCCCATATGCTCCAGCTCTGTTCTCAAGTCTGGTCGTAAGATCTTGCAGCTCTGTGTTACTTCCGCCCATGAGGTCAATGTCATCGGCAAACCGCAAGTTGTTGAGGGGTCTGCCGCCAATGGAGATGGTAGAGTGGAAGTCATGGAGGGTCTCTCTCATAATGTTTTCCAAGAACAGATTAAACAGGACTGAAGAAAGAAATGAACACAAGGATTGTATATAAAAAAGGACATGAGTGCGTTTGCCAATAAAACTAAGATTTAAACAGAGAGAGAGAGATAGAGAGAGAGAGACAGACAGAGAGAGAGACAGACAGAGACAGAGACAGAGAGAGAGATAGACAGACATACGGACAGACATGTAGGTTTCTGTCTTTTTCTCTGTTGTTCTTGTTTTCTCTGTGAAAGTGTGTGAGTGCGTGCATGCGTGCGTACGTGTGTTTTATTATATATTTTTTCTTTAGTCTATATCTATTTTAGTCTTATATTTCGAAGATTATGGAATAAGCACTCATGTGGTCTTTTTATATCTAGTCCCCGAATGTCAATTTTGTCATCCGTTCCCACTTTCACACAATGGCCTACTCTTCCAAAAAGCGGAACAGGTGCACAAGATACTCTGCGTGCGTTCGCACACAGGATCACGGATTAAAATCTCATCCGAAGGATGTGTGTGTGTTGGGGTGTGTGTGTGTGTGTGTGTGTGTGTGTGTGTGTGTGTGTGTGTGTGTGTGTGTGTGTGTGTGCGTGTGTGTGTGTGTAGCATGTGGGGTCATTCTACAATTTCAGGTTGTGTCATTGGAAATCGATAAGGCAACTGTGTTAAGTATTGCAGGATGGAGAAAGGGAAAGTGAGAGAGAGAGAGAGAATGAGAGTGAAGCAGAGAGAGACAGAAACAGACGGAGACAGACAGAGACATAGAGGGAGCGTATGCTTTGTTGTTGATCTTTTGTTATTTTTTACTTACTTTTCTTTGTCTGTTTTATGTTCTTTCTGCCGTTTCTGTCATGTATATTTATTTTTCTGTTCTCATTTCTATAGTCTTTTTTCTTTGACCTAGAACTTTGTTTCCTTGATGGTTAGGTTGTCTTTCAACTTCTTTCTCTGGAGTACTTTTGTTTTGTTATTTTGTAAGTACAGTTCAGCGTTAGTCCCATTCTACCTTTGCCTTTAACCTTTTTCCTATTTCCAATACTTTTTCCTCTCTGTTTCTTTCTCTTTTCTATTTCCTTCCTCTTTTTGTGTATTTTTCGTTCTTCCTTATTTTCTTTAGTTGTTTGTCTGTCTATTTTGTATGTTCCTATCATTCAATACACTTTTCGTTCTTCTTTTTCCTTTTGCTTTATTTCAGCACTCTCTCCACTTTTTCCTTTTTTAATAGACAACAAAACAGTTCTGATTGTAGATTATGTACAAGCTTTTCAGAAAAAAAACAACCCTGTAAGTTCCAAACTCTCCAAGAAAGGAAGGTGAAGAAAGTTGTCAATAACAGGAAGAAGGGGCAGAGCACCCTTCAGTCCTTGTCATCAGAGTTCTCTGAACAAACTGAGAACGGGAAAAGAGCAGGAGAAGAAGAGAGAGAAGTGCAAAGTGTGTGTGTGTGTGTGTGTGTGTGGGTATGTGTATGTGTAGCATGGTGTGGTGTGGTGTGGTGTTGTATTGTAGTGTGGTGTGGTGTGGTGCTGTATTGTGTTGTGTTGTGTTGTTTTGTGTTTGTGTTGTTGTGTGCAGTCGTATCGTGTCGTATTGTGGTCTTTTTGTGCTCGTCTTTCTTTCGGTCCTGCATTATTTCGAAATGCCATTTCCCTTCCCATCCTGAATATTGCACTCAGCCTCCATGTCGTTTTCTCTGCCTGTTTCTTCGTCTTCAACTTTGCACTGTTCCCTGTGAAACAGTCTTGGCCAGTCCAAATGTTCGTGTGACCGTATGGGCACGTACCACTTCAGTTTGCGGTTTTTTTCCACTGAAGTCAGGAGCTCTTCATATAGCCCCATGGCGTTTTCCATTCTAGTTTCCACGTCGTCATTAGTCAGTAATGTAGGAGATGCCAATAAATTTGCGTAAGCATCTCATCTCCATTGCCCGTCTCCTTCTTTCAATGTGTGCTGTTACGATCCCCGTTTCACATGCATAAAACATATGGACATGATCTTGGAACGCATCAGTCTGATATTATTTTATCTTATTTATCTATTCTTTTAATATCGAGGATAATGGAATGAGCACTCGTGCTTTTTACATCTAGTCCCCGTGTGTATGCGGTTTTATAAATGCTGTCATCTGTACCCATCGGCACACAATGGCCTGCTCTTTCGAAAAGCGGAACAGGATTTAAAGTGTGCGCAAGATGTTCTGCGTGCACTCGCATACGGGGCCTCGGTTTATAGTCTCATCCGAAGGACTTTTAGGGAGAGTGGAGTCTGCACTGATACTCCAGGGGAAAATTCTCTTGAAAATGATTCGAACCCGGGTCGTCAGATTGCGAACGGAATGTTTTATCTTGAAGCCGATAGCGGTGTTCTTGTTGTTCCAAAGAACTTTTAGGTTGGTCATTGCCGCTGTGGTCTGGATTATCCTTGAGAGGATTTCAGGTTTTGACCCTTCATCCTATGCTATAGCTTCCAGTTATTTAAAGCTATGGACGGTATTAATTTTCTTGTTGTTTATAACAATGTCTGTGCTGATGCCATTGGCTTGTCTCTGTTCTTAACTGATTGCCATATGCCAAAGAGGCTTCATCAAGATGTTATCTATTTTATTTATAATTTATTCTTTTATTTCAAGGATAATGGAATAAGCAATCGTGTGCTTTTTTATAACTAGTCCCCGTGTGTATGCGGTTTTGTAGGTGTTGTCATCCGTTCCCACCGGCTCACAATGTCCTACTCTTCCGAAAAGCGGAACGGGTTTTAACGTGTGTTCAGCGTGTGGTCGCACACGGGACCTCGGTTTATAGTCTCAATCCGAAGGACTTTTGGGGAGAGTAGAGTCGGCACTGATGTTAACTCCAAAGGAAAATTCCTCTTGAACGAGGTTAGAACTCGAGTCAGTAGATCACGAATGCATCACTCTAACCACCAGGCTTTCCCGTCCCCCTTGATGATTTACCAACGATTTTGTTGGCTGTTTTAGTCAAAGCAGTGTTGAAGCTGTTGATCAAGGTATCTTACTTCGGTGTCCTGGTTGTTGAGAACGAGGAGTGGGGCAAGTTTTTCTCCTATCGTTGCTTTGAAATTTTTCTACTATGTTTGGGTCTTTGAGCTTTTCAAGATTGAACTTGGTCCTTAATTGCCATGTTTCTTAATCGTCTTGAGGCAGAGTCTGAAAGTCATCATCATACACAAGTCATGGTCGTATCCTTTGCTGGCTCATGGAAAGCTCCTGGTCTTTGAAATAGCAACACTTGATTGGAAGCGACGTGTGACCATAGTGTGGTCAATTTGATTATTGTGATCTCCTCCTGGGCTGTGCAATGTCCAGCATGTAGATGGTTTGTGTGGACCAGATGTGATCATCATTTTCAGGTTCTTAATTGCAAACTCTAGAAGCCTCGATCCTCTTTCAATGGTCTCATGGTTGCTGTATTTGTCACATATGCTATCTTCACATTCCAATCGCCCTGTAGTACAATGATGTCTTTTTTGGCGTGTGGTCCATGGCCTCTTACAGGGGTGTAGGGGATCTGATGGGGGAGTACCTATGATGTCTGGCTGCTGCACTCGGGCATCAGTGTTCCTCGTCCATCTCCTCAGTCTCTCACGTGATGGCTCCAAGCGCCACACCTAGGGACCTGGCCTCTGCAGGCATGCTCAACCACGTGAGGGGGTGATGTTAACATGGCATCAGGTTACCGGCGAAGGCGGATGATGATCCCTAAAGAACTCAACGGAATGGAGGTAGAAAGTATGCGAGTGATAAACCAAAATCATTACGTGCAGAACCAATATTGGCACCTGGAATGCGAGATCGCTGAGAGTACCAGGAAAACTGGAAGAACTGACTCGTGAACTGAAAGAATACAGATGGAACATCCTTGGACTCTGTGAGATCCGCTGGAAAACTTAAGAGAAACCTCTACCCCTGAAGGTCACATACTCTACTGTAGTCACAGTGAAGACAAGCATGAACATGGAGTTGGATTTCTCATCCACACAAACACTGCGAATGCCATCATGAAATGCCGTCCATTCTCTTGCCGACACATCACCATCCTCCGTCTGAGGGCAGTACTTCATACTGTTCGGTTGAGTAGCGTTGTTTTGTTTTTTTAAAGGACAGTCTTTGTCCATTGCTTGCATTACATCACACACACACACACACACACACACACACACACACACACACACACACACACACACACACACACACACACACACACAAACACACACATACACACACACACACACACACACACACACACACACACACACACACACACACACACACACACACACAACTTACCCTTACTTACTCTCACCCAGAGACTTGCATAAAATGGAGTCAGAACCAAATTTACTTTCAGAAGGAAAATTCCTTTTAAGAGCCGGAGAGTTGCTCAGTGGTGACTTGAATCTTTCCCTTTAAGTTAGTGGAGATCACTGGGTCTGTACTGTGACCAGTGAGCTAATCCTCCCCCCCCCCCTCCCCCCCCCCCCCCCCCCAATGAAGTGAATCTGCTAAACAGACCTTCATTATTCTACACAGTATCACTTTTGCGGACAACAAAGAACGTAACTGAAAGCCCCACATTATTTGGAACAAGACATTTTGAGGTCAGATGCTGACTCGCCGACCTGAGTCTTGCAGAGAGGCAGAGCTACACAGAGACAGACGTAGACTATGGCTGTACAGACAGTGATGGAAAGACACTGACACAAAGACGAACAAAGAGACAGAGCATAGCAAAGACAGATGAGCAAACACACCAGGGCTGCAGGAAAATCCTATTATATTACCATTGCTTTAAGCCAAGAAAATGGGTGTGCCCTCTCAGCCTCTGCACACCTTCCCGTGTTATTCAGGAAAGAAGCCGCTACAACTGGCTCAGTTCAGTCCTCATCCTTTACGGCACTATTCAGACTGTGCTGGAAACTCGAACACACACACACACACACACACACACACACACACACACACACACACACACACACACACACACACACACACACACACACACACACACATTCACACACTCATACACACTCACATTCTTAAAACCAAAAAAACCCTCAGCTTCAGATAAAAAGACTAGAGCAGCTTTATTCAATATTGTAAATCTAGTGCTGTCCCTCAGCAAACAGTTTCTTAATCTGATAACAGCAGAGTGCTGTTGCAACTTCCACAAAAGAACAGGCAGTATGCTTACCTGCATTGGGCCTCTTTTCCTCTTTCTTTCTTAAGATTGCACGAGAACTGAACATAAATTCTAAAATAAATGTTTAACTTCAACACGATGAATTAGAGCTACCCGTAAAAGAGAAGATGCGTTAATGTAGAACAGGAGATGCGTTAGTGTAAAAAAAAAAGGAGATGCGTTAATGTAAAAGCGGAGATGCGTTAATGTAAAAGCGGAGATGCGTTAATGTCCTTCGGATGAGACTATAAACCGAGGCCCCGTGTGCGAACGCATGCAGAACATCTTGCGCACACGTTAAGTCCTGTTCCGCTTTTCGAAAGAGTAGGCCATTGTGTGCCGGTGGGAACAGATGACAAAATTTACAAAACCGCATACACACGGGAACTGGATGTATAAAAGGCCCCCAAAAAGCACATGAGTTCTTATTCCATTATCCTCGATATATATATTTTTTTAAATTGTCATCTGAGCGCATTGATTTGTTGCTTTACAATATTCAACGCTATATAAATTCCATACATTCTTCTTCTTCTTCTTCGTCTTCGTCTTCGTCTTCATTTTCTTCTTCTTCTTATTAATAATGTAAAACAGAAGATGCGTTAATGTAAAACAGAAGATGCGTTAATGTAAAAGAGGAGATGCGTCAATGTAAAAGAGGAGATGCGTTAATGTAAAAGCGGAGATGCGTTAATGTAAAAGCGGAGATGCGTTAATGTAAAAGACGGAGATGCGTTAATGTAAAAGAGGAGATGCGTTAATGTAAAAGCGGAGATGCGTTAATGTAAAAGCGGAGATGCGTTAATTTTTAAAAGGGAGATGCTTTAAATGTAAAAAGCGGAGAGATGCGTTAATGTAAAAGCGGAGGTTGCGTTAACGTAAAGCGGAGATGCTTTTAATGTAAAAGAGGAATGCGTTAAGTAAAAGGGGAGATGCTTTAAATTAAAGCGGAGTGCGTTAATGTAAAAGGGGAGATGCGTTAGGGTAAAATAGGGATGCGTTAAACGAGCGTTTTTGCAAAGCAAAGTCAAAGCATGACTTGCTTTTGAAGAGCTTTTATTATTTTCCTCATAAGGGACAGGCATACAGACTGGAAACCGACAACCAACGACAGATAAAACATACAGACAGGCAGACAGACTGGAACGACAAACCATAGACAGATAAAAACTTTACAGACAGGCGACAGACATGGAAACCGACAAACCATAGACAGATAAAAACTACAGCCAGGTTACGACTTGGAACCCGCCAAACCAACGACAGATAAAAAATACAGACAGCAGACAGACATGGAACGAAAAACCCAAAGCAGTAAAAACATCAGCAGGCGACAGACATGGAAACCGCAAAACAACAGACAGATAAAAATAACAGACAGGCAGACAGACATGAAACCGACAAACCAAACAGACAGATAAAAAACATACAGACAGGCAGCAGACATGGAAACCGGAAAAACCCAAATAGAAGATAAAAACATACAGGACAGGCAACAGAATGGAAACGACAACCAACGACAGATAAAAATTTACAGACAGGCAGACGGGACAGGAATAAGGGAGAACAGGAATTGTTCATATTTTTTTTTTAAAGCTACACTTTTTCAAAAAAAGATTGCAATTGTCAACCGACATATGTTGATACGCTGTAACTATCCCCAAAACATAGGGAAAATATAGCATGGGTTTTACTCATAAGGCATAAATCGTACTCTAAATGTATGAGCAACATACAGGAGAGAAGGAGAGAGAGGGGGAAAAGGGAGAGGAGTGGAGAAGAGAGAGAGAGGGGAGAGAGAGGAGAGAGATAGGAGAGAGAAGGGCAGACAGAGGACAGAGAGAGAGGAGGAAATATATATAAAGTAAAGGTAAAAGGTTTTTCCACAATCTATATAAGGCGTAGGGGAGCGAGGGTCAGAGGCCTTGTTCTCTGGGGCCAGATATTTGGGCGGCGGCCATTCCTATCCTTGTGCTTTACATTCCTGCCTAAAGAGGGCAGGTACCATTTACAGCTGGGTAAATGGGGATTGTTTTGAAGCAAGGCGTGAAAACGGTCACCATCCAGTGGTAACCAGCTCGATGTGTTAACTTGGCGGGGGAAAAGCAAAGCGTCCGACCATGAGGCTATCCTCAAAATATATTTTACTTCCACAAAGAAACAGGCATTATGCTTCCCTGCATTGGCCTCTTTCTCTTCTTCTTAAAGATTGCAGGGAAAACTGAACATAATACACACACCAACACACACACCAACACACTACACCCCTCACACACACACACACCAAAACACACAACACACACAAAAAACACAATCACCACAAACACACACAACACAAAACACACAAACAAACACACAACACACACACAACGTTACCTACCACCTACTACACTATCTATCATTTTATCTATTATATATCTATGGGGACGGGATAGTCAGTGGTTAGAGCACTCGCTTTCCCAAGCCAAGTAAGCAGCGTCGAGCGGGGTACCACTTGGTATGGGGACCGTTTGGGGCCTTGGCTTCAGACAGCCCAGTTCACCAGCGTAAAGGGTAACCTTTGCCTCTTTAGGGTACAGTGGAAGGTAAAGCCAGCGAGGGAAGGAGATGTTGGCGCCGCCCTCAATATGCTGGCGCCTTGAGAAGTGAGGTTTTGGAGCCTCGCCCCCATGAACTTATAGGTTATAGGACACTGTACCTTTTATGTATGAAATGCATGGATGTTGATGTATGTTGTTGTCGTTTTTCTTATCAATCTATCGAAACCCACGATAGTAGATGATAGATAGAAGACAGAGGGAAAGACGGAAATATGAGAGGGCATGCCTGAAATACATAAATAGAAATGATTAAAGACCAAATAAGACAACCCATGACAAGCGGCCCAAAGGGTAAGACGAAGCAAAGAGACAGAGGGGAAGGAGAGCATAAAAAACTTTTAAAAAAAGACAGTGGCATACACATCAGGTCTAAGGAAAATCCTATTACCATTGATTTTAGCAATAAATGGATTGGGCCTCACATTCTTTATATACTTCCTCCATATTCAGGAAAAATGCAGTGAGAAGGTTTCGGGAAGACACTAGAATTGGCCCCGGTTCATGATTCATACGGGCAAATTCAGGACGTGCTGGGAAATTTTGGGCAGGAGAAAGAAATGGGGCAAAAATTTGACTGTCTGTTGCTATCGGGAAAATGAGAATTTTTTTTTAATGATTAAGTGTCATTTATATGCAACACACTGAAATGTGGTGCAGAAAGTAAACAACTTTGCTAATGCGTGGTTTGTGGGGATTTTAGAAAGTAAAGGGTCGGATTTGTATGGTTCTTTATTGTTTTATCTCTGGTCTCTGTGTCTGATTAATTTGTCCTTCTTGCTTTTTGCTCTACATGTCTGTCGCTGCCTGCCTGCTCCGGGCTGTCGGCTGTTGCGTTGCTGTCTGTCTGTTGCCCTTGTCCTCCCGAGTTTGGATACTCTTCTCTCCCTCTGTAATCCCCAAACCTTTCTCTATCTCACAATACACGCACAACAACACACACACACAAATACACACATGCACACACAACACATGAATCCCCGCCCCCCCCCCCCCCCCCCCCCCCACACACACACAAACACACTTTACTCGTTGATTCATATTTAGTGGAAGGTTGTGAACTGAGAACTAACTTCACAAACACATACCCCACCGCACACGTACACACACACACCCCACACACACACAAACACACACACACACACACACATAAAACACCCCACCACACACCACCACACCCACACCAAATATCACCAAATATAGCAAAAATATAAAATGTTTGTGAGTTGAGAAAATTACTAGCATCCATATAATTTTTGAATTTAAGAGTCTAAAACCATTCTTACCTACTTTTTCAGAGAAATCCTTGGAAAAGATATTCAAAAAGTTTAATTTGGCGTTTCGTGTAATAAACTCTTTAATGAACAGTCATATAGGACATTTGTTATATATTTTAAAGTCATATTTGCATTTGTTATGTATTTGTTATAATGTGCAAAATGCACACTATAACTTGAAATTGAACCCCCCTTCCCCCTTTCTTTTGTAGGCGAACGTGTTTGGCTGGTTAAACTTCATGGTTTTGTTGACTTAAAGACGGATTAAGGCTTCCTTGTAAGTGAGGAGAGTGTCCGTGCACTGTCTGAGCAACTCTTGTCCATTCCTATACATCTAGCCAGTTAGCATTGTGGCATGGGGTCTTTGTAAAGAAAAGAGCCCCAGAGTCTGCTCCTTCCCCATCCCCTTGTGACCCTTGTCTCAAGTGGCCAGCTCTGTGGGGTGGAGAAGTGTAAGTTAAAGCATTGTACTCCAGTTGTTTGTACCGCGTCACCAAGAGGTGGGGCAGGGTCACGTTGGAATTTCCTCGGTCTCTTGTTGAAGGCTGCCCTGAGATGATGTCAACCATCGCTAAGTAGATGTGGCTCACCATGTCCCAAGGAATAGGTTGGTCACCTGGAGCCAATTAAAGCTATCATAGTCGCCAAACTGTCTGATAGTGGCTTTGCAGTTGGAGTAGGGCAGTCTGGCGTAAACATTCAATGTGATTAAAGATGGTGGTTCGAAAAAATTCATTTCCCCCTCTTCTTCAACCCCCCCCCCCTCTTCATTCATTCCCTTCCTCCCCCCCCCCCCCCCCCCCCACCATCCCATTCCTCTTTTGTGGTGTAGCTTGCTATTGGAAGATCTTCTTAGTTTCTAAAAATTACTTGTTTGTCAGCTGATTCCAAGACATATTTAGGATTGGATAGTTCAGTTTGCAGGCAGGTCCATTGGTCAGTGGGAATCGTAGCCCTGCCACTAAAGTGTAATAGAACAGGTGTGTGGTGTCGAAGTCATTCTCTTTGCTTCTGGTGACAAGTCAGTAGTGAGTTTTATTCTTCAAATAGAGGGGTTGTTGACTAAAGTTCTACAAGATGATTTTTAGGGAAAAAAGCAGTGTTTTCTGTTAAGCTGTGTGAGATTCTCTTCTTTTACTGATGTTGCGTGGTTGTTGATTATAGAGATTTATTTATGAAAAGGGTGCAGGATTTTAAAGGGCGTGCTGTCAACAGTAAACCCGTGAGGTTGTGGGTTCGTTTCCCAGCCTCGCCCTTTCTTCCCAGTTTGACAAAAAAATCGAACAAAATGTAAAAGTCCTTTGGATGAATATAAAACGAGGCCCCGTGTGCGAACGCATGCAGAACATCTTGCGCACACGTTAAGTCCTGTTCCTTTTCGAAGAGTAGGCCATTGTGTGCCGGTGGAAACAGATGACAACATTGACAAAACCGGATACACACGGGGACTGGATGTAAAAAAGCACATGAGTGCTTATTCCATTATCCTCGATATAAAAATTTTTAAAAGTCATCTGAGCGCTTTGATTTGTTGCTTTACAAGATTCAGCGCTATAAAAATTCCATACATTATTATTAGTAGTATTAGTATTAGTATTATTAGTATTACTATTATTATTATTATTATTATTGTTATTATTATTATTATTATTATTATTATTATTATTTATTAATGCTAAAGCTGATTTTATATAGTGTTTGGGACTAAACTGAGAGTAAGTCAAGTAGTACATTCCACGCTGTGTGTATTAATTGAATTTGATTTATAATAACTATTGATTGATTAGTTGATCTGGTTCAATGAAAGTGTGTGTAGTTGCTTTTCACATAAAAGAGTTGGCTAAAGTCGTGAGATTTGTGATGATAAAGAATAATGTGATCGTGGATTTATTCTAATTTATATGGTTCAATGTTCTCCTTAAAGTGGAATCTCATGAGTACCTAATCAATATTTGATATATGTGCTACATTGAGATGAAGTTTATAAATCGCATTGATCATAGGAAAAATAATGTGTATTGATAACAAAGTTGTTGGGGTAAAGGAGTATGAAATGAAGTGAATGTTAAAGAGTTTCAGCTTGACGTTGGGCTAGGACTGAGTGTGGTAACAAGACTAGGCTGGTAGCAAACTAGCGCTGTGGAATTCGATTTAAATTGTTTGGTTTGGACTTTGTGTGTTATGTGTGGTCAGTATTTGCGTTAATAATTTCGTATTGACTTCCGTGAACTCCAGATTTATGCTTGTTCTGTCTCTGCTCTCCTCGGTCTCTGTCTCTGTCTTCTATCTCTTTTTGTTTGCCCGTCTGTTGTTCTCTTTCTGTTGTTATCTTCTCATTCTCTCTCTTCTCTCCTCTCCCTCCCCACCTCTCTCTTGGTGTCTCATATCAAGAGTTTTGATAGGGACCAAAGTTATAAAGAGATCTGAGAATTTGACTAAGTTTGTTGGGGATTATTAAGATGTCCTTGAGAATCAGGGAAGCGTTTCTAGTTAATGTGGTCTTTGTTTTTTAATTTAGAAATTTTATACTCTATGATTCGCTATGATTACCTTGGTGTCTTTGGGATGGGTGATGAAAGGAATTTGGTTTGGTTTTCTTACATCGGCTAGCGACTATTCCAAATTTGTTTGTGTGCCTTTCATGATTATGTACTTGGTTAATATGGTAGAGTAGTTCCTTGATTTGATGTTTGTTCCGGGGTGTGTTCTTTGGTAGATGAAATTTAAAATGTTCACCATCTGCGTGGCCTCAAAATTCTTGGTGCCAGTGTCCCAACATTCCCCTTTCCCGAACCTTGCACCTATTCATATTAGTTGTTTTTCATTGCTAGCCTTTTCTGTGTATGCTACGATACTTAGCAACATATAGCCTTTCACTACAAACCCCAACATAATGCGCCCTCCTTCTCGTCTATATCACTTTAAGTTACAGGGCTAAATCAAAAAAACAACAACAAAAACCAGGTAGGTGGCACAGAGAAGAAGTTCAGAAGGACCAATGATGGCACAGATGGACTGGCCTCAGCTGGACTGTTGACGAACCCGGACAAAGGTTGTGGGAAGGTGTCAGCTCTAGTTTTAGACGATTGCAAAAGGTTAGGAGATTCCAAATTTTAAATATCCCTTTACTCTTGTTTTCCCTTTTTTCAAATACCAGTTTGATGTTATTGTGTTTTGCTGTAAGTCAGGACAATAGCTGTGTCAAATTTGTTTTCGTTTTGTTTTTGGAGGGGGAGAGAGAGGAGAGAGAGGGAGGAGAGAGAGCGGAGAGGAGAGATGAGGAGGGGAGAGAGAGAGAGAGAGAAGAGGGAAGCATTTTATTGAGGGAAAAAATACGCCAAAGTGATGACCATTTTTTTCATGCAGCTCTCAGTCACAGAAAATTATATGTACAAAACAAACCACAATAACAACTTAACCATGATTTTAAAGAAGTCAAAATTTCCTGTATCCTCAATACAATGCTGTAAAATAGATGTTGTTAAAGAAAATAATGGAAGGAATTGGGAAAAACAATAAACATTTTTACAAAATTTGACATCATTCCAAAAATAAGACGAAAAAAAGAATTCCTAAAAGACAATACAAATAGGGGACAAAAAAGTGACAAAATTAAAAGAAAAAAAATACAAAACAATGTTACCAGGATGGAGGAGAGAAGAGAGAGAGATGAGAGAGAGAAAAGAGAGGGGAGAGGGTGAGAGGAGAGGAGAGGAGGAAAAAGAAGAAAAGAGAGAGGGGACAGGGCGGGCAGGACAGGACAGACAGAAAGAGACAGACAGACAGAAAGAGACAGACAGATAGAGACAGACAACAGACGGCCCAAAAAAGACAGACAGAGGCAGCAGAGAGGCAGGGGGCAAGAGGAGACAGGCAGACAGCCAGAAGAATTGGATGCCAGGCCAAGACAAGAGAGCATTTCATGTGGATGTGCAGGATGTGTGTTCTTTCATAGAAATCAAATAATACTTTTGTTTTAGAAATATTTAGACTTTTCTTTACATCAGTCACAGCTGAAAGATCATTCCATAATAACCCATAGGGTAATCAAGGCTAGATTTGAACAGACCAATTTTAGGCAGTGGTAACATTATTTTGTGAAGATGGCGAATCATTAATTTTAACTTGTTTTATTAAGGAAAGTAGACGAGCCAAACTTTAATTTTACATTTAAATGAGGCGTTATTTAAACACTTTTGTTCTAATTGTCTATAACGTAGTTTTTAGTGTTTTTTTTCTTCTTCTTCTTTTGAAGGGCTTCTTTTGTTTTATCCTTTTTTTTTTCTCTTGTTTTGTTCTTTGTTGTTTTTTTAGTTTCTCCTTGTTTTTCTTCTTTGTTTTTTCTTGGTTTTCTTCCTCTTTACATTCCTTTCTTGTTTTCTTCTTGTCTTCTTCCTCTTTACTACTTCTTCTTGGTGTTCCTCTTTTCTGCCCCCTGCTTTGCTTCTGTTTTTTAATCATAAAGTGGATAACTTACATTAGGACAGGAAGTATTCACACCTAATAAAAGTGACGGGTTCTTTTTGAGCATCTTACTCATCCCTTTTCCTTGTAAACCGCTTTCTTTTATTTCTATGTCTTACGTGGTGCCGCCAAGACCACAGCAGTGGGGATGGGAAGGGGGTGGGCGGCAGGCGGGATGAAGCCCTTGTGATGAGAAAGAGTGGGACAGATTCTGGATTTCCTGCCACTAATGCTGTCAGATTCACCACTTTCAGAATCGTCTCCCTTCCTATTGCAATCACGCTATCGGCTGCTTTTATCTAGGTTGTACTGACCCATTCCTGTCTTGTCATTGCATAATTTTGCATGCTGTTGTCACTTTGGTGACGTTACTGAAATTGTTGCTGTTGTAGTTTGTTAATGTTGTTGCTGCTGCTGCAGTTGTTAATGATTATGAAGATGGTGATGATAATGAAGTTGTTGGTGATGATGATTGTGATGTTTTTGTTTATTTTGAGCATTTCTGGTCTAGTTTTCTCAGTTTCCTTGTCCTATACATTTAAATTATCATCATCTTTGTGTGCAAAGAAAGAAGAAAAAAAGGCAAAATGGTTATATAGGAAAAGCCAATCTTCCAACCAACCATCCATAAAGCATATGACACACACATAACAAAAAATCCAAAAAAAAGAAACATCTCTTGTGGATGTTTCCTTTTTTCTAATTCACTTTACTTTTATCAGATCATACTGTTACAGAAGGCAAGCAATTGTGCTTGTTTCTTCACCTTTTGAAAATAAAATTGAATGAATGCGATGAATCTCCTTATTTGTCTGCCTGTCTTTCTCTCTCTCTCAGGCACACAACTGACGAAGTACACATTTTTGCTACTTTTTATGGTTTTATCTGTTGGACACATCAATTGGTTTTCAAAAACAAATAAGTTCCGTATTATTTTGGAAACTGTTAACGAATGAATGTGGACGGGATAACTCAGTGGTCAGAGCACTCACTTTCCTCAAGATAAGCAGCATTGAGCGCAGTGACCAAGTGGATGGGTAACTTTTGTGCGCCTTGCCTTCCCGTACAGTCTACCAGTATTAACCAGCTGTCAAAAGATACTTGCCCTCTTTAGGGACAGGGAAGGTAAAGCAGCGAGGGAGAAGAGATGGGCATGGCCCTCAACATGCTGGATAGTGGTGGTGAAAGAAAGTTTAGTCTTTGACACCTATTCCCCAACAACCCTATACCAAATTTATCAAATACTAATGTTCTTGTTTGTAGATAGAGTGGCTATTTCATCAAAACACACGTTTTGGACTTATAATGGTTGTATAGTAGTCAACTCCTAAAGTTATGTGGAATTAATTTTCTTTAAAAAGTTTTTTAGAAAATTTAGACCCTTATGGTTTTCAAAGTAGTTATGAAAGCTGAGATTCTGTTTTTCTATGTGTGTGGGTGAGCCCGCATGTATTATTATTGTTGTTGTTTAAAAAGCTATGGATGTAACATAATGCATGTTCTTAATCTCCTATCAGCCCAGGGTACAAGACACGGTCAACATTGACGACGTAGTCTGTTACAAAATAGGTAACATAGATTATACATTGCACATTGCATCATGTAGGCGAAGTGTAGGCATTGAAGAGGTGTAATAAACCACCACCAGCAAAACAACGTGTCACACAATTCGCAGGTGTGTCCCCGATTTTGACACACGACGCTGCGACAGGACTCTGATCGCATGGGAGGTAATCCAATTACCGCCCTGTCACACACACACACACACACACACACACCACCCCCCCCCCCCCCCCACATGTGTGTATATGTGTGTGTGTGTGTGGGAGGGGGGGGGGTGGAGAGGAAGGGGTAGTTGGTGGTGTCTTTTATTTTGTTTTGTCTTCTTTGTTTGTGTTGGTTTGTTTTTTCTTTGTTGCTTGTTTGTTTGTGTTATGGTTAATATATTTTCATGAGATTTTTATTTATGTATTTGATTTGTATGGTTTAACATTGTTAAGGGTTTTTTGTTTTGTTTTTAATAGTATGTATGCATATATTTTTGTCTTATCTTGTTTGATTTCTATGGTTTATCATTGATCAGGTTTTTATATCTATGTCTGCATATATAGTATCTTTTTTTCTTCTTCTTTTTCGTTAGTCAGAGGGCTTGATGAAAAATGCAAATGCACCACTTATTCAATGTACCATCTGAAAATAAAAGTTTGACTTTGACACACACACACACACACACACACACAACACACACCACACACACACACACACACACACACACAGATATATATATATATATATATATATATATATATTTATTTATTTATACATATATATCTATATTCGAATCTTTGACAAAATCATGTTTATGATGGGAATGAAGTTTGATTGGTTACGTGCACTTGTTTTTCCTCACTATATTTTGTCAATTATATGATTGTTCAAGTGGGAAATAGCATCTCTTCTGAGATCCAAGTAAAGGCCATTTATTTTCAACTTGCTCTGCCTGTGTCAACACTCAAAAGTGTCTGACAATGTTCGGGTTGACATTGTTATCCAGCTAAAACAGATCC
The DNA here is from genome assembly GCA_028751875.1 of Rapana venosa. NCBI lineage: Eukaryota > Metazoa > Mollusca > Gastropoda > Neogastropoda > Muricidae > Rapana > Rapana venosa. Next base: position 35,040,182 of record CM054160.1, on the reverse strand, counting down.
GTTGGCTGGATACAGACTTTGTGATCTCCCTTGCATCCTTTTGATAGGAAAAAGGATCCCCAAAGAACATAAGGCACAAAGATTCGTTAGCCATTTATTTTCATAAACAATTTTTTTACCACTATTATTTTCATATTTTTTCCTTCTCTTTCTATTTTTCATCTTTTGCTGGCAGCAGTGGTAGGCCACAAGAATATCTATTTATTCTTTGGGGGGGGGGGGGGGGGGGGCAATAGACACTTCTATGGAGAGTGTCTTGTTGTTATGTACCACAGAAGATGAGTGAGGTTTCAAACACTGCCGGGACCTCTGAAGACTGCTCAACCAGGAGCTGAAACTCGAGTCAGGTCAGGGCAAAGGCATGGTCCTTACTCAATTATTCCCCAAATGCTGCCTTCAAAGTTTTATCCTGTAGTAAACATTTTCTTTTTTGGAATCTTGGACAAATATCATTTTTATGATTGAATGAAGTTGTGACAGGTTACGTGCAATTGTTTTCCCTCACTTTTTTTTGTAATATTTTATATATAATATATATATAATTTAATATATTTTTATATACAGAGAGAGAGAGAGGTAAAAATGGAAAACTTTCAAATGCTTTTTTCATCCAGTCCCCGTGTGTATGAGTTTGTCAATTTGGGTCATCCATTCCCACTAAAACAAAATTTGGTTACTCTTAAAAAAAGGGGAAGTGTTCTAACTGTGTGCAAGATTTTTTGGTGGTTGTACAGGGAACCTCGGTTTTAAAGTTTACCCAAAAGGGGACTTTTGAGGAGAGGAAGGGTTTTGTTTTTAAACTCCGGAAAAAAAACCCTCAGTGTGGTGTGTGTGTGGCGTTGCGCACGCTGTGGGTGTGACAGGGTGGTAATTGGATTCCCAATGGCATCAGAGCCCTGTCCCAGGGGGTTTCAAAATGGGCCCAAACCCTGCAAATTGTGCCACTCCTCTCCTTTCTCTCTCCCCTTCTCTCTCTCTCTCTCTCTCTCTCCCTCCTTCCCTCCTTTACCTCTTCTCCTCTTATTTATATATATATATATATATTTATATTTAATATTAATATATTATAATATAATATTTATGTATGTTGTGTGTGTGTGTGTGTGTGCGAAAAATTGTTGTTTGTCTTTTTCCATTTTTTATCGATGCACTAGCCACTCTTTGTCTTTATGTAATATAAAAGTAAAGATGACATGAAATTTAGCAAACCCTTCAGAGTTTCCATTACAAAGTGGAATGCGGCTGCCTGGGGGTTGGCATAAATGGTTACATACCAAAATTGTACCCCGGGAAAAATTCGGAGTTCTAGCCAAAAAAAAGAAACAAAAGAAGAGTGTTATGCTGTGACAAGGTTTGTGTTTAGCTAAGGAATGAAAGGGTGATAACAGGAGGAAAAGGGGAAACAAGGACAAAGGGTGATAACAAAGGGCTTGAGGGGGGATGACAAGAATGAAAGGGGGATGACAAGGGCTTGAAAGGGGAATGACGGGCTGAAAGTGCGTACATGAGGACAAGGCAGAGGAGTGCTGTAATGAGGACAAGGACAGAGGAGTGCTGTACAAGGCAAAGGATGACGAGTGCTGTACTGAAACAAGACAAGGGTGTGTAAGGGACAAGGACAGAGGGTGCTGTACATGGGACAAGGGCAGAGGAGGTGTACATGAGGACAAGGACTGAAAAAAATAGTGCTGAGGCAAAGGGCTTTAAAAGTGCTGTCTAAGACAAGGACGAAGGTGCTGTAAATGAGGGCAAGGGCTGAAGAGTGCGTACTGAGGGCAAAGGGCAAGGAGGCTGTACGAGGGTAGGGCAGGGGTGCTTTAAAGAGGAAAGGGGCTGAAAAAAAAATGGACTGAGGACAAGGACTGAAAAGTGCTTACTGAGGACAAGGACGAGGTTTCTGTACTGAGGCAAGAAGAGGAGTGGGTTTAAAGAGGCAAGGAAGAAGAGGCTGTACATGAGGACAAGGAAAGAAGAGTTGTCATGAGGGCAAGGGCAAGAAGTGCTGTACATGAGGACAAGGGCAGAGGATGCTGTACATGAGAACAAGGCAGGGAGTGTGTAAAGAGGACAAGGGCTAAGAGGCTGTCATGAGGGCAAGGACTAAAGAGTGCTGTACATGAGGACAAGGACAGAGGAGTGCTATACATGAGGACAAGGACAGAGGAGTGCTGTACACGAGGACAAGGACAGAGGAGTGCTGTACATAAGGACAAGGACAGAGGAGTGCTATACACGAGGACAAGGACAGAGGAGTGCTGTACATGAGGACAAGGACTGAAGAGTGCTGTACATGAGGACAAGGACAGAGGAGTGCTGTACATGAGGACAAGGACAGAGGAGTGCTGTACATGAGGACAAGGACAGAGGAGTGCTATACAGAGGACAAGGACAGGGAGTGCTGTACATGAGGAAAGGACGAAGAGTGCTGTACATGAGGCAAGGACAAGGAGGGTGTACATGAGGGCAAGGGTGAAAAGTGCTGAACGAGGACAAGGAATGAAGGTGTGTACATGAGGACAAGGACAGAGAAGTGCTATATATGGGACAAGGAGAAGGTCTGACTGAGGGCAAAGGGGAAGAGTGCGTACATAGGACAAAGGGCAGAAGAGTTTCTTACTGAGGGCAATGACAGAGGGTGTGTACATGAGGCAAGGACAGAGAAGTGTGTAATGGGACAAGGATGAGGGGTACATGAGGGCAAGGGCGAGGAAATGTTTTTACATGAGGACAAGGCGAGGAGACTGTACTGAGGCCCAAAGGCAGAGGAGTGCTATAACGAGGACAAGGATAGAGGAGTGTGTAATGGGACCAAGGGCAGAGGAGTGTGTCAGAGGAAAGGACTGAAGAGTGCGTACATAGGCAAGGCGAGGGTGCTAACAGAGGGGCAAGGGGCAGAGGAAAACTGTACAGAGGACAAGGACGAGGAGTGCTTTACACGAGGAAAGGACAGAGGGTGTGTACATGAGGGAAAAGGACAAGGTGTGTGTACAGAGGACAAGGGCAGAGAAGTGCTGCAGGGACAAGGTGAAGGGCGTTTTGAGGACAAGGACAGAGGAGGGTATACAGGGGGACAAGGATGAAGGTGTGTACAAGGGGGCCGGACAGGGGTCTGTACCAGGGCAAAGGGTGAGGAGTGCTGTAATGGGCAAGGAAGGGAGGCTGTGCATGAGGACAAGGATGAAAAAGTCGTACATGGGGCAAGGGCAGAGGAGTGCAAATGAGGACAAGGACGAGGAGTACGTACAGGGACAAGGGAAAGGAGTGTATACACGAGGACAAGGCAGAGGAGTGCTGACAGAGGACAAGGAAAGGTGTGCGTACATGAGGGCAAGGGCGAAAGTGCTGTAATGAGGACAAGGATGAGAATCTGTTTATGGGACAAGGACAGAGGGGTGGTATCATGAGGACAAGGACTGAAGAGGGGGTAATGGGACAGGAAGGGAGGTGTAAAAGAGGCAAGGACAGAGGAGTGTTTAAAGGGACAAGGGCAGAGGAGGGGTACTGAGGACAAGGAGAAGAGTGTGTACCTGAGGACAATTGAAGAGGCTTACTAGGCAAGGGGAGGGGTGCTGTACAGAGGCAAAGGGCTGAAAAGTGCTGACTGGGGACAAAGGGTGAGAGTGCTGTACATGAGGACAAGGACAGAGGAGTTCTGTACATGAGGACAAGGACAGAGGAGTGCTGTACTCTCTGTATGTTGTACCTGTATTGCCAACTTCCTCCACATGGTCAGCCCTGGGAAGTTGGGTGCTTAAAGTACAGTTTCTTTTGAAAAGTTGGTTACAATTTGTACAAGTGGAAATAACTCACTCACTCTGTCTGTCTGTCTCACCATAAATGTTTTTATGCTAACATTAGAAATAGCAGGATAATGTTGTAGCTCAGTCATTTGGACCATTTTTCTGAGTGTCACTAGCTATGCGTCTTCTTTGAACCTTTCCTTCTCCTTTTTTTTTAAAGCGGTTATGTGATGCTGTGTAATGTTGTATAATCACTGTATGTGAGGTGGGATTTTCAGTTATGGTTTTCTGGTTTCAACAATTATCAACAACTTTCATAACTTAACATTTGATAAAAGAACCAATGTTATTCATTAACGTAATTCCGACTTTTTCTGAACCCTAGAGATGTCAGTCTGGTCCAGTGTAAATAACAATACTGCAGGATGTATGTGTCATTCGTTCACGTGAAAGACTGCAGTGCTATCTTCAACTGTTAACAGTAACTTAGATTTATGGCACATAATCACTGCTATACTATACTCTCAGGATGTTACTCTGTGATCTTTTCACTTATAAGCTATGTTTGTGCCATGTGATTGAAACGGAACGGAATAAGTGCACAGTGATATTAAGTCAAAACCTTATGTTGCTGACAAAGGAAGTTAAGTATACATACATGGGAGTGCTAATTTACAGCTGATTTAATAGTGAATTTGTGGACCTACTGCTCTTGTCTGTTGTTACCCATCCTCCCCTCCAACCCCATGTTCCCTTTTGATGAATTGTGGTCTTAGGTCGATGTCTTAGGTCTACATTGAACTATTTCACAGTCCAGATATCTGTCTGTCTTTCTATCTGCCTCTTTCTTTCTCTCCCTCTCTCTCGTTTCTATCATTAGCATTGTCTTTCCCTTCTCACATGCCAAATCTGCCTTGGTGTGTGTGTGTGTGTGTGTGTGTGTGTGTGTGTGTGTGCGTGTGTGTGTTGTGTGCGATTCATTTTACGTCTCTTCAAAAACTGTGATATTAGACGGATGTGTGTGTGTGTGTGTGTGTGTGTGTGTGTGTGTGTGTGTGTATGTATGTATGTGTGTGTGTGTATGTGTGTGTGTGTGTGTGTGTGTGTGTGTGTGTGTGTGTGTGTTTTGCGAAGCATTTCAACGTAACTTCAGATCTGTGTGTGACATGTCTGTCTGTATACTGATGCCGAGGTTTGGCCTGACCTCTGCTTCCTCTTCTTGGCAGCTTTCTTCACCATGTCCGTCTGGCAAAGTTAGGTGCTTAAACTTTCGAAAAGTTGTGTTAAAACCGTACAAATCAGTATTTTTCTTCCCCATTTCAATCTTATAATTATACTAAACCCAGTTACCTGATTGATTTCCAGGCTAGTGACATGACCTCACATCTTAACATGATCCCCACATGTCATACTCTGCATCTCCTCTCCCCCTTCCCAGTGTGTGGATTACGCCCTTGAAGGGTTCTCTGCTCTTGCTTCAGTTATCCACAACTTGCTTCACCCCCTCACACTTGGAAACTGGGCACTTAAAACTGTCACTTGGTGCCATGTAAAGGTTAGTGCATATCTATATCTGTCTATCTATCTATCTATCTATCTATCTATCTATCTATCTATCTATCTATCTATCTATCTATCTATCTATCTATCTATCTATATCTATCTATCTATCTATCTATCTATCTATCTATCTATCTATGTGTGTGTGTGTGTGTGTGTGTGTGTGTGTGTGTGTGTGTGTGTGTGTGTGTGTGTGTGTGTGTGTGTGTGTGATTCAGATTCAGATTCAGATTCAGATACAGATTCAGAATATTTGAGTGCCATTTAGGCCATGTAGACTGATTTGACACAACAAAAACATCAATTATAACTATCCATTTGGGCTAAAAGTGATGTACATTAAAACCATGTTGCATTCTACTTCCCTTTCGCGCTTTTTTTAAAACACCCATACACATATCTGATGATATCTGCTTGATATATATCAACTGTAGTTATGTCACTTAATACATGTACACAGTTTTTGCGATTTTTTTACTTTGGTTTTGATTTTTAATAGCAAATTATTTCTGAGTTCATCATATAAAATACATTCATCGAGTAAATGAAATTCATCTTCTATTTTGTTACAGTATCTACATTTTCTGTCCTCTCTGGATATATTTTGGTGCCTCCCTTTCTCTATCATTAAATTGTGACATCTTGTGCGAAATGTACAATTTATTTGTCTTCTTGTGGGTTTTGTTTTTATAGTTTATTAAATATCGTTCCAGACTGTATTCTTTGGTAGCATAATCATAAAATTTTAGTTTTGCGAACTCTTTTTTCTGTTAGATCCAAAACGTTTTATACATGTCCTCAAGCTTTCTTCGAACAGCATAACTTAACCGATGAACATTAAGTGCACTTTGGCTCTTCCAGACATGTTTGAATCCAATTGTATACAGAATATTATATATTTTTCACTGTGTTGATCCATTTATCGTATGCATTCTTCTGATACAAATAATCGTATACTATTCTAATATAAGAGTCTGGTTTTGATTCTGTCAAATGAATCCAAAAGGATATTATTTGGCATATGATTTTAAGGGTCAGAGGAAATCTTCCTACTTTACCCAAAGTGGGTAGTACTAATGCTTTTTTATGAACGCCTAGTATTTGCTTACAAAATTTTTAATGAAAATTCTCATACAAAAACTGATTTGATAAGCATGTCTTGAACAGTTTATTAATATGAAATTCTGTTTCCCCATTAAAACGAAAAGGAAACCAATATACCTTCTCCTCCATAGGTTAAAAAATAGGGGTTATCAGTGAGTCGAATAAACGCATTATTATAGTAGTCTTTAAATTTTGTCCATGAACTGCTCTTTTAAAGGCGTTGTTGTTGTCTTCAATTTAACGTCTGTTCACTCTCAGGGATATTAGACGAATTTTAAAGGCGTATATTGCTTTGTTGCTTTGTTTTACTAAATGTTCTTGAGTTGCTTGAAATTTGCCGTTCTGATGAAAAACGACACCTAGATATTCATAAGGTTCTACTGTTTCAATTACATGCTCTCCACATTCAAAATGAATTGGAATTTTAGGAGATGATCTCGTAAAGACTATTACCTTTGTTTTTGGTTTGTTTATCTTTAAAACCCAATTAGAACAGTATTTTGCGTTTATTCAGTTTAGTTTGAAGACCTATTTTGGTTGTTGATAGTAATGCTAGTTATCAGCATAAAGTAAACAAGGGAAATTCTGTCTCTTGGGGTTATTTTATATGGGGGAATCTTTCTCACCCAATATATTGAACATATTATCATTGATATATGCATTAAATAATGAAAGAACTTAATGTATTTTCCTGATGTACCCCTTTTGTTTTACTATGATTTCATCTGTGTGTTTGCCTCGTATTTTAATAAATATTGTTGCATTGGAATACATGTTTTTAATGACATTAACAGTTTTGCCTGTTATTCCTATTTCGTTTAACTTTATAAGAAGACCCTCGTGCCACACATTAAATTGTTAAATAGGAAGATATGGTCCGTTGTTCTGCATGTTTTTCTGAAACCAGCTTGTTCTCTGACAATACTATTGTTATTTTCTAAATACTCAGAAATTCTACGATTCAGTATTTGACACAAATTTTTTTCCAATAGTGTTTGTCAACGTTATTCCTCTGTAGTTTTCTGGGTTGTATATGTATCCGCTTTTATAGATTGTGACATTCACTCCCACTTTCCATTCACAGGCATAATACTAAATTGAAAATATTCCGCATTGTCTCTGATTTAATCATTTCGTTTGTAATTCCATCATTTCCAGGCAATTTGTTATTTTTCAGCCTTTCGGTTGTTTTTGTAATTTCCTCCGTTGTAATTTGCTTATCTAGGAGTGGGTTATTAGATACTTTTAATTCATTGAACATGCTTTCTACTTGCTTTTTGCGGTCTGGATCTATTTGCGGTTCTTTACCAATAAGTGTTTTTAAGTGTGACAGTCCATTTACTGCTACTAATAAGATTATAATGCTTTAATCCATCATCTTTGCTTTCTTTTAATTTTTGTAGTTTTACACAATATACTCTGATCTTCGTCAATGGCATCATGTAGCTGTGATACCAGTGAATGTTTGAAAATTTTCTTATTTTTTAATCTTTTAATTTTTGTAAAATTAAAGTATTATGCTTTTTTCTTTTTATAACGTATTTTTTCTCAAAGTTCAGGTTGATACAGAGTTCTATTTATTGCTATTAGTAAAGACTTTACTTCTTTTCTGGTACTGTTACATTCTGAATCAAACCATTTTTATTGTGTTTAATTCTTCTTACAGGTATTGACTTTCTGGTCTTCAAGCTTAATTGTGCCACTTTAATAAAGATATCAGTCGGTTGTCTGGAACATTCATTTACGTTTGTTGAATCAGGCTGCTTTTCTTATTTGTTTTAATACTGTATTTGTTTGAGTTTTTATTTGTGTTATGTGTGATTGTATTGGTGGTAGTAGAAGTTCCTTTTGAAATTGTTCTTTGGAATTTTTATCCCATGTAGAACGTGTTTGTTGTGGTAAATCTTTAGCCATATACTCTGCCTGTGTGTCTCTTACTATTTTGATAGACCTCTGCAAACTTGTTTTGTCTATATCTCGTATATCTATATAATTAAAATTTCTAATAATATATAATTTAGGAAGGAAGGTGGCAGGATGGCTAAGACGTTCGCCTGCCAACAAGTAAACTGTGAGGTTGTGGGTTCGATCCCCAGCCTCGCCCTTTCTTCCCAGTTTGACCAAAAAATCGAACTGAATGTCAAAGTCCTTCGGATGAGACTATAAACCGAGGCCCCGTATGCGAACGCATGCAGAACATCTTGCGTACAGTTAAATCCTGTTCCACTTTTCGAATGAGTAGGCCATTGTGTGCCGGTGGGAACAGATAACAAAATTTACAAAACCGCATACACACGGGGACAGGTTGTAAAAATGCACATGAGTGCTTATTCCATTATCCTCGATATTTAAAAAAAACACAACGAAGTCATCTGAGCGCTTTGATTTGTTGCTTTACGAGATTTAGCGCTATATAAATTCCATACATTATTATTTTATTATTATTATTTATTATTATTATATCTAAATCAAGTGGACAATGATAAGAATATTTCATTAAATCTCTAACTTTTATATGCTTCACCTCTTTCATAAATGATTTTGAACAAATGAAATAATCAACAACACTACAACCGTGAGGTTGAAAGCATGTAAATCTACCCTGTAAATCTCCTAATGTTCGGCCATTTAATATATACAATTGATTGTCTGTACAAATAAGCTAATAGTCTACCACATTTTCGTACAATTCTATCCATCGAGCATCTTTGATAACATTAGTCATATTCATTTTCTTCAGGTAAATTGTAGTAGCTTGGTTCTGGATCTATTTCTATAAAGTCAGTCTTCCTGATCTCGGATCTGATTAGATCTGACCTCTTTGAGATAAAGTTTCTATGTCTTGTTCTAAATTCTTCCATATTTTTTGTGTATGAAAATTTCCAAAAGAAGAAAATTCGGGCGGAATATATGCACATTCTATGAAAATATTCTTGTTTGATGACTTTAATGAGTTTTCCTAGATCATGTGTATCCACACAATATCCGAACTATTTTGCGTTAATTTTTTTATACTTTTTTTCGATGATCTTCTTTAATAAAAACTGAAATACCTCCTGAAGCACTGATAGATATATTTCTCTTCGTTCTGCCGTAATGCACAGACATATGTCCTGGTATAGTTACATCCTCTACAGCTTTTTGATCGGAATGTGTTTCTTGTAAAAATATTACATGTATAATACCAACTTGTCTTTTATGTGTACGTCACTTAGTTTGTTTACGTTAATTCCATCCTCTTTTCCATAGATACTTCTAATATCCAATGATAATATTCTCATGTTTTACTCATTTGTTGAATATTATTGTGAACACAGAGATCTTTTCAATGTGGTAAACAAAATATGTGCATATCATTTTATTGAATTATAGCTGGGGGGTTTTCCGTTTTAATATCTCTAACTATTGAAATGCTTTTCATTCTTATCATTGTTTAACTGTCTATGATGCCAAAACAACAAAGGCAACAAATTATATTATCATTAAAATTTCCATACATCAAGAGATCAATTTAATTAACGAACTTGACAAACCTATCCGTTGTATCCGTTAAAACAAAATTAAATATAGTAAATGATAACATGTGTTCAAAAGACTTAACTGGGACAGACACTCTTTGGGTTAATATCATTGCATGAGACTGGTGTGTTTAGTTCTTAGTTTAGTGCATTCTTTTATATCGAGGATAATGGAATAAGCACTTATGTGCTTTTTTCATCCAGTCCCCGTGTGTATGCGGTTTTGTAAATTCTGTGTTGTGTGTGTGTGTGTGTGTGTGTGTGTGTGTGTGTGTGTGTGTGTGTGTGTGTACCTACATACTTAAAGAACGGGAAACGCAGAAACAGCAAGTCAAAAATGATACAGGTCGTCAAAAAAACCCCAAGGAGGACTTCAAAGACACACAGATAGTTATCAGCCAGACCATTTCTACGACCAAAAAAGAACTTGAAGCCAAAAGAAATATATTCAACGCTTTTGTATAGGGCAAAGAAGAAGAGTTCAGAGTACTATCGTCATCTGTAATGCGATTCAAATCTTCTGGTTTGGTTTCGTCATCGCATAGATCTAGTAGAGGGAGGCTGTTTTCTGGAACTGTCGTCGGTGTACTTTTTGTCAAGGTTGTTGTGGGTTTTTCCCTGTTCTCAATCTTTTTCGTGCCGTCTTGTTTTGATTTTTGTTTGAGGGCTTTCATTTTTGACTGTCATTACTTTATGCCTCAGGGCAGCCCCATTCAACATCACAGTGATTCAAGCCTACGCACCAACAACGGATCACGATGATGAAGTAGTAAAGGAATTCTACAACCAACTACAGGGCATCATCGATCAGATGAACAAGAAAGACATCTTGATCATCCAGGGAGACTGGAACGCCAAGGTGGGCGGAGCAAATTCTGCGGTCCCTCCTGTAATGCGATCACCAATGAGCGAGGACTCCGACTACTGGAATTTGCCAGCTACAACGACACGGTGCTCGCCAATACCCTTGGAGAACACAAGGCATCCCGCGCTGGACATGGCATGCACCCAATGGGGTCCATCACAACCAGATTGACCCACATCCCGGTGCAGAACCGGTTTCGATCTGGGATCAACAGAGCCAAGACGAGGACATTCCCAGGTGCAGACATGGGCAGCGAAACATGGGCCTCGTGCTCCTGAACTTTAGAGTCGATTGAAGAAGATCAATAAGAAAAAGAACACCAGACTCAAGTTCAACCTGGACAGACTGAAGGCACCCACCATCGCCGAGTCCTTCCAAGCAACAATAGGAGGGAAATTCGCACCACTGCTGGCACTTGAAGAAGATGCGGAAACGATGACCACCAGTTTTAACACAGTGATGACTGAGACAGCAAGCATACTCCTTGGCAAACATCGCCCAAAAAAAACAACATGGGGTCACAGATGAAATCTTGAATATGTGTGACAAAAGACGAGACCTGAAGAAGAGCAAGAACATACAGGAGCAGTTGAGTACAGAGAAGTAAACAAGAAGATTTAGGAGAGACATGAGGAAGACCAAGGAGGAATGGATAGAGAAACAATATCAGAAATCGAAGAGAGCCTGACAAAAATAATAGCAGAAGAGCATACCAGATTGTGAAAGAGTCACCAAACAGAAACAGGCAAGAGTCAGTAATATCCAGGACAAAGAAGGGAATTGCCTAACAGAAAAGAAGGGGAAATCGTTGGCAGATGGACGGGAAAACTGTTCCGAACTCTACAATCATCAGACGCTAGGCGACCTCAGCGTACTTGCAAAACCAAGCCTCATCGAATTTAAAAACAAATTCCCAATTCTACGCGAGGAAATATAAGTAGCAATTAGATCGCTGAAGAAAGGAAAATCGGCAGGGGAAACGACAACATCCCAGCAGAGCTGATCCAACACGGGGGGAAGCAGTGGCCGACATCCTTACAAGTATCTGCAACAAGATCTGGCAGACCGGAGAGTGGCCTACACCATGGACCAAACACCATCTCACTCTCCCCAAGAAAAGGAAATCTACGTTGCCAAAAAAACAGGCAATCAGCCTTAAGTCATACAGTAAACAGCTGAAAGGGTCCTGAACAGGTGAAAACCCCAGGAAAAGGATCACGCCAAAAAAGGGAGGCCGGTTCCCCCCAAAAAAAACCCCGAAAATATTTAACCTGAGGGGTTTGTGTGGAAATACAGCAGCAACAACAAGACATCTTCCCCGTTTCATTATTTAAAAAGGCTTCGAAAGAGTATGGCATGACGCTCTGTGGGCCACCCTGAACAAAATTTCCCAGGGGTGTTGCTGTCGCCCCATGTTTAACATTTTCCTCGAACGCATTATGGTGCCCTTTGGAAAAACCACAAGGCACATCGATTGGAGGGCGAACAATCACCCAACCCCAGGTTTGCGTGACATTGACGGTTTGGAGGGAAATGAAGGAACTGGCCAACCCAGTGAAGCAATGGACGAAATTCCTCACGATACGGTGGGAAAACACGCCGAGAAAACCAAGTCTGTCAAACATGCCCCGCAATACCCCAAGATCACTTCGCGGAAAAGAACTGGAGACAGTTGACCATTTCAAAAACCTTTGGGGCCATAAAGTGAGAGGGATCGAAGACCCAAATCCTAGCAAAAAGGGGGGCACAAAAAACAGCAGCAATGGCAAGACTGAAGACCATATGGGAGACGAAACTCCCTCCGGAACCAAAGGGAAAATTTCTAAAAGCGTAACCTCATCATGCTTTAGCATTAATGGCCTAAGAACCTACAAAGAGGACCAAGCAAAAAAATGAATGCCTCAGAAGGCTCCTTGGATCTCTACAAGGGGCCCTTCACCCAAAAATGAAGTCCGCAGAAAGATCACTCAAAAAGTGCGGGACTTTTGAAAGGCCTCTGACCACGGCGAAAAAGAGGGAAATCAGTGGGTTGGGGACGTACACGCCAGAAGGGCTTGCAAGACCGTCCTGCAAGGAACGCCGGGGGGAAAAGAAGACGGGGGGAGACGAGGGGGAAGGGGGGGGGCCGACGACATCCGTGATTGACAGGGGGGCTTCGTGTCACCAGGCACCGCCCCACGACGCGTAAGTGACCAGCTGGCCACCGTCGTCCACCCTGCAGCGCCCCCCGACCCTGGCGGGGTTACGGGGCCCGTGAACATGTGAACTTTATGGGGTCTGTTTTCTAATGTTTTTTTTAAAATTTTTTTAGAGAGCTGATTTATGTTTTGAGGGCCTAGTAGTCCATGATCTGCTCTGCTCTTTAAATAAATTAAAAATGGGGTACATGTGTCTGCTAATGAGCTCAAAGCCTTTTCTAGGGTTTCAAACCACGCCTTAAAATTCTGTGACTTTGGCTTCTAAGATCATTTTGTCATCATTTGTGTATGACTTATTTTTTCGATGAGTGACATCATTTCTTGGTTTGCGTCATTTATCAGTTCTGCCTGTCTAGCAATTCTTCTAGTACTTGCTTAGACCCAACTTTTGCCTCTGCACAGAGCCTGCATGTATAAATTCTTGAAGATTGTCAGTTTCTTGTGTGCTGTTGCATTCTTCATTAATTCTTCATTCATCATCATCATCTTCTTCTTTGTTTTTGTCACTTTCTCTTTTACTATAAGCTTACACTGCCGGACACCTAATCCCAGATTGCTTCATTGCTTCCACTGCTTTTCCTAAACTGCCATAACTTTTGTGCGCTGTTCCCTGGTATCCTAAAACAGATTCTCTTGCCTCATTCCAAGCCTTGAAGATTCCAACCCTTCTCCCTTTAGTCACAGCATAGAATTTCGTGTCACATCCCTTCTTTTTTCGTGACATTTCAGTCACGATCACCACAATCACCAGATCTCTGTGTTCAGGTAGAAATCTTTTAACGTCTATTAGTCGCCATCATGACCGGAAGTGTGTGTGCGTTTGTGTGCGTGTGTGTGTGTTTGTGTGTGTGCTGCCGTGATGTGTTGCATTGTAATTTTGTCCTGCTGTGTTGTGTTGTACCTCATCTTTCTCTCTTCGTACCCTATAGTCATTATGTCTACACGTCATTGTCCTGTACTGTCCTAACTGCTACACTCAGTCTCCATGACTGTATGCAGGCTAAAGATGGAACTTGAAATCATGGCCCTGTGTCCTCCTGTCATGTCAGCTCTCCTCTTCCTCCTGCCTGGTGTGTACACTGAACCTGAAGACAGGCAGCGAAGCTGCAGGTGCCCCCCCTCCCCCTCTCTGCTTCCTGTGATAGACAACTTCCTTCACCTTGCCACACTGGGAAGCAGTGGTGCTTCAGCTTGTCACTGTGTGATGCTTTTTTAAAGTTTAAGCGGGAAAAACTGAGGCCCTGTAAGGGGGTCTTCATTTTTTGTGATCTGAGTGAAGCTGAGTAGCATTCTGAAAACAGTTTTGGCAACATTTACCTGCATGACATAGAAAACCCTACTACTACTACTACTGCTGCTGCTGCTGCTGTTACTACTACTACTACTACTACTACGACGACGACGACGACGACGACGACCGACGACGACGACGACGACGACTACTACTACTACTACTACTACGTAGCTCAGTTAATCAATACAGAGACAGACTAGTAACCGCATGTTTACAGATCTGTTAAGAACAGTATGAAGAGTGCCTTAGACAGGACAAATGGCTCAAATAGGCTAAGATGTATTAAAAACATAAGAATTGTCTGCGTTACCCTGTTATTCCACTCTTTGACCAGAAGAGAGCATTAGCATTAAAGTCACCTGCTTTCAGCCATTTTTTGTCAGCTTGAAGAAGGTGTAACCATTCAGTATTAATATCATCAGGTCCCTTAGGCAGGTAAACAGACACAACATTAAGTATTAAAGCCTCTGCAAATTTACTCTTACTGAACATGAATTTACATCAAGAACTTGGTTAGGCACTGATGAAGACCAAACACAATAATCTGTTCCTACTTGAATGCATATTGCTACACTAGTTTTGGTCGCAGCATCAACTAAGATAACCAAAAATAACCAGGCAGTTTACTCCTGGTTATACTGAGGGATAATGACATATATGACATATGACAGCTTTCGTAGTGATTGTCAGCAAGATGCTGAACTAACTAAGGCAAATTGGTGGAGACTGACTGAGCATTCCACTGCATGATTTCAAGTTTTAGAAGGCGTCATGGTACACAGCATCTTGGTGAAAAAATAAATGGAACAACCAAACATGGAAAAAACCAAGACAAAAAACTAGAAACTAGAAACAAGTATTCAACCAAGCAAATCTAAATTAAGCACATAATATCTAAAATAAATTCCAGTCTGTGTACTGAAAAGAAACAATCAGAGTCAAGTACAAGCAGCTGCTGCAGATATGCGCAAATAAAAATCGCAGAATTCGTGCTTTTGCTGTAGTGCATACGAGTTCGCAACTAAACACAGTTCACCAGTCAATGTCTCAAAACATCAAAGTAATGTTGCAATCTTTGGCGTCTCCACCATGGGACTGCATTTCACAGTAGATAATGGGCTTCTAGTTACCAACTGGCTCCTGCTTAGTGTAATTTAAGACCTTTTATACATATTTATTGTGAAACCGACGTCTTAATTTTTTCCCCCCCCCCCCCCCCCCCCCCCCACCAAAAACCAAACCGTGTGTACATGTCTGCCGAATATTTCTGGTAAGTTTTTCGCGAAGCCTGGGTGTTTGGGTGTAGGGGGTCTTTGAACTGATGATAGTTCAGGTTTTCATTGGTGAGGAAGAAACACTTTTTGTATCAAACAATTTAGAACAGGTCATAGCATTAAACACACCCCTTTTTATCTGAACAGAGCAATTTTACTAATCACAGCTTTGTTGTCAGGAAAAGTGGCCATAACATTTCTTACATTATTAACAGTTTTGTTGCTGGCTTTCTGTGGATCTGTCTTTCAGATTATTGATGTACATAAGCACTGTGGTTTTTTGACAGAATGTTTACTAGGTGACTTGGAAATTTTGATGCTGTTGGCTGTTGTCCTCACGTGGCGATGGAGCTGTCTGGTGTGCAATAGTGAATATTGCTTGGGTTGTCTACTGCAGGTAAGAGTAAACCGAGGCCCCGAGTACGAACGCACGCAGAACATCTTGCGCACATGTTAAATCCTGTTCCGCTTTTCGTAAGAGTAGGCCATTGTGTGCCGGTGGGAACAGATGACAGAATTCCCAAAACCGCATACACATGGGGACTGGATGTAAAAAAGCACATAAGTGTTTATTCCATTATCCTCGATATAAAAGAATAAAATAAAATAAATAAAAACAGATAAAATAAAATAAATAAAACAGAATCGTGAGCAACGGTTACTAAGGAAAGGTAAAAAAATTGCTTCTTTGGAACTGGAAGTTGATGTGACGTCAGATTTATTTTGCGTGTCAGTCTTTTGACGTGATTTACCTGGCTTGCATTCTTTACTTGTAATTCTTTTGGGACACTGATCTTCTACTTAATTTTGTACTGGTGTTGTGTGGGGAAGGTAGTTCTCTCATCGCTTCAGCGTACATGATGACCGGTAGGGAGGGACCAGGGGTTAGGGAGTCGGTCCGGTTCCTGTGATCACCTCTCTGGAGGATCCAGCAGACTGTGTTAGTTGTCTGCAAGCCAGAAGCTCTTTGCTAAGGTATTACTTTTGCATTGAGCAATCTGATTTTCATGCCATGCTCGGCGATGGAGCTGCCTGGTGTGCAGTGGGGAATGTTGCTTGGGTTGTCTACTGCAGGTAATGAATGAGTGCTTCTGACTTCTCGACGCTGGGTTTTGCCGTAGGGTCTTCGTCCTTCTCTTGGTCAGCACTTTCTGTTGTTGGTGCAGGTGTACCAGAGTAGCAGGATGCTGATAGGTGACGTCCTGTTTTTGTCACAGTTGTACAAAACTAACCTCACTTCAGTTGCTCCTTAGGCTTACTGTGGCCATGCTGGTCACGTGTCCCCTTAATGTTGTGTTTTTAACAATTACAATAAACTTTCTAGTGTTTGTAGCTATTTGTAAGAATCAGTCACACTTCTTTTTTGTCTTTTCCAGAGTATTGTTATCACACGTGGTACCACACCCTCTGGCTGGATACTGGCTGTGGTTTAAGAACAAGACAGATTTGAACAGGTGGGTCTGGGTGTGTGTCTGTACAATTTGTTACTAAAACACTTTCGTATTTGCTATTCCCTATCTGTCTTGTTTCTGTGAATCTTTGGGTAGGTGGGAGATGGGGGGGGGGGGGGGTGTCTCTACATTTATGTCCTTTTGTTATCTTCTTTTCTCGTTATTTTCATGGTTTTCCTTTCCTTAAAAGAATCTGACCTTTTCTAAGACACTAACAATTTTAACTAGTAACAAAGTCTCTCTCTCTCTCTCTCTCTCTCTCTCTCTCTCTCTCTCTCTCTCTCTCTCTCTCTTCTCTCTCGTGTGTGTGTGTGTGTGTGTGTGCATGCGTGCGCGCGCGCTCTCTCTGTGTCTGTCTGTCTCTGTCTGTCTCTGTCTGTCTGTCTCTCTTGTCTGTCTGTCTGTCTGTCTCTATGTCTCTGGTTGTAAAAAAGCATGTTTGTTTATGCCATAACCCTCTTTAAATAAAATCATTCAATTCAATTTAGTTCAATTCTCTCTCTCTCTCTCTCTCTCTCTCTCTCTCTCTCTCCTCTCTCTCTCTCTCTCTTCTCTTCTTTCTTTTTTTTCTTTCTTTTCTCTTTGCTCTGAGGTGTGTGTGTGTGTGTGTGTGTGTGTGTGGTGCTGTGTGGTGTGTGGTGTGTGGTGTAAGTCTGTCTGTTTCTCTGTTGCTCTGTTTATCTGTGTGCCTGTCTATCTCTCCCTCTCTTCCTCTCGCCCTTCGTCCGTCCGTCCCTCCCCACCAACCTTCCTTTCCGTCTGCACTGTAATCCCCTATACTGAACCCCGGAAACAAAGAATGAGGGTGATCTGTCTCCCGTGATTGACGACTTCCTTCCACTTGTCCAAGTTTGAGAGTGGCCTGCTTAAAATTGCCTCCCCCTCTATGTGCAGCTATTTTCAGCGCAACGCTGAGGTCCTACAGGGGATATTATTCTGTACGAATCAAATGCCTTAGCACTGATACATTCGTTTATGATGTGAGGGATTTGTGGTTCAAATATTTTTTTCTGCCATCCACAGCGGACATAAAATTTCTACTTCCAAAATTTTAAATGATACATTTAAAAGAAATTATAGTAAAAAATTGATTTTTAATCCACTTCAGTGCTTTCCCAAAACAATACAATAAAATACATTTACAAACAACTCAATTTAAGAAATTATAAAAAACCCAAAACAGAAACCCACGACACCCCAAAATGCTATGCCCCTCTACAAAACCCACACTTTCCAAACAGGACTTGTCCCAAAACTCACATAATCATCATGTTACGTGTTCGTTCGTCCGTTCTTCGTTTCCACGAAATTTTCCCCATTAAATATTAGATTGAGGAAGAAAGAAAGAGAAAAGGGGGTTTGCGTGGGGTGGGGCTGAGATTTTGGGTTTTGTGACTTGTATGTGTGGTGTGGTTTTGTGTGGGGGGGGGAAGAGAGAGGGGAAAGAGAGAAAAAGGGAGGGGGGGAGAGAAGAGAAAAGAGAGAGAAAAGAGAAGCAAGTCAGGCCGGGTCAAGAAAAAATAATCTTTTATCGGGTAAAATATTTAAGTTTGCAAAACTTTTTTTCATCCTGCCCCCCCCAAAAATATCAAGAATTTTGACATAAAAAAGCTTTAAAAATAAAATTTTTGTTACATTTTTAAAACCCAAAAATAATAAGGTTTTTTTTCTTTTAAAAACCCTTAAACTAACAAAACATGTAAAAAAATCAAAACAGTATAAAAATTAAGTTCAAGTCTTTACAGATAAATGAAGAAAAACATTAACAAGACCAAAAAACCCTGATAAAACAAAAAAAAAGACAGTGTATAGCATTTTTTTAAAGGGACCTGTTTTTTAAAGAGATAGTTAGTTTTTCCCCAAAATTTTCCTTTCCTAAAATAAGAAAGGCTCAAATTTTACAGGTTTAAATTATGGGGCCGGGGAAAAAACAATATAAGAGTAGGCTTGATTTTATTAAGGGGAAAATTTTGGGGTTCAAAATTTTTCTCTAGGGTTTTTCCGTTTAATATACTGTACATCATAGACACTTCCCCATAATTTTTTTTTGAAACATAATTTATAAAGAGGATATTTTGCGGAAAAAAAATTTTTCGGGACTGAAAGATTTAGGAAAATGTTTGTTTTTTTCAAAGTTGATATAGTTTATGAGATTCTTTTTCCCCAAATGGCTATGTTTTAGGGACCAAGATAAGTCATTGTCAATTTTTGGGACCTAGTATTTTTGGGGAAAATCGTTTTAAATTTTTTTTGTCCTTGGAAAAAATATTGGCGCAAGGGAAAAAAAGGGAAATTTCTGTTTTTTTTTGCCAAGTAGTTAAAAACATAAAAATTTTGTTTTTTTTTAAATTAAGACATATGATTGGGGCCCTGTCCATTCAATAAGTTTATCGTTTCCCTGTAAAAACATTCAAAACCTGCGGGGGGGGTCATGTCAGGGATGTTAGGTCAGGGTTTTTTTCCCCTGCTACTGGAACCAGGTAAACCAGTACACCTGTTCCATGGGGCGACCCAAACCCCGACCCAAAAAACCAGTCAGGGAGGGATGGGCCCCATTGACGTCCCTTCCCCTTAAGCCTGTTAGTTGCATGCCCTATGGTTTTTGGGGAAAGGGAAAGGGCTTGCCTACCTCAGGTATGCAAAGCCCGGCCCCCGGGCGGACGCTGCGGGGGAAACCCCTAAATGCAAAATTTGGGCCCAATTTCCTTTTTCTGGTTTTCTAAGTGTATATGATGTGTGTGAAATTAAAAACAGTTCTTTCTACATCATTTCTGACCACCATCCAAACTCTTGTCTGCTCTTCCGAAATCCAAAATCCCTACCATCCCCTTCACCCTTTTCCCTTGATTGCTTCCCAACTACCCTTTTCTTCTTCAACCCCCCCGCCCCCCTTTCAGATCCCCTTCACATTTCTTTGTTCGGGTGTGCAGTCTGTCTGTCCTGATGGAAAGTTGATTTTTATTTTGTTTTTCATCTCCAAAAAAAGACATTGTTTTAACCTTTTTACTGAAACCGGGCTTAAAACCACATGGACACGAACCAAAACAAAAAACAACAAACCCACACCGGGGGCTACAAAACCGTTTTTTTCCCCCCGACTTTCCGGGAGGGGCCCATGCCATCATTTTAAAAAACCCTTTGTTGCAACCGGGGGGGGGCCTTTTTTAATCAAAACTTTCCTTTTTCACATGAATCCTTTGAAGTTTCCCAAACTCAACCTAAACCTACCTGGCCATTCTTTTAACTTTCTTTTGCCTCTCCCGTCCACCCCCAAAACCGTAAAAACAATCTGAAGTTTCCCCTTTTTAAATCAAAAATTTTCCGTCACTCCTTGCCCTATACCCCTTCTTCCACAAAGCCTTTTTCCCGGTTTACGGCCAACCCCCTTTTTGGGAAAACCATTTCTTCCTGATTAAAACGTCTTTTTTTTTTCTCTGTCAAATCAATCTTTTCCAATGGTAAAGTGAACCAAACCCAGATCCGGTTTTATTTTAGACTGGCTGATCCCCAAAGCTTTTTTAACCTTGTTACATCTGTCTCCGTCACTGAAAATTTCATTCGGGTCATTCCCCCCAATTTTTTTTTCCCTCAAAAATCACAAAACCTGTAAAAAAAAAGAAGTATTTTTTCCCCGCCCCCAACCCTTAAAGGCCATGAACATTCCCCCCTTCTCTTCACAAGCTTGGAACCCCCTTTGAAAAATTCTGACCACACTGACCTCCCCAAACACTATAACACTTCCCCCGCCAATTGCTTGACGAGCTTTGCACCCCCAAACCTGACCATCCCCTGCCTGACGGGCCCGTCGCCAGGGACACTAACGATTTTTTGATGGCGAAACGAAAAACGTCGGCGTCTAAAGGGCCCAGGGGGCCCCGGAAATAAAAAACGGAAATCAAAAAACAGCTTCTCCGAAAACAAAAAAAACAAAGTCAAATTTTTTCCATTCAGAAAAGGGAAAAAATTATTACTCTTCCCAATTCCTGCGCAAAATCCTTTAAAATCTCTTTTTCCCCTCCCCTCAAATTTTTTGGGAATCTGCAAAAAACAACCCTTTTTCCCCTACCCCCACACCCTGTCTGAATTTCCCCCCATCTTTTTTTCCCTACTTTCAGATAAATTTCCCTCCCTTCGCCCCGGGACTGGATCAAACTCATTTTCCGCCTGCACCCCTGACCCCCCCCAATTCACTGGCACTCCTCTCTTTTTTTTTTCATCCCACAACAAAAGGGAAAAATCACAAAAATTCTGAAAGAAATGCCCGATTAAATCATGCGTCTTGCCCCCAAATACCTGACCTGCCCTTTACAAGCCTTCCTCAATTTGGGTTCCCCTCAGTCCCAAAATTTAGAAAAAACTCATCTTTTCTGTCGGGAATTTTTCCATCAGTTTCTAAAAAACCGCAAAGTCCCACCCTCTAAAAAAAAACATGCCCTGATCCCAACTTTTTAAAAGAATTACAGATGTCTCAAACTTACCTTTAAAATCTCCAAAGAAACTTGAAAAAGTTTTTTTCAAAAAACAACTCAAAAAACCAAACCTTCTTTCCCAAAAATCCCCTTTCCCCCCTTTTTTCAATCTGCCTATCGCAAAAACCCGCCCCGGGAAACCCCCAAAGTCCACACTTTAGATACACTTTTATTTGTTTGCTGAAGGGGAAAAATACCCCTTCTCATTTTCCCCTTCGACCTATCTGGACTTTGACACTAAGATCCCCTAAAATTCTTCTTTCTCGCCCCCAAAAACATGTTTTTTTATTAATGCACTGGCCCTTGGTTTAGTTCATACCTAACAAACCGATAAAAAAAAGTTATTGTCAGAAAAATTAAATAAAAACCCTTTGCCAAACGGGAAGGGGGAGCCCCAAAGGGGGGGGGGGGGGGGGGGGGGGGGGGGGGGGGGGGCGGGTTCGGGGGTTTCCTGTTCTCTTCACCCCTTTACATGCCCACTCTCACACATAAAAAAACCCCCATCAATTGATCTTTCATTTCTTTTCATGACCCCCCAGCTTCATGTAGAAATCCCCTTGAAAAGCGGGCCTTCCCCTGACAATAGGGCCCACCCCTTCTAGCCCAATAAAAACGGGGATGCTCAAAAAAATTCCGCAAAATTCCCGAAAAAACAAAGCCATCCCCGGGGGGACCAAACATAAACTTTCCCCCATCAAAAAAACGTTTCAGGGGAAATTCAGCAAAAAGTGGGTTTCCTCTGTCCAGTTTCTGTAAAATATCTGGGTGTGGTTTTACAACACATCTCTATAAAAAAATTCTTTCACCAGACCTGCCATCTTGTTTCTATAAATTTAACGGCGCAAAAATGAATTTAAAAATTATTTTTTCTGAAGCAACATCCAACTTGTCAATCCCCTCTTCTCTCTCGACGGACTACGGGTTAATTCCTCTTGATTTTTTTTGCCGGCATCACCCATTACTCCCTTTCAACGCATAAAAAAACTCTGCAGTCGAGGGTTTCCTTAGAAAAAAAAAAATCTGAAAATAAACCCCTCTTTTGCGATCTTTTTCACTGGTCCCCCTGTTCCCCAAAAAGGAAAAATTTAAAAAGTTAATACCCTTTGTTTCAAATTCTCCAAAAAAATTGACCCCCTTTACTCTGTAACCTGTTTCACCTGTCACTCCGCCCCGTTTCCCTTCGTTCTCTGTAGATCCCCTTGTGCTTTCGGACCCCCCAGATTTAAAAAAACCACTGTGGCCGCGCTCTTTCTCGTTTCCGGTCCCCACAGGGAACCCCTCCCTCTTCCAAATTCGCCAAAACCCTTCTTTTGATTTTTTCAAATTACCCTTTTAAAAAACGCAATTTTAATTTCTATTGAGATTTCCCCTGTTATCTGTTTCCAAATTTCCCTCAAAAGCTGCCTTCACCTCCACCCCCCCCACCTAAAGTGTGGTGTTTTTATAAATTTGATATTTGTTTATTTTTATATTTAGGGCCCTGGTTGATGCGTGTGAATAAATTTGGGAATGCAACGCTTTGTTTTGTTTACTTTGCAAGATTCAGCGCTATAAAAAAATTTCCATACTTAAAAATTTTTTATAAAAAGGGGGCAACGGAGAGAAAGGGGTTTTCAGCACTGCGCTGTGGAGCACACAGGGCAAATTTTAGGCACTAAAGATAAACCCTTTGGCCCCTCCACTGCATCCCGGGTTTCCCTCCCATTTGTCTTGGCCATTCGGCCCCTGGACATAGGGGGTCTCGGACGAGCCAAAATCATCCGCAACTCAACAAAATTTCCCTCATCAAAAGCCCTGTGGCGACATGCAAGCGGCGAAAACGACAGGTGGGGGGTAAAATGGCAGTCGTAGTTGCAAACCCCGCACACAGGCGGTAGGGTATTAGGGTCGGAACCTTTCTGAAAAGGAAACAGCGGGAGGGGTTTTGGCAAACCGTTTGAGCACGATAGCCCCCCTTCAGGGAAAGCACTGCCCCACCCTTAGCATGAGGGGGGGCTAGAAAAAAGGGGCCCTTAAAAAATTGCCTGCCCAAAATCACCCGGCTAGCTTACCGTGGGGGCGGGGACCCCCGGTCATCGGTCGAAACATAGTGGAAAAAAAACAAGAAAAAAGAAAGGAACCGTGTCCCGAACCTTGCTAGGTTTGGAAAAGTGCGAACCCCCTTCTGCAGGGAAAAAGGCAACAACCCCAGAGACAAACCCCCTTTTTGCAAGCGAACCCCGCCCGAAAAAACCCCGCTTGCTGCCCTTGGGGAGACCAAACTAAGGCGGGGGGAAATATGGGGAAAGAGGCCCCAGGCTGCACCTTCTTTTTTGGGGTGGAAAGTGGGCCGAAAGAGCCCTGAGGCTGGAGTTGGCTTTGCAGTAAGAACAACGCTTTTTGGCAAGTGGGTGGCCCCCAAAAAGGGAAAAAATGATAACTTAGGGCGAATTTAAGCCCCTTATCTCATGGAAGAATTTTTTCTACCCCTTTTCAGTGTTAAGTTCCCCCCATGACAAAACCCGAGGACATCAAGGACCGTTTTATGAAACCCTTTAATTTTTATTTGCCTCTGTTCCCAACGCAACAAGTCACATCCTTGGGGCCCCAATGCGAGAAAACCCGTTACCGTACCGCGTTTGGGGAAAGGGGTTATTGGAAAACCTGGAGTTGGCAACTTTCAACGCAACGGGGCCCACGCTCCTCTAGACCCTTTTTTGGGGCTTTACCTACTGATCCCAACACGACTTTCAACCCCCCCTACACGTAACAGGACAACCGGGGTGCATTTCCCCCCTAGGGACTGGGATCTTTTGACTATTCATCACCAAAAAGAGAAAAGGCAGGGTGGTCGTTTTACAAAGGGCCCTGTGTGGAGCAGAATCTGGACAGACCACCGTCAAATGTCTCTAAGGGCCCGGTTTTCGTGCCCCCCCAGGGGACGGGCCCCAAGGCGGAAAGCACATAAACCGGGCCCGAATGTCAACAAGGGTGAAGAACGACACAGGCAAGCGGTCTCTTGCTGCCCCCCTTTGGGGGAACGCCTAGGCCCAAATTTTGCGGATAGCCAAAACTTTTGGGGAAACAGCATGGGGGAAAACTCCAGGGGCTGGTTTTATAAACGGGGAAGGATCACCAATTTTTTGGAAAGACAGCGCTGTACCTTAAAAAAAGCCCCCCCTTTATGACCCACAAACAACAGCAAAGAAAGATCCTGAGGGAAAAAAGCGTGCAACCCTCCAGCTAAAGCTTCTTCCCGTGCAAGACTCCTGGATCAGCAATAAAGCAGATGAATCCAAGGATTTGACGGAATGACATGAAGAACTTCTATGATGGACTCCCAAAAAGATCTATGGAACCCCCCACATCAAGGGTCATCACCCCCCTCCTCATGCAGATGGGTCTACTCTCAAACACTGACCAAAAAAAAAGATCCTTGAGAGATGGGGTGAACCCTTTTGACATGTTTTTAAACCGTCCCCTTCCCCCATCAAAAGATAAAGGGTATTTAAAACCGCCCCCCACAAAATTTCAGCGACGAGACGAAGAGGGCCATACCAACCCTTTGGGGAGATCCAGAAAGCAATTCGCCCCGCTGTCCAGTGGAAAGCCCCGGGGCCCAAATCAATCCCCTTTAGATCCAAAGGGGGTGGCCGAGTACTTTCGGGAAAAAATTCATGATTCTTTTCCCAAATCGTATGGGAGCATGAGACACTTCCCCAAGACTTCAAAAAAGCCCCCTTTAAAACTTATACCCAAAAACAAAGGAAAACCCCCAGGCCTGTGACAACCCCCCGAGGAATATCCCTGCTGTCCATTTTTTTCAGGCAAGGTCCTGGCCAGAGTACCCGAAAACCCGGCCCATAGTCCCTCTTGAGCAAGACCCCTTTTTCCCGAGAGTCAATTTTGGCTTCCGGAAAAATCGCGGGAAAAATATCGACATGGTGTTTGCTGCCCGGCAGCTTCCCAAAAGAAATTCCCGGAAAAAAAACACTGACCCCCTACTCCACCTTTTTTGATTGACCCAAAAGGGCCCTTTGATACTGTTACAGAGAGGGCTATTTGGGGGAATCCTGGCAAATAGGCTGCCCCCAAAAAAATTCACGCCCTCGTACGTCATTTTCCCTGATGGGGATGCTGGGGCCCGAGTAAAAACAAAGAGAGGGCTTGAACCCTTCCCCGTTTCCAACCGGGGGGTGAAGGGGGGTTTTTCTTGCTCCCACCCCGTTTTACCCATGTTTTCGGCAATGCTGTCAGACTTTTAGAGATTGGTTTGGTGTCGCCCTCAGGTACATGATGATGGATCCAAATTCAATCTAAGGAGGCCCTTTAAGCAAAAACCCAAATTTTCAACAGATATCATCAAAGCTTCCTTTTTGCTGATTATTGGCCCCCCCTCAAAGTGTTCTGAAGCCGAAAAGCAAGGGCAGTGTTGACCCAAATTTTCTGATTCTTGGGACAAATTTGGGTTGACAACAGTACGAAAAAAAGGCCCGAGGTAATGTACCCAACCAGGGCCCCAGGGAAAACCCTAGTTTTAACAAAAAATCTCCGTAAATGGGCATAGACTCAAAGCAGTGGAAAAAATTTAAATTTTTCTTGGGGATACCCCTCCCCGCCCAGAGCCCCTTGATATAGGGCAAAACCAGATCCCCCAAAGCAAGCGCTGGGTTTGAGACTTCGAAAGAAAGTATCGGACAGGAGAGGGGATCTCAACAGAAACCAAGATCAAAGGGCTACAAAGGGGGTAAATTTCTCCCCCACCCTTCCTAAAGGGGGTCAGAGTCAAGGGCCCGTCTACAACGCCCTGCTAAAAAGCTGAACCCCTTTCACCCCCCTGTTTTTAGAAAAAATGTTTGGCATCAAGTGGGAGGACAAGATCCCAGACACCGGGTGCTCCCTAGAGGGAAACCTTCCCCCGCATCCACACCATCCTTTAGCAGACCCAGCTTCGCCCGGGCAGGCCATGTAGTTCGCAGCCCGACCTTTAGCTCCCCAAGGGAAAATTTTGTTTGACGAACTTTAGCATAGAAAGCGCTCCCCGGGAGGGCCGAAAAAACGCTTCTTGGGCCTCGAAAACCCACTGAAAGCTTCAACCCTTGAGATAAATTTAAGGGAGAGGCCCCAATTGGGGAGGGCCCCAGTGGCGAGCAGCTAGCTGTACGCCAGGGGGCGCCAAGGGCCCACGAAGCAAAAAGAATTTTGCGACAGCTGAGCAACGCAGGGAAGACAGGAAAGATTTGAAACCTTTAAGTCTCCAAAAACAGCCCCCTATACCCGCCATACTGTCAAAAACTTTTCAAGCCGGATTGGCCAAAAAAAGGGCATCTTTGCCCCCACAGAAATGGGCCCCCCCAATCCTAGGGTGCAAAGATGGTCATCAACGATCCCCATGGGCGAAGGGGAAAAAGGGTCACTTTGCTACAAATTTAAATTTATGTATCAAACAGCAAACATTTCACACCCAACCCTGGGTATGCAGAGAGAGGCCTTTCTGTAAAAAAAGGAAAAAAATGGTCTTTTAAAATTGGGTTTCCGTGGAAACCCCTTTATCAAGGTGAAAAGGCTGACTCCCTTGGCCCGGGTTTTTAACAAGCGTTGAAAGGGTTACTGAGAAATAATATAAAAATGGTAGTGCTTAGTTAGGGAAAATTTTGGGGTATTTTGATTTTTTTTAAAGAGGGGGAGAGTGGCTTTTAACGGGAAAAACTTTAAACAAAGTCAGAAAAAGGGCTCCGGTAATTTTACTAATTTTTGATATTCCCAAAAAACTTTCGCTCGGTTTAGTTGTATTAAGGGGGGTATGACAAGAATGGTTTTCCCCAAATCCTGATGGGT
The DNA here is from genome assembly GCA_028751875.1 of Rapana venosa. Lineage (NCBI taxonomy): Eukaryota > Metazoa > Mollusca > Gastropoda > Neogastropoda > Muricidae > Rapana > Rapana venosa. The sequence continues at coordinate 35,012,892 of CM054160.1, read as the reverse complement.
TTTCAATTTAAATTTAAAAACTGGGGTTTTGAAAAAAATAAAAAAATAATGATAAATATGGAATTTTTTATAGCGCTGGAAAAACTTGTAAAAAAAAAAACCCAAAAAAAAATTTGAAAAGGGTTGAATTAAGTTGGGAAAATTGGGACAGGGTTTTTTTAATGGGTTTAAAATTGGGGCTGATGGTTGATATTGGGCTATGTTAGGGCGGGTTCGTTTTGGTTTCCGGGTTTGTGTAAAAAAAAATTTCCCTTTTGCTCGTTCAAATGTTGGGGTATGTGGTTGTTTGTTGTTTTCAATTTAAGTCTTTTTCCATTTAAATGAAAAATTTTTCAAACCCAAAGTATGGGGTGTATGTGTGTATGTATATGTGTATGTGTAGTGTGTGTGGGTGGGGTTTGTTTTTTTTGTGTGTGTGTGTGTGTGTTTGTTTGTGACACGTGCAATCTCTCCAACCAAGGACATATATCTGTACATCCAAACACATATGTGTATGCACCTCTTAACATAGATGTGTATTTATCTATTTATTTTTATCTTTTTTTTTTATACCACTTTAAGTCACGGCAGATTTCTCTGCGTGAAATTCGGACTGCTCTCCCCGATAACACGTCTCCACAAGAGCAGCGCCGCCCAATATTTTTTTCTTTTTCCTGTCTGCAACTGTATTTGTTTACCTATCAGAGTGACTTTTTTCTACAGATTAAGCCAGGGACAACTCTCTTGTTGCTTTAGGTTCATTTACGTGCGCTAGGTAATTATGTGTAACACACGGGACCTCAGTTTATCGTCTCATCCGAAAGACTAGCACCCAGACCACCACTCATGGTTTAATGGATGGGGGAAAAGTTTCAGGCCTAAACGAGATTCGAACCACCGCACACTTCCGACCCGGACATGTGTGTGTGTGTGTGTGCGTTGTGGGGGTTTTTTTGTGGTTTTGCGGCTTGTATGGGTTGTGTTTGTGTGTCTACCCTTCTATCTTCTATCTATCTATTATCTATTATCTATTATCTATCTTCTATCTATATCTTTTTTCTGGGGGTTGTATGCTCACTCCGCTTATAAGTGTGGTGTGTGTGTTGTGTTTTGTTTTGTGTGTGTGTGTGGGGTGTGTGTGTTGTGCGCGGTGTTGGTTTACGTAGACAAAATTACGGGTGATCGTTTAAACCCATTTAAACCCCAAACAGCGAAAACAAGGGTTTTTTTCAGTTGCGTAAAAAAAAAAAAAACCCCCCTTTTCATGACGGAAAAATTTTTCCAGTGACAAAAAAATCAGCATTAATTATCTTTGGGACTGTCCCAGTGGGGGTTTTTTTTAGCAAAGTGACCCCCAAACCTAAAAATCATCCTCTTGAAGTAAACGACAAAAATGTTAATTTTAAAAATTTCTCGTATTCTCCACCAAACTACAAACTAAGATATTAAAAAGGTATTTTTAATGATAGTTATACAGAGATTGTCTTTGTCCTTTAAAAAAACTTTTTTCAATTAATGAAAACGACAAACTTCTTTCCCAAAAGTCTTGGAATATTTTTTTCAAATCAAGCGGGGGGAACCCCAAATCTTACCGTCCTAAAAAAACTCAAAACCCATTTTTCCTTTAAATAGTAAAAGAGCTTTTTCATGAAAAATTACAACCCTTTTCTTTCTTTTCTCTTTGGGGGGGGGGGTGTGTGGGTGCAAATCTTAAAGTGATGTGTGGAGACAAGTTTACCTGCTCCTATGTAATGTGCGAATTGTGATAGTTCGGGGGTGTGCTCCAATTTTTTGCTGGGTGTCCAATGGCTGTGTGCATTAACTAAATTTTAAACAGATGAGAGCATTTAGAAAAATAATTGGTGCTTGAAGGGGGTTTTTGGTGTTCCCAGTTGAACCCCAAAACAAAATGGTTTGTGGGGAATTGGGCGATTCACGTTGTGAATACATTATCTTTAAACCATTACACCGTGGTGTGTAGGGCAGCAACAAAGCGTTCCACCCTCCCTTTTCCCTGGCCAACCTAGTCACTGACCCAAAAAGGGGCTGCATGGCTTCATCTCATTTTTCTCACCCTTCCACGTTTTTTTGGTCTTCTTTTTCTTTCTTTTTCCCTTTGGGGTCCATGCAATGTGTTTGTGATTGATGTGGTTTTTCGGGGATGTCCCCCATCTACTTCCCGTCGCTGGTGATGAGGTTCCCGTTTTCCTGCCTGCATCTGTAGTAGGTCTTATTGGAGATCTTCTTTTGGCAAAAGATCCGGAAAATTTTTCGGGGCATACGGTGTGAAAGGATCAAATTTTGGTAAGACCCGCTTCCGCCCCTCCGCACTGAAGTACGGAGCGTAGATCAAACACTCTGGTTTAGCTTTAGCTTGGTTTTGGGTTATGAGTTGATCTCCAGATATTGTTCATTCCCTAACACCCCCTGGCCTTCCCCCTTTTGTTGGGGAGTCTTTTTTGGCCGCCCTCGGGTTTTGTTTTCTGCTGCAAGGTAGTGAACTTTTTGTTGGGCGGGGTCGTTCCATTCACTTTCACAGGGTGGTTGTTCACTTTGAGCGACATTGTCTTATTTTTGGGCTATACAAAGCCCACTTGCGTCCAAATGTTTGAGCGTGGTTTTCCCCTGGATATTTTGGGTGATTTTGGACGCGCCCCAGGTCATCCCAAAGTAAGGTCGTCTAGTTTTTGGAACAGGCCCACGAATCCCTTTTGGGGGTGTCTTCTTTGTCTTCCTATCCCCCAAATCAATGGAAGATTGAAGAAAACCCCGAATCAACCCCTTGTCTTACCCCTGTCTTGATTTCAAAGATATTTTGCTATGCCCACAAGATCGAAGTTGTCGTAAAAGTCTTGAAAAGGTGTACAGTTTCGAGGGGATCCCATAGTGTCGAAGGAACTCCAAAGGTGCTCGTGTATCCCGTCAAATGCCTTTCAAAGCCACAAATTCCCATACATTTCTTTGCCACTTTGCACTGTTCGATGATTTTTGAGCGTAAATACTGGTTTACACCTGTTGTCCGAACCCTGCTTGTTCCTTTCCCTCGTGCATCGCCCACAGCGTCTGTTTTCTTCTGATGTGCCCTTGGCAGATCTTGCCCCCGGAAAAGACAAAAGAGGGTTCCCTCCTTGTTGCGTCGCCAGGGTCCTTTTTGGGGTTTTTGACTACACCCCTTGGTCCAATGTCAGTACTTTCTCGTTCTTCATGAGCTGTAAACAGGGTTCAGTATGTCAGCTGCTAGTTCAGAATCGCTTGAACATTTGGGCACCATATATAGCATGAGGTCCCAGCAAGTTATGAAATGCTACTTAACAAAATTGGTAGAGTCTGTTGTGCCTCAAAAGTTTAGAGATACTTTGGTGGTTTGGTTGCAGCAAGGTGTTGGGGATAAAAAAATTTTTTTAAATATATTCAAACAAGGCTTTTTGACAGTTCAGGCAAAAGGGGTGGTCTTTATTCACGATGGGTAAAAAAATTTTTTGGACATTCAAACTTTTTTGGAAAAAGAAATTTTTTTTAAAAAATCCATATAATGTATTGTTTTCGGTTCCCCTTAACTACATAAGAATTTAAATTATTTTTAAACAGTTGTAACGTTACAGTGAATTGCAAAAAAAATTGTCCATGTTGCGAAAAAAAAATTGAAAATGAACATGTTTTCATATTTAAATGCGCTGCGTAAGGTCTACATGCAAAATTTCTGAATCGCCAAGCTTCCTTTCTGCACTCCCAAAGGCTAAAAATCCCCTCAAAGGCAAAATTTTATCTGGTTTCGTGTTCCATGCAATTAACAGAAGAAAAAACTTCATTTTGGAAACTTTGATCTAATGTTGGTTGCTAAATGGGAACGGCCATGAGCGTTTCGGTGTTTTATTATGTGTGTGTGTGTGCGCCGCGGTTGTGTGCGTTCGGCAGATGTGTGGTGTGTTGGGTGTGGGGGGCGCTCGCGCCCCCAAACCGAGCTGCACTGCACACGGTATTTTTGTGTGGTGAATTGGGGGGGGGAGGGGGGGAGGGGGAGGGGGTTTTAAAAGTGAGTGTGAGTTTGGTTGGGGTGCGCGAGAGAGGGGCGGCCGCGGGGGGGGTGTGTGTGTGTGTGTGGGGGTTTTGTGTTGGTTTTTGGTGTGTGTGGGGTGTGTGTGTGTATATGGCATTTGAGGGAGTTTTCGGGTAAAAAAGTAGAAAAAAATAGGTTGCATATTTAATTTGTTTGGGGGGACGGGGGGATAAAGGGGATATTGTTTTCTAAAGTGATGTCTTGCGGGGTTTTATTACCCCCCCATTTTCTCTTTTTATGATCAATTGTTACATGAGATTATGAGCACAGGGTTTAAAATATTTTTGCATACGCAGGGGTTTTACATTGCATTAGCCTTAGGGTGACAGGGTTCTAATGGGGCACATTTTTTCTGGGTGGAAAATTTTTTGGGAAAATCAATGTTTGTGAGTATTGTAACAGTTTTGAAAATGCAAAGTTAGTGGTAAAAAATGTTCCCCGTCATGATTTAGGGGTTGCTTGTTTTTGTATTTGTATGTGAAAAGGGTGTTGACATACAGGTATAACTCCTAAAAATTTTTTACAGGGCCCTATTATCTTTTTGTGATATGGGGTCCTTTTTAGGTGAAGAAAATTTTTTTAAAAACTGGTTTCTTTTTGATTCTAGGTCTACGTCAGCCTTTATTTAGTCATGATTTAGGAATTAACATATTCATTAGTAAACAATTTTAAGCGCACGCAAAGGTATTGTGCCAAAGTCCTACCAAAGTTTACGAGAAGTTCTATTTCATTTTTGCTCTTCTTTTTTTTCTCATAAAAAGTATATTGGCCTTAGGCGAATCACTTTTAAACCCAGTTCAGGTTCTCTTCTCTTTTCTTCCCCCTCTCTCTCTCTCTCCTCTCTCTCTCTTCTCTCTCTCTCTCTCTCTCTCCCCTCCTCTCTCCCTTCTCTCCCTCTCTTCTCTCTCTCTCTCTCTTCTCTCTCTCCCCCCCCCCCTCTCCTCTCCTTTTTTGTCCCGGTATTTAAATCAACATTTTGAATAAATTTGAAGTCATATTTTACAAACATTAGGTTTTTTATCTGTGTAGTACCCGGTTTTTCTTACCAACTATTATAGCACCGTACAATCAAATAATTAATTGATACATGTTGTGCGATTAAAGATACGTGACAAAACCGTAAAAAACTAAAAATTTAATTTTTTAATGATTGTGCGAGAGGGGGTTCTGAACAGGTTATATTTGCCTGCTGTTATTTTTCAACACCTTGTTTAAGGTAAGGGCAAAGAAAATAAGTTTAGATGGGGGGGTAGAGAGGAACTTCAAAAAACTTAGTTTTAAATTAAGGGAAATTCTTATACATTTCCTCACCCCCCAGAATTTTATACTTTTCCTCACCCCCCTTTAATTGATTGTATTGTCTTCTTTATCTTGACGTTGCATTCAAAATTTTGGTTTCAATCATCTCTCCCGATATCTTTTCCTTTCTTGCTACTTTCTCTCTCTCTCTCTTCTCTCCCTCTTCTTTTCTCTCTCTCTCTCTCCTTCTCTCTCTCTTTTCCCCTCTCTCTTACCTCCCTGCTGCCTGCCTTTTGTCTGTCTGTCTTCTCTGTCTCTGCTGTCTGTCTCTCCCCCATAGTTATGAGTATTATTTTCCCAATTGTTATTGCAAACGATTATGCTTTTGTTTGTCCATTTTCTTTCTTTTTTTTTAAAAATTAATTTGCGTTTTTAGTTGTACTGTTTAGAAGGCTGATGAAAAATATCGTGTAGCTTATTACCCCACCTTCAAAAAAATGGAATCAATCAACCAACCCCCAAACCCAAATCAATCATTCATCACCCCTCTGTTATTTTTTTTTTTGCTGATGTCTCTGGTTTACTCTAAAAATGAAACCCCCCTTTCTCTCTCCCCCTCCCCCCTCTCTTCTCTCTCTTCTCTCTCTCTCTCTCTCCCCTCTCTTCTCTCTCTCTCTCTCTCTTCCCCCTTTTTCTTTTTTTTTTTTTCTTTTCGTTTTCTTTTTCTTTTTCTTTTCTTCTTTTTTTCTTTTTTTCCCTTTTCTTTTCTTTTCTTGTTTCTCTCTTCTCTCTGTCTCTCTGAACCCCAAAAAACAGAAGTATGGTTTATTCATTTCGCTTTGGGGGAAATCAGTTTTTTGTTGTTTTTCCTAAAAATTTTTAACTCTTCTCTGGGTATGCACATACTGTAAGTTTCAGGGGACGGGCGGAGCTGAACATGTATTGCCCCATGGCCCGGGCCTCTTCCCTTCATTTGTTTGTTAAATAAATATGCTGTAACCAAACTTACCATTCACTTGAAATCAATTTGCGTGAGTGCAGAAAACCCAGCTGGATCTTATGATCTTTGTGCATAGCTGACTTTGCAGCACGGAAACTGTGCATGTGCAGCTAAACAGGTTCAAAAAGAAGAAGAAGAAGAAGAAGAGCAAGAACAAGAAAAAAAAATTTTATTTTTTTTTCTTTTATATCGGGATAAGGGAATAAGCATTAGTGATTTTTGAAATCCAGTGTGTATGCGGTTTTGTAATTTTGTCATCGTTCCCCCCGGGGCACACAAGGGCATACTCTTACGAAAGGGGGAAAGGATTTAACATGTGCGCGATGTTCCCGTGCGTTCGCACACGGTTTTTTATTTCATCCGAAGACGGGGCAGGGCGATAGGCAAGAAGAAGAAGGAAAAAAAAAGAAGAAGAAGAAGAAGAAGAATAAAAAAAAAGAAAAAAAATGCTGCAGCTGTAGCGCTGCGTGTTTGGTGAGATAGTGATGATGATAAAATGGGGAAGAATTTCCCACGAAAAAAAAAGGAGAAGGGGAGGACAATGAGGAAGAATGGGAGAAGGGGAAAGGTGAAAAAAGAAGATGAGGGCAAAAGAAAATCGGGAGGAAAAACGCGGGGAAAAGAAAAAAAGCAGAGGGAGAAAAAGAGGAGAAAAAAAAGGGGCGAAGGAGGAGGAGGAGGGGGGGGATGTAATAAAAAATTTTAAAAAGGGAATTTATATAGCCTTATCTTGCAGAGAAAAATAAAAACGCTTGACTAAATTCATTTTAAAAGTCTACAACCAGTGAAATAAAAAATTCCAACAAGTCCAAATGTCACACACGCACGCACGCACGCAAGACACCCCCATCCCAGATCACCCCCTGACGGGGCGATAGTTTCTGGGCTGTTGAAGGAGGGAAAAGCTATGAGATGAAGCAAAAGAGGAAAATCTTAGGTTTGAAAAAAATGTTTGAGACGGGGGATTTAAAGTATTTTTAAAAAAGGCTTTTGGGGGAGAGAGAGGGGTTCATTCGATCGTGGACCAAAAAGGAAGGAGCAACGGGGGACTGGGATTGGTTGAATTGGTATTTGAAGGAAAGGATTTGCAGCAGGCGGAAAGGAACGAGGAGTGAAAAAAAAAAAAAAGGGTGTTTTGGGGGGAAAAATTTTTTTAGAGGGGAAGTCTTTAGTTTAAAACCTCTCGTGGCATACGCACCAGGGAAAGGAACGCAAAAGAGGGGGAATGTGGTCGTTTTTTTTTTTTTGAGGGCTATGGGGGGCTGCAGAGTTTTGAAACGTTGAAGGGAGGGGATGATGATGCTGGGAGAACAGCCCAAAAAGGGGAAATTTCAATAGTCCGACATGAAAGAATGAGAGACTAACAGTTTGTGTTGGGTCTGTGGATAAGTACTTTCGGATTGTAGTCGTGGGGGTATGGGTGAAAGAAATTTTTTAAGAGAGGTCTTGTCAATAATGACCCCTTTGATACTTCCCCAAGGGGGGGGCTTGCCAAATTCTTTGAAGCTGTTTAAGGGAAAAAGTTTGTGTTTGTCCCCGCAAGCACGGTTTTTCCCTTTAATCTGCTTTGCTGTAACTTGTTTTGATCTCCCAATTTTTGGGTATCTTGAAAGCGGTGGCCTATTTGTCAAAAGGGGAAGGCAAATTTTTAGGAGGTTTCTGCTTAAATCTGAGAGTCATCTGCATAAAAAATGATGGTTGATCTGATATGGTTTTATATGTGACAGTGGAGAGTGTAGCGTGTGAAAAGAACAATCCTGCGAACTCCACATTAAGTTGGAGGGATGACTGAATCTTATTTTTCAGTAAGAAGACAAAGAAAAACGAAAAGACCCCGGAAAAAAAAGTAAAAACCAAAAAAGGTGGGGATAAAAGCAGTCTAATTGCATCAAATATGAGTTTTTTGAGTGATGAAAGAGAGAGAGAAAACATGAGCGGATTAAACAGATAGATAGATAGATGATAGTAGGAAGGAGAGGAGAGGGGAGAGAGAGGGGAAGGGATAAAAGAGAGAGAGAGAGAGAGAGGGGAGAGAGAGAGAAGAAGGAGAAGAGAGAACTTCAAGATGCATTTTGAAAAAAATGTTTTCTGAAAGGAGTCACAAAAATTACCCTAAAATCATTCAGACACAATGCCCTTGACAAGTGTTTAAAAGGTAGGGAGATAAACCCATCCCCATTCATGTTACAACGTGAAGTGTGGAGTGGTTTTCCCCAGACAGAGTTTCTACCCAGTCTTTTTCCACCCAGCTTTCTCTTGCCCTTTCTTATCCTGCCCGTCTACTTCTGCCCCAGTCTTTTCCTGCACAGTCTTTCTCTCTTTTTAGTCTTTCTCTTGCCACTTTTTCTTTTCAGTCTTTCCTCTGCTCGTTTTCCTCTTTCCCGTCTTTCTCTCTGCTCAGTCTTTCTCTCTAATAGTCTTTTTCTCTATCCGTCCTTTTGTCTATCCAGTTTTTCTTTATCAAATATTTCCTCTATCCATATTATCTCTATCCCTAGTTTTCTTACCATCTTTCTGCCTACCCCGTCTTTCTCTCCCCCCCAGTCTTTTTTTCGCCAGTCTTTTCTCTTACAGCTTTTTCTCTGTTCAGTTTTTTCCCCCTTTAAAAGTCTTTTCCCTTTTCCCGTCTTTTTTTCTAACCTCTTTCTCTCGCCTTTGTCTTTCCCCTTTTGGGCCCGTCTTTCTCTTCCCAGTCTTTCTTCTATCCAGTCTTTTTCTCTATCCATCTTCCTCTCATCCAGTCTTTCCTCTGCCTGTCTTTCTCTCTATCCAGTCTTTCTCCCTATCTAGTCTTTCTATCCAGAATTTTTCTTTGCCGTCTTTTTCTGGCCGTTTTTTCTCTATCCAGTATTTTTTTTTCGAGTATTTTTTCCCCCCCATCTTTTTTCCAAAGTGTTTCTGTCTGGCCGTCCCCCTCTTATCCAGGTTTCTCCCTATCCAGTCTTTTTTCTCTATCAAATTTCTTCTGCCCCCGTCTTTCTCTTGCCCCGTATTTTCTCTATCAGCTTTCTCCCCTCAGTCTTTCTATTTCAAATCTTTCTCTCTATCCCGTCTTTTCTCTGCCAAGCTTTCTATACCAGTCTTTCTCTCTGGCCCCGTCTTTTTCTGTACCTTTTCTCTCTTTTCCACCTATCTCCTGCGCAGTCTTTCTCTCTCGGAAATCTTTTCTCCACTCAGTCTTTCTGTCTGGCCGTCCTGCTCTTGGCCAGTCTTTCCTTTATCCTCTTTTCCTTACCAGTCTTTCTCTTATTTGTATTTTTCTAGCATCTTTTTGTTATCCTTTTTTCTCTCTGCCCCGATTTCTCTCTATCCGTCTTTTTCCCTATCCCTTCTTTTTCCCTATCCGCTTGTCTATTCCCGGCTTTCTCTCACCCCGCTTTCTCTCAGCCCAACTTTCTCTCTACCCATCTTCCTTCTATCCTCTTCTCTTTTACCCATCTTCCTCTCTACCAGTCTTTTTCTTACCAAGTTTCCCCTGCCCCTCTTTCTCTTTTCCCCGTCTTCCGTTATCCATCTTTTCATCCATCTTTTCTCTACCCAAGTTTCCTCTCGCCCAGTCTTTTCTTGCCAGCATTTCCCATCCCGTCTTCTCTCTGCCCCGTCTTTCTCTTATTAGTCTTTTTTTAAAATCCCGTCTTTTCATATCCCCTTTTCTTTTATCGTCTTTCTCCTATAAATCTTTCTGTCTGGGCCCGTCTTGCCTCTGTCCCTTTCTCTCTCTTCCCCTCTTTTTTTACTAAGCTTTCTTCTATCATTTTTTGTTATCCAGTCCCCTTTTTCCCTATCCGTCTTTCTCTCTATCAATCTTTCTCTCTGTCCAATTTGCTCTATGTCCAGTCTTTCTCTCTACAGGGGTTTCTTCTGTACAGGCTTTCTCTCAGGCCGTCTATCTCTCTACCCCCTTTCTACCCCCTCTTTTTCTTACCCAACTTTTACCCCGGGTTTCTCTTGCCCTCTTTTTCTCTGGCCCCTCTTTCTCTAATAGCCCTTTTCTCTAGCCGTCAATCTCTCTAAAACAGTCTTTCTCTCTATCCATATTTCTTTTGCCATCTTTCCACTGGCCGTATTTCTGTACCCCTGTTTTTCTTATCCCGTCTTTCTCTCGCCAGTGTTTCTTTTTTTCGTCTTTCTCCTACCCCTTTTCTTCCTTTCGTTTTTTCTCTACCCGGGCTTCCCTCTGCCCGTCTTTCTCTCTATAAGTCTTTTCTTGCCCCGCTTTTTCTTCCAGTTTCCTCTATCAAGTTTTTTCTCTACCAAGTCTTTCTCTTGCCCCAAACTTTCTCTTGCCCCGTGTTTCTCTCTGCCCCGTCCTCTCTTTTAGTTTTCTCGCCTCCGTCCTTTTTCTATATCCAGTCTTTGTCCATATCCAGTCTTTTTTCTTTTAAGTCTTTCTGTTGGGCCAGTCTTGGTCTTGCCCGTATTTCTCTCCCTTCTTTCTTTCTACTTAGTCTTTTCTCATCCCGTTTTTTGTCTATCCAGTCTTCCCCCATCGATCTTTCTCTCTACAAGTCTTTTCCTCTGTCCAATCTTTTTCCCAGTCCATCTTTCTCTCTATCAGGTCTTTTTTCTCAGTACAGTCTTTCTTAGGCCCGTTTTTTTCTCTTGTCCAGTCTTTTACCCCGTCTTTTTCTCTACCCCAAATTTTTACCAGTCTTTCTCTCTGCCCCCGTCCTCCTCTGGCCAGTCTTTTTCTCTGCCCCGTCTCTCTCTTGGCCAGTCTTTTCTCTAACAGTTTTCTCTTGCCAGTCAATCTTTATTCGTCTTTTCTCACCCGTATTTTCTTTATCCCTCTATCTCTCTATCCGTTTTTCTTTGCCGTCTTTCTTCTGGCCGTGTTTCTCTCTTCCAGTCTTTTTTTCCCTACCCCTCTTTATCTTATCCGTCTTTCTCTTTCCGCTTTATCTCTATCAAGTCTTTTCTCTGCCCAGTCTTTGTCTCTTCCAGTCTTTTTCCTCTATCCGTCTTTCTCTCTGGGAAAACTTTTTTTCTGGGCCCTCCTTTTCTCTACCCCTCTTTCTCTCGCCAGTTTTTTCTTCTCATCTTTCTCTCTATCCCCGTCTTTGTTTTATCCAGTCTATCTTCTGGACAGGTTTCTCTTATCCAGTCTATCTCTCTGCCCCGTCTTTCTTCTCCCATCTTTTTTCTACTCATCTTTTTTCTCGGGGCCCTCTTTCTTCTATCCCAAACTTTCTCTCTATCCAGTCTTTTCCCCCATCCGTCTTTCTCCTTTCTTAGCTTTTTCTCTAGCCAAATTTTTTTCTGTCCGTTTTTTTCTGCCCCCATTTCTCTCTAACCACTCTTTCTTCTATCCCGTCTTTTCTCTTCAGTCTTTCTCGTATCCAGTCTTTTTTCTCATCCCGTCTTTTCTCTTCAATCTTCTCTGTACCCCGTCTTTCTCTCTACTTAGTCCTTTAACTATCAGCCTTTCTCTCTACCCCGTCTTCTTCTATCCAGTCATTCTCTCTATCCAGTCTTTTCGTATCCGTCTTTTTTCTATCCAGTCTTTTTCTCTATCAATCTTTTTTTCTGCCGCTGCTCTTGCCCAGGTTCCTCTCTTTAGTCTTTTCTCTCAAGTCTCCTCTCTGCGCGTCTTTCTCTTACCCGTCTTTATTCTATCCCGTCTTTTCTCTGCCCCGTTTTCTCTTGCTCGTCTTTTTCTCCCCATCTTCTCCTTTTTCCCGTCTTTTTCTTACCAGTCTTCATCTCTGCCGTCTTTCTCTATTAAGTCTTTTTTTTGCCCAGTCTTTCTCTCGCCCCCTTTCTCTCTACCAGCTTCCCTCTATCCAATCTTTTTTCTACCCAAATCTTTCCCCTCGCCCCGTCTTTCCCCTACCAGTTTTTTCCTATCCAGTCTTTATCTCTACCAAGTCTTTTTTGCCCCGTCTTTCTTCTGCCCAGGGTTTCTCCCCGCCCCGTCTTTTTCTCTATCTATCTTTCGCCTCCGTCTTTTTTCTTATCCAGCTTTGCCAATCCCGTCTTTCTATCAAGTTTTCTGTGTCCAGTTTGGGCTCGCCCCTCTTTCTCCTTCTTTCTTTTACTTAGTCTTTCCTTTACCCTTTTTTTGTCTTCCGTCTTTTTCCCCCATCGGTCTTTCTTTTTTCAATCTTCTTCTTCCAATCTTTCTCTTGTCCGTCTTTTTCTCTATCAGGGGCTTTCTCTCATACAGTCTTTCTCTAGGCCAGTCTTTCTCTGTCCGTCTTTTTTACCCCTCTTTCCTCTACCCAATCTTTCTACCAAGTCTTTTCTCTGCCAGTCTTTCTCTTGGGGAAGTTTTCCTCTAACTTCTTTCTCTCTACCCGTCCCTCTCTTATTCGTCTTTTCCTCTACCGTATTTCTCTTTTCCCGTCTAAAAACTCTCTATCCAGTATTTTCTTTGCCCAGTCTTTTCCTGGCCCGGTTTCTCTCTAAACCGTCTTTCTCTTTCCGCTTTCCTTTTCAAGTCTTTTCCTGCCCATCTTTTCTCTGTCCATCTTTCTTTACCCCGTCTTTTTCTCTGGCTAATTTTTTTCTCTGGGCCCTCTCTCTCTACCCCGTCTTTCTCTCTGCCCAGCTTTCCTTGCTCACTTTTTCTCTCATCCGTCTATCTCTTGCCAGTTTTCTCTTGCCCGTCTTTTTTTTTTACTCGTCTTTCTTCTGGCCTCTTTCTCTCTATCCAGTTTCTCTCATCCATCTTTCTCTCTATCCCGTCTTTTTTATCCAGCTTTCTCTCTATTGTCTTTTCTTTACGTATTTTTGTCTGTCCAGTCTTTCTCTCTGCCCCGATTTTCTCTAACCACTCTCTCTCTTCCAAAATTTTTCCCCCACCAGCCTTTTTCCGGGTTCCCGCTTTCTCCTTTTCCCGTCTTTCGCTCTACCGTCTTTTTTTCTATCCCGTTTTCTCTATACTTAGTCTTTCACCTATCCAATTTTTGTCTATCAGTCTTCTCTCGCCCCGTCTTTCTCTTCCCCCCTTTCCTCTATCCAGTCTTTTGTCTTATCCAGTCTTTTTTTTATCCCGTCTTTTTCTATACTTAGTCTTTCACTTATCCAGTCTTTTTTTCTATCCAGTCTTTCTCTTACTTATCTTTCACTCTTTTCCCGTCTTTTGTTATCCTCTTTTTTCCCTATCATGTCTTTTCTCTTTCAAGTCTTTTCTTGCCCAAACTTTCTCTTTCCGCTTTTTCTCCATGGTCTTTTTTTTCAGGCCTCTTTTCTCTTACCCAGTCTTTTCTTACCCCGTCTTTTTACCCCGTCTTTCTCTCTCCCAGTCTTTTTTTCTTCCAGTCAATCTCTCTATTCAGTCTCTCTTTCTATCCAATATTTCTCTCTGTCCAGTCTTTCTCTCTAATCAGTTTTTATCGCTATCCAGTATTTCTCTCTGTCCAGTCTTTTTCTCAGCCCAGAGTTTCTGTCTATCCAGTCTTTCTCTCTATCCAGTCTTTCTCTCTGCTCAGTCTTTCTTTCTACCAAGTCTTTCTCTCTATCCAGTCTTTCTCTCTATCCAGTCCTTCTCTCTACTCAGTCTTTTTCTCTACCCAGTCTTTCTGTCTATCGAGTCTTTCTCTCTACCTAGTCTTTCTCTCTGTCCAGTCTTTCTGTCTATCCAGTCTTTCTCTCCACCCAGTATTTCTTTCTATCCAGTCTTTATCCCTATCTAGTCTTTCTATCCAGTATTTTCTCTTTGCCCAGTCTTTCTTTCTGGCCAGTGTTTCTCTTTATCCAGTATTTTTCTCTATCGAGTATTTTTCTCCATCCAGTCTTTCTCTCTATCCAGTGTTTTTGTCTGGGCAGTCTTTCTCTCTATCCAGTCTTTCTCCCTATCCAGTCTTTCTCTCTATCAAATCTTTCTCTCTGCTCAGTCTTTCTCTCTGTCCAGTCTTTCTCTCTATCCACTCTTTCTCTCTGGCCAGTCTTTCTCTCTACCCAGTCTTTCTCTCTCTCTATCCAATCTTTCTCTCTGTCTAGTCTTCCTCTCAACCTAGTCTTTCTCTCTGCCCAGTCTTTCTTTCTATCCAGTCTTTCTCCCTGCCCAGTCTTTTTTCTGTACCCAGTCTTTCTCTCTATCCAGTCTATCTGTCTGCCCAGTCTTCTCTCTCGCAAATCTTATTTTCTACTCAGTCTTTCTCTCTGGCCAGCTTTTCTCTGTATCCAGTCTTTCAGTCTATCTAGTCTTTCTCTCTACTTACTCTTTCTCTCTATCCAGTCTTTTTGTCTATCCAGTCTTTCTCTCTGCCCAGTCTTTCTCTCTATCCAGTCTTTCTCTCTATCCAGTCTTTCTCTCTATCCAGTCTTTCTCTCTACTTAGTCTTTCTATCTATCCAGTCTTTCTCTGTGCCCAGTCTTTCTCTCTATTCAGTCATTCTCTCCATCCAGTCTTTCTGTATCCAGTCGTTTCTCTGACCAGTCTTTCTCTCTATCAAGTCTTTCTCTCTGCCCTGTCTTCTCTCCGCCAGTCTTTCTCACTACCCAGTCTTCCTCTCTATCCAGTCTTTCTCTCTATCAGTCTTTCTCTCTGCCCAGTCTTTCTCTCTATCTAGTCTTTACCTCTATCCAGTCTTTCTCTCTATCCAGTCTTTCTGTCTATCCAGTCGTTTTCTCTATCCAGTCTTTCTCTCTATCTATTCTTTCTCTCTATTCAGTCTTTCTCTATATCCAGTCTTTCTCCATATCCAGTCTTTCTCTCTTTCAAGTCTTCCTCTCTCCTAAATCTTTCTCTCTATCCAGTCGTTCTCTCCATCCAGTCGTTCTCGCTATCCAGTATTTCTCTCTATCCAGTCTTTATGTCTATCCAGTCTTTCTCCCTATCCCAGTCTTTCTCTCTATCCAGTCTTTCTCTCTATCCAGTCTTTCTCTCTGCCCAATCTTTCTCCCTGTCCAGTCTTTCTCTCTATCAGGTCTTTCTCTCAGGCTAGTCTTTCTGTCTGTCAAGTCTTTCTACCCAGTCTTTCTCTCTACCTAGTCTTTCTACCCAGTCTTTCTCTCTACCTAGTCTTTCTACCCAGTCTTTCTCTCTGCCCAGTCTCTCTCTCTGGCCAGTCTTTCTCTCTAACTAGTCTTTCTCTCCATCTAGTCAATCTCTCTATTCAGTCTTTCTCTCTATCCAGTATATCGCTTTATCCAGTCTTTCTCTCTATCCAGTATTTCTCTCTATCCAGTCTTTCTCCCTACTGAGTCTTTCTTTCTATCCAGTCTTTCTTTCTATCCAGTCTTTCTCTCTGCCTACTCTTTCCTCTACCCAGTCTCTTTCTCTATCCAGTCTTCTTCTCTGCTTAGTCTTCCTCTCTTCCCAGTTTTTCTCTCTGCCCAGTCTTTCCCTCCACCCAGTCTTTCTCTCTAAGCAGTCTTTCTGTCTATCCAGTCTTTCTCCATATCTAGTCTTTCTCGCTATCAAATCTCTCTCTCTGCCTAGTCTTTCTCTCTGTTCAGTCTTTCTCTCTGTCCCGTCTTTCTCACTATCTAGTTTTTCTCCCTGCCCAGTCTTTCTCTCTACCCAGTCTTTCACTCTATCCAGTCCTTCTCTCTACTCAGTCTCTTTCTCTACCCAATCTTTCTGTCTATCCAGTCTTTCTCTCTATCCAGTCTTTCTCTCTACCCAGTCTTTCTGTCTATCCAGTCTTTCTCTCTACCTAGTCTTTCTCTCTACCAGTCTTTCTCTATCCAGTCTTTCTCTCCGCCAGTCTTTCTTCTGTTCAGTTTTTTCTCTACCATCTTTTCTCTGCCCAGTCTTCTCTCCTTTTCAAGTCTTTCTATCTGTTCAGTCTTTCTCTATCCAGTCTTTCTCTCTACCCAGTCTTTCTCTATCCAGTCTTTCTCTTACCCTCAGCATCTTTCTTGTACCAAGTCTTTTCTGGTCCTTCCAGTCTTTTTTAACTATTCCAGTCTTTCTTCTTACGAGTCTTTTTCTCTATCCAGTCTTTCTCTCTCCCATCTTTCTCTCTGCCAGTCTTTCTCTCTATCCAGTCTTTCTCTCTGCCCAGTCTTTCTCTCTGTCCAGTCTTTTTCTCTACTTAGTCTTTTTATCTACGCAGTCTTTCTTTCTATCCAGTATTTCTCTCTATCCAGTTTTTCTCTCTATCCAGTCTTTCTCTCTACCTAGTCTTTCTCTCTACCCAGTCTTTCTATTTACCCAGTCTTTCTCTCTGCCCAGTCTTTCTCTCTGTTCAGTCTTTTTCTATACCCAGTCTTTCTCTTTGTTCGGTCTTTTTCTCGACCCAGTATTTTTCCCTGCCCAGTCTTTCCCTCTATCCAGTCTTTCTCTCTGCTCAGTCTTTCTCTCTATCAGTCTTTCCCTCTATCCAGTCTTTCTCTCTGCTCAGTCTTTTTCTCTACCCAGTCTTTTTGCTATCGAGTGTTTTCTCTACTCAGTATTTTTCTCACCCAGTCTTTCTCTCTATCCAGTCTTTTTCTCGGGGCCCAGCTTTTCTCCCCCAGTCCTTTCCCCTCTACCCAGCCTTTCTCTCCACCCATCTTTCTCCCTGCTCATCTTTCTCTCTACGCATTTTTTCTCTACCATTCTTTCTCTCTATCCAGTCAATCTCTCTATTCAGTCTCTCTTCTATCCAGTATTTCTCTCTGCCAGTCTTTCTCGCAAACCAGTCTTTCTCACTACCCATTTTTTCTTCCTTCTTTTCTCTCTCCCAGTCTTTCTTTTCCAGTCTTTCTCTCTGCTCGTCTTTCTTTCTACCAGTCTTTCTTCATCCAGTCTTTCTCTCTATCCAGTCCTATTCTATCAGTCTTTTCTCTACCCATCTTTTGTCTATCCTTTTTCTCTCACCAGTCTTTCTCTCTGTCCAGTCTTTCTGTCTACCCAGTCTTTCTCTCCACCAGTTTTCTTTCTATAGTCTTTACCTACTGTCTTCTATCCAGTTTTTTTTTGGGCAGTGTTCCTTCTATCCAGTATTTTTCTCTATCCATATTTTTCTCCACCCAGTCTTTCTCTCTATCCAGGTTTTTGTCGGGCATCTTTTTCTCTATCCAGTCTTTCTCCCTATCCATCTTTCTCTCTATCCAATCTTCTCTCCCAAATCTTTCTCTCTGTCAAGTCTTCTCTATCCAGTCTTTCTTTTGGCCAGTCTTTCTCTCTCTCTATCCGTCTTTCTCTCGGCCATCTTTCTCTTACCCAGTCTTTCTCCTTTTAGTCTTCCCTCTACCAGCTTTCTTTTCTCTACTTACTCTTTCTCTCTATCCAGTCTTTTTGTCCGTCCAGTCTTTCTCTCTGCACAGTATTTCTTTCTATCCACTCTTTCGCCCTTCCAGTCTTTCCTCGTCCAGTCTTTCTCTCTGCCCGGTCTTTCTCTCTATCCAGTCTTTCTCTCTATCAAGTCTTTTTCTCTACTTAGTCTTTCTCTCTATCCAGTCTTTTTGTCTATCCAGTCTTTCTCTCTGCCCAGTCTTTCTCTCTATCCAGTCTTTCTCTCTATCCAATCTTTCTCTCTATCCAGTCTTTCTCTCTATTCAGTCATTCCTCTATCGAGTCTCTCTTTACCCGTCGTTTCTCTGACCAGTCTTTCTCTCTTCAGTTTTTCTCTCTATCAGTCTTTCTCTTGCCCAGTCTTTCTTTTATTTGGGCTTTCCCTCTATCCAGTCTTTCTCTCTATCCAGTCTTTCTGTCTACCCAGTCTTTTCTCTATCCAGTTTCTCTCTCTATCTTTCTCTCTACCCAGTCTTTCTCTCTCTCCAGTCTTTTTCTCTACCCAGTCTTTCTTTCTACACAGTCTTTCTCTCTACCCAGTCTTTCTGTGTATCCAGTCTTTCTCTCTACCTATTCTTTCTCTCCGGTCAGTCTTTCTCTCTACCCAGTCTTTCTGTGAATCCAGTCTTTCTCTCTACCTAGTCTTTCTCTCCGGCCAGTCTTCTCCCATCTTCTGTGTACCAGTCTTTCTCTCTACCAGTCTTTTTTGTGTATCCAGTCTTCTCTCTACCTCGTCTTTCTCCCCGCAGTCTTTTCTCTCCCAGTCTTTCTCTCTATCCAGTCTTTCTCTCGCTCAGTCTTTCCCCTTCCGTCAGTCTTTCTCTCTATCCAGTCTTTCTCTCTCCCTGTCTTTCTCCGTCCAGTCTTTTTCTCTACCCAGTTTTTTCTCTTTCAGTCTTTCTCTCTACCCAGTCTTTCCTCTATGCAGTCTTTCTCTCTGCTCAGTCTTTTTCTACCCAGTCTTTCTCTCTATACATCCTTCTCTCTACTCAGTCTTTTTCTACCCAGTCTTTCTCTCTATCCATCTTTTTCTCTAACCAGTCTTTCTGTCTCTCCAGTCTTTCTCTCTCTCCAGTCTTTTTCTCTACCCAGTCTTTCTTTCTATCCAGTCTTTCTCTCTATCCAGTCTTTTTCTCTAACCAGTCTTTTTCTCTACCCAGTCTTTCTTTCTATCCAGTCTTTCTGTCTACCTCGTCTTTCTCTCTACCCAGTCTTTCTCTCTATCCAGTCTTTCTCTCTACCCAGTCTTTCTATCCAGTCTTTTTCTACCATCTTTTTCTCTACCCAGTCTTCTTTTCCAGTCTTTTCCCTATCCAGTCTTTACCAAATCTTTTCCAAGTCTTTTTCTCTACCCAAACTTTTCTCTATCCATCTTTCCTTACCTAGTCTTCCTCTCTACCCTGTCTTTCTCTCTACCAATCTTTCTTCTATTCTTTCTCCCGTTTTTCTTACAGTTTTTCTCTACCCATTTTTTCTTACCCAGTTTTTCTGCCTCATACCATTTTTCCAGTTTCTGCTACCATTTCTTTCTGTCTACCCAGTCTTTCTCACGTTTACGGAGATATTTAAATACATTTTCCAGACCCGAGTGTCGTGGTCTAAGTCCCCTGTCTAGGCAAAAGTCCGCTTCGTGGCGTTGCGGGCCCCGAATTTCACCACATTCCTGATGTGGTGGGCCTATCTTTGGATAAACAAACACGGGGAAGAAATTTGGGGGCACGGCCTTTTTGGATTTGTTCCCTTTTTTGGCATTCTGGGCCCCCTTCTTGGGAAAAAATCAGTTAAAAAAAAAAAAATTTCGATTTTTTCCCGTCTTTGCTGCCCGAATCACGCGAAAATTCCTGACAAAGGGGAAAACAAACCCAATGAATAGTTTTGTTGTGACGGCGTTTTTTGTTTTGGGTTTTCCTTTTCCGATTGTTGCCCAGGGTTTAATTTCTTTTTTTTTCTCTTGTTTAACTGGAAAAAGACCAATATAAAATTGAAACTTAAACATTCTTAACGTTGGTATTTTTTGTGAACTTCCAGAACAGGGGAGGGGGGTTGTATTTTTCTTATGTTATTGGGAATATAGACCTTAAACTTTTAAATGTGTATGGGTGAATTTAAGACGGGGGGGGGGGGATATTTTTTCTTACTGTGTATGTGGTAAATTTTCAGACCGGGGGGGACTTTCTATGTTATTGGTGAACTTAAACTGGGGAGGATATTTTTTCTTACTGTGGGTATGTGGTAACTTCAACCGGGAAGTACTTTCTTACTGTGTATGTGGTGAACTTCAAACTGGGGAAGGGTACTTTCTTACTGTGTATGTGGTGAATTTCAGACGGGGAAGGGGTACTTTCTTACTGTTATGTGGTGAATTTAAAAACCTGGTGGGGGGTCCCCTTTCTTACTGTGTATGTGGTGAATTCAGACCGGGGGAGATACTTTCTTACTGTGTAATGTGGTGAATTTCAGACCGGGGGGGGTTCCCCTTTCTTACTTTGTATGTGGTGAATTTCAGACCGGGGAATCCCCTTTCCCTACTGTGTATGTGTGAATTTCAGACCGGGGGGGGGTACTTTTTTAACTTTGTATGTGGTGAATTCAGACCGGGGGGGGTTACTTTCCTACTGTGAAATGTGGGAATTTTCAGACAGGGAGGGGGTACTTTTTTACTGTGTATGTGGTAATTACAGACCGGGGGGGGTATTACTTTCTCCTGTGTATGTGGTGAATTACAGACCGGGGGGGGGGGTACTTTCTTACTGTGTATGTGGGGGAAAATTACAGACGGGGGCGGGGGGATACTTTCTAACTGTGTATGGGGTGAATTACAGCCCGGGGGGGGGGTAACTTTCTTACTGTGTAGGGAATTACAACGGGGCGGGGGAGATATTTTCTTACGTGTAGGGGTGATGAATTACAGACCGGTTGGGGGGTGGGGGGAGAGTTTTTATTTTTTTAACCTGTGGGGGAATATTTTGTTGTGTATATGGTGAACTTCAGACCTGGTGGAGCCCATTCCCTTTTTTACCCTGTATGCGGTGAATTTCATACCGGTTTTTTTTTACTTTCTTACTGCGTATGTGGTGAATTTCAGACCGGGGGGGGGGGGGGGGAAGGAAGCGGCTACTTTCTTACTGTGTACGTTGTGAATTTCAGACCCTATCTCCCAGCTGGCAACCTGCATGCTCCTGTGAAAGTCATCACCGGTTATGTGTAGCATACTTGTTAACAAACAGTGGTTGGACTTGTAACATGTGCACTGGATGTTTATCTTGTTTAAATCCCTGAAGTCAGTATACGGCTACCTTAAAGTTGGGTAAAAAGAGTGGCATACGCAAGTCCCCAGAAACAAAAATACAACAACAATCCTTGTTTTATAATATATACCCATGACCTCATTTAATTGTCTCATCTAGAGAACTTAAAGGGGAATGGGGGTAGGAGGATGTTAACTTTTGAAAGACCTCTCCCTACACCCGGGACCTTTGAAGAGGCATGTATGTGAAGTGACGAATGGTTGTCCTGAATTTATTGTGAACACTAAGCTAATACATCCCTCAATGGAGTAAGATTGTTGTAAATGACTTGTTCAATACAGTACAGAGTTTGTGGTCACGATGAATGTTACATATAGCCCAAATTGTTGGGGGAGATAGCCTTTCAGAGGCAAGGTAAGGAGGAAGGTAAAGGAGTCCCATAACCTATAAGGTCGTAGGGGGAGCGAGGCGTCAGAGACCTCACTTCTCTAGGGCCAACATATTGAGGGCGGCGCCCATCTCCTCTCCCTCGCTGCTTTACCTTCCCTGACCCTAAAGAGGGCAGGTACCCATTTACAGCTGGGTGAACTGGGGGAACTGTACTGAAGCCAAGGCGCGCATACGGTCACCTATCCAACTGGTAACCACGCTCGACGCTGCTTAACTTGGCTGGGGGAAAGCGAGTGCTCCGACCACTGAGCTATCCCGTCCCCATAAGAGGCAAGGTACATAATCGAAATAAAATAGTCATATATGCACCAGGCAGGCAGACAAACCCACAGAAAGACATACAGACGCACAGACAGTGATCGTTAGAAGCCGACGCAAAGGGGAAGGATATATATATAGATGGATCATAGAAAAGGCAGATTAGCATGCATACCAGGTCCAAAGGAAACTCCTATTACCGTTGCTTTTAGCCAAGAAAATGAACATGTCTTTACACTCTCTGTCTATCAACCTGCCCTATTCAGGCAAAATGGCAGTTGAGAAGGTTTCAGAAGCCACTAGAATTGGCTCAGTCCTGATTCATTACAGCACTATTCAGACTGTGCTGGGAACTTAAGGAAAAGATGGGGGAAGTTTTCAGTGTCTTGCTTCTATCAGACAAGAAAAGAAAACTTTTTTGTGATGAGACCTGCAATTTGTAACAAAAACAGTTGAGGGATGCCGCAAATGGCGTACTTTCTGAAAGGCTTATTGTGATTTAGTCTTTCAGTCTGCTACAGTCACACTGATGTGTTTGGTTGTGCTCCTTCTCTGTCTATATCTCTGGAAAACTGTAAGGATATCTTTTTCCTGTCACGTCTTTCATATTTCTTATGTTTCCCAGTCTGTTTCTCATTAGTCTCTCTTTCTCAGTTCACTGGTATGACAAACATTTAATTTACAGCCAAAATGTGCTGAGTATCATACTTCTTATTCTGATAATTTTTGTGTTGATTAATGACTATGATAATAATGATGTTGATAATAATAGCCACGTGCCATCTTTCTCTGTCTGTGCTGTGTTCTGCGATCTCCTGTAGTTCCCTAGATAAATGATGTCAGTGATATTAGCAATGTAGGATGTTGGTGGTGTGCCTCTGCTCCTTCTGCTCTCAACCTTGCCTTAGAGAAATCTTGTCATCAGTTTTGTCTGTGTGTTTGTGTTTGCATGACCAATAGTATGGGCTTATAAAATTCAGCTAACGTTTCGTTTTGCACTGAGAGTTCATCAACAATATTTTAATATGTTCTTGTGCCTGACCATTTGACTCTTAGAAGTCGCTGTAGAACCACATTTCGGCTGCGTATATCTTGTCTCTTTCCAATGTTCGTAGTGTCCAGGCTTCTGATCCATACAGATACACAGACCAGATAAGTGTTTTGACAAATCTGATTTTGTGATATTTAGGTATGCCTTTGTCTTTCAAAATGTTAATTGAATCATCGTTTGCTTGGCCATACTGATTCTAGCCTTGACATATTGTAGACAAGAGCCACTATTCTCTTTGACAGAGCCTATATATTTGAAATTTTGAACGTATACCAGATCTATTCCATTGATTTTGATTTTCTGAGGAGTGCCTGTACCATTATGCATCACATTGGTCTTTTCTTGGCAGCACATGCCTGTGATATCATTGGCCACGATTGCTATATACATCATCAGCATACCTGAGGCTTGTGATGTTTTTGCTCCCTATATTAATGCCCATGTAATCTATGTCCAACTTCCTCGTGATAAGTTCTGTATTGTATATATACTGAAAAGATGCAGGGATAAACAACCATGACGCACTCCTTTTTATATCAAAGAACCTGCAGTGCTCTCCATTGATTACGATACTACTACTACTACTGCTGCTGCTGCTGCTGCTGCTGCTGCTTGCTGCTGCTGCTGCTGCTGCTGCTTCTGCTATTACTAGTGTTAATATTGATGATGATAATGATGATGATAGCAATAACAACAACAATAAAGGTTTGGTACTCGATACTCAATTTGGATTTCTCCTTCTCTGAGTAGTAACATCAGATGAAGAGGTCTGTTCAGACAAGGAGGTAGAGATATTCTGTTTTAATCATACATCATGTCATCATAACAAAGTAATTTGTTTTGAAGAGCTAATGCTATTCCCACAGACAGACAGCAGACAGACAGACAGACAGACACGGACAGACAGAGTGGGGAGAACAATGTAAATAGTTATTTAAAAAAAGAAATCGTTCATCCTATTTTTTCAAGCCTAATAACAACAATGAAGACATTGCCATGTCGGGTTCACATACTCATCTGAAACACACACACACACACACCACACACACACACACACACACACACACACACACACACACACAACACACCAAAACACACCACAACACATATATATATATATATATATAATATATATATATTTTTCCCTTCCCAAAGTGGCCTATAAAAGCAAATTTTGTAATACACTGAGAGAACTAGAGAGCAAGAGACAGAGAGATGGAGAGGGTATAAACATTCATCTATAAAGACTTTTAACATACAGATATAGACCTATAGGCGAAAACATAGACTTGGAGGTACATTTAGAACTAGAAAGACAGCTTCAAAGAAAAAAACAACACATTAGCATTCATATCAGGTCTACAGGAAACTTAATTACGTTGCTTTTAGAGAGAAAATTGATCTGCCTTTATATTCTCTAAATGTCTTGCTGTCCTGATCAGATCTGTCTTACCGTGCTATTCAGGTCAGTCTTACTGTTCTATTCAGGTCTGTCTTACAGTTCTATTCAGGTCTGTCTTACCGTTCTATACAGGTCTGTCTTACCGTCCTATTCAGGTCTGTCTTACCGTCCTATTCAGGTCTATCTTACCGTCCTATTCAAGTCTGTCTTACCGTGCTATTCAGGTCAGTCTTACAGTCCTATTCAGGTCTGTCTTACCGTTCTATTCAGGTCTGTCTTACCGTTCTTGTCAGGTCTGTCTTACCGTCCTATTCAGGATTCAGGTCTGCCGTACCGTTCTATTCAGGTCTGTCTTACCGTCCTATTCAAGTCTGTCTTACCGTTCTATTCAGGTTTGTCTTACCGTTCTATTCAGGACTGCCTTACCGTCCTTTTCAGGATTCAGGTCTGTCATACCGTCCTATTCAGGTCTGTTTTATCGTCGTATTCAGGTCTGTCTTACGTTCTATTCAGGTCTGTCTTACCGTCCTATACAGATCTTTCTTACCGTTCTATTCAGGTCTGTCTTACGTCCTAATCAGGTATGTCTTACCGTCCTATTCAGGTCTGTCAACGTTCTATTCAGGTCTGCCTTACCGTCCCATTCAGGATTCTGATCTGTCTTACCGTCCTATTTAGGTCTGTCTTACTGTCCTATTCAGGTCTGTCTTACCTTCCCATTCAGGTCTGTCTTACCGTTCTATCCAGGTCTGTCTTACCGTCCTATTCAGGTCTGTCTTACCGTCGTAATCAGGTCTGTCTTGCCGTTCTATTCATGTCAGTCTTGCCGTTCTATTCAGTTCTGTCTTAACGTCCAAATCAGGAGTCAGGTCTGTCTTACAGTTCTATTTAGGTCTGTCTTACCGTCCTATTCAGGTCTGTCTTACCGGTCTATTCAAGTCTGCCTTACCGTCCTATTCAGGTCTCTCTTACCGTTCTATTCAGGTCTGTCTTACCGTCCTATTCACGATTGAGGTCTGTCTTATAGTTCTGTTCAGGTCTGTCTTATAGTTCTGTTCAGGTCTGTCTTACCGTCCTATTCATGTCTGTCTTACCGTCCTATTCAGGATTCATGTCTGTCTTACCGTCCTATTCAGGTCTGTCTTACCGTCCTATTCAGGTCTGTCTTACTGTTCTATTCAGGTCTATCTTACCGTCCTATTCATGCCTGTCTTACCTTTCTATTCAGGATTCAGGTATGTCTTACCGTCCTATTCAGGTATGTCTTTCCGCTCTATTTTGGATTCAGGTCTGTATAATTGTTTATTCAGATCTGTTGTACCGTCCTATTCAGGACTCAGGTATGTCTTACTGTCCTATTCATGTCTGTCTTACGGTACTTTTCAGGTCTGTCTTACCGTCCTATTCAGGTCTGTTTTACCGTCCTATTCAGGTCTGTCTTACCGCTCTATTCAGGTCTGTCTTACCATCCTAGTCAGGTCTGTCTTACCGTCCTATTCAGGTCTGTCTTACCGTCCTATTCAGATCTGTCTTTCCATTCTATTGAGGTCAGGCTTAACGTTCTACTCAGGTCTGTCTTACAGTTCTATTCAGGTCTGTCTAACCGTCCAATTCAGGATTCAGGTCAGGCTTAACGTTCTACTCAGGTCTGTTTTACCGTCGTATTCAGGTCTGTCTTACCGTTCTATTCAGGTCTGTCTTACCGTCCTTTTCAGGTCTGTTTTACCGTCCTATTCAGGTCTGTCTTACGGTTCTTTTCAGGTCTGTCTTACCGTCCTCTTCAGGATTCAGGTCTGTCTTACCGTCCTATTCAGGATTCAGGTCTGTCTTACCGTCCTCTTCAGGATTCAGGTCTGTCTTACCGTCCTATTCAGGATTCAGGTCTGTCTTACCATCCTATTGAGGATTCAGGTCTGTCCTACCGTTCTATTCAGGTCTGTCTTACCGTCCTTTTCAGGTCTGTTTTACCGTCCTATTCAGGTCTGTCTTCCGGTTCTTTTCAGGTCTGTCTTACCGTCCTCTTCAGGATTCAGGTCTGTCTTACCGTCCTATTCAGGATTCAGGTCTGTCTTACCGTCCTATCCAAGTCTGTCTTACCGTTTTATTCAGGATTTAGGTCTGTTCAGGCCTAGCTTACCGTTCTATTCAGGTCTGTCCTACCGTTCTATTCATGTCTGTCTTACGGTACTTTTCAGGTCTGTCTTACCGTCCTATTCAGGATTCAGGTCTGTCTTACCGTCCTATCCAAGTCTGTCTTACCGTTTTATTCAGGATTTAGGTCTGTTCAGGCCTAGCTTACCGTTCTATTCAGGTCTGTCTTACCGTTCTATCCAGGTCTGTCTTACCGTTCTATCCAGGTCTGTCTTACCGTTTTATTTAGGATTTAGGTCTGTTTTACTGTCCTATTCAGGATTCAGGTCTGTCTTACCGTCCTTTGGAGGATTCAGGTATCTCTTACCGTTCTACTCACGTCTGTCTTTCCATTCTATTCTTGATTCAGCTCTGTTTTACCGTCATATTCAGGATTCAGGTCTGTCTTACTGTCCCATTCAGGATTCAGGTCTGTCGTACCGTCCTATTCAGGATTCAGGTCTGTCTTACCGTTCTTTTCAAATCTGTCTTACCGTCCTATTCAGGTCTGTCTTACCGTCCTTTTCAGGTCTGTTTTACCGTCCTATTCAGGTCTGTCTTACCGTTCTATTCAGGTCTGTCTTACCGTCCTAATCAGGATTCAGGTCTGTCTTACCATCCTTATGAGGATTCAGGTCTGTCTTACCGTCCCATTCAGGTCTGTCTTACTGTCCTTTTCAGGATTCAGGTCTGTCCTACCGTTCTATTCATGTCTGTCTTACGGTACTTTTCAGGTCTGTCTTACCGTCCTATTCAGGATTCAGGTCTGTCTTACCGTCCCATCCAAGTCTGTCTTACCGTTTTATTCAGGATTTAGGTCTGTTCAGGACTATTTACCGTTTCTAATCAGGTCTGTCTTACCGTATCTCCGGGGTCGTCTTTACCGTTTTTATTCAGGATTTAGGTCTGTTTTACTGTCCTATTCAGGATTCAGGGCTGTCTTACCGTTTTTTGGAGGATTCAGGTATCTTTTACCGTTCTACTCACGTCTGTCTTTCCATTCTATTCTTGATTCAGCTCTGTTTTACCGTCATATTCAGGATTCAGGTCTGTCTTGCTGTCCCATTCAGGATTCAGGTCTGTCGTACCATCCAATTCAAGTCTCTCTTACCATTCTATTCAGGTCTTTCTTTACCGTCCTATTCAGGATTCAGGGCGGTCTTACCGTCCTATTCAGATCTGTCTTATCGTCTTATTCAAATCTGTCTTAACGTCCTATTCAGGTCTGTCTTACCGTCCTTTTGAGGATTCAGGTCTCTCTTACAGTTCTACTCAGGTCTGTCTTTCCATTCTATTCTTGAGTCAGCTCTGTATTACGTCCTATTCAGGTTCAGTCTGCCCTACTGTCCATTCAGGTTTTCAGGTCTGTCTTACCGTTCTATTCAGTTTCGTCTTCCCGTTCTTTTCAGGATTCAGGTCTTTCTTTCTGCTTTATTGGGGGTTCAGATCTGTCTTACCGCGTATTCAGGTTTCCCTCTGTCTCACGTCGTTTTCAGGTTCAGGTCTGTTTTACTGCCTTTTTCAGGAATCGGGTCTGTCTTACGTCCTATTCAATCAGGTTTTGTGTTCCGTCTTATTCAGATTCAGGTCGGTCTTCCCACCTAATCAGATTCGGGCCTGTCTTACTGTCATATTCGGGATTCGGTCTGTCTTACTTTTCTATTGGGGTCTTTCTTTTACAGTCGTATTCCGCATTCAGGTCTGCTTACTGTAATATACGGGTCTGTTTTCCCGCCCATATTCAGGATTCAGGTCTGTCTTGCCGCCCTTTTCAGGATTCAGGTCGGTCTTATCGTTTTATTCGGGTCTGTTTTACCGCCCTTTTCAGGTCTGTCTTACCGTTCTTTTCAGGTCTGTCTTACCGTCCTATTCAGGTTCATGTCTGTCTTTGCCGTCCTTTTCAGGATTCAGGTCTGCCTTACCCTTTCCTATTTCAGGTCTGTCTTTCCGTCCTATTCAGGATTCGTTCTCTTTTACCGTCCTATTCAGATTCAGTCTCCCTTACTGGCTTATTCGGGATTTAGGTCTGTTTTACCGTCTTTTCAGGATTCAGGTTATCTTACCATTCTATTCAGGTCTGCCATACCGTCCCGTTCAGGCCCGGGCTTACCGTCCTATAAAGGATTCATGTCTGTCTTACCGTCCTTTCCAGATTTTCTTACCGTTCTATTCAGGTCTGTCTTCCCGTTCTTTCAGGTCTGTTTTTTACCGTTCTATTCGGTCTGTCTTACGTTCATTCAGGTCTGTCTTACCGCTTTTTAGGATTCATGTCTGCTTGCCCGTCTTTTGGGATTCAGGTCTGTCTTCCCGTCCTATTCAGGTCTACTTTCCGTCCTATTCAGGATTCGGGTTTTTTTCCCGGGCTTTATTCAGGAATTCAGTCTGTCTTACCGTCCTATTCAGGATTAAGGGCTGTCTTACCGTTTTATTCAAGATTCAGGTCTGCCTTACCGTCCTATTCAGGTCTGTCTTAACGTTCTATTTAGGTCTGTCTTACTGTCCTATTCAGGTCTGTCTTACCGTTCTGGTCAGTTCTGTCTTACCGTCTTAATCCTGCAGGATTGAGGCCTGTCTTACCGTCCTATTCAGGTCTGTCTTCCCATTTATGGCGGGCCCTGTCTTACGTCCTACGCAGGTCGTTTTAAACCGTCCATTCGGTCTGTCTAACCGTCCTATTCAGGTTTCAGGTTTGTCTTACGTCCTATTTAAGTTGTCTTACCGTCAATTCGGTTGTCCTACGTTCAATTCAGGTCTGTTTACCGTTGTATTCAGGTCTGTCTACCGTGAATCAGGTCGGGTTTTAAAACCGACTAGTTAGTTCTGTCTTACGTCCTATTCAGTTTTAGGTCTGTCATCGTCCTATCGGGATTCAGGTCTGTCCTTACCGTCCTATTATGGTCTCTCTTACCGTTCTAGTCATCTGTCTTACCGTACTTTTCAGTATTCAGGTCTGTCTTACCGTCCTTATTGGGTCTGTCTTATAGTACTAGTCAGGATTCAGGGCTGTCTTATCATTCAAAATCAGTTCTGTCTTACGTCCTATTCAGGATTCAGGTCTGACTCATCGTCCTTTTCCCAGGATTCAGGTCTGTCTTACCGTTATTCAGGTCTGTCTTACCGTTCTAGTCAGTTCTGTCTTACCGTACTATTCAGTATTCAGGTCTGTCTTACCGTTTTATTCAGGATTCAGGTCTGTCTTACCGCCCTATTCAGGTCTGTTATAATGTTCTATTTAGTCTGTCTTACCGTCCTATTCAGGTCTATCCTACCGTCCTATTCAGGTCTGTCGAACCGTTCTATTTTTCTGTCTTACCATCCTATTCAGGATTTAGGTCTGCCTTACTGTCATTTTCAGGGCTGTCTTACTGTCCTAGTCAGGTCTGTCTTACCGTTTTATTCAGGTCTGTCTTACCGCTCTATTCAGGTCTGTCTTACCGTTATTTTCAGGATTCAGGTCTGTCTTACCGTCCTATTCAGGTCTGTCTTACCGTTCTATACAGGTCTGTCTTACCGTCATATACAGGGCTGTCTTACCGTATTATTCAGGTCTGTCTTACCGTCCGATTCAGGTCAAAGTCAAAGTCAAAGTCAAGTCAAAAACACTTTAATCATCCCATGAAGGGCAATTACAATACTGACAGGCAGATTGATACTCATCAAATATCTCAAAAACACAAAAGCTATATTTCATATTGGTTTTCAAATAAAATGTCACGAACACACACACACACACACCACACATACCACACACACACACGCGCGCAATGCGCACACAACGCAAACCCCCGCACGCACACACATCAATTGTGAACACAATTTAAAACCCCAATTGATAAAGACATAAAAACTTATTTTTACGCACGCATAATACGCAGACGTACACAGCACGTACGGTGTGTGCGAACACGCCCACGCACACCACACCATACACCAATATAAATTTCCCAAGTTTTAAAGGACAGTTGACTAGAACACAGACTTATTTCACACACCCACGCACCCCACCCACACACACACACACACAACAATTATGTATTGACTACACTCGTAACAATGACAATCAGGCAGTAATTCAGAGAAATGTAAAACAGGTAGTTCAAAAATCATTGTGAATTCAGAATTCGAATGCTTACTGGCACAAAAGAATTCTTTTTCTGTTTTTGCTGGGTGGGACACTGAAAACGCGTTCGAAGGGAAAAATTTGAAATTCTGGAAACAAAGCTGGAAGGATCAGCCAAAATGGCTGTGGCTTTGCGTACAAGCTGCTGATTTCAAAAACGACATGAGATCTCTTTGTTCTTTTCCAATATTTTTGAGCAGATTCTTACAATTCTCTGCAGGCCATTTTGTTTTAACACTAAGGTTATTGTACCAACAAATGAAAGCAAACTTAGAAAAACTCTGTATGTAAGACTTTAAACAAGAAAGGATCTTTTTTGTCTACAAAAATGAGTTCAGTTTCCTCAAAAATTACAGACGTTGTTGTCCCTTTTTGACAATAGCGTCAGTTTTTAACGTCCCAGTTTAACTTTTTGGTCAAAACAGTTCCAGGTACTTATAGTTCAAAACGTTTTCAACCTCTTGATATGGAAAAATATTCTTAGGAGTATGCCCCGATCTTCTGAAGTCGATAGGCAGGTCTTTAGTTTTAGAAACATTTTGCTCCAGATAGGCCTCGTCACACCCGTGTACGAACTCGGTGAGGGCTGGACCTGGGGCCCAAGACTGATCCGGATAAGAGGGAAACAGAGCACTATCGTCTGCGAACTTTACCAGAAAGGAATTTCCATAGTTTTCTTCTGCCAATCATCTGTGTATAGAATGTTTCAGAAGGGTGAGAGGGCGCAACCCTGCGGGAACCAGTGCAGGTAAATCTAACCGAAGAAGATATTTTGTTGGCCAAAACACCTGTGGTCTGTTGGTTAAAAAATTCAATCACCAAGAACAAGTTGATTGTCTACGCAAATTTGAAATTATTTTGTTAACCAAACGTGAGGGTGATAGTATTGAAAGCTGAACTAAAGTCAGCGAACAATATTCTGGCATGAGAGTCAGGTTTTTTCCAAGTGGCTATACAACTTTTCAAAATGAATAGTTTGGCATCTTCGAACCCCTTCGAGACCTGTATGCAAATTGCAGTGGTCAAGGTCTTTCTCTGTAGCAGAAAGAATGAGAGATTTTACGATCTTTTCCCGCGTTTTCATCACAAAGATGTGAGAGCTACAGGTTCTTAAATCGTTAGGCCCAGAAGGATTTTGGGGATCTTTGGAAGAGGTATCACATTGGAAGTTTTTCCAAAAAACAGGAATCTGACAAGTATCCAGTGAGGCCTGGAACAGGTGTTGAAGGACATGGCAAGCTCAGTAGCGCAGAATTTCAGGGTTCTTCCACATATACCATCTGGTCCGGGGGATTTGTTAATATTTAGCCTTTAAGTGCTTACAGATAATTTCTTCATCAACAATGACGCTATTCTCAGAAACTAGGGATTGCTTCAGATCATTTAATTCATCTGAGAAATCATGCTTTTCAAAGCGAGTAAAAAATGCGTTTAGATGGTCTGGTAAGTTGTTATCACATACTCCCTGCAAACTGATCTTTGACCTGTGTTGGACACCTACCATATTACCAGGTCTCTCTTACCGTCCTAATCAGGTCTATCTTTCCGACCCAAACAGGTCTGTCTTACCGTCCCCTTCAGGATTCAGGTCTGTCTTACAGTCCTTTTCGGAATTCAGGTCTGTCCTACCGTCCTATTTAGATTTAGATCTGTCTTACCGTCCTATTGAGTATTCAGGTCTGTCTTACTGTCCCATTTAGGTCTGTCTTACCGTCCTATTCAGGATTCAGGTCTGTCTTACAGTCCTAATCAGGATTCAGGTCTGTCTTACCGTCCAATTCAAGTCTCTCTTACCATTCTATTCAGGTCTTTCTTACCGTCCTATTCAGGATTCAGGGCTGTCTTACCGTCCTATTCAGGTCTGTCTTATCGTCCTATTCAGGTGTCTTACCGTTCTATCAGTTGTCTTCAGTTCTATTAAGTCAGGTTACCCTTCTATTCAGGTCTGTTTTTACCGTCTATTAGGATTCAGGTTGTCTTAAATCCTTTTAGGTCTTGTTTTACCGTCTAATTTAGGTTGGCATACGTTTTAATAGGTCTGTTTAGTCCTAATCAGATTCAGTCTGTCTTAGCATCCTATTCAGGATTTAGGTCTGTCTTACCTCCTTAGGTTTGATTTTATTTTTTCAGATTCAGGTTGTCTACCGTTCTAATTTATGAACTGGTCTTAGTTGTTAGTTATTCAGGATTCAGTTTCTTACGTCCTATTCAAGTCTGTCTTACACACTCACTTTTCCTTTTTTTCAGGTCTGTCTTACCGTTCTATCCAGTCCCTTTTTACCGTTCATTAGTGGTTACACCTCAGGTTTGTCTTACCGCCTTTAGATTCAGTTTTTCTTCTCACGTCGCTTCCCTATTCTTCAGCTCTGTTTTACCTCTAAATTCAGGTCTGCTACGTCTTCAATCAGCGGTCCTCCTTACACGTCCTTATTTTTAGGATTCGCTCGTCCACCTATTAGGTTAGGGCGTCTACGGTTCCATTCATGTTGTCTTACGTCCTTTCAGATTCAGGTCGTCTCCGTCCCTCATTCCGCTGTCTACGTCTTTAGGTTCAGGTTTCCCCACCCCTCCTATCAAAATTCAGGGCTGTCTTACCGTCCTATTCAATCTGTCTTACATCCTACCCGGCAGCTTCCTTTCATTCAGGTCTGTCTTACGTTTCTATCCAGGTCTGTCTTACGTTTATTCAGGATTAGGTCTGTTTTACCGTCCTTTGAGGGTTCAGGTCGTCTTACCGTCCTTGAGGATTATTTTCTCTTACCGTTTTCTACTTGTCTTTCATTCTATCTTGATTAGCTCTGTTTTACCGTCTATTCAGGATTCAGGGCTCTTACTGTCCCCTCAGGATCAGGTCTGTCGTACCGTCATGGATTCAGGTCTGTCTTCCGTTCTATTCCCGGATTATGTCTGTCTCACCGTCCTATTCAGGATTCAGGTCTGTCTTACCGTCCATTCAGCAAATTCTGTCTGTCCCTTTCCGTCCCTTTCAGGTTCAGGTTTCTTACCGTCCCTTCAGGATTTTCGTCTACAGTCTATTAGGGTTCAGGTTTTTATCCGTCCTATTCAATTATGTCTGTCTTACCATCCTATTCATCAGGGCTGTCTTACCTCCCATTCAGGGCTGTCTTACCGTTTTATTCAGGTTTAGTTCTAAATCCATTTGGGCTTTACCCTCTTTTTAGGATTTAGGTCTGTCTTACCGTCCTTTTTTAATTTTTTAGGTTTTTCTTTACCGTCCCTTTAAGGATTATACTTTTACCGTCTATTTAGTCTGTCTTTTTTCAAATTCTATTCTTGTTAGTCTGTTTTACCGTCCTATTCAGAAAGGGCTGTCTTACGTTTTACCCATTAGGATTCAGGTCTGTCTTTCCGTCCCAGTCAGGTCTGTCTTCTGTTCCCTTTTTAGGATTAAGTCTGTCCACCGTCTTTTTTTCAGGATTTCAGGTCTGTCTTACCGTCCTATTCAGGATTCAGGTCTGTTTACCGTCCTGTTCAGGGGTTAGGTCTGTTTATAGTCCGTTCAAATTTGGTCTGTCTTACCGTTGGATCCCGGTCTTCTTCCCTTATTCAGATTAGTCTGTTTACCTCCTATTCAGGATTCAGGTCTGTTCTTACCGTCCTATTCAGGTTCCTTCTTACCCGGTCCTTTTTTGATTCAGTCTGAGAAATTCAAATTTAGGTCTGTCTTACCATTTTTAGGATTCAGGTCTTTCGTACGTCCAATTCAAGTCTCTCTTACCATTCTTTCAGGTTTTCTTACCGTCCTATTCAGGGTTCAGGGGGTCTTACCGTCCTATTCAGTCTGTCTTACCGTCCTATTCAAAGGCTGTCTTACCGTCCTATTCAGGGCTGTCTTACCGTCCTTTCAGGTCTGTTTACCGTCTATTCAGGTCTGTCTTCGTTCTATTTTAGGTCCCCTTCCATTAATTTAGGTCTGTCTTACCCTCCCATTCAGGTCTGTCTTTTCGTCCTTTTCAGGATTTCAAGGGCTGCTACCGTTTTATTCAGTCTGTCTTACGGTTAACTTTCAGGTCTGTCTTACCTCCTATTCAGATTAGGTCTGTCTTACCGTCCCATTCAGGGTTTTTTTACCGTTTTTCAGGATTTAGGTCTGTCCCGTACCGTTCTATTTAGGCTGTCTTACGGTTTTTCCCGGTCTGTCTTACCGTTATTCAGGATTAGGTCTGTTTACCGTCCTATTCAAAGTCTGTCTTAATCACCGGGCCTTTTGGATTTATTCAGGTTGTCTTACCGTTCTATCAGTCTGTCTTTCCTTTTATTCTGATTTAAATCTGTTTTACATCATATTCAGGATTCAGGTCTGTCTTATGTCCCCTTTAAAGGGTTCAGGTTCTTTCGTACCGTTTCCAATTCTGTTCTCTCTTTACCTTTTCTTCAGGTCTTCTTAAGTCCCCTTCAGGATTCAGGGCTGTCTTACCGTCCCATTCAAAGGGCTGTCTTACCCTTCTATTCAGGATTCAGTCTGTTACCGTCCTATTTCAGGTCTGTCTTACCGTCCTTAATTCAGTCTGTCTTACGTCTATTCTCAGGTTTTGTCTTCCGTTTTTAAATTCGGGTCGCACCATTTAAATTTAGGTCTTCTTACCGTCCTATTTAGGAAATTTATGTCTGTCTTACCGTTTCCTTTTTCAGGTCTGTTTACCGTCCAATTCAAGTCTCCTACCTTTATTCAGGGCTTCTTACCGTCCTAAATTTAGATTCAGGGCTGTCTTTACCTCCATTTAGGTCTGTCTTACCGTCCATTCAAGTTTGTTTACCGTCTATTCAGGTCGTCTTTCCAGTTTTTTATTAAGGCCGGCTTACCTTCTTCAGGTCTGTCTTACCGTCCCATTCAGGATTCAGGTCTGTTACCGTCCCATTTAAGGTCTGTTTTAACCTCCTAATCAGGCTGCTTTCCTTTTATTCAGGGCTGTCTTACCGTCCCAAACAGGTTTTGGGCTGCTTCTTTATTCAGGATTTAGTCTGTTTTACATCCTATTCAGGTTTTGTCTTACCGTCCTTTTAGGATTCAGGTCTTTTACCGTTCTGGCTTCACGGTTCTTTTCCCTTCTTTCCTTATTCAGTCGGTGTTTACCGTCCTATTCAATTAGTCTGTCTTAATTCCATTCCCAAATTTAGGTCTGTCTTTCCGTCCTATTTTTCGGGTTTAGGTCTGTTTACTCTATTCAGGATTCAGTCTGGTCTTACCGTCCTTTTAGGATTCAGGTCTTCTTACCGTCCTTCCACATTCTGATTATTGTTTACCGTCCTATTCAGGATTCAGGTCTGTCTTACCGTCCCTTCAGGATTCCGGTCTGTCGTACGTCCTATTGGATTCAGGTCTTCTTACCGTTCCCATTCAGGAAATTTAGTCTGTCTTACCTCCTATTCAGGGTTCAGGGCTGTCTTACCGTCCAAGTTCAAGTCTTCTTACCATTCTAATTCAGGGCTTCTTACCGTCCCCTTTTAGGTTCCGGCTGTCTTTCCGTCCTATTTTCAGGGCTTCTTACCGTCCTATTCAGGTTTTGTTTTTTACCTTTATTCATTGGGCTGTCTTCAGTTTTATTCAGTACTTACCATTCTATTCGGTTTCTTACCGTCCTATTCAGGATTCAGGGCTTCTTCGTCCCATTTAGGTCTGTTTTACCGTCCTAATTCAAATCTGGCTTTCCGTTATTCAGGTCTGTCTTTACGTTCTAATTTAGATCAGGCTTAACCTATTCAGTTAGGTCTGTCTTACCGTCCCTTCAGTTTGTCTTACCGTCTTTTTTAGGATTCAGGTCTGTCCTTTCCGTTCCTTTTATTTTTTCTGTAATTTTTACCGTTTTATTCAGGTCTGTCTTACCGTCCTAATCAGGGTTCAGGTCTGTCTTACTCCTATTCAAGGTTTTGTCTTAACCTCCCATTTAGCCCGCTTACCTTCTTTTCAGGTCGGGCTTTACCGTTCTATTTAGGGCTGTCTTACCGGTTTTTTTTCAGGTCTGTTTTACGTCCTATTCAGATTCAGTTATGTCTTACCGTCCTTTAAGTGATTTACCTCTACTTTTGGCTAGTAACTTTCTTTCCCTCTTCTTCGTTCAGGTCGTTTTACCGTCAAATTTAGGATTAGGTCTGTCTTACGTCCTTTAGAATTCAGGTCTGTCTTTCCGTCCCATTGGAGGGTTTTACTTCTTACCGTTCTATCAGGATTCAAAACTCTGTTAAACCCTCCTATTCAGGATTTAGGTCTGTCCTTACCGTCCCATTCCCGGATTCTGTCTGTCTTTCCGTCCTATTCAGGATTCAGGTCTGTCTTACCGTCCCCTTTAGGTTCGGTCTGTCTACCGTCCCATTTAGATTCAGGTCTTTCTTACCGTCCTATCCAGATTCATGTCTGTCTTTCCTCCCATTCAGATTCAGGTCTGTCTTACCGTCCCCTTCAAGTCTCTTTTACCATTTTATTCAGGTTTTTTCCTTACGTCCTATTCAGGATCAGGCCCGTCTTCCGTCCATATCAGTTCTGGTCTTTACCGTCCATTCAGTCTGTCTTACCTTTATTCAGGTCGGGCTTTTCCGTCCATTCAAGTCTCCCTTACCATTCTATTCAGGTCTGTCTTACCGTCCTTTGTTTAAAACTGGTCCTTACCGTTCCCTCCTATTCAAAGGATTCAGGTCTGTCTACCGTCTTTTCAGGTCTGTTTTACCGCCTATTCAGGTCTGGCTTTCCGTTTTATTAGGTCTGTCTTACCGTCCTAATCAGGGTTCAGGTCTGTCTACATCCTATTAGGATTCAGGTCTGTCTTACCGTCCCATTCAGGTCTGTCTTACGTCTTTTTTAGGATTCAGGTCTGTCCCCACCGTTCTATTTATGTCTGCTTACGGTCTTTTCAGGTCTGTCTTACCGTCCCATTCAGGAAATTTAGGTTGTCTTACCGTTCCTATCCCAAATCCCGTCTTTCCAATCCAAAACTCAGGCCTAGCTTTTCCTTTTATTCAGGTCTGTCTTACCGTTCTATCCAGGTCTTGTTCTTACGTTTTATTCAGGATTTAGGTCTGTTTACGTCCTTTTGGATTCAGGTCTGTCTAACCCTCCTTTAGGATTATCTTCTTACGTTCTATCAGTTTTTGTCTTTTCCCCTTCTATTCGATTAAGCTCGTTTACGGGCCTATTCCCGATTCAAGTCTGTCTACGTCCATTCAGGATTCAGGTCTGTCGTACCGTCCTTCAGGGGTTCGGGTCTGTCTTACGTCTATTTGGATTGGTCTTCTACCGTCCTATTCAGAAATTTAGTCTGTCTTACCTTTCCCATTTCCCGGATTCAGGTCTGTCTTACCTCTTTCCAAATTTTAGGTCTTCTTACCGCCCCTTTTAGGATTAGGGTTTCTTACCGTCCCATTAGGTTTTGTCTTCCGTCCTATTCAGCATTACATTGTCTGTCTTTCCCTTCTATTCAGGTCAGGCTTTACCTTCCCATTCAGGTCTTCTTACCGTCTATTCCCGGTTCGTTTAGAACCGTCCATTCAGGTGTCTGTTTACCTTCTTTTTTCAGGTCTGTTTACCGTCCTATTTAGTTCCTTTCCTTTTATTCAGGTCTTTCTTTTCCGTCCTAATTTAGGATTCAAAGGCGGTCTTACCTTAAATTTAGGTCTGTCTTACCCTCCCTATTCAAATCTTCCTTTACCGTTCCCATTAGGGCTGTCTTACGGGCCTTTCAGGTCTGTTTACCGTCCATTCAGGTCGGTTCCCTTTCCCTTCTATTCAGGTCTGTCTTACCATCCAATCAGGTAGTATCTTTCTATTTATCTTTAGGGTTCAGGTCTGTCTTACCGTATTCATTGTTGTTTTACTTCCTTTTAGGATTCAGGTCTTCCTACCGTCTATTCAGTCTGTCTTACTTTCGGTTACTTTTCAGGTCTGTCTTACCCCTATTCAGGATTAAGGCTGCTTTCCGTCCCAAACAAGTCTTCTTACCTTTTATTCAGGTTTAGGGCTTTCAGGTTTTTGGGGGGATTACCGTTCTATTCAGTCTGTCTTACGTTTCTATTTATCTGTCTTACCGTTATTCATTTGGTCTGTTTTACCGCCCCTTAGGATTCAGTCTTTCTACGTTCTATTCAGGTCGTCTTTCTTACTTCTTGAGATTTAGCTCTTTTCACCGTCCTATTCAGGGTTCAGTCTGTCTACGTCCATCCCGATTCAGTCTGTCTTACGTTCCCATTCGTTCTGTCTTACCGTTCCCTTTTAGGATTTGGTCTTCTTAAGGTTACTATTTAGGATTCAGGTTCCCCTTTCTTACCGTTTTCGAATTCAGGGCTGTCTTACCTTTCCCATTCAGGAATTTGGGGCTGTCTTAAAGTCCAAAATTTAGGGCTTTTCCATTTATTCAGGTTCGTTTCTTACCTCCTAATCAGGATTCGGGCTGTCTTTCCGTCCTATTTCCCGGTCTGTCTTACCTCTATTAAGTCTTTCTACCGTTTTTATTCAGGTCTGCTTTGTTTATTTGGGTCGGTTACCCAAATTTAGTTCAGGTCTGTCTTCCGTTTTTAAATTTAGGTCGGGCTTACCCTTATTCAGGCCGATTCAGGTCTGTCTTACCGTTCTTTTCAGTCTGTTTTACCCTCCTAATTTAGGTTTTGGCTTTCCGTTTTAAATTTAGGGTTCCTGTCCTTTCCGTTTCCTAATCAGGATTCAGGTCTGTCTTAGCATCCTATTCAGGATTCAGGTCTGTCTTACCGTCCCATTCAGGTCTGTCTTACCGTCTTTTTCAGGTTTCAGGTCTGTCCTACCGTTCTATTTATGTCTGTCTTACGGTTCTTTTCAGGTCTGTCTTACCGTCCCATTCAGGATTCAGGTCTGTCTTACCGTCCTATTCAAGTCTGTCTTACCATCCTACTCAGGCCTAGCTTATCTTTCTATTCAGGTCTGTCTTACCGTTCTATCCAGGTCTGTCTTACCGTTTTGTTCAGGATTTAGGTCTGTTTTACTATCCTTTTTAGGCTTCAGGTCTTTCTTACCGTCCTATTCAGGTCTGTCTTACCGTCCTCTTCAGGATTCAGGTCTGAGAAACCGTCCCATTCAGGTCTGTCCTACCACCCTATTCAGGATTAAGGTCTGTCTTACCGTCCAATTCAAGTCTCTCTTACCATTCTATTCAGGTCTTTCTTTACCGTCCTATTCAGGATTTAGGGCGGTCTTACCGTCCTATTCAGATCTGTCTTATCGTCTTATTCAAATCTGTCTTACCGTCCTATTCAGGTCTGTTTTACCGTCATTTTGAGGATTCATGTCTTTCTTACAGTTCTACTCAGGTCTGTCTTTCCATTCTATTCTTGAGTCAGCTCTGTATTACAGTCCTATTCAGGATTCATGTCTGTCCTACTGTCCCATTCAGGATTCAGGTCTGTCTTACCGTTCTATTCAGTTCTGTCTTACCGTTCTTTTCAGGATTCAGGTCTTTCTTTCTGCTTTATTGAGGGTTCAGATCTGTCTTACCGCCGTATTCAGGATTCACCTCTGTCTCACCGTGTTTTCAGGATTCAGGTCTGTCTTACTGTCCTATTCAGGAATCGGGTCTGTCTTACTGTCCTATTCAGAATTCAGGTCTGTGTTGCCGTCTTATTCAGGATTCAGGTCGGTCTTACCATCCTAATCAGGATTCGGGCCTGTCTTACTGTCATATTCAGGATTCAGGTCTGTCTTACTTTTCTATTGAGGTCTTTCTTACAGTCGTATTCAGCATTCAGGTCTGCTTACTGTAATATTCGGGTCTGTTTTACCGTCATATTCAGGATTCAGGTCTGTCTTGCCGTCCTTTTCAGGATTCAGGTCGGTCTTATCGTTTTATTCAGTCTGTCTTACCGCCCTATTCAGGTCTGTCTTACCGTTCTTTTCAGTCTGTCTTACCGTCCTATTCAGGATTCATGTCTGTCTTGCCGTCCTTTTCAGGATTCAGGTCTGCCTTACCGTCCTATTCAGGTCTGTCTTTCCGTCCTATTCAGGATTCGGTTATCTTTTACCGTCCTATTCAGGATTCAGGTCTGCCTTACTGGCTTATTCTGGATTTAGGTCTGTTTTACCGTCTTTTTCAGGATTCAGGGTTATCTTACCATTCTATTCAGGTCTGCCATACCGTCCCGTTCAGGTCTGGCTTACCGTCCTATACAGGATTCATGTCTGTCTTACCGTCCTATTCAGATCTTTCTTACCGTTCTATTCAGGTCTGTCTTACCGTTCTTTTCAGGTCTGTTTTACCGTTCTATTCAGGTCTGTCTTACTGTTCTATTCAGGTCTGTCTTACCGTCCTATTTAGGATTCATGTCTGTCTTGCCGTCTTTTTCAGGATTCAGATCTGTCTTACCGTCCTATTCAGGTCTATCTTTCCGTCCTATTCAGGATTCGGGTTTTTTTTACCGGCGTATTCAGGATTCAGGTCTGTCTTACCGTCCTATTCAGGATTCAGGGCTGTCTTACCGTTTTATTCAAGATTCAGGTCTGCCTTACCATCCTATTCAGGTCTGTCCTAACGTTCTATTTAGGTCTGTCTTACTGTCCTTTTCAGGTCTGTCTTAACGTCCTATTCAGGTCTGTCTTACCGTTCTGGTCAGTTCTGTCTTACCGTCTTAATCCTGCAGGATTGAGGTCTGTCTTACCGTCCTATTCAGGTCTGTCTTACCATTCTATGCTGGCCTGTCTTACCGTCCTACGCAGGTCTGTCTTACCGTCCTATTCAGGTCTGTCTAACCGTCCTATTCAGGTTTCAGGTCTGTCTTACCGTCCTATTTAAGTTTGTCTTACCGTCCTATTCAGGTCTGTCCTACCGTTCAATTCAGGTCTGTCTTACCGTTCTATTCAGGTCTGTCTTACCGTTGTATTCAGGTCTGTCTTACCGATCTAGTTAGTTCTGTCTTACTGTCCTATTCAGTTTTCAGGTCTGTCTTATCGTCCTATTCGGGATTCAGGTCTGTCTTACCGTCCTATTATGGTCTCTCTTACCGTTCTAGTCAGTTCTGTCTTACCGTACTATTCAGTATTCAGGTCTGTCTTACCGTCCTATTGAGGTCTGTCTTTTAGTACTAGTAAGGATTTAGGGCTGTCTTATCATTCTAATCAGTTCTGTCTTACTGTCCTATTCAGGATTCAGGTCTGACTCATCGTCCTATTCAGGATTCAGGTCTGTCTTACCGTCCTATTATGGTCTCTC
This sequence comes from Rapana venosa, assembly GCA_028751875.1. Classification (NCBI taxonomy): domain Eukaryota; kingdom Metazoa; phylum Mollusca; class Gastropoda; order Neogastropoda; family Muricidae; genus Rapana; species Rapana venosa. The sequence goes on along the minus strand of CM054160.1, from coordinate 34,971,608 downwards.
TTACCGTTCTAGTCAGTTCTGTCTTACCGTACTATTCAGTATTCAGGTCTGTCTTACCGTCTTATTCAGGATTCAGGTCTGTCTTACCGACCTATTCAGGTCTGTTATAATGTTCTATTTAGGTCTGTCTTACCGTCCTATTCAGGTCTGTCCTACCGTCCTATTCAGGTCTGTCGAACCGTTCTATTTAGTTCTGTCTTACCATCCTATTCAGGATTTAGGTCTGCCTTACTGTCATATTCAGGGCTGTCTTACTGTCCTAGTCAGGTCTGTCTTACCGTTTTATTCAGGTCTGTCTTACCGCTCTATTCAGGTCTGTCTTACCGTTATTTTCAGGATTCAGGTCTGTCTTACCGTTCTATTCAGGTCTGTCTAACCGTTCTATACAGGTCTGTCTTACCGTCATATACAGGGCTGTCTTACCGTATTATTCAGGTCTGTCTTACCGTCCGATTCAGGTCTCTCTTACCGTCCTAATCAGGTCTATCTTTCCGACCCAATCAGGTCTGTCTTACCGTCCCCTTCAGGATTCAGGTCTGTCTTACAGTCCTTTTCGGAATTCAGGTCTGTCCTACCGTCCTATTTAGATTTAGATCTGTCTTACCGTCCTATTGAGTATTCAGGTCTGTCTTACTGTCCCATTTAGGTCTGTCTTACCGTCCTATTCAGGATTCAGGTCTGTCTTACAGTCCTAATCAGGATTCAGGTTTGTCTTACCGTCCTATTCAGGATCCAGGTCTGTCTTACCGTCCTATTTAGGAATCGGATCTGTCCTACCGTTCTATTCAGGATTCAGGTCTGTCTTACTCTCCCATTCAGGTCTGTCTTCTCGTTCTATTCAGGTCTGTCTTACCATCTTATTCAAGATTCAGGCCTGTCTTACCGTCCTATTCAGGATTCAGGTCTGTCTTACTGTCGCAATCATGTCTATCTTACCGTCCTATTCATGTCTGTCTTAACGTTCTATACAGGTCTGTCTTTCCGTCGTATTCAGGATTCAGGGCTGTCTTACCGTCCTATTCAGGTCTGTCTGACTGTCCTATTCAGGTCTCACTTACCGACCTATTCAGGTCTGTCTTACCGTCCTATTCAGGATTCAGGTCTGTCTTATCGTTTTGTTCAGGTCTGTCTTAGCGTCCTATTCAGGTCTGTTTTACCGTCCTATTCAGGTCTGTCTTACCGTCCTATTCAGGTCTGTCTTGCCGTCCTATTCAGGTCTGTCTTACCGTCGTATTCAGGTCTGTCTTAACGTACTATTCAGGTCTGTCTTTCTGTCCTATTCAGGTCTGTCTTACCTTTCTATTCAGGATTTAGGTCTGTCTTACCGTCCTATTCAGGTCTGCTTTACCGCTCTATTTTGGATTAAGGTCTGTCTAATTGTTCTATTGAGATCTGTTGTACCGTTCTATTCAGGATTCAGGTCTGTCTTACCGTTCTATTCATGTCTGTCTTACCGTTCTATTCAGGTGTGTCTTACCGTACTATTCAGTATTCAGGTCTGTCTTACCGTCCTATTCAGGATTCAGGTTTGTCTTACCGACCTATTCAGGTCTGTCTTAACGTTATATTTAGGTTTGTCTTACAGTCCTATTCAGGTCTGCCCTACCGTCCTATTCAGGTCTGTCGTACCGTTCTAGTCAGTTCTGTCTTACCATCCTATTCAGGATTTAGGTCTGCCTTACCGTCATATTCAGGGCTGTCTTACTGTCCTAGTCAGGTCTGTCTTACTGTTTTATTCAGGTCTGTCTTACCGTTTTATTCAGGTCTGTCTTACCGTCATTTTCAAGACTCAGGTCTGTCTTACCGTCCTATTCAGGTCTGTCTTACCGTTCTATTCAGGTCTGTCTTACCGTTCTATACAGGGCTGTCTTACCGTTCTATTCAGGTCTGTCTTACCGTCCGATTCACGTCTCTCTTACCGTTCTAATCAGGTCTATCTTACCGACCCATTCAGGTCTGTCTTACCGTGCTATTCAGTTTTAGATATGTCTTACCTACCTATTGAGTATTCAGGTTTGTCTTACCGTCCCATTCAGGTCTGTCTTACCGTTTTATTCAGGATTCAGGTCTGTCTACTGTCGCAATCAGGTCTATCATAACGTCCTATTCATGTCTGTCTTTCCGTCTTATTCAGGATTCAGGGCTGTCTTACCGTCCTATTCAAGTCTGTCTTACCGTCCTATTCAGGTCTCACTTACGACCTATTCAGGTCTTTCTTACCGTTCTATTCAAGTCTGTCTTACCGTCCTATTCAAGTCTGTCTTACCTTTCTATTCAGGATTTAGGTCTGTCTTACCGTCCTATTCAGGTCTGTCTTACCGCTCTATTTTGCATTCAGGTCTGTCTAATTGTTCCATTGAGATCTGTTGTACCGTCCTTTTCAGAATTCAGGTTTGTCTTACCGTTCTATTCATGTCTGTCTTACCGTTCTATTCAGGTCTGTCTTACCGTCCTATTCAGGATTCAGGTCTGTCTTACCGTCCTATTCAAGTCTGTCTTACCGTCCTTCTCAGTCCTGTCTTACCGTCCTATTCAGGTCTGTCTTACCGTTCTATCAGGTCTTTCTTACCGTTCTATTTAGGATTTAGGTCTGTTTTACTGTCCTAATCAGGATTCAGGTCTGTCTTACCGACCTTTGAGGATTCAGGTTTCCTTTACAATTTTAATCAGGTCTGTCTTTCCATCCTATTCTTGGTTCAGTTCTGTCTTACCGTCTTATTCAGGATTCAAGTCTGTCTCACTGTCCTATTCAGGATTCAGGTCTGTCTTACCGTTCTATTCAGGTCTGCTTTAAATTTCTATTCAGGATTCAGGTCTGTTTTACCGTTTGTCTTATCGTTCTATTCAGGTCTGTCTTTCCGCCTTATTCAAGATTCAGGGCTGTCTTATCGTCCTATTCATGTCTGTCTTACCGTCCTATTCAGGTATCACTTACCGACCTATTCAGGTCTGTCTTACCGTCCTATTCAGCTCTGCCTTACCGTACTATTCAGGATTCAGGTCTGTCTTATCCTTCTGTTCAGGTCTGTCTTACCGTCCTATTCAGGTCTGTCTTACCGTCCTATTTTGGTCTGTCTTACGATACTATTCAGGTTTGTCTTACCGTCCTATTCATATCTGTCTTAACTTTCTATTCAGGATTTAGGTCTGTCTTACGGTCCTGATCAGGTCTGTCTTACCGCTCTATTTTGGATTCAGGTCTGTGTAATTGTTCTATTGAAATCTGTTGTACCGTCTTATTCAGGATTCAGGTCTGTCTTACCGTTCTATTCATGTCTGTCTTACCGTTCTATTCAGGTCTGTCTTACAGTCCTGTTCAGGAATCAGGTCTGTCTTACCGTCCTAATCAGGTCTGTCTTACCGTTCTAGTCAGTTCTGTCTTACCGTACTATTCAGTATTCAGGTCTGTCTTACCGACCTATTCAGGTCTGACTTAACGTTATATTTAGGTCTGTCTCACCGTCCTATTCATGTATGTCCTACCGTCTTATTCAGGTCTGTCTTACCGTTCTAGTCAGTTCTGTCTTACCATCCATTCAGGATTTAGGTCTGCCTTACCGTCATATTCAGGGCTGTCTTACTGTCCTAGACAGGTCTGTCTTACCGCTCTATTCAGGTCTGTCTTACGGTCCTATACAGGTCTCTCTTGCCGTTCTATTCAGGTCTGTCTTACCGTCATTTTCAGGTCTGTCTTACCGCCCTTTCAGGCCTGCCTTACCGTTCTATACAGGTCTGTCTTACCGTCCTATACAGGGCTGTCTTACCGTCCTATTCAGGTCTGTTTTACCGTCCCCTTCAGGATTCAGGTCTGTCTTGCAGTCGTTTTCGGGATTCAGGTCTGTCTTACCGTCCTATTCAGATTTAGATATGTCTTACCGTCCTATTGAGTATTCAGGTCTGTCTTACCGTCCCATTCAGGTCTGTCTTACCGTCCTATTCAGGATTCAGGTCTGTCTTACAGTCCTATTCAGGATTCAGGTTTGTCTTACCGTCCTATTCAGGATTCAGGTCTGTCTTACCGTCCTATTCAGGTCTGTCTTACCGTTCTATTCAAGTCTGTCTTACCGTCCTATTCAGGTCTGTCTTACCGTTCTATTCAAGTCTGTCTTACCGTCCTATTCAGGATTCAGGTCTGTCTTCTCGTTCTGTTCAGGTCTGTCTTACCGTCCTATTCAGGTCTGTCTTACCGTCCTATTCAGGTCTGTCTTACCGTCCTATTCAGGATTCATGTCTGTCTTACCGTCCAATTCAGGTCAGTCTTACCGTTCATTCGTCTGTCTTACTGTTCTGATACAGGTCTGTCTTACCTTTTCTATTCAGATTTGTCTGTACTCTATCCGCCCTATTTAGGTTTGTCTTACCGCTCTATTTGATTCAGGTCTGTGTAATGTTCTATTGAGATCTGTTGTACCGTCCTATTCACGATTCAGGTCTGTCTTAACGTCCTATTCAAGTCTGTCTTACCGTCCTTCCCAGTCCTGTCTTACCGTCCTTTTCAGGTCTGTCTTACCTTTCTATTCAGGATTTAGGTCTGTCTTACCGTCCTATTCAGGTCTGTCTTAACGCTCTATTTTGGATTCAGGTCTGTGTAATTGTTCTATTGAGATCTGTTGTACCGTCGTATTCAGGATTGAGGTCTGTCTTACCGTTCTATTCATGTCTGTCCTACCGTTCTATGTAGGTCTGTCTTACCGTCCTATTCAGGATTCTGGTCTGTCTTACCGTCCTATTCAAGTCTGTCTTACCGTTCTATTCAAGTCTGTCTTACCGTCCTATTCAGGATTCAGGTCTGTCTTCTCGTTCTGTTCAGGTCTGTCTTACCGTCCTATTCAGGTCTGTCTTACCGTCCTATTCAGGATTCATGTCTGTCTTACCGTCCTATTCAGGTCTGTCTTACCGTCCTATTCAGGTCTGTCTTACCGTTCTATTCAGGTCTGTCTTACTGTTCTATACAGGTCTGTCTTACCTTTCTATTCAGGATTTAGGTCTGTCTTACCGCCCTATTCAGGTTTGTCTTACCGCTCTATTTTGGATTCAGGTCTGTGTAATTGTTCTATTGAGATCTGTCTTACCGTCCTATTCACGATTCAGGTTGTCTTAACGTCCTATTCAAGTCTGTCTTACCGTCCTTCCCAGTCCTTTCTTACCGTCTTTTTCAGGTCTGTCTTACCTTTCTATTCAGGATTTAGGTCTGTCTTACCGTCCTATTCAGGTCTGTCTTACCGCTCTATTTCTCAGTCCTGTCTTACCGTCCTATTTAGGTCTGTCTTACCATTCTACCAGACTTTTCGTACCGTTCTATTTAGCATTTAGGTCTGTTGTACCGTTCTATTCAGGATTCAGGTCTGTCTTGACGTCCTATTCAAGTCTGTCTTACCGTCCTTACCAGTCCTTTCTTACCGTCCTATTCAGGTCTGTCTTGCCTTTCTATTCAGGATTTAGGTCTGTCTTACCGTCCTATTCAGGTCTGTCTTACCGCTCTATTTATGATTCAGGTCTGTGTATTTGTTCTATTGAGATCTGTTGTACCGTCCTATTCAGGATTCAGGTCTGTCTTACCGTTCTATTCATGTCTGTCCTACCGTTCTATGTAGTTCTGTCTTACCGTCCTATTCAGGATTCAGGTCTGTCTTACCGTCCTATTCAAGTCTGTCTTACCGTCCTTCTCAGTCCTGTCTTACCGTCCTATTTAGGTCTGTCTTACCATTCTACCAGGTCTTTCATACCGTTCTATTTAGCACTTAGGTCTGTTTTACTGTCCTAATCAGGATTCAGGTCTGTCTTAACGTTCTATTCAGGTCTGTCTTACCGTTCTATTCAGATCTGTCTTACCGTTCTATTCAGGTCTGTCTTACTGTTCTATTCAGGTCTGTTTTACCGTCCTATTCAGGTCTGTCTTACCGTTCTTTTCAGGTCTGTCTCATGGTCCTATTCAGGATTCAGGTATGTCTTACCGTCCTATTCAGGTCTGTCTTACCGATCTATTCAGGTCTGTCTTACCGTCCTATTCAGGGCTGTCTTACCATCATATTCAGGTCTGACTTACCGTCCTTATCAGGTCTCTCTTACCGTCCTATTCAGGTCTCTCTTACCGTTCTATTCAGGATTAAGGTCTATCTTACCGTCCCATTCAGGTCTGTCTTACCGTCCTATTTAGGATTCAGGTCTGTCTTGGGGACGGGATAGCTCAGTGGTCGGAGCACTCGCTTTCCTCCAGCCAAGTTAAGCAGCGTCGAGCGTGGTTACCAAGTTGGATGGGTGACCGTTTGCGCGCCTTGGCTTCAGTACAGTTCCCCCAGTTCACTCAGCTGTAAATGGGTACCTGCCCTCTTTAGGGTCAGGGAAGGTAAAGCAGCGAGGGAGAGGAGATGGGCGCCGCCCTCAATATGTTGGCCCTAGAGAAGTGAGGTCTCTGACGCCTCGCTCCCCTACGACCTTATAGGTTATGGGACTCCTTTACCTTAACCCTTTACCTTACTGACCTATTCCGGATTCAGGTCTGTCTTACCATCGTATTCAGGATTCAGGTCTTTCCTACAGTCCTATATAGGATTCATGTTTGTCTTACCGTCCTATTTAGGATTCATGTCTGTCTTACCGTCCTATTCAGGATTCAGGTCTGTCTTACTGTCCCATTCAGGTCTGTCTTCTCGTTCTTTTCAGGTCTGTCTACCATCTTATTCAGGATTCAGGTCTGTTTCACCGTCCTATTAAGGATTCAGTCTGTCTTACCGTCCTATTCATATATGTCTTACCGTTCTATTCAGGTCTGTCTTACCGTCCTATTCAGGATTCAGGCCTGTCTTACCCTCCTATTCAGGTCTGTCTTACTGTCCTATTCAGGTCTGACTTACCGTCCTATTCAGATCTTTCTTACTGTTCTACTCAAGTCTGTCTTACTGTCCTATTCAGGTCACTCTTACCATTTTATTCAGGTCTCTCTTACCGTCCTATTCAGGATTCAGGTCTGTCTTATACTTCTGTTCAGGTCTGTCTTACCGCTCAATCTTGGAGTCAGGTCTGTCTAATTGTTCTATTCACATCTGTTGTACCGTCCTTTTCAGGATTCATTTCTGTCTTACCGTTTTAATCATGACTGTCTTACCGTTCTTATCAGGTCTGTCTTACCGTCCTATTCAGGATTAAGGTCTGTCTTACCGTTCTACTCATTCCTGTCTTACCGTCCTATTCAGGTCTTTCTAACCGTTCTACCCAGGTCTGTCTTACCGCTCAATTCAGGATTTAGGTCTGTTTTACTGTCCTATTCAGGATTCAGGTCTGTCTTACCGACCTTTTGAGCATTCAGGTCTCTCTTACCGTTCTATTCAGGTCTGTTTTCCAATCCTATGCTAGACTCAGGTCTGTCTTACCGTCCTCTTCAGGAGTCAGGTCTGTCTTACTGTCATATTCAGGATTCAGGTCTGTCTTACCGTTTTATTCAGGTCTGTCTTACCTTTCTATTCAAGATTAGCGTCTGTCTTACCATCCTATTCAAGATTCAGCTCTGTCTTACCGTCCTATTCAGAATTCGGGCCTGCTTTACTGTCCTATTCAGGATTCAGGTCCGTCTTACTGTTCTATTCAGGTCTTTCTTACAGTCGTATTCAGCTTTCAGGTGTGTCTTACCATCCTTTTCATGATTAAGGTATGTCTTACTGTTATATTTGGTCTGTCTTACTGTCATATTCAGGATTCAGGTCTGTCTTGCCGCCCTTTTCAAGATTCAGGTCTGTCTTACCGTTCTATTCAGGTCTGTCTTACCGTTATATTCAGGTCTGTCTTACCGTTCTATTGAGGTCTGTCTTACCGTTCTATTGAGGTCTGTCTTACCGTTCTATTCGGGTCTGTGTTACAGTCCTATTCAGAATTCAGGTCTGCCTACCGTTCTATTCAGGTCTGTCTTACCGTTCTATTCAGGTCTGTCTTACCGTTCTATTCAGGTCTGTCTTGCCGTCCTTTTCAGGATTCAGGTCTGTCTTACCGCCCTATTCAGGTCTGCTTTACCGCTCTATTTTGGATTCAGGTCTGTGTAATTGTTCTATTGAGATCTGTTGTACCGTCCTATTCACGATTCAGGTCTGTCTTAACGTCCTATTCAAGTCTGTCTTACCGTCCTTCCCAGTCCTGTCTTAGCGTCCTTTTCAGGTCTGTCTTACCTTTCTATTCAGGATTTAGGTCTGTCTTACCGTCCTATTCAGGTCTGCTTTACGCTCTATTTTGGATTCAGGTCTGTGTAATTGTTCTATTGAGATCTGTTGTACCGTCCTATTCACGATTCAGGTCTGTCTTAACGTCCTATTCAAGTCTGTCTTACCGTCCTTCCCAGTCCTGTCTTAGCGTCCTTTTCAGGTCTGTCTTACCTTTCTATTCAGGATTTAGGTCTGTCTTACCGTCCTATTCAGGTCTGCTTTACCGCTCTATTTTGGATTCAGGTCTGTGTAATTGTTCTATTGAGATCTGTTGTACCGTCCTATTCACGATTCAGGTCTGTCTTAACGTCCTATTCAAGTCTGTCTTACCGTCCTTCCCAGTCCTGTCTTAGCGTCCTTTTCAGGTCTGTCTTACCTTTCTATTCAGGATTTAGGTCTGTCTTACCGTCCTATTCAGGTCTGTCTTTAACGCTCTGTTTTGGATTCAGGTCATGTAATTGTTCTATTGAGATCTATTGTACCGTCCTATTCAGGATTAAGGTCTGTCTTACCGTTCTATTCAGGTCTGTCTTACCGTTCTATTCAGGTCTGTCTTTCCGTCCTAATCAGGATTCAGGGCTGTCTTACCGTTATATTCAGGTCTGTCTTACCTTTCTATTCAGGATTTAGGTCTGTCTTACCGTCCTATTCAGGTCTGTCTTACCGTCCTAATCAGATCTGTCTTACCGTTCTATTCAGGTCTGTCTTACCGTCCTATTCAGGTCACTCTTATCGTTCTATTCAGGTCTGTCTTACCGTCCTATTCAGGATTCAGGTCTGTCTTCTCGTTCTGTTCAGGTCTGTCTTAACGTCCTATTCAGGTCTGTCTTACCGTCCTATTCAGGATTCATGTCTGCCTTACCGTCCTATTCAGGTGTGTCTTACCGTTCTATTCAGGTCTGCCTTACTGTTCTATACAGGTCTGTCTTACCTTTCTATTCAGGATTTAGGTCTGTCTTACCGCCCTATTCAGGTTTGTCTTACCGCTCTATTTTGGATTCAGGTCTGTGTCATTGTTCTAATGAGATCTGTTGTACCGTCCTATTCACGATTCAGGTCTGTCTTAACGTCCTATTCAAGTCTGTCTTACCGTCCTTCCCAGTCCTGTCTTACCGTCCTTTTCAGGTCTGTCTTACCTTTTTATTCAGGATTTAGGTCTGTCTTACCGTCCTATTCAGGTCTGTCTTAACGCTCTATTTTGGATTCAGGTCTGTGTAATTGTTCTATTGAGATCTGTTGTACCGTCCTATTCAGGATTCAGGTCTCTTACCGTCCTATTCAAGTCTGTCTTACCGTCCTTCTCAGTCCTGTCTTACCGTCCTATTTAGGTCTGTCTTACCATTCTACCAGGTCTTTCATACCGTTCTATTTAGCATTTAGGTCTGTTTTACTGTCCTAATCAGTATTCAGGTCTGTCTTAACGTTCTATTCAGGTCTGTCTTACCGTTCTATTCAGATCTGTCTTACCGTTCTATTCAGGTCTGTCTTACTGTTCTATTCAGGTCTGTTTTACCGTTCTTTTCAGGTCTGTCTCATGGTCCTATTCAGGATTCAGGTCTGTCTTACCGTCCTATGCACGTCTGTCTTACCGATCTATTCAGGTCTGTCTTACCGTCCTATTCAGGGCTGTCTTACCATCATATTCAGGTCTGACTTCAGGTCTCTCTTACCGTTCTATTCAGGATTAAGGTCTATCTTACCGTCCCATTCAGGTCTGTCTTACCGTCCTATTTAGGATTCAGGTCTGTCTTACTGAGCTATTCCGGATTCAGGTCTGTCTTACCATCCTATTCAGGATTTAGGTCTGTCTTACCGTCCTATTGAGGATTCAGGTCTGTCTTACCGTCCCATTCAGGACTGTCTTACCGTCCCATTCAGGTCTGTCTTACCGTCCTATTCAGGATCAGTCTGTCTTACTGTTCTTATTCTCAGGTCTGTTTTACCGTTCTTTTCAGGATTCATGTCTGCTTACCGTCCTATTCAGGATTCAGTCTGTCTTACCGTCCTATGCATTCGTCTGTTTACCGATCTATTCAGGTCTGTCTTACCGTCCTATTAGGATTCAGGTCTGTCTTACCCTATCATATGTCTTACGTCTATTCAGGTCTGTCTTACCGTTCTATTCAGGATTTACAGGTCTGTCTTACCGTCCTATTCAGGTCTTCTTACCTGTCCTATTAGTCTGACTTACCGTCCTATTCTAGAGTCTTCTTACTTCGTTCAGGTCTGTCTTACCTATCCTATTCAGGTCTAATTTTCTAGGTCTCGTTTACCGTCCTATTCAGGATTCAGGTCTGTCTTACCTACCGTTCAGGACTGTCTTACCGTCCTATTCAGGTCTGTCTTACCGTCCTATTCAGGATTATCTGTCTTACCGTTTAATCACGTCTTACCGTCTTAATTCAGGTCTTTTCTTTACCGTCCTATTTAGGATTCATAGTCTGTCTTACCGTCCTATTCAGGATTCAGGTCTGTCTTACCGTCCTATTCAGGTCTCTTCTCGTTCTATTTCAGGTCTGTTTACCATCTTATTCAGGATTTCTGGTCTGTCTTACCGTCCTCTTCAGGATTCAGGTCTGTCTTACTGTCATATTCAGGATTCAGGTCTGTCTTACCGTTTTATTCAGGTCTGTCTTACCTTTCTATTCAGGATTCGGGTCTGTCTTACCGTCCTATTCAGGATTCAGGTCTGTCTTACTGTCATATTCAGGATTCAGGTCTGTCTTACCGTTTTATTCAGGTCTGTCTTACCTTTCTATTCAGGATTCGGGTCTGTCTTACCGTCCTATTCAGGATTCAGCTCTGCCTTACCGACCTTTTGAGGATTCAGGTCTCCCTTACCGTTCTATTCAGGTCTGTTTTCCAATATTATGCTAGACTCAGGTCTGTCTTACCGTCCTCTTCAGGATTCAGGTCTGTCTTACTGTCATATTCAGGATTCAGGTCTGTCTTACCGTTCTATTCAGGTCTGTCTTACCTTTCTATTCAGGATTCGGGTCTGTCTTACCGTCCTATTCAGGATTCAGGTCTGTCTTACCGTTCTATTCAGGTCTGTCTTACCTTTCTATTCAGGATTCGGGTCTGTCTTACCGACCTTTTGAGGATTCAGGTCTCCCTTACCGTTCTATTCAGGTCTGTTTTCCAATATTATGCTAGACTCAGGTCTGTCTTACCGTCCTCTTCAGGATTCAGGTCTGTCTTACCGTCCTATTCAGAATTCGGACCTTCTTTACTGTCCTATTCAGGATTCAGGTCCGTCTTACTGTTCTATTCAGGTCTTTCTTACAGTCGTATTCAGCTTTCAGGTGTGTCTTACCATCCTTTTCATGATTCAGGTATGTCTTACTGTCTTTACTGTTATATTTGGTCTGTCTTACTGTCATATTCAGGATTCAGGTCTGTCTTGCCGCCCTTTTCAAGATTCAGGTCTGTCTTACCGTTCTATTCAGGTCTGTCTTACCGTTCTATTCATGTCTGTCTTACCGTTCTATTCAGGTCTGTCTTACCGTTCTATTCAGGACTGTCTTACCGTTCTATTCAGGTCTGTGTTACAGTCCTATTCAGGATTCAGGTCTGCCTTACCGTTCTATTCAGGTCTGTCTTACCGTTCTATTCAGATCTGTCTTACCGTTCTATTCAGGTCTGCCTTACCGTTCTATTCAGGTCTGTCTTGCCGTCCTTTTCAGGATTCAGGTCTGCGTTACCGTCCTATTCAGGTCTGTCTTTCCGTCCTATTCAAGATTCGGTTCTGTTTTATCGTCCTATTCAGGATTCAGGTCTGTCTTACTGGCTTATTTAGGATTCAGGTATGTTTTACCGTCCTATTCAGGATTCAGGTATGTCTTACCGTCCTATTCAGGTCTGTCTTACCGTCCTATTCAGGTCTGTCTTACCGTTCTATTCAGGTCTGTATTACCGTTCAATTCAGATCTGTCTTATCGTCCTATTCAGGTCTGTCTTACCGTTCTATTCAGGTCTGTCTTACCGTCCTATTCAAGTCTGTCTTACTGTCATATTCAGGTCTGTCTTGCTGTTCTATTCAGGGCTGTCTTACCGACCTATTCAGGTCTGTCTTAACGTCCTATTCAGGTCTGTCTTACGGTCCTATTCAGGGCTGTCCTACTGATCTGGTCAGGTCTGTCTTACCGTTCTATTCAGGTCTGTCTTACCGTTCTATTCAGGTCTGTGTTACCGTCCTATTCAGGTCTGTTTTACCGCTCTTTTCAGGTCTGTCTTACCGTCCTTTTCAGGATTCATGTCTGTCTTACCGTCCAATTCAGGTCTGTCTTATCATTCTATTCAGGTCTTACCGTCATATTCAGGTCTGACTTACCGTCCTATTCAGGTCTCTCTTACCGTCCTATTCAGGTCTCTCTTACTGTTCTATTCAGGATTCAGGTCTATCTTACCGTCCCATTCAGGTCTGTCTTACAGTCCTATTCAGGATTCAGGTCTGTCTTACTGACCCATTCGGGAGTCAGGTCTGTCTTACCATCCTATTCAGGATTTAGGTCTGTCTTACCGTCTCTTTCAGGTCTGTCTTACTGTCCTATTCAGGATATAGGTCTTTCTTACAGTCCTATTTAGGATTCAGGTTTGTCTTACCATCCTATTTAGGATTCATGTCTGTCTTACCGTGCTATTTAGGATTCCAGCCTGTCTTACCGTCATATTCGGATTCAGGTCTGTCTTACCGTTCTATTCAGTCTGTTTACCGTCCTATTCAGGCTGTCTTACCGTTCTATTCATGTCTGTATTACCGTTCTTATCAGGTCTGTCTTACCGTCCTATTCAGTCTGTCTTACCGTCAATTCAGGTCTGCTTACCGTCCTATTCAATCTGTCTTACCGTCCTATTCAGGTCTGTCTTACTGTTCTATCAGGTCTGTCTTACCGTCCTATTCAGGTTAGGTCGTTTTACTGTCCTTATTCAGGTCTTACTTCGTCCTATTCAGGTCTGTCTTACGTTCTATTCAGGTCTGTCTTACCGTCCTATTCAGGCCTGTTTACCGCTTTATTCATGTCTGTCTTACCGTCCTATTCAGGATTCTGGCTTCTTACCGTTCTTTTCAGGTCTGTCTTACCGTTCTATTCAGGATTCTAGGTCTGTCTTACCGTCCTATTCAGGATCTGTCTTACCGTCCTATTCAGATTCAGGCTGCTTACGTCTATTCAGGTGCTGTCTTACCGTTCTATTCAGGTCTTCTTACCGTCCTATTCAGTTCAGGTCGTCTTACCTCCTATTCAGATCAGCCTACTTACCGTCCATTCATGGTCTGTCTTACCGTCTATTCAGGATTCAGTCTGTCTTTACTGCCCTTTCAGTCAGGTCTGTCTTACCGTTCTATTCAGGATTTAGGTCTGTCTTACCGTCTCTATTCAGGTCTGTCTTACCTGTCCTATTCAGGATTCAGGTCTTCTTACCGTTCTATTCAGGATTCTGGTTTGTCTACCGTCCTTTTCAGGATTCATGTCTGTCTTACCGTCCTATTCAGGATTCAAGGTCTGTCTTCATCAATTCAGGATTCAGGTCTGTTCCTTCCTATAATCAGGTCTGTTTACCGTCCTATTCAGGATCGTCTGTCTTACCGTCCTATTCAGATTCGGTCTGTCTTACTGTCCTTTTGGATTCAGGTCTGTCTTTACCGTTCTATTCAGGTCACTGTCTTACTCGTTATTCAGCATTCAGGTTGCCTTACCGTCCTATTCAGGATTCAATGTCTTACGTCCTATTCAGAGGTCTGTTTACCTATTTCAGATTCAGGTCTGTCTTACGTCCTATTCAGATTCAGGTCTGTCTTACCGTCCTATTCAGGATGTGTCTTACCGTCTCTATTCAGGTCTGTCTTACCGTTTCTATTCAGGTCTGTCTTACCGTCCTATTCAGGTCCACTGTCTTACCGTTCTATTCAGGTTGTCTTACCGTCCTAGTTCAGGATTTTTAGGCCTGTCCTAATTCAGGATCAGGTCTGTCTTACCGTCTATCATGTCTGTTTAGCGTTCTATTGATTCTATTATCTGTTTGTACCGTCCTACTTCAGGATTCATGTCTGTCTTACCGTTTTATTCAGTCTGTCTTACCGTTCTTTCAGGTTTCTTACCGTCCTATTCAGATTCAGGTCTGTCTTACCGTCCTATCAAGGTCTGCCTTACCGTCCTATTCAGTCTGTCTTACCGTCTAATCAGGTCTGTCTAATTTATTCTATTCAGGTCTGTCTTACCGTTCTATTCACGTATTAGGTCTGTTTTACCGTCCTATTCAGGATTAGGTCTTACCGTCCTATTTCACGATTCAGGTCTGCTCTTACCGTTCTATTCAGGTCTGTCTTACCGTCCTATTCAGGTTTCGCCCTGTCTTACCGTCTCTTCAGGATTCAGGTCTGTCTTACTGTCCTATTCTGGTCTGTCTTACCGTTCTATTCAGGTCTGTTCTTACCGTCCTATTCAGATTCAGGTCTGTCTTACCGTCCTATTCAGGATTCAGTCTGTCTTACCGTCCTTTCAGATCTTTCAGGCCTGTCTTTTACGTCGTCTTATCCGATATTCAGGTCTGTCTTACCGTTCTATTCAGGTCTTCTTACCGTCCTATTCATGCTTCAGGTATTGGTCTTTACCGTCCTATTCAGGATTCAGTCTGTCTTCTGTCTTATTCGGTCAGGTCTGTCTTACCGTCTATTCAGGTTCGTCTTACCGTCTTGTCGCCTTCTTCAAGTCTATTCAGGTCTGTCTTACCGTTCTATTCAGGTCTGATCTTACCGTTCTATTGTAGGTCTGTCTTACCTATTCTATTCAGGTCTGTCTTACCTGTTCTATTCAGGTCTGTCTTACCGTCTATTCAGGTCTGTCTTACCGTCCTAATTCAGATTCAGGTCTGTCTTGCCTAATTTCAGGATTCAGGTCTGTCTTATCCGTCCTATTCAGGTCTGTCTTACCGTCTATAGTCAGTCTTACCGTCCTATCTGGTCTGTTAACCGTCCTATTCAGGATTCTGTCTGTCTTACCGTCTTTCAGTTTTTTACCGTCCTATTCAGGTCGGTTGTCTTACCGTCCTATTCAGGATTCAGGTGCTTCCGTCTTTCAGGTCTGTCTTACCGTTTCAGATTCAGGTTCTGTTTACCGTCTCTTATTACGGTCTGTCTTACCGTCAATTCAGGATTTAGGTCTGTTTTACCGTCCTATTTCAGGATTCAGGTTTTCTTACCGTTCTATGATTCAGGTCTGTACTTCACGTTATTCAGGTCTGTCTTACCGTCCTATTCAGGATCAGGTTGTCTTACCGTCTATTCAGGTCTGTCTGTACCGTTCTATTCAGGTCTGTCTTACCGTTCTATTCAGGGTAGGTCTTTCCGTCCTATCAGGATTCAGGTCTGTCTTACCGTCCTTTTATTCAGGTCTGTCTTACCGTCCTAGTTCAGGTCTGTCTTACGTCCTATTCAGGATTCAGGGTCTGTCTTACCGTCCTATTCAGGTCTGTCTTACCGTTCTATTCAGGATGTCTGTCTTACCGTTCTATTCAGGTCTGTTCTTCTGTTCTATTCAGTCTGTTCTTACCGTTTTATTCAGGTCTGTCTTACCGTTTCTATTCAGGTTATGTCTTACCGTCCTATTCAGGATTTAGGTCTGTCTTACCGTCCTTTCAGGATTCAGGTCTGTCTTACCGTCCTATTCAAGGTCTGTCTTACCGTTTCATTCAGGTCTGTCTTACGTCCTCAGATTCAGTTCTGTCTTACCGTCCTTTCAGGATTCAGTCTGTCTTAACGTCCTATTCGGGTCTTCTTACCGTTCTATTCAGGATTCAGTCTTACCGTCCTGATCAGGTCTGTCTTACCGTTCTATTCAGATCTGTCTTACTCGTTCTATTCAGGTCGTCTTTTACCGTCCTAATTCAGGTCTGTCTTACCGTCCTAATTCAGGTTTCGTCCTACCGTCTATTCAGTAGTCTGTCTATTGTGTCGTATTCAGGATTCAGGTGTTCTTACTGTCCTATTATAGGTCTGTCTTACCGTCCTATTAGGATTCAGGTCTGTCTTACTGTTCCTAGGATCAGGTCTGTCCTACCTACCTCTATTCAGGATTCAGGTCTGTCTTACCGTTTCTATTCAGGTCTCTTCTTACCTCTTCAGATTCAGGCTCTGTCTTACCGTCCTATTCAGGATTCAGGTTCTACCTTGTTTCAGGTCTGTCTGTCGTTTCGATTCATCTGTCTATACCGTTTATAATTTAGGTCTGTCTTACTGTCCTATTCAGGATCAATCTGTCTTACCGCCTTTTACAGGATTCAGGTCTGTCTTACCGTTCTAATTCATCTGCTTACCGTATAATTCAGGTTGTCTTAACGCCTATTCAGGATCTAGTCTGTCTACTGTAGTACTGCCCTGCTTAACCGTGCTATTCAGGATCAGTCTTACCGTATATGATTCAGGTCATGTCTTGCCGTCCTATTCAGGATTCAAAGTCTAACCGCAACACCGATTTTCATGATTCAGGTCTGTCTTAACCGTCTAACAATTCAGGTCTGTCTTACTGTCCTAATTCAGATTCAGGCTGTTTGCTCTGCGCTTTTCAGAGATTCAGGTCTGTCTTAACCGTTCGTATTCAGGTTAAGGTCATAATTACGTCCTTCGGATTCAGGTCTGTCTTACCGTCCTATTCAGGATTCAGGTCTGTTTCTTACCGTCTTATCAGGATCAGGTCTGTCTGTCTTACCGTTCTATTCAGGATTAGGTGTCTTTACCTCCTATTCAGGATTCAGGTCTGTCTTTACCATCCTATTCAGGATTCAGGTCTGTCTGTCTTACCATCCTATTCAGGATTCAGCTGTCTTTCCGTCCTATTCAAGATTCGGTCTTCAGGTCTTCATTTTGATCGTCTGTCTTACGTCCTTATCAGATTAGGTCTGTTTAACCAGTGCTATTAGGATTCAGGTCTATTGCTTACCTTCTATCAGGATTCAGGTCTGCACACACAGCATTCATTACTGTACTACATACTACAGATCATTGTCTTAGCCGTCTATTCAGAGTCAGTCGTCTGTCTTACCTACTATTAGCGTCTGTCTGGTACCATCTACAGGTTCAGTTCTGTCCTACCACTATTCAGGTAGGTCTAGCAATCTAATTCAGAACTGTTACCAACTATCAGGATTCAGGTGCTGTCTTACCGTCACTATCAGGTTATTAGGTCTGTCTTACCTCCTATTTAGGATTAGGTCTGTCTTACGTTCTATTGGGATTCAGTCTGTCTACCGTCTATAGGTTCCGTTATCGTGCATTCAGATTCAGGTCTGTCTACCGGCGTTTCTGAGTTTAATAGAGTGGAAGTTTATATCTTAAGACATTCAGGATCACTCTGTCTTAACGTCCTATTCAGGATTCAGGTCTGACTCTTACGTCCTATTACAGGATTCAGTTTTTTGTCTTAGAACCGCTTTTCAGGATTAGGTGTGTCTTACTTGCCTATTCAGGATTCAATGGTCTGTTTACGTACTATGTCAGGATTCAGGTCTGTCTTCATCTGTGGTATTCAGTCGTTTTGTTTCCTCCTATTCAGGATTCAGGTTCTGTCTTGTAACGTCCTATTTCATTCGATTCGGTCTGTCTTACCATATTCGTGTCTCTCTTACCGTCCTATTCAGGATTCAGGGCTCTCTTACCTCCTTCTTCGTCAGTCTGTCTTCCTCCTATACAGGATTCAGGTATGTCTCCTATACCTCCTATTCAAGATTCAGGTTCCGTCATTACCGACAATATTCAGGATTCAGGTCTGCGTCTTACATCAATCTCAGGATTCAGGCTGTTTCTACGTCTATTCAGATGAGGTCTGTCTTGACACCGTATTCAGGATTCATGGTCTTTCTGTCTGGCCATCTATTCGGGATAAAGGTCTGTCTTAACCGATCCTATACAGGATTCAGGTCTGTGCTGGTCTTACTGGACTATCCAGGAGTCAGGTCTGTCTGTCTTACCATACTGTCAGGATTTAGGTCTGTCTGTCTAAACCGATCCTATTCAGGATTCAGTCGTCTGTCCTTAACATCCTATCAGGATTCAGGTCGTCTTTTACTCCTATTCAGATTCAGAGCTGTCTGTCGTCTGTACCTACTCGTAGGTCTGTCTGTCATGTTGTCTATATAATATAGAGTAATAGTAATGTTAGAATGTATATGAATTGTGCTCCATCTATGCATTCAAACGCTATACTATGACTTTTACACAGCAAAAGACATAATTAAGAAACATTCTATCAGTCTGCTGCTTCAAGGCAAGATAAGGATTTTTCTTTTGTCTGAGATACGCTATGTCTGTAGTGCAATCACTATGGGCCTGTGCAAACATAC
Organism: Rapana venosa; assembly: GCA_028751875.1. Lineage (NCBI taxonomy): Eukaryota > Metazoa > Mollusca > Gastropoda > Neogastropoda > Muricidae > Rapana > Rapana venosa. The sequence goes on along the minus strand of CM054160.1, from coordinate 34,953,084 downwards.
ATAATATTAAATGGACATTGATAAGGCACTGAGCATAAATAACAAACAAAGGTAATTATTACCATCAGCCAGGCATGTCTCATGAATGTGCCTCCGTGTGAAACGCGACGTCAGATAGCACTATAGCTTGCCTAGCCTGTACTTTGTAATGTGTCTTATTAATCTTACTGGTTGTGGGCATGTCTGATGTCCATCGAGTGTTCCTAAGATTTTCTGGGCACAACACCTCTCGGCCTGCGGTTTTTACGTGCTTAATTGCGTGAACACAGTAAGTTATCATTCACCGCACAGACTTACCCAGCCCTCCGTCCTAATCAGGATTAGGTCGACAATTTCTTACCGTCCACACGGACAGCGCGCACACACCTATCACCGGACTTCGCAGCGCGCTGTTCCTCTAACACGTCACTCTTCATTCATGTTGCTTTTCCTTCTAGTACTATTCAGATATCAGTGTCTGCTGTCTGTGCATCTATCAGATCAAGGTTTATTTTTCACCATCTATTATGGATCATGGTCTGTCTGCTGCTGATTGTCAGAATCCAGTCTTCTGTCCATATTATTCAGTCTGTCTGCTTACCATGCATGGATTAAGATCCTATCTGTACTTACATCAAACATGGATAGTCTGTCTGTCTTACAGACTATACAGCATGCAGGCAGATGTAGTATGAGATGAGTAATGAGATATGAGGTAGTATGTATGACAAGAGATAGTAGGAATTCAGGTAAACGTCTTCTACAACATTCAGGATTAGACAGAAATCTGACTGTATTACATGTATTCAGATTAGGTGTCTGTCTGACCGGAGAGTAATGTCAGTGTTCATGTCTGTCTGTACATGGCTATAGGATTAGGTTGCTTACATCCTAATAGGACTCAGTCGTACGTATAATAAGATATATGTAGGAATTAGATCTGAATCTGTGCAACATACTAGTTCAGGATTTAGGTCTGTCACTACCAGCCAAGGACTTCAGATCAGGACTACGTCCTGAATTCAATTCAGGCTGTCTACCTCGAATCAGAACAATGCTCTGCCACTGCGCTAGCGGCCTACTCGTCATTGTCTTGTTTGTCTTAATTTGCTCAGCATGAGTTTCACCATCGGTTGAGCTTAAGAATTGTCCAGTCATATCTCATGTATGCCTGTAACAGACTGTGCGCTAACTTTTACAGAAAAATCGGAGACTTTTCGTCTGCATCAGGAAGTAGATTTTTCTTAGGTCAGAACGCATACTTCATGTCAATGTAATAAATTATCCAAAGTGGTAAGAACTGCCTGCACCACTTCTAAGGACTTATATCGTTTCAGACAATGCAGCGTCTACCTCTGACTCTACCTGATCAATTGTGTCTGTGTGCTTTTTTTGTCAATACATTATTATTTATCACTTGTATAGCTGCTGCCTGTCTATAATATCTATTAATCTGATCTGTCTTGGCCCGTCTTATCCATCTGTCTCCTTTGTTTCTCCACACATTCTCTCCTCTCTCCTCTCTCTCTCTCTCTCCCCCCCCCCTCCCCGCACATAAACACTACCCACACCTACCCAAACCACCCTCCACTCCCCACAAAGAAATCAAAGAAATGAGTAAATGAATATCGACAATATACGCACGCGCACACACGCACACGCGCGCACAACACACACGACGCGCGCGAGCAGCGCGGCGATGCTCGCAAGCAACCACGCATGCACGCACACAACCCGGTAGACGACATTCAGATGAGGATAGTTGTTGGCATCAAGGGAAAAGGAATGTCAGAAGGAACGAAAGTGATGGCACGGCAATGAACTGGCCTCAGAGGACAGATTGACAGAAGAGGACACGCGGTTAGCTGGGAATGAGTGTCAGCCACAAGTACTTAGAAAATGGAAAAGATACCAACTTTATCTATTCAAAGTAAATCATCATAACATTGCTCTTTGACTCTCTAATGTTGCATGCAGCACTGCATGAAATAGATATGATGTATGTATGTATGAGTATGTATGATTGTAAATGTATGAATAAAGTGTGATCTCATTAAACGTCTATCACATTAAGATTTAGACAGAAAATGACTGTATTTATGACTTTCTATCATCGTCCTGTCTGTACCGGTTTTCGGTTTGTCTGTCCAAAATTCGTCTTGTTTCTGTGCTTTCTGTTTGTTTGCCTATCTATCTAGTGCCATCAATAATAAATAAAATAATAATGTATGTATAATTATAAAGCGCTGAATCTTGTAAAAAACCGCAACACTCAAATCTCAGATTTTATTTCACACCACTCCAAGCCACGGCAACTCTCCCGTGAAATTCGGGCTGCTCTCTCCCGGGAGAGCGGGAGAAACGCGTCGCCACTTACGCTGCGCCACCCTTTTCACAACCTTTTTTTTTTTTTTTTTTTTTTTTTGCTGCAGCTGTATTTGTTTCCATCAGAGTGCTTTTTTCTAAGAATTTTGCCAGGGACAACTCTCTTGTTGCCGTGGGTTTTTTTATCTATCTATCTATCTATCTATATATGTCTGTCTCTCTGTCTGTCTATCTATCTATCTGTCCATCTTTATCTCTGTGCCTGCTTGCCTGCCTTCCTGCCTGTATATAAATCCATCTGTACTAAATGAAAAAGTCTGGAATGGAGAGACAGACAGATAGACAGACAAACAGACAGAGAGAGAGAGAGAGAGAGAGAGAGAGGGAGAGAGAGAGAGAGAGAGAGAGAGAGAGAGAGAGAGAGAGAGAGAGCTCTGAAGACAGACAGATAGACAGACAAACAGACAGAGAGAGAGAGAGAGAGAGAGAGAGAGGGAGAGAGAGAGGGAGAGAGGGAGAGAGAGAGAGAGAGAGAGAGAGAGAGAGAGAGAGAGAGAGAGAGAGAGATAGAGAGAGAGAGAGATCTGAACGCTGAAATAGTTTAATGGTACTTAGGCCTAAGGCCACAATACAGTAAAATGGGGAACGGGGTGTAGTAATACAGGAACATGTTAATGAATTTCAAACGTACAGTAATCAAAACTCAGGAATAGAACAATTGACATGAAACATTGAAACCACAATGGCTTACAGGTCAAGGCACATACATGAACATAGACATGTGATTAACCCTGGCTGTAAATTCTGCTACCAAATCCTGAATTAAAGTTGTCATCCATCTGTTACATAAATTGAGTCTAAATATTCAATACTGTTAGTGATGACTTGCCTCTGTACACTCCATGCTGTACCATAATTTCCTTTTTTCCAAAATACTTCGAGTTTGTTACTGCCACACAAGGTTTGTTAGAATATATAAATATCTTAGGATTAAAAATAAGCATATAACATAATAACAATGTTGCAATAGCTATTAATCTACACAAAGTTCGGAAGAAAAGTCATGCTAAAAAACCTGCATGCACTTCTAAAATTAATATCATTGCAGAAACTGCAGACTCTACCAAACTATGCAACCTTTCTACACAAGATAATGTGTGTGCTTTGACATAATACTCTAATATTAGATCCACAATACATAAAGAACTTTTACACTAGAGTAAAGCAATATACACTTCCAAAATCAATACTAACAGAAACTGAAGATAATACAACCTTTCCACAAAGACAAGATGCATGCTTTAACGTGATACTCTAACATCAGATCTACAGGGGAAAAAGTGACACTAGATATCTATTGACAGGAATAAATGTAAATACAAACGGAGAGCCAAACAATCATTTCAGACCGACTGTTGCCTGTTTCAACTGATCGCATGGAAAACATAATTTTCTTGATGAACATATCATCAAACTTTTGCTGTATATATACATTTTTACATCCGCGATATCCTACTGAAGCTAAACAGTATTAAAGCCAATTGTGCATAAAACTGCTCTTACTTTTGAAACCCAACAGTGTGTTTGTGTGTGTGTGTGTGTGTGTGTGTGAGGGAGAGAGGTAGAAAGAGAGAGAGAGAGAGAGAGAGAGAGAGAGAGAGAGAGAGAGAGAGAGAGAGAGAGGGAGAGAGATAGAGAGAGAGAGAGGCGGACAGGCAGACAAACGGAAAGGTAGATAGCATATACATGCATAAATTATGTATCTAAGCTTTTGACATACAGACATACCAGTTGTCTGAAAGACAGGCAGACAGGGTATGTTACAAGAAGGGATATGGAGAAGGTGGCTAAAAATAGTTTAAGAAAAGTCACATCGGCATGCATACCACGTTTAAAGGAAAATCATATCACTGTTGCTTTTAGACAAAAACACGTCTTACCCTTCTTTCTCATCCTATTCAAGCAAAATCGCAATTGAAAAGGTTTTAGCAGCTTCTCAGATTAACTCAATCCTGATTAATCATCGCACTATTCAGAATAAATCATACTGAGAACTTCCACATAAAGATAAGGGGGTGGGGGGTGGGGTGAGAAGTTCTTGGTGTCACGGTGAGAGGGGATGACGATCGAAATTTCTATAAGAGTCTGCCAGTTTGTAAGCATCGCCACTTGAGTGGATCTAACGTGATCTACTTCATGGCTTCTTGGTGTTTAATATTGTAATTTGCTGTAATAACATTTATATGTCTACTTCTGTTTTCTGTTAGTTTTGTTTCCTTATATCTCCACCTTTTTGCCAACGATTGTCTGAATAAATATCTGTTTGTTTGTCAGTGAAAACTGATAACAACTATCCTATGCAGCTGAGGGAGTTTTCAATTAACTTTCAAGGATCAGATGTTTCAACTCAAACGGCTTTGGAATAGTATCAATGGACATTTGACCAGTTAAACAGAGAGTTAAAGAGAAGGGTGCCTATTTCAGGACGGCATGATTATTTTGTGAAATATTACATGGCATAAATGATGACTGGAAACAAAAAGCAGTGTTTATTGACAACTTTATTAGGTAATGAAGTTATAACAACGAGTTCTATCAAATATACTCTCTGTCAGTCCTTTCCCATAATTTTTTATTGTCAGTAGTCAAAAAGTTTCAGAATATGCAGGACAAAGATTTAAGAATATTTCATACCGAATTGTTATAAAAACTTTGACAATTCCACTTGAACTTTGGTCCATAGCTGTAGTTCTCTAACCAATATAAGATTACTGCTAAAAGTTTGCTTTAAAATGTGAAAATCTAAAATCTGTTGAAAGGCCAGAAAAAGTTCATATCATGGTGTTTTATTTATTTATTATTAAAAAAAATCTTTAAAGCTCTTAGTTGTTCTTAGTTGCTCTAAATCATATTTGTCAGAAAAATGAGGTATGTAAAACGGATTTGATGTATGTTATTTAGTCGAAATGGTGTAACCAACTGTACACACATACTCTCCTCTCCTCTCTCTCTCTCTCTCTCTCTCTCTCTCTCTCTCTCTCTCTCTCTCCTCCCCTCTCTCTCTCTCTCTCTCTCTCTCCAGCAACAGGACCCATTTAGCAAAAGCTGCTGTAAATTTTCCTGTTTACAACAGCACCATGCCAGTTCTTGGACTTACAACGGCTGTAGAGAGAATACTGAGCGCCCTGTTAACAGACAATGCGTTAACGAGTTGGAAGGTGTGTGGTGGCGAAGACGAAGACGACAGCTCAACAACCGAAGCACTCATACTCAGTATTTTAGACGTAAACTACCAAGTCAGATACGACGAGATCAGCGACGACAACAGCAACAGCAACAAAATCAAATGAGTGGCCAGACATTAAGTGATTCAGTGCCAAATGTGTTGCCTTTGCTGGATACTGTATTTAAATCACCATGCACACAGGAGAATTTCAACTCAGGTGTGCTACCTCACAGCAACACAGACCAGGGGATGTGTCAGATGGTTGCATGTGCAGAATGTGGTAGATGCTCCTGTGTAGTTGATTGTGACGTCAGTGTCTCTTTGGAGGAACTGGACAGAAGTGAGGAAAACAGGATAGAGAAAACAACAGTTGATGGATTTAATGTAAGTGTAGGGAAGGATCATGTCTCCACCATGACCAACCAGCCAGTGAAACCACGCTTAAGAGACAGAGACAGAAATAAGTTTGGTTTTTTTTATATAGAAAAGTTGCACTACATACATCAGAAAATGATGATCTGTTGCTGTGTGAATCTGATGGCCTAGTGTTAGAATTTTCATGCAAGTCACAAAGGGAAAATAAAAATGCCTGTGTATTTTGGTATGTAAAACAAGAAAGAGAGAACATGTTGACAGAAGTGAAGAAACTGGAAAATCTACGGCGGGAAAGCGTGCTGGCAAAACTGCATACCCAGACACACGTACACAAGCACATGCTTTGCGAAAACTACAGGTGCTTCTTGATGTGTACATATCGAATGTCAGTCACTGACAAAAATTGTCAATTTTTATATATAAAAAAAGAAAAAAAAGAAAAAAAAACTTAAAACTGCTTTCCATGTCAAACTTTTCGCGTCATGTTTGATTCGATCTTTCGCGATGCATGCTTGAGGTTCATAAAGGATATTTGTGTTACCGCCCCTGTCAAAAGGCCTTAAATTCATTCTCTCTCTCTCTCTCTCTCTCTCTCTCTCTCTCTCTCTCTCTCTCTCTCTCTCTCTCTCTCTCTCTCTCTCTCTCATATTTTGATGATGAAGTACTTGTCCTATTTCAATATCAAGCACACCTTCCATACGTGAAAACTGTAGTTTTGTAAATTTAGAAGCTTTCCAAAGGCAAGATATTTTTCTATCTTATCGTCTGATAATGATGCTGTGATCAAATCTGTTGCAAAAATTATTGCTGAAGTGCAAAAACTATGACAATCACAGCCGAAGACCGATTACTTTACTCTTTTGTGACACAACTAAGACATTTTTAGTGTTGTAATCTCCAGCGAGAATACTTAGTGAAAATTTCGCGCAGATTATGATTGGATGGTCGAATATAGCATTCTAGAATGCTCTTCTTATTATTTTAGTTGTTGTTTATTGATTCCTGTTGTTTATCCTTGACATTATTTTGTGTTCAGTTTGTAGCCGAGTTTACTCCAGAGCTTAAAGTCGTATCCATTTATAAAGAGCTCTTTCCTTTTTATTACACTAAATGCATCATGTAATTTCTCTTGTTTTTATTTGTATTCACAAAAGAAAGTCATGTGTAGTCTCCCCAATAGGCCACATTGGGCAATGACAATAAATTGGTCAAAGCGTCAAACCTCTCCCTCTCTCTCTCTCTCTCTCTCCTCACTCTCTCTTCTCTCACTCTCTCTCTCTCTCTCTCTATCTCTCTCTCTCTCTCTCTCTCTTTCTATTCCTCTTTCTCACACACATATACACAAACGCCCCCCTCCCCCCATCACCTACCCCCGCACACACACAAGAAACACAATTTCATAGGCAAACCCTAGTCAATACATGAAGGGACGGGATAGCCTGCTGGTGGTTAGAGTGATGCCCATTGCGCTTGTGATCTGCTGATCCGGGTTCGAATCTCGTTCAAGAGGATTTTCCTCTGGATTTAACATCAGGGCCAGCTCCATTCCCCCTAAAAGTCCTTCGGATGAGACTATAAACCGAGGTCCCGTGTGCGAACGCACGCAGAACATCTTGCGCACATGCTAAAACCCGTTCCGCTTTTCGGAAGAGTAGGCCATTGTGTGCCTCTGGGAACAGATGACAATATTTACAAAACTGCATACACACAGGGGCTGGATATAAAATAACACATGAGCGCTTATTCCATTACCCTCGAAAGAAAATAATAAAACAAAACGGTACAGCTAATGAAACGACGTTCTTTACTGATAAATCCCGCAATGCCACTAAAGAGGGGTGGTCTCAGCCATCAGAAAAGAACAGAAAATGCCGTCACTCTGAATAAGCCTTTTGTTGCAACAGAAAAAAGTAACAACTGTAAAGGGATTTGCTTTCACGCTGTTGAAATAACTATCCTTCGAAAAAGATCACTTCTTTATTTATGCTCTTGGAAAACAAGGACAAAAAACATGGCTTTGATTTCATGCACTTAGTGAGAAACATCCTCCAGATACGGCATGGAGATCAGTGCCGATAAGACAAAACTCATGACAAACAGTGCCCAGCCAATCACTACCAAGATCAAAGTCAGTGGAAAAGTACTTGAGGTTGTAGATCACTTCAAGTACCTTGGAGCTATTATTACTGATGACGGTTCAAAGACCGAAATCCTCGCAAGAGCTGCATAAACAGTATCAGCAATGGCGAAGCTCAAGACCATCTGGAAAGACTAAAACATCTCTCTCAGGACAAAGGTCAAGCTACTGCATGCATTGGTCATCTCCACATACCTGTATGCATGCGAATCCTGGACATTGAATGCAGATCTACAAAGAAGGATCCAGGCTTTGGAGATGAGATGCCTCAGAAGACTCCTTGGCATTTCATAAACGGACCACATTACCAACGAAGAAGTCCAACAAACCATCACCCAACAAGTAAAACAGTACGAAGACCTGCTGACCACAGTCAAGAAAAGGAAGCTCAGATGGTATGGACATGTGACAAGATCAGATGGGCTCTCCAAGACCATACTGCAAGGAACAGTGCAGGGGAAGAGAAGGCGAAGCAGACAGATGAAGAAATGGGCAGACAGCATCACTGAATGGAGCGGGAAGAGCCCACAACCGCCGCAGATGGAGCCAACTGGTGCAACGTTCGTCTCTGCAGTGCCCCTACGATCCGAGAGGGGGTTATGGAAGCAGATGAGATGAGACGATGAGTGAGAAAAAAAAGAATAAAGAATGATGAAAGAGAGAGAGAAGGCAGAGTAAATAATAGTTTTCTTCTTCGTCGAACGCTCGTCATATGAGCGAAAATGTGTTGCACTGCTGTTAAGCGCCATACAAGTCAGTCCCAACGCATCCACATCACTATGTTTTTTCAGGTATAAGTATATACTGATAGGTACGTACTAGGCCCTATACGTAATCTTATAAGTAATCGTACTTCTGGCTTATGAGTACTTTGTACTTATAAACATCCGAAGCACATACGCATGTATAAGTACGTGACGCAGACACAATATCGGCAAAAAAGAGTTTAAAGAAAATGCGGTTTAACATGCACGCCGGATTTCATGAAAATCCTATTTCTTTTGCTTTAAGCTGAGAAAAGGGATCTGTCCCTACAGTGCTCACACCTCTTTTGTTAACCTGTTCAGGCAATATGGCAGTTGAAAAGCTTCCCAAATTTGCTAAGACTGACCCAGTCTTGATTCAGTATGGCAGTATTCAGACTGCTCACAGCCTGTGTAATAAGGCAAGAGGGGAAGAGTTCTCAGCGTCTGGCAGCTGGGAAACGACAGGAGGTTTCTGCGAGTCCAGAATTTGTCATTGGACAATGATACATACAAAGTTGAGTAGTCCCGACTGTGACCTATTTTGTGAACGCATGGGCAGTTTGTCTGCAGTCACATACTTATGTACTACCAGGCTTCTTTTCCGTCTTTCTGTCTCTTTTCTTTTGTTTCCTCTTACTAAGTATCAATGTGTTTCAAGTCAAGTAAAATCAAAAACACTTTAATCATCCCATGAAGGGGAATTACAATACTGACGGGATTCGAAGTGTGCAGCGTTCAATTCCGTTGGGACCCGAAACTTTTCCCCCATCCATTAGACCATGAGTGGTGGTCTGGGCGCTAGTCTTTAAGATGAGACGATAAATCGAGGTCCCGTGTGTTACACATAATTATTTAGCGCACGTAAAAAAAAGAACCCACGGCAGCAAGAGAGTTGTCCCTGGCAAAATTCTGTAGAAAAAAGCCACTCTGATAGGAAAACAAACACAGTTGCAGACAGGAAAAAGAAAACAAATGGGTGGCGCTGCTCTTGTGGCGACGCGCTTTCCCCGGGGAGAGAAGCCCGAATTTCACGCGGAGAAATCTACCGTGACTTAAAGTGGTATAAATAAATTGATACGTATAATTATCTCGAAAGACACAAGACAAATACATTTCAAATTGGTTTGAACATTCCATGATAGCTTCAAAAAATGTTTGTCAATGAGAACCGCAGCTTCTGAGCAACCAAACGACTTATAGATGATTGACTAAAGAGACTGAAGAGTACTCCAAGTTTCTAAAAACAAAGTAGTGAAGAGAAAGACAGATACCTAGATAGACAGATAGAAAGATAGCGACATAGAGACAGATACGCAGGTCAGTATATTGAATCTTACAATGATAACTCAATATCATAGCAATACATAATACGCAACTATGGAAAAGAAGCAAAATACGCAATGTACAAGTACACACATAAAATGTTTCACAGAGAGAGAGAGAGAGAGAGAGAGAGAAGAGAGAGAGAGAGAGAGAGAGAGAGAGAGAGAGAGAGAGAGAGAGAGATTTAAAATATTTTATTTTATTCTTTTATATCGAGGATAATGGAATAAGCACTTATGTGCTTTTTTTACATCCTGTCCCCGTGTGTATGCGTTTTTGTACATTCTGTCATCTGTTACGAAAGACGGAACAGGATTTAACGTGTACGCAAGATGTTCTGCGTGCGTTTGCACACGGGGCCTCGGTTTATAGTCTCATCCGAAGGACTTTTGGGGAGAGTGGAGTCGGCACTGATGTTAACTCCAGAGGAAAATATCCCCTTGAACGAGAATCGAACCCAGGTCGTCAGATTGCGAGCGCAATGTTCTAACCACTAGGCTAATCCCGAGAGAGAGAGAGAGAGAGAGAGAGAGAGAGAGAGAGAGAGAGAGAGAGAGAGGAGAATAGAGAGAGAGAGAGAATGAAAATGTGGCTATTTTATTGGGTTAAGCTTTTAAAACATTCCCAAAGGGACAGCGGGAAGGGGATTGGCACACAACACACACATTTTCAGAAATCAGAATGCAGGTGTCCACATCTGCCGCTTGGAAGGAATGTCTTTTCCCTTCAGATTCCTTTGCCTGACGTTTCGTTTTGCAAACCAAAAGTAATCCGCAGGGTTGTAAGAGTCATTTGTCCTGGTAAACTGAAAAACCATGTCTTCACTTTTAAAAACCATGTCTTCATATGATAGTGCCAGGTACGTCATCAGAGATGTAAACATAAACAAAGTCTTTGTTTCTGGAGACGTCCCTTAGATTTCTCTGCAGGGATCTGTTTCTCAGCTCACCCACATAGTCCTTTATAGTATCTCCACTGTAGTCTGCATCCCGAATCTAAACAGTCCTCACAGTTCTCCTTCTCCATTGTAATGTCAGGTACAGGCACGTCAACCAGGTCAGTTCTACTTTGGTGTTGTCCAGCCACTGTGTCAGCTACCAACACCATGACAGCACGTGACGCACGGCGGTAATCACGTGCGGGAAGTAACAGTTGCTGCAGTGTTTGGAGAGGAGGGCCTGTTGGTGTGTGAGACAACTTGGTGGTGGGGCTGCTGGCATAAACAAGAAGAGAGAGAGAGAGAGAGAGAGAGAGAGAGAGAGAGAGAGAGAGAGAGAGAGAGAGAGAGAAGAGAGAGAGAGAGAGAGAGACAATAACCCATGACCGGGTCAGGCGCCTGCGTTCTTCCAGAGAGGAAAATCCTATCACAGTGCCATGATGATAGAAATCTCCCCCTCCTCTCAGAATACAGACAAGTTTTTTTTAGGTAGCTTGCCTTGTCAGACAAACCTCAAATCGACTCTACATGTCATAATGACCATGTCTAGACTCCCATGGTGTTGCTCATAAAAGGAGTATTTATCTCTTTCGTATTGTTGGCAGTCTCACGTCGGCTACAGGGATATTTTGTTATTTAAGGGACGAAAGCTTTTGGGTTAAACAAAGAAGTATTATTGTGAGTATGGTATAAGCGTTGTATGTTAAATGCCTTTATAGTTCCATCTACAAGAAGTGTGTGTGTGTGTGTGTGTGTGGATGTGTGTGTGGATGTGTGTGTGAATGATAGCCATTGATGATGATGATGTTGATATGAAGCGGTTACTATAAAATGTACTTTGCTTTAAGACTACATGAAAAGATTGTACTCTACTTTTTCTATCACGAAAAATTCAAGCCCAAAGTGACACAGGCACAGACACTTGCAGTGTTACTAAGTAGTTTGATCAACACTCTTAAAATTGCATCTGTAGACGGGATGGTCCTCGACTGTGTAGCCCCAGTCTTAACAGGAAGCCCATTGTAAACTCACAATGTGAGCAGTCAGCTAAAGCCTGTGAAAGCACTAAGCACTGTTTGGGTTTGCAGCATATGATATGCTGCCTTTCAGCAGCTAGATACGCTTCACAACAGAACCATGATCTGCCATTCAGCAGCTAGATATGTTTTACCACAGAGCCATGATCTGCCATTCAGCAGCTAGATACGCATTACCACAAAGCCATGATCTGCCATTCAGCAGCTAGATATGTTTTACCACAGAGCCATGATCTGCGATTTAGCAGCTAGATACGCTTTACCACAGAACCGTGATGATTGGTCTGTCTTTGAATTTTCAGCTTATTCAATTTTTCGTCACATATGAGTCGTTTTCTCTAAATCATGCTTATGTGCTAGTGTGGGTTCTTTTCCGCTTTGTTCTTTACCACCCTATGGGGTTTTTTGGTGTCTTTTTCTGCAGTCAGTGTATATGAAATAGTTGGGTTACCCATGACTTCAACATGCACAACCCAAGCAGAGGGTCCATACGTGGCAGCTAGCACATAATTATGTTCCACACATGAAAAACACACAGAGTTAACAACACTTTCTTCTGCAGAAGCAATTGGTTTAAATACTATAACAATAGTAATGTGGGTTTCCCGCATTATTGAAGAATGAAGCACTCAAGAGGAATATAGTGGATGTGATGTCAGTTCAGAGAAGGATAGTCAATTTTTAGTTACCGTGCTCAATCCAAAGTCTTTATTGTTTACTCTGTGCAATTGTTAAGTCTTGCTTTCTTTTCATTTTTTTCCTTTTCTTTCTTTTATGCCTTTCTCATTTCATTCATTCATTCATTCGTTCGTTTGTTCGTTCGTTCATGCATTAATTCATTCATTTCTTTCTATCCTTTTTTCTTTCTTTCTTTCTTTCATCAGTCTATTTATCTGTTAGCCTATCCATACATGTCTATGTCTATTTCTCCATTAGTGTTTCTTCTGTGCTAGACTCTCTCCTGTATTTATGTTTTTCCGTCTGTGTTTTAACTCCTTCCCCCCTCCCTCCCCGTTTTGTGTCTTCCTTTAACCTTTTTCTGTATTACCTTTTTATGCTGTTGTTTGCTTTCTTCACTGTTTTCTCATATCTTGTTAATCCCTCTGTGTGCGTGTTGTTTTATTTTGGTTATTGCTTCAACTTACTCACAAGGAACAGGGATGCGCAAAAATAGCACGCACACACGCACGGAAAGTCTGAAGAAAAAGAAGAAATACAGGCCTAAGCAGACGGCCATTTCTGCCAGGCTGACAGAGAGAACTACCTCTATCTGCTGTCAGCCACAGCCTGCCTCCCCTCTGCTCTACCTGCAGTGGCTCTCAGAAAACAAACAAACAGTTGGCGAAATGACCAAATTACCTCCATCCCCTTTATCAGCGGCAGATCTCCGTGCTCAATGCTTTCCCCAAGAGGAGGCAGCTTTATATTGTTTTTCTTTTCTCCCGTCTGAACTGTAGAGCAGAAGAGAGATATAGAAAGTGAAGAACACACACACACACACACACACACACGCACTCCTCTCTCTCTCTCTCCCTCTCTCACACACACACACACACACACACACACACACACACACACACACACACACACACACACACACACACGCACTCTCTCTCTCTCTCTCCCTCTCTCTCACACACACACACACACACACACACACACACACACACACACACACACACACACACACACACACACACACACACACACACACACATGTAAGTTTCATGGGTGATATATTGTTTTGCGCTTTAGTGCAGACCAAACCGTAGGTAATAGTAATGCATTTTGTACGTGACTTTTAACTGCTTTGACTTCAATAACTAAGTGTTTTTTCGTTGTTTCTGTACGGTTTTTTTCCTTTCTTTTATCCACGTTTTTTTTTCTTTCTCTCTCCTTTTGTAACTTCTGTCTTTCTGTCTTTTCTTCTTTATTTTTTTCCTTTTCCTCTCTTTCTTATCTTCTTTTTTCCCTCATTTTTTTTTTTTTGGTTCCCATTTTCCTTCTATGATTTCTTCACCTCTCTCCTTATCTTTCATCAGTATCCACTGTTTCTGGGATCTTCATATACCTGTATATATTAATCATGTTAATCTGTCTGTGTTTCTTTTTTCGCCAGGATCTTTTCAAGCCAGTCTTTAGTTCTTTCCCCCTCTTTTTCTCCCTAT
>CM054160.1:34923831-34933831 GCA_028751875.1 Rapana venosa | reverse complement strand
GGTCTGTATGTCTGTTTATTTTTCTCTTCTGTTTTTTTTTAGCTTCTGTCTTGTCTGTTTTATCTGTTTCTTCTGTTATTAGGCTGTCTGTCTGTTTATCTGTTTCTTCTGTTGCTAGTCTGTCTGTCTGTCTGTCTGATTTATCTGTTTCTTCTGTTGCTAGGGCTGTCTGTCTGTTTATCTGTTTCTTCTGTTATTAGGCTGTCTGTCTGTTTATCTGTTTCTTCTGTTGCTAGTCTGTCTGCTGTCTGTCTGTTTATCTGTTTCTTCTGTTGCTATGGCTGTCTGTCTGTTTATCTGTTCTTCTGTTGCTATGCTATCTGTCTGTTCTGTTTTCTGTTGTTCTTTTCTGTTGCTGTCTGTTCTGTCTGTCTGTTTATCTGTTTCTTCTGTTCTAGGCTGTCTGTTTATCTGTTTCTTCTGTTGCAGCTGTCTGTCTGTTTATCTGTTTCTTCTGTTGCTAGGCTGTCTGTCTGTTTATCTGTTTCTTCTGTTGCTAGGCAGTCTGTCGCACAGTCTGATCATCTCAGTTCTGATCTATCTCTTCCGTTTTTCTCCTTTCATATGCTTGCTTTTGTCTTGTTTGTTTTCTTTTGTCTTTTCTCTCACTGTTTTCTTTTTCTTGTTACTTTTTATTTGTACTGTTTTCTTTCTGTTTCCTCTTTACCTTTCCTTTTTGTAATTGTAACAATTTCATATTTTTACTGCACACATTTTTTTCTTTCTCCATCATAGGGATATATGGGAGTAGCCACAGACATATATATGTAACACACATACACACACGCGTTTGACAGAGTGAGAGAGAGAGAGAGAGAGAGAGAGAGAGAGAGAGAGAGAAGAGAGAGAGAGATGATAGAGAGAGAGAAGAGAGAGAGAGGAGAGAGACAGACAGAGAGACAGACAGACAGACAGACAGACAAAGAGACTATGTGGTGGACACACACACAGCGTTAAAAGAGAGCGACATAAAAAGAAGAGAAAGCTCTAGATTAAGAGAAAAGAAGAGAGACCAGAAGAGTAGCTAAGAGAAAGGAAGGTAAAAGCAGACGATCACCTATCCCGTCCACCACAGAAAGAGCTCCTTCTGTATCAGCCACTGCAATCTCCTGCCTCCCATCCAATACCAAGGAAATGGCCATGGAAAACGTAGAAAGAAACAGACAAGTTTAGGACACTGGTGGATTAGACTCCAGCCAGTTCATTAGCTAGGAGCATCCTTTTGGCTGTGAATCTGTCCGTTCTTTTTCCCGCAGCTTTCGTTTTCACACACGTGCGTACACATATATTCTCTGTCTCTGTCTACTTTTTCACTGTTTCTGTGTGTCTGTCTGTCTGTCACACTCACACAGAAAGAAAGAAAGAAAGAGAGAGAGAGAGAGAGAGAGAGAGAGAGAGAGAGAGAGAGAGAGAGGAGAGAGAGAGAGAGAGAGAGAGAGAGAGAGGTGGGAGAACGATAACGATAACGATAACGATATTTATTCAAGAAAGGCCACAGCCCCATTTGAAGGGGTTTACAAAATGATACACATATATAATAATGTTATACTCACGCACACAAACATCTTTATCCAACTAACTACAATTCAGTCCATACACACAAAGTTACACAGTTTTCTGTGTTATGAGATCAAACTACTTCTCCTTTTTAAAGACTTATAGATATACATAGGAATATTTTTCATCACATTTTCATTTTTGGAAGACAGGAGCAAAATCATTCTAAAGTGAGCTGGTCCTCAATAATATTTCTCAGGAATATATTCTCTTAAATCATCTAGTGCTGGACAAGAAAAAATGAAATGGACTTCATCCTCTTCATCAAGTCTACACATAGGACATATCAAGTTTTTCTCACCTTTTCTATATCTTTGACTATGAACTGTTATTTCAGAGACACCAAATCTAAATTTAGTCAGGGCACATCTAATAAACTTGTTCATATTCATTTCAATATATGGTTCTCTAAGGTTATTTATTCTCAAAAGCTTATACAATGAAAATCGATCGCTATTCTCAATATGACTGGTCCATTCTTGCCACCTGCAATCTGTTATGCGCTGCTTAAAACAAATCAAAAAACTTTTGATACAACCTACGCCCTGATTATTCCACGCACATGAAAACCCATAACTATCTAAATACTTGCGGATATTTGTTGCGCAAGTTATTTTACCTCGGCTGTCTAGATCATCTAGTGTGTTATAAGCTTGGGCAGGTAGTCTCCCTTCATGCATACTGACTAATTTTAATCAATATTTAATACATTTAATATACGAGTTAAAATATATTTGAAATCTTCCAAGGTCACCATAGAGTAAATCATTTGGAGTTCTTTTATCAACGAACAAAAAACGCTTCATGGCAAAACAGTGTAATTTTTCAATTTCCTGCCCTGCTTGAAAGGCCCAGATTTCAGCACCATACTGAACTATTGGCTGAATCTGCGAATCAAATAACCTAAAAAATAAACGTGTGCTGAATTATTTTCAAACTTATATCACAAACGCAATATATTCATAACAGCAAGCTTTCCTTTGCTAACAAGATCTTGACAGGCAAGGGAAACACTTAGTTTGGTAGAAAAGTAGATACCTATGTATTTATATGCATTCACAATTGAAACTTTGGAATTTCCGTAGAACCAGTTTTCCCTTGCTGCCAAATAACCTCCCTTACAAAAATCTACTTTATTTGTTTTGTCCATATTCACGAAAGTTCTAATCTTTGAGTTGCATAAAACAGGCTATTCAATTGATTTTGCAAACCAACAACAGTTTCAGACAACAAAACAATATCATTAGCAAAGAGCAAAGTAAATAATTCCATAAAATCAAATGTAACACCATGTTTTCCTTTTCCAATAATTTCAAGAGCTAATTCATTGATAAATAAAGAAAATAGGACAGGACTGCATACATCCCCTTGTTTCACGCCTTGAGTACATGATACAAAATCACTAAACTTAGCACCAACCCTTATTCTTGCTTTTACATCTTCATACAGTTTTTTCACACACATATAAAGTTTCCCTGTTACACTATTTTTAATAAGAATAGGCCACAACAATTTTCTAGAAATGAATTAAGTGCTTTTTGAAAATCTACAAAGGCAACATACAATTTACGGTTATATATAAATTGTTTCTGAAAAGCAGCAAACAAAGTAAATATATGGTCAACTGTACAGTAACCCTTTTTGAAACCTGCCTGGTATTCCCCTGTTGTATTATTTAATTCAACCCATTCTGATAATCTTTTGTTAACAGTAGAGCTATACAGTTTACTCATTATGCTACATAAAGTATTCCTCTATAATTATTTGGGATATTGCTATCACCTTTTTTGTTTAGCGGAATAATAATTGACTGTCCATTTTTGTGGATAGATCCCCTGATCAAACAAAACATTGAACAATTTAACAAGAAAATCTACTGCACTGTCTCCTAGGTTTTAAAAAAACTTCACTTATCAATCCATCAGGTCCATCAGACTTACCATTTTTTAATTTTCTTATTGCGCCTAGTACTTTCTGTTTTGTGAAAGGCCGATCTAAATATTGTGTGTACTCATTGTCGGGTGTAAACTCACTTTCTTGGTCATCAGCGTCAGCTGTGATTTTCTTTTCCAGTACGGTTTTAAAATGTTTGTGCCATTCATCTATTGTAATATTATTCTGATTATACACACGCTTTTTAAGTATAGCTTTAACGTTTTCCCAAAACTTCTGTTGATTACTAACTGAATCAGTTACATGTTTAAACAAAGAATCATTATAATACTTTTTCTTTCTAACTAACATGTTTTTATATTCTCTCCTAGCTATACAATATCTATGTCGGTCATCATCTCTCAATGATTTTTTTACATCTCCTTAATAATTTTCTTACATTTCTTCTTGCATTTTTACACTCTGTATCAAACCAGTTATTTTTTATTTTATTCCCTGTAGCGCTAACCTTTTGCTTCATGTCTTCAGCAAGCAGCATGTTTCATAGTTTCATTAAATATTTCAAGTGCATCATTCACATTTACATCAAGCATCTTCAATGCATAAGACAATACTTGTTCCACACTATTAGAGTTCATTTCATTACAATAATCAACAGCACAGTCATCCCTCCACACAGATTTTTCAATGCATTCCTTTTTCTCTTTGTTTTTCGTGCATCCTGATATGTCTTGTATATTTATGTGAAATTTTAATGGCATGTGGTCAGATTCCATTCTTTCTTTCACACAAAATGAACAAAAGGATTCAACAAAATCAAACAGATTACATGAAGCAACAAAATAATCATTGACACTGTACCCAGAGTCACTGACAAAGGTAAAACGACCATCAGTATCATTATGACAAACACCATTCAGAATAAATAACTCAAGTGCAGCACACATATTTAACATCAGTTTTCCATATGAATTCAATACCTTGTCCTCAGAACATCTGTTTCATTTTGCCTGGTTAAATTTGTCAAACAATGAAAATTGTTGAGAATCATCACTGCTGTCTGGAAATATATCAGCTGTTCTTCCATTAAAGTCTCCACACATTAGTACTGAAACATCATTATGTAAACAAAGATATTCAAACAAACACTCTTCAACCTGAGCAATGCCGTTATCAATATCAAAGACAGTATAATAGGGTGACCTCTCAGGAGGTACATATGCACATACATATAAAATATCACTAGGCAGATGGAACAGCTTTCTATCGGTGAGGAACAACAACATGTTATCATAATTTACATCAACACTTTTCACATGTTTCATCAGGCTATTTTTAATTAAACAAATTACCCCCCCCCCCCCCCCCTGATCGTGGACCAGGATCGGTAAATTTTAAAGCAGGCGTAACAAACACCGTATATTCAAAAAAAATTGTAGACTGAAAACTTTCAACAAATGTTTCTACAAAGCAAACGAAATCAAAAGAACACACATACTCCACAAAATCAGGATCAGACAACTTAGAAGCCACTGACATTCCAGTGAAGAAAAGAATATTGTTTACTAGAGCCTGCTCTTGGCATGTCTTCACAAGGGGAGTTAACAACATTACCTACAGATTTTGGCACAAAAACACAGTCGCACCCATTTATATTATTTTTACAATCATAACAAATATTTCCTCCATCATAAATAGATGCACATGCACCGATAGCATTATCACGACTTACTACAAAAGAAGCACACACACCGCTCTGAGTTCACACTGTCAGCTTCAGTGTTGACATGTTCACTTGCACGTGGATTTTCCACACTACTCTCTTCCATACCTTCAAACGGTGTCAGCTCTGTATTTTCCTCCCCCCTGATTTCTCCCACCCCATCTAAGCGTAAGGTCTGGCATTCCGTTTTTTTCTGAGGCCGGCCGTGTCCCTAGCGAAGTTCCACAAGGGCGTTGTCCTCAGCATCAAGAGCAAACTTCTTGCCCTCGATCAGCAGATGGTCGTGCACCATTGTTGCCCTTTAGTTTTGAGCTTTGGCAGCCTTGAGGTGGGGTGACAGTTTCTTTCGGATTTCTCTGATCCGTAAAGTAAAGTCCTCTCCAACAAACACATCACTTCCCTTCAGTTTGCCTTTTGCCTTGACAATTTTGATCTTGTCCTTGTAGAAAGTGCACCTTGCTATGATAGGAGAGTTTTCCTTGGCACTAAGTCGGTGAACCCTGTCAAAGCTTAAGTCCCCAGTAAGCTCCAGTTTGTCAGTGATCAGATCCCTCAGCATATTCTCACACTCATCTGGCGTCTCATTTCTCTCTCTTGGAAAACCGTATACAATTATGTTGTTGCGCATGGATCGATTTTCCAAATCGTCAGTTTTCAGTTCCAGAGTGTTCAGTTTCTCTGTCAGTTCATTGTTTGATTTCTCCAGTTCTCTATTCATCTGCCTCAGGTCTGCCACTTCATCTCTCAGAGTCAGGACTTCTTCTTTCAGCTCAGATATGGATTCTTTCATTTCTCTGAATTCTTCCCTCATGCCATCAAACTTTGCGTTCAGTGTGGTCATCAGTCCCATTAAGTCTGTCAGTGACGACTGTATTTCACTTACATCTCCACTCTCTCCCTGACTGCTGCCCGGCCGGTCCGCCATCCCCGCATCAAGACTCATCCTGCTGCTGCTGGCTCCACTGGTGCTGGTCAGACGGGTCTGCTTGCTGCTTGGCTGTGGAGGCCCGGAGTTTTGTTCAACATCTCCACATTGCAAAAGCAGATTGCTGAAAAAACTTACCGTGAGGTTGTCCTACTATAGAACGGCTATGCATGTCTTTGGCTTCAATGTCGGATATCTTAACTTGTCCTTCCTTTCAGCACAACGAAACATGAAGGCGATGTATGCGCCGACAAAACAGCCACATGTCGCCCTGAAGACTAATGGTGCAGCTGGCATGGTCCCTTAGTCACTCACTTAAATAATAATAATAATAATACATGAAATTTATATAGCGCCATATCTTGAAAAAAAACCCAAATCATAGCGCTTTCGTTCATCTCACTCATTCACATGCAGCCAGTTACAATCAATAGTTTTTACAAATTCAAATGTATACATTCACACGCACACACCCACACACATAAAGGTTATACACTTCAGCAGGGTGGTGGGGGTTTGTCTGTTGAGGGCAGGGACACAAATGAGATGGAACAAGAGAGGAGAATCTTAGGTTTGAAATAAATGAGTCTTGAGGCCGGATTTAAAAGCTTCATAAGAAGGCTTTTGGCGGAGGGAGAGAGGGAGGTCATTCCAGATCAATGGACCAGAAACAGAGAAAGAGCGACGGCCAACGGTGGATTGGTTGAATCTAGGTGTTCTTAAGCACAAGGTATCTGCAGCAGAGCGGAGGGAACGAGAAGGAGTGTACAGGTGAAGACATTCACAGAGGTAGGAAGGTGCAGTTTTGTGGAGGCATTTGTAACAGAGGGTACTGATCTTATAGTTTACTCTCTGTGGCACAGGCAGCCAGTGGAGAGATAGCAAGAGAGGAGTAATGTGCTCAGATTTTTTCTTTCTGAGGACTAGTCGAGCTGCAGAGTTTTGTATACGTTGAAGGGAGTGGATAGATGAAGCTGGGAGACCGGCCAGAAGAGAATTGCAATAATCCAGTCGTGAGAGAATGAGGGACGTGACTAGTTTGGATGTTGCATCAGTGGACAGGTACTTTCGAAATGCACTGATGCGCCGTAATTGATAGTAGCACGACTGACAAGTTTGGTTGATGAACTTTTGCATGGAGAGTGTGTTGTCGATAATGACCCCTAGATATTGCACAGCAGTGGCTAGAGGGACAGACGTATTGCCGAATTCCATTGAAGCTGTTGTGATGGAAGAGAGTTTGTGTTTGGTCCCTACAAGCATGGCTTCGGTTTTATCTGCATTTAACTGTAGCTTGTTCTGTATCATCCAATTTTGGATATTTTGAAGGCAGTAGGACATATTAATCAAGAGAGAAGGCAGATTTTCAGGAGTATCGCTGCTAAGAATCTGAGAGTCATCTGCATAAAAGTGATGGTTGATCTGATGACGATTTATTATATGTGAAAGAGGAGCAGTGTAGAGAGTGAAAAGAACAGGGCCGAGAACTGATCCCTGTGGGACTCCACATTCCAGTTTTGTAGGTGTTGATTGAATCTTGTTTACTGCAACTGTGTGGAATCGGCCTGTAAGGTATGAACTAAACCAGGTGAGGGCTGTGCCTTTAATACCAAGCGTTTTTTGGAGACGGGAGAGAAGAATTGAGTGGTCTATAGTGTCGAAGGCTGCAGATAGGTCGAGAAGAGTGAGAAGGGAGATTTTTCCTGAGTCAGACGCGTGTAGAAGCGTGTTTAAGGTGTGGACAAGGGTGGTTTCGGTGCTGTGGTTGACGCGATAGGCAGACTGAAAAGTGGGAAGGAGACTATTTGAGTGAAGATGGTTGTTCAGTTGTTTCAGAACAACTTTTTCAAGGACTTTAGAGATGAACGGTAGGTTGGATACAGGTCTATAATTCTTCAAAGTGTTAGTATCGAGGTCGTGCTTTTTTAGTAGAGGTGTAACTATTGCAGTTTTGAGAGCAGTTGGAACAATTCCTGAAAGAAGTGATGAGTTAACCATTTTTGTGATGGTGGGTATAAGCTGTGGAAGGCACTGAGTAAAAAGAGAAGCAGGTATAGGATCAAGATCACATGATTTTATTGTCATTTCTTTCAGAATCGTCTTGATTTCTTTCTCGCTTGTTGGGTGAAAGAAAAGGAGAGGAGCACCAGAGAATTGGGGATCAGGAGGCATAGGGTAGAAAGAAGTCTGATCCAATCTGGAGCGAATGTTGCGGATTTTATCAGAGAAGAAAGAAGAGAATATAGCAGGAAGTTCAGAGGGGCTGTGAACAGTAGGCATTGGGCTTGCCTTTGCAGAGCCCAGGAGGGTTAATGTGAGGGAAAAAAGAGATTTCATGGACGTGGCATCAAGAACTTGAGCAGAGTAATAGTTTGTCTTTGCAGAATGAATCAGGGTTTTGACTTTGTTTATTTGTTTTCGCAAGAGCTGTTTGTTTATTTCAGTTTTTGTTTTTCGCCACTGCCGCTCCAGTTGTCGGCGTTTGCGCTTTGCGACCAGGATATCGTGAGTGTACCATGGGGCGCAGGGCCTATCAGGAAGGACACGGTCAGTGGGAGGTGCATGCTCGTCAAGCAGTTGGCTAAGAACAGTGTTGTAGTGTTCAGAAGGGTCAGCGTGATCAGGGATTTGTGATAGGCGTTCAGCAGCTTGTGAAGAGGATTGAATGTCAATGGCCTTGAGATTGCGACGGGTGACACGCTTTTTCTTTTTGATAGGCCTTGCGATGTTGAGAAAGAAAAGAATGGCAGAATGATCAGAAACCAGTTCATTAGTGACAGATACAGATGTGACGAGATCTTGGGAAGCATCGGTAATGAGCCAGTCTAAAGTATGACCTGATCTATGAGTTGGTTCATTCACCAGCTGGGAAAGAGAGTGGTTAGACAAAGAAAGAGAAAGACGCTTGACATCAGGAGAAGACTGGTTATCGAAATGGAAGTTAAAGTCGCCAAGAATGATAAGCTTTTTAGGAGAGAGGCTGTAGTGATCAAGAAGCGACTTAAACTCTTGAAGGAAAACTGAAGATGTTAGATTGTTTTTACGGCTGGGAGGTGGACGGTAAAGGCAGCAAAATGTAATAGAATGTCCAGATAGGTTGAGGTTGAGTTCACAGACTTCAAAAGATTCATGTGAGAAAGGAAAGGAGCGGCAGAAAGAAAGAACTGGTTGCAAAGTGTCTTTGTAGACAACAGCAATACCACCTCCACGGGAGAGTCGGGGAAAAGAAAGAGTTTTGTAGCCAGGTGGTGTCAGTTGTTTGATTTTAGGTTCATGACCTTGTGGGTTTAGCCAGGTTTCTGTGAGAAAAGTTAGATCAATGTTCTGTTCGAATATGAAATCAGCGAGATAGTCGGCTTTACCCTCTGGGCAGACAGATTGGGCATTAAGTACACATATGTGGAGAAGGCTTGATGGAGGCAGAGGGGTTGAAGATGACAGTGGTGAGTGAGGGTGACTTTCAGAGGGAGAGGGAAGACGTGATGAAGGAGATGTGTGCAGTGGAAGAGCAGACCAGAGTTCGAATGTTGAGTCAGATGGTGGAGGAGCTGGTTGCAAAGTTGCAAAGTTTCAGAGGCTGGGTTGGTCACTATCCGACGTACTGCTTTCTAAACAGGAGACAGTTCAAAACACTTCTTGCTCTGTTCAGTGCAGGCGTACTCCCCCAGAGAGAGAGAGAGAGAGAGAGAGAGAGAGAGAGAGAGAGAGAGAGAGAGAGAGAGAGAGAGAGGAGGAGAGAGAGAGCGTAGATAAGTGTGCATTTATATGTGTGCTCGTTCGTTATTGGTCCTTTTTGTGTGTTTGTTAATGTTTTTTCTTGTTTTGATCTTGTTGGTGGCAGTGTGGCAATCCCTGTGTCTGGTTTCTTCCTTCCTTTTTCTGTGTTGCTTTCTGTTTTTTCT
>CM054160.1:34881331-34918831 GCA_028751875.1 Rapana venosa | reverse complement strand
TGCTTACACACAGGACTGGATGCACAAAAAAATCACAAGAGTGCTTATTCCATTATCCTCAATGGAAAAAAAGAATGGAATGAAAACACAGACATACACAGACACATAATAGAGGGATACACACACATACACACACAGATATATAGATATATCTATATCCATATATTGAGAGAGAGAGAGAGGAGAGGAGGAGAGAGTGAGGAGAGAGGAGAGAGAGAGAGAGGAGAGAAGAGAGAGAGAGCGCACGCAGTATCTTGAGATATAAAACGGAAAACAAACTTGGATAAATCGATAAAACTTTTAAAAATCCACAAAATGATAAAATGAAAAACTGCATCACATCACGGTGAAAACAACATGGTTAAAGTAGCGGAAGCTAGGGAAGAAACACAGTACTACTGAAACTCTAACCTTTGGCCAGTTCACAGACATTGCAGTCATCAAGCACAGGGAAGAAACACAGTACTACTGAAACTCTAACCTTTGGCCACTTCACAGACATTACAGTCATCAAGATAAAACTAACAGTAATGGTTTTACTTCACTGTCCAAGCCATTAAAATCGCAAATCCGTTTTTATCGCAGAAGACGATATGTCAAGGGAAGTTATTGTGCCTCTGATAGCACCCTTTATGTCTGTTGGATTCTTGCCCTTGCGTCAGCAGCATTCGTTCCATTCCATTTGTGTGGACTCTATTTTTCCAGAGTTGGTGAGCATTTGTTTCTAGGACAGGAAATGTTGATGACCTCGTCAGTGATTAACTAGTGAATACAGGTGAAGTTTGACTTGCACAAAAGGAAGCAACCCTTTCTGTGCTTCCAAATCAGGAATCTTAAAATAAAAAAAAGAAAGAAGGTATGTGCAGCTTTATAGTGTGTGTAGACCCCATTCCCAATTCTTAGTTTGTCTTCCTCAGTCTCTGTGCGTATGTGTGTGCGTGTATGCGCGCGCGCGCGCGGCGCGTGCGCCTGTCAGTCAGTCAGTCAGTCAGTCTGTCTCTCTGTCTCTCTGTATCTGACTGCCTGCCGCCTGCCTGCAAGCCTGTCTGCCTGCCTGTCTGTCTGCCTGCCTGCCTGTCTGTCTTTCTGTCTACCTGCCTGCGTGCCTGCCTGTCTGTCAATCTCAGGATCGAGATAAAAACGATATGTCAGCGCTTTATGCCAACTATCCAGAAACCTCCACTGACCATTTGACCTATGACACCTGTACACAACGTCAGCATTTACCTTTTGTGCTCTTCTTTAGTTTTGAGTGAAAGGGCGTAGAGCTTTTAATGCTGATGGCTGCTTTTCGTTTCCTTGTACGGCTACAGCTCAGAGATTTACAAATGGTGAGATTTTGCGTATGCAACCGCTTCTGCCCACCATTAAGGTAGACGTATTCCGACTTTGGGGCCACGTTTGTGCATGTGTTAAGGTGGAACTTATTCTAAGTGTGCGCAAGATGTTCTGCGTACCTTCGCACAGAGGACCTCGGTTTGTAGTCTCTTCCGAAGGACTTTAAGGAGAGTGGAGTCTGTACTGGTATTAACTAAGGGGGAAAAATCCCCTTCAACTGGTGTCTCCGTGGTGGCTCGATCCCGGGCCGTCAGATCACGGGTTGTTAGTTTGAATGTTGGCGATCCTGATCGTCTTTGCGCTGTTATCATCAGTGATACTGGCCCAACTTGAGCATAAACCTATCGGTAACAGTGTGTTTACACATAATTGTTTCAAATATGAGTGTTAACTGGCATGTAAATCCTATAAGTACGTGCTTGACTGGCAACAAGAAAAGAAAACAGCCACCATGCACACACAATAGGGTAGTTAATTTGAAATGGAAATCCTGATCTGACAGAGAATGAAAGAAGCATGGAGTGAATTTCTATTGAAATGTCTCATGGGCTGTTCCTTTGTGGTTGTAACTCTGTACACAAAGAGGTGTGATTCTGAAAACCGAGGTAAAAACCAAAAAAAGATGTCTTTCACACTCGTTTAAACCATACATAGCCAGAGACTTGCTCTCTCCGAGCTAAAGTTAAGCAGCTTTGAACATGGTTGCCTCTTAGATGGGTGACCATTCACGCATCTTTGATGCAGTACAGTTCCCAGTTCACCCAGCTGCCCCCTTCAGGGTCAGAAATGGCAAAGCAGCAAGGCGAGATGCTGGACCTAGAGAAACGGGGTCTCTGCCACTTCGCTCCCAACAACAGTGTAGGTTATGGAACGCCTTTACCTTCATTGACCTTTTCCACAAGAGTAAGCTCAGGTATGGTTGCTTGTCTTCCTCTGTAAAGAGAGGTGGGTTCCATCTGAAGGTTGATCCCAGTGACTCCTTAAGGAGTTCAGAGTGAAGTCAAGTCACCAGCCGCAAAGTGCTGTTGCACGAGACCACTTGGAATCTTCGCAACTATTGTTTGTAGCTTTTTTGGAAAAAATCTGCAAACTGATAATCAATCAGTCCCTTGACCAAAATGGAGGTGGGGGGGGGGGGGGGGGAGGGGGTTGGGGGGGGGGGTGGCACAAGAAACATGTCGGTCGACAGTTTTCCCCAGGCTGGTAAGGCCGGTCCATTCTTTGATTCACACAGTGTGACAATAACACGAAATGAAGCATTTGAAAAGCATGAATGTGCTGAAAGGCAATCTGAACACATCTTTTTATTTTTTCTTTCGCTTTGATTTAAAAAAAAAAGTGTGAGTGCTGCAGGTCCTGTAAACATTAGTATTCTAGTTTTGGCAATAGCACTACAAAGTTTAAGCATATAAGGACTGTTATTGTGCTAGCCATTCCTGACCTGAACAAAATGGGGAAAAAAACCCAAACACGAGCCTATGATAATTCCAGGCAGAACACGTGCACTTCTCAGAGGCCCAATGAATAGTTCGCTTAATTACTTACCGCTGTTTCTGCACCCCTTTTTATTTGCTTGTGGATTTTTCTTTCATCCTTGTCCTGAGTTTTTGCTCAATATTTTGTCTCATCATTGGTGAGTTGACAGTGCAACTGCTTCCACGCATCTTATCCCGAATCCACCAAACACAACCACGCCAAGGCCAGTTGTCTGTTGAATTGTCAGCACCACATTTATATCCACATGCATTATCATTGATGGGCCGTCATGGCCACCAGCTGAAGGAGGGCCTGCACTCATTATGCCTTTATCATGTACTAATGGCAAAAAAACAACTTGGTCTATGAGCCGGTCGGAGCAAAGATCCCACTTTGCAGAGAAAACCAGGTGTGCTTGACTATGGAGACATAGCTTTGTAACTCAGTCTGCCCTGAACATTAATTATGACACAGTTCACCACATGACTGAAAAAAGTAGAGATGAACTGAAAGACATGAAGACACATCAGGGCTACAGCAGTCCACCTGACAGTGATGGTCAGTAGGAATAGTGAAGTCATGGCTGTTAAAATTGATAGTGCTGTTTCTGTTTCTGTTGTAGTCTGGTGCTACTATTGCTATTGCTGCTGTTACTATCATTATATTTGTTTTTAAATACTGATTTCTCTATTATTGCTGTCGTAGTCGTCAACATTGGCCAAGTTTACGTCGTCATATTCAATGTCGTTGTTGCAGCATTTGTTGTAATTTATTTCATTAGCTTTGCAGGCACGAACGTTTGACATATTTGAGGCTGTAAGGGGCATAAGGTTGTGGTTATTATAACGTAGCTTCCACTTTATGTAGCAATGAAGTAATGAGAATGAATTCATCAGTGATGTAGAGACAACACATGTATGTAGCAATGAGGTAATGAATTTATCAGTGGTATAGAGGCAACACGTATGTAGCAATTAGGTAATGAGTTTGTCAGTGGTGTAGAGACAACACATGTATGTAGCAATGAGGTAATGAGTTAAAGTAAAGTACTTGTGAACAGCACTAGCAACGCCACTGCTAAAATTTACATGAACGGCCAGCAACTGGAGGAGGTAGACGCTTTTAAATACCTTGGCGCTACACTCACAAAGGACGGGCGATCGACGACAGAAATCAAAGTCAGAATAGCCATGGAAACATCTCCCATGACAAAACTCACCACCATATGGAAAATTAAAGAGATCAGTTTCCCAATCAAACTAAAGCTCTACAAAGCCCTAATTCAGACTATCCTGCTGTACGGAAGTGAAACCTGGACATTGACTGCTGAAACAGCGAAGTGAATCCAGTCATTTGAAACAAAATGCCATAGAAAACTGCTGGGCATATCCTGGAGAGAACGAAAGACCAATGAATTTGTCAAGAGTCAAATAACACGGCTGGCAGGTCCACAGGAACCCCTTCTCACCATCGTCAAGAAGAAAAAGCTGACATGGTTCGGCCACGTCACCCGCCACAACACTGCCAAAAACAGTACTGCAGGGAACACTCGAAGGTGGCAGAAAGAGGGGAAGACAGAACAAGTCATGGATGGACAACATCAGAGAATGGACCAGGATGACTGACTCGGCACTACTGCGCAGAGCCGAGGACCGAGATGGATGGAGGAGGCTTACCACGGCATCGTCTTTCGTGTCTCCCCCACGACCGCCAAGGTCACGGGTCTGGTGATGATGATGAATGAGTTAATCAGTGATGTAGAAACAACACATGTATGTAGCACTGAGGTAATGAATTTATCAGTGGTATAGAGGCAACACGTATGTAGTAATGAGGTACTGAGTTTATCAGTGATGTAAAAACAACACATGTATGTAGCAATGGGGTAATGGGTTCATTAATGGAATAGATGCAACACATGTATGTAGCACTGAGTTAATGAGTTCACCAGTGGTATAGAGACAACACATTAATGTAGCGATGAGGTAATGAGTTCATCAATGGTATAGAGACAAAACATCAATGTAGCATTGATGTAATGGGTTTATCATTGATGTAGAAACAACACATGTATGTAGCAATAAGGTAATGAGTTTATCAGTGGTATAGAGACAACACATTAATGTAGCAATGAGGTAATGAGTTTACCAGTGGTATATAGAAAAACATCAATGTAGAAATGAGGTAATGAGTTCATCAATGGTATAGAAACAAAACACCAATGTACAAATGAGGTAATGAGCTCATCAATGACATAGAGACCAAACATCAATGTAGCAATGAGGTAATGAGTTCATCAATGGTATAGAGACAAAACATCAATGTAGAAATGAGGTAATGTGTTCATCAATTTTATAGAGACAAAACGTCAATGTAGCAATGAGGTAATGAGTTCATCAATGTTTATAGAGACAAAACATCAATGTAGAAATGATGTAATGAGTTCACCAATGGTATAGAGACAAAACATCAATGTAGAAATGAGGTAATGAGTTCATCAATGGTATAGAGACAAAACATCAATGTAGCAATGAGGCAATGAGTTCATCAATGGTATAGAGACAAAACATCAATGTAGAAATGAGGTAATGAATTTGTCAGTGGTGTAGAGGAAAAACATCAATGTAGGAATGAGGTAATGAATTTATCAGTAGTCTATAGACAAACATCTATGTAGCAATGAGGCAGTGAGGAATCTATAACAGATATAGAGACAACACATTATGTAGCAATAAGGTAATGAGTTGATCAGTGATGTAGAAAGAATACATGTATGTAGCAGTGAGGTAATGAGAAATCTATGGGTGATGTAGAACACATGTATGTAGCAATGAGGTAATGAGAAATCTATCAGTGGTATAGAAACAATACATGTATGTAGCAATGAGGTAATGAGTTTATAGTGGTATAGAGACAACACATCTATGTAGCAATGAGGTAGTATGTTCATCAGTGACGTAGAGACAACAGATGTGTGTAGCAATGTGGTAATGAGGAATCTATCAGTGCTATAGAGACAAAACATCTATGTAGCAATGAGGTTATGAGTTTATCAGTGGTGTAGAGACAACACATGTGTGTAACAATGAGGTAATGAGTTTTATCAGTCGTATAGAGACAACGCATGTATGTAGCAATGAGGTAATCGGTTAATCAGTGATGTAGAAACAACACATGTATGTAGCAATGAGGTATTGAGTTCATCACTAGTAAAGAAACGTTAATGTAGCAATGAGGTAAAGAGCTTGTCAGTGGTATAAAGACAACACATGCATGTAGCAATGAGGTAATGAGTTTATAAGTGATGTAGAAACAACACATGTATGTAGCAATGAGGTAATGAGTTAATCAGTGGTGTAGAGACAACACATAATATATGTAGCAATGAGATAATGAGGAATCAGTAATGTAGAGACAACACATGTATGTACCAATGAGGTAAGGAGTTTGTCAGTGGTAAGGAGACAATGAGGTAATGGGGTGTAGAGACAATGAGGTAATGGGGAATCTATCAATGATGTAGAGACAACACGTGTATGTAGCAATGAGGTAATGAGTTTGTCAGTGATGTAGAGACAACACATGCATGTAGCAATGATGTAATAAGTTTATCAGTGATGTTGCGACAACACATGTATGTAGCAATGAGGTAATGAGTTAATCAGTGGTGTAGACACAACACATAATATATGTAGCGATGAGATAATGAGGAATCAGTAATGTAGAGACAACACATGTATGTAGCAATGAGGTAATGAGTTTATCAGTGGTGTAGAGACAACACATATGTGTAATAATAATAATAATAATAATAATAATAATAATAATAATATATGGAATTTATATAGCGCTGAATCTTGTAAAAAACAAACAAATCGAAGCGCTTGCACTCAATCATTTACAGGCATGCAACTCTCCTTAAACATAATGAACAACAGATTTCAAATCCATGCGCGCGCACGTACGCACGCACGCGCACGCACACACACACACACACACACACACACACAAGACACAGAACACAACACACACACACACACACACACACACACACACACACACACACACACACACACACACACACACACACACACACGGAACAACACTTAGAAGGTGAAAGATTCTGTTGAAAATTAGGGACAGATATTGAGGTAATGAGTTTGATGAGTCGTGTAGAGACAACACATGTATGTAGCAATGCGGTAATGTGTATATCAATCATGTAGAGACTACACATGCATGTAGCAATGAGGTAATGTGTTTATCAGTGGTATTGAGACAACACACACATGTAGCAATGAGGAATCAGTGGTATAGAGACAACAGGTATATGATAGCAATGAGATAGGAGTTAAATAGTGATATAGAGAAAACACATGCATTTAACAATCAGGTAATGAGTTAATCAGTGGTATAGAGACAACACATGTATGTAGCAATGAGATAAGGAGTTTGTCAATGGCATAGAGACAAAACATCAATGTAGAAATGAGGTAATGAGTTCATCAATGGTATAGAGACAAAACATCAATGTAGAAATGAGGTAATGAGTTCATCAATGGCATAGAGACAAAACATCAATGTAGAAATGAGGTAATGAGTTCATCAATGGTATAGAGACAAAACATCAATGTAGCAATGAGGTAATGAGGTCATCAATTTTATAGAGACAAAACATCAATGTAGCAATGAGGTAATGAGTTCATCAATGGTATAAAGACAAAACATCAATGTAGAAATGAGGTAATGAGTTCATCAAATTTATAGAGACAAAACATCAATGTAGAAATGAGGTAATGAGTTCATCAATGGTATAGAGACAAAACATCAATGTAGAAATGAGGTAATGAGTTCATCAATGGTATAGATACAAAACATCAATGTAGAAATGAGATAATGAGTTCATCAATGGTATAGAGACAAAACATCAATGTAGAAATGAGCTAATGAATTTGTCAGTGGTGTAGAGGCAAAACATCATTGTAGGAATGAGGTAATGGGTTTATCAGTAGTCTATAGACAAACCATCTATGTAGCAATGAGGCAGTGAAGAATCTATAACATATATAGAGACAACACATGTATGTAGCAATGAGGTAATGAGTTGATCAGTGATGTAGAAAGAATACATGTATGTAGCAATGAGGTAATGAGAAATCTATCAGTGGTATAGAAAAATTACATATAAGTAGCAATGAGGTAATGAGTTTATAGTGGTATAGAGACAATACCTCTATGTAGCAATGAGGTAATGAGTTCGTTAGTAATGTAGAGACAACACATCTATGTAGCAATGAGGTAGTATGTTCATCAGTGACGTAGAGACAACAGATGTGTGTAGCAACGTGGTAATGAGGAATCTATCAGTGCTATAGAGACAAAACATCTATGTAGCAATGAGGTTATGAGTTTATCAGTGGTGTAGAGACAACACATGTGTGTAACAATGAGGTAATGAGTTTTATCAGTCGTATAGAGACGCAGAATTTTGTATGCGTTGAATGGAGTGGATAGATGAAGCTGGCAGACCAGCCAGAAGAGAATTGCAATAGTCCAGACGTGAGAGAATGCGAGACGTGACTAGTTTGAATGTTGCATCAGTGGACAGGTACTTTCGAACTGCACTGATGCGCCGTAATAGATAGTAGCACGACTGACAGGTTTGGGTGATGAATTTGTGCATGAAGAGTGTGTTATCGATAAAGACCACTAGATATTTCACAGCAGTGGTTAGAGGGACAGACGTATTGACGAGTTCCATTGAAGCTGTTGTGATGGACGAGAGTTTGTGTTTGGTCCCTACAAGCATGGCTTCAGTTTTATGTGCATTTAACTGTAACTTGTTCTGTATCATCCATTTTTGGATATCTTGACAGCAGTAGGACATATTAATCAAGAGAGAAGGCAGATTTTCAGGAGTATCACTGCTAAGAATCTGAGAGTCATCTGCATAAAAGTGATGGTTGATCTGATGACGATTTACTATGTGTAAAAGAGGAGCCGTGCACAGAGTGAGAACTGATCCCTGTGGGACTCCACATTCCAGTTTCGCAGGTGTTGATTGGAACTTGTTTACTGCAACTGTGTGGAATCGGCCTGTAAGGTATGAACTGAACCAGGTGAGGGCTGTGCTTTTAATACCGAACGTTTTTTGGAGACGGTAGAGAAGAATTGAGTGGTCTGTAGTATCGAAGGCTGCAGATAAGTCAAGAAGAGTGAGAAGGGAGATTTTTCCTGAGTCAGACGCGTGTAAAAGCGTGTTTAAGGTGTGGACTAGGGTGGTTTCGGTGCTGTGGTTGACGCGATAGGCAGACTGAAAAGGGGGAAAGGAAACTATTTCAGTGAAGATGGTTGTTGAGTTGTTTCAGAACAACTTTTTCAAGGACTTTAGAAATGAACGGTAGGTTGGATACAGGTCTATATTTCTTCAGAGTGTTAGGATCGACGTCGTGCTTTTTGAGTAGAAGTGTAACCACTGCACTTTTGAGAGCTGTTGGAACAATTCCTGAAAGAAGTGATGAGTTTTACTATTTTTGTGATAGTGGGTATAAGCTGTGGTATGCACTGAGTGCAAAGAGAAGCAGGTATAGGATCAAGATCACATGATTTTTTAGTCATTTCTTTCAGAATCGTCTTGATTTCTTTCTCGCTTGTTGGGTGAAAGAAAAGGAGAGGAGTACCAGAGAATTGGGGATCAGGACAGAAGGCATAGGGTCGAAAGAAGTCTGATCCAATCTGGAGCGAGGTTGCGAATTTTATCAGAGAAGAAAGAAGAGAATATAGCAGGAAGTTCAGAGGGGCTGTGAACAGCAGGCAGTGGGCTTGCCTTTGCAGATCCAAGGAGGGTTGATGTGAGGGAAAAAGATTTCATTGACGTGGCGTCAAGAACTTGAGCGGAGTAATAGTTTGTCTTGCAGACTTAATCAGGGTTTTAACTTTATTTGTTTTCGCAAGGGCTGTTTGTTTATTTCAGTTTTTGTTTTTCGCCACTGCCGCTCTAGTTGTCGGCATTTGCGCTTTGCGACCAGGATATCGTGAGTGTACCATGGGGCGCAGGGCCTTTAGGCAGGAAAAGGTCGGTGGGAGGTGCATGCTCATCAAGCAGTAGGCTAAGAACAGTGTTATAGTGTTTAGAAGGGTCAGTTTGGTCAGGGATTTGTGATAGGCGTTCAGCAGCTTGTGAAGAGAAAGATTGAATGTCAATGCCCCTGAGATTGTGACGGGTGACGTACTTTTTCTTTTTGATAGCCTTTGCAATATTAAGAAAGAAAAGAATGTCAGAATGATCAGAAACCAGTTCATTAGTGACAGATACAGATGTGACGAGATCTTGTGAAGCATCGGTAATGAGCCAGTCTAAAATATGACCTGATCTGTGAGTTGGTTCGTTCGTTCACCAGCTGGGAAAGAGAGTGGTTAGACAAAGAAAGAGAAAGATGCTTGACATCAGGAGAAAACTGGTTAACGAAGTGGAAGTTTAAGTCGCCAAGAATGATAAGCTTCTTGGGGGAGAGGCTTTAGTGATCGAGAAGCAACTGAAACTCTTGATGGAAAACTGAAGATGTTAGATTGTTTAACGGCTGGGAGTGGCCGGTAAAGGCAGCAGAATGTAATAGAATGTTCAGGTAATTTGAGGTTGAGTTCACAGACTTCAAAAGATTCATGTGAGAAAGGAAAGGAGTGGCAGAAAGAAAGAACTGGTTGCAGAGTATCTTTGTAGAAAAGAGCAATGCCACCTCTACAGGAGAGTCGGAGAAAAGAAAGTTTTGTAGCCGGGTGGCGTCATTTGTTTAATTTTAGGTTCATGACCAGGTTTCTGTGAGAAAAGTAAGATCGATGTTCTGTTCAGATATGAAATCAGAGAGATAGTCGGCTTTACCACCTGGGCAAGCAGATTGCGCACTAAGTTAACATATATGGATAAGGTTTGATGGAGGCAGAGTGGTTGAAGATGACTCACCATACCATACCATACCATACCATACCATACCATACCATACCATACCATACCATACCATACCATACTCTGCTCTACAGCCAGCCTGTAGCCTTTCCGACACTGTTTTCCATTGCTGGCGGTGTGTTTTTTCTTCACACCCTCCGTTCACACCCTCCCTCTCCTCTCCTCTCCAGCAGCCGGTTTCCCTGCCAGCCTGTACAGTGAGGGGCAGTCCATTTCAAACACGCTGTCTCTTCCTCTCTGTCTCCACTTCTGCCGAGTGATTCCTTTCTTCTTCACTCCTCTCCCTGTGTGTGTGTGTGTGTGTGTGTGAGTGTGAGTGTGTGTGTGTGAGTGTGTGTGTGAGTGTGTGTGTGTGTGTGTGTGAGTGTGTGTGAGTGTGTGTGTGTGTGCGAGCACGCGCGCGCGTGCATACATATTACACTTAGTATGCATACATATACATATTATGTACACACACACACACACACACACACACACACACACACACACACACACACACACACACACACACACACACACACACACTTACAGGGAGAGAAGTGAAGAAGGAAGAAATCACTCAGCAGAATTTTAGACAGACACACACACATTTTTTCTTAGTTAGACTTCGTATTTAAATGAAACGAGACATACTCCCTAAAATGTGTGCGTGTGAGTAAAAGAGAGAGAGAGAGAGAGAGAGAGAGAGAGAGAGAGAGAGAGAGAGAGAGAGAGAGACAGAGGAAGAGACAGAGGAAGAGACAGAGACAGACAGGTAGAGACAGAGACAGACAACCAGGAAAAAGGAACAGAGAAAGACAGAGACAATCCCAGAAAGAGACACATGAAAGAGAGTAAACAAAAAGAAAAAGAAAAAACTGCAGACAGGCACAGAGATAACAGGAAGTCAGTAGGAAGAAAACGATTACGTCAAAACGCCAGCGAGTTGCTTTCATCAGTCACCTTTTCAAACGAAGAAGGGCAGAGAATGTCTTCTTTTTGTGTGTAAAATATCGATCAGGGCAGCATACATTCGTGACAAGTTCACAGACACATAATGAGAGAAATAATTTGGTCTCAGACGAATAGAGACCGCCGTGGGAATGCCGGGGACCTGTCGGTATAAATAGCTCCCGCACCTTGTGGAAATAATATGCAAGGACTTCCCTCTTTTCTCTCTCTCTCTTTGTTTCTGCCTTGTTCCAATACTTCTTGTCATCTCCTTCTTGTCTATTTTCTGCCATCTTGGTCAATGTTCTGCCTCCTCCTCCCCCTCCCCAGGAAAACAAAAGTAAACATTTCTCCAAGGGAGGAGACTGGGCCCCCTTAACGTGCGACATGCAGGCCCACCGGTGTGTGGATATGCCCTAGTGCCCACGAACCAGCCCCCAGAAAGTAGGAAGAAGACATTCCAACTGCGGAACAGGCAGAAGAGGAGAACCTGTCTGCCAGCAGCTGTGAAGGCAAAGGAGGAGGATGGCCCCGAGGACTCTGCAGCACAGTGACAGAGAACGACCATTCTGACATAAACACGTGCCGAAGTCGGATGCTCCGGCCTGAATTGTGATCTTGATCCCATACCAGCTTCTCTTTTCACACAGTGCCTACCACAACTCATACCCACTACCACGAAAATAGTAAACTCATCTCTTTTTTCAGGAAATGTTCCATCAGCTCTCAAAACTGCTATAGTCACACCTCTACTCAAAAAGCATGACCTTGACCCTAACATTCTGAAGAATTATAGACCTGTTTCCAATCTACCTTTTATTTCTAAAGTCCTTGAAAAAGTAGTTCTCAAACAGCTCAACAACCACCTTCTCTCCAACAATCTTCTTCCTGAGTTTCAGTCTGCCTATCTGAAACCACCCTAGTTCATAATAATAATAATATATGGAATTTATATAGCGCTGAATCTTGTAAAAAACAAACAAACCGAAGCGCTTGCACTCAATCATTTACAGGCATGCAACTCTCCTTAAACATAATGAACAACAGATTTCAAATCCATGCGCGCGCACGTACGCCACCACACCCCACACACACACACACACACACACACACACACACACACACACACACACACACACACGGAACAACACTTAAAAGGTGAAAGATGCTGTTGAAAATTAGGGACAGATATGTGGGGGGAAAGTCTCAGGTAGGAAATAAGTGTGTTTTGAGGCTGGATTTGAAGGTATCAAGTGAAGGCTTTTGGCGAAGTGAAAGAGGGAGGTCATTCCAGGTGGATGGACCAGAAACAGAGAAGGAGCGACGGCCAACAGTGGTTTGTTTGAATCTGGGTGTTCACACTTTAAACAGGCATCTACTCGCTTCTGACTCGGGGAAAAATCTCCCTTCTCACTCTACTCGACTTATCAGCAGCCTTCGATACTACAGACCACTCAATTCTTCTCTCCCGTCTTCAAAACACGTTCGGTGTTACTGACACAGCCCTCACCTGGTTTAATTCATACCTTACTGACCGATTCCAGACAGTTGCAGTAAGCAAGATTCATTCAGTACCTGCCATATTGGAATGCGGAGTCCCACAGGGATCAGTTCTAGGCCCTGTTCTTTTCACTCTTTACACTGCCCCCACTGTCACATATAATAAACTGTCATCAAATCAACCATCATTTTTACGCAGATGACTCTCAGATTCAAAGCAGTGTTACTCCTGAAAATCTGCCTTCTCTCCTGACAAATATGGCCCGCTGCTTTGAAGATATTCAAAACTGGATGACACAGAACAAATTACAGCTAAATGCAGATAAAATCGAGGCCATGCTCGTAGGGACCAAACACAAACTCTCTTCCATTACAACAGCTTCAATAGAACACGGCAATACATCATTCTCTCTATCCACTTCTGTGAAGTATCTAGGTGTCGTTATCGACAATACACTCTCTATGAAAAAATTCATCACCCAGACCTGTCAGTCGTGCTACTATCAGTTACGGCGTATTAGTGCAATTCGAAAGTACCTGTCCACAAACTCCGCAGCTCGACTAGTTCTCAGAAAGAAAAAATCTGTGCCCATTACCCCTCTCTTGCGATCTCTCCACTGGCTGCCTGTGCCACAGAGAGTATATTATAAGATCAGTACCCTCTGTTACAAATGACTCCACAAAACTGCACCCTCCTACCTAAGTGAATGTCTTAACCTGTACACTCCTTCACGTTCCCTCCGCTCTACTGCAGATACATTGTGCCTACGAATACCTAGATTCAACCAATCCACTATTGGCCGCCGCTCA
Source organism: Rapana venosa (assembly GCA_028751875.1). NCBI lineage: Eukaryota > Metazoa > Mollusca > Gastropoda > Neogastropoda > Muricidae > Rapana > Rapana venosa. The sequence goes on along the minus strand of CM054160.1, from coordinate 34,904,814 downwards.
TTCTCTAAAGCGCTTCGATTTGTTTGTCTTTTTACAAGATTCAGCGCTATATAAATTATTATTATTATTATTATTATTTCGGGTCCATCGACCTGGAATGAGCTCCCTCTCTCTCTTCGCCAGAAACCTAGTTATGACACTTTTAAATCCAGCCTCAAGACATATTTATTTCAAACCTAAGACTTCCCCCCTCCTGTTTCATATCTAACCCATGTCCTATCATCCTGCTAAAGTATACGGCCTGTGCGAGTGTGTGTGGGCTTTTGAAAAAACATTTGACTATCGAAATTTTATTTCATAGATTTTGTCTGCATCGCACCATGTTTGTAAATATCTGTTTGTTTAAACTTTTGATTATTTATCATTGATTGCATGACTGTGTAAGATTAGGTTGAATGCATGCGCTTTGATTTGTCTTTGCAAGATATAGCGCTATATAAGTTCCATTTCTTTTTCTTCTTCTTCTTCTTCTTCTTCTTCTTCTTCTTCTTCTTCTTCTTATTCTTGTCAGGCGCTTAACGGCAGTGCAGTACATATTCGCCCATATGACATACTATACTAAGCAGCTGACTAAGCGATCAAAGACGAAGGCGATTTGAGACACATGTGCAACACTAGCGGTTGTCAGCTCTAGAGCATTAAAAAAAGTGTATCATGGTAGCCTGGCATTGTTGTTCCTTCTTGATACAATGTATTTTGTTTCTCTCTCTCTCTCTCTTCTCTCTCTCTCTCTCTCTCTCTCTCTCTCTCTCTCTCTCTCTCCTCTCTCTCCACACACACACACACACACACACACACACACACACACACACACACACACACACACCATGGGACTCGAGTGCTTTCAGGCCAATATGCATGTGAAAGAACCCAGAGCAATTAAAGTATAGAAAAGAGTAGGGGTAAAGCCCCGTTTGGTATGGTCAACATTTAATGGCCCTGTTTTATGATCCTTGGTGCTGCTGAAACTGAAAAAAAAAATCAATTTACACACACATACACACACATACACACACACACACACACACACACACTCACTCACACACTCACTCACTCACTCACTCACTCACACACACTCACTCACACACTCACTCACGCACTCTCAAGCACTCTCACGCACACACACACACACACACACACACACACACACACACACGGCACACACATTGCAGAACACGTTGAGGCCTGTTTTACCTTTCGGAGGGGTGGTTCATTTGCGCATGTGGGAACGGATGACAGAGTTTACAAAACCACATGCACACGTGGACTGGATGTAAAAAACCCACAGGATTGCTTATTCTATTATTCTTAAAACAAAAGAAAAAGACTAAAAGGATAAAAATACGCACAATTTCACGTGTTTTACTGTTTTCTAATTTCTTCCATGAATGTATGTTGTAGTAACATTGTAAAATATTCATCCTCCGTGTAATAGTATAATCGAAAAAGGCCTAAACCTCTAACTTCTAAAAATTCTGGGAAGAGTAAAAAATATATTAACGTTAATGGGCTACAGCCACTGTAGAGATTAAAGAAACAGAGTTAAAAAAAGGAGAAGAAAAATCAGTGTTGTGAGTGCATTGATCTGCAGTGACAGTCTGGAAATAGCACACTGGACATGCCATCAGTTGGTGAAGCCAATGTTCTCTCTCAAACTTAAATCCTAAGTCCTAATACTAAGTCCTTCGTATGAGACCTAAGTCTGTCGGATGAGACTGTAAACCGAGGTCCCGTGTCCGAACGCATGCAGAACATCTTGCAAAGGCACGCACGCATACGTCCTCACATGAACCCACACATACACAGATCTATCTATCTATCTATCTATCTATCTATCTATCTATCTATCTATCTATCTATCTATCTATCTATCTATCTGTGTGTGTGTGAATATGTGTATATAATATATATATACACATATACATATATATATATTATATATATATATTATATATATATATATATATATATATATATATTCACACATACATACATACACACACGTCCATAAATAGATATATCCATAACATCCTTTTTTCTTTATTCAAGATCAGACCAGCTTTTGTGACCATCCGGTGCTTTGGCATGAACATGAAAAAGATGATTTTCAAATCGTGCAGCTTTCCAGCCATCCTTCCTATTCCGCAGGCATTTTGAACATGAATAGACCAGGGACAGTGATTTTATTCCTGAACTTATTCTGTACGTCACAGACTGTGTTTTGAGTAGGAGCATCACCGAGACAGTGATCACGGTTAAGACCCAGGGGCTCTTTTGGCTGAAAAATAGGATGTCTGCAAGATGAGTTTCAAGAATGTGAATGTAACATTGCAAAGTTGCCTATACTTTTCGTCTGTTCCGATATCGTGAATGGAAGCAAGGAAGGAAAAAAGGGGGTGGGGGGGGGGGGGCGTGGGGACGAGAGACAGAGATAGACAGACTGAGACAGAGAGACGGAAAAAGAGAGACGAGAGAGTAGAGAGGAGAGAGAGAGAGAGAGAGAGAGAGAGAGAGAGGAGAGAGAGAGAGAGAGAGAGAGATTCGAATGTTTATTTAGTATGCCATAGCTCAATGAAGGGGAAAGTGAGCAACAACAAAAAAACCCATCAAATCATCAAAATCATTCAAACATGCAATCAACAATTTGAGAGTCATAGTAATGAACTACGATGTTACAATTTCTCTCAGCTTGAAGGATTTGTGAAGGAAATGAGACAGGTTCCAAATAACGTTATGTCTTGTAGAGGACATCAACAAAATTATTTTGAACGTGCAAGGCCGTCGAAAATATTTAGGTGAAATAAACTTATCTCTGAGCTCCCTAACAAATGGACAGCACAGAACTGAATGTACCTCATCATTTTTGTCACTTTTACAAAGGGGACATATCGAAAGTGACGAGTGGCTAAACTTGAAATACCCAGCCTAAACCTTGTGGTCACTATTTTCAAATGCCTGTCCATATCTGAAATGAAATGTAACTTCATCTCATGTGAACTACAAACTAATCTATAAAAATCAAGCCTAGTGCCATTTTGAACATGTTCACTCCACCTCTCTGCCATCTGCAGTCAACTAAACGTTGACGAAAAATTCTTATAAATACCTTTACACTTCCCACACCTTGATTCATCCACATTTCACCAAAGCAAACAAATACGTACATCAGTTACCCAATTTTTCTTGCGCTCACTATCTAACTCAAATAACATTTTATACGCTTCGAAAGGTAATCTTGATTCCCCCATTTCCATAATTTTAGCCAGTATAGTATACATTTAACAGCTGAGTTACTGTATATTGGAGATCTATTGGTTTCACCATATATAAAGTCATTATGTGTGCGCATGTCAACCCCCAAAATCTTTTTCAGAGCAAATAAATTACAGATTCACAGACAATTGCAGCTTTAATCAACTTCCACAACTCGGAACCGTACTGTACAACAGGCTGTATTTGAGAGTCAAATACCTCCAAAAACAGTTTTATGGACGAGTTGTTAAGTGTGGACAGTCTTTTCATTACACAAAATAAAGCCCTTTTTGCTCTGCTAGCCAGATCCTTACATGCTGAGACAAAACTTAAGGAGAGTGGTCGGATCGGTAGTCTAGAGGTAATGCGCCTGTCTAGAAAGCGAAAAGTCCGGGTCGGAAGTGTGCGGTGGTTCGTATCCCGTCTGGGCCCGAAACTTTTCCCCCCATCCATTAGACCATGAGTGGTGGTCTGGGCGCTAGTCTTTCGGATGAGACGATAAACCGAGGTTCCGTGTGTTACAGAAAATTATGCAGCGCACGTAAAAGAACCCACGGCAACAAGAGAGTTGTCCCTGGCAAAATTCTTAGAAAAAAGCCACTCTGATAGGGAAAGAAATACAGTTGCAGACAAAAAAAAGAAGGGTGGCGCTGCTCTTGTGGCGACGTGCTCTCCCCGGGGAGAGCAGCCCGAATTTCACGCAGAGAAATCTCGTGACTTAAAGTGGTATAAATGAGTGGTAAAAAACCCACCCCCAAACACTCATTAACAACAGGCATTACTTTATTATCATAGACCCAGCTCTCCCTAGCACTCAAAAATCCGCCTTTCCTAAACACAATGATGTTACTTTTCTTCAAGTTTACCTTCAACTGGAGCGAAGCAGAAGCATGCTGTAAATTATTCAACTGAACCCGCAGACTATAGCAGTCTCTGACAACAAAATAACGTCATCTGCAAGTAAAAGGAGAAACAGTTCAAATGCACCGCAAGGAAAAGTGGCACAATATCTTCCTTTATCAATTACTTCTATCGCCATTTCATTTGTAAAATAAAAAGAGAAAACAACACTGGACTGCATACATCCCTTTGCCGTGCAGTCAATAACATCGGTCAGACCGGCACCACACCTAACTCTACATTTTACATGTTCATACATGGCTTGAATACATGAATATAATTTACCACTTATACCATTCTTAGACAAAATAGGCCAAAGCAAACTTCTATTTATAGAATCAAAGTTTTTCTCGAAATCAATAAATGCCACATATAATTTTCGGTTAAGAGAAAATAGTTTCTGCACAAGGCTAACAATGCAAACATATGATCTATAGTTGAGTACCCTTTTTAAAATCCAGCTGAGAGAGAGAGAGAGAGGAGAGAGAGAGAGAGAGAGAGAGAGACAGAGAGACAGACAGACAGACAGACAGACAGACAGACAGACAGACAGACAGACAGACAGATGGACACAGGGTGACAATAATGGTGATACTGATGATGATGGCTATACTGTTGATGCTGATCATTAACACAATCATAATATCTATATTCAGGGCTAATGCACGCAGAATTGCCCATCCATTTAAAACGCACCGTCTGCCACAGTCCAGTGGTTAGTGCGTCTGATTCCAAGCTGAAAGATCGTAGGTTTCAGTGCCTTAAGAGTCATAGAGTCTTCTTCGTTCCTACCTAGAGTAAGTTTTGCTACGGGCTCAATGGAAACACACTGAGAGTGCGCAGACAAGCATCGCTCAATTAAAATAGGGTATTCTGTTAACGTTGCTTAAATCACCTGAACGCTGCAGGTAGCTGTATCTCTAGGGCCTGAGACATTTATGGAAGGAAGCGTAGATACATCTTTGTATTATCGTCCTCGAAAGCATGCCCCATCATAGGTAATGAGACAGATCAGTTTGTGCATTATGTATGCTCTTGTCACTTTGACCCATTAAGCCAGCTGAAGAGAAAAGGATGTTCTGATAAGGAATAGCGGTTAGTTTGTTACGACTTGCTTAATCTGTATCTCTGATAAGTACAGTCTGAGAGACTTTATGACAGGGGAAACTATGTTACTATGGATGGCGATAAGTTTGAATCATCATTACACAACTATCTCACTAATGACTGTGATATTTGTCATTCCTAACGTCACCCATTGACCTAGCAGTTGTAGTTATTAGTTCTGATTCACTCAGTCTTCCATTTCACTCTCTCTCATCTCTCTCTCCCTACCTCGTCTCTCTCTCTGCTCAATCGTACAGTACTCTCGCAGACTGGGCATCCTTCGTTACATGGTGCGTATCTCTCTTCTCTCCTCAATCACCTACTTTCGGATATTCATTCCAAGCACTGTCCCACACCTCTTAGTGATAAGTTCACATCATCTGATCATCTTCTCTCTCATACTCTCATCTCTCTCTCTCATTCTCATCATTCTCTCTCTCTACTCTCTCCTCTCCTCTCTCTCAACCCTTTCTGTTATCAGATCTTCAACATCTAGTTTTACGGACAAGTGAATTTGCTGTGGCAAGTTTTCCTGGGTTATTCTTGCCTTCATAAGACCTTGATTAGTCTATTTTTTATGGTTGAATAGTAAAAGAAAATGTATACACACCAGGAAGATTCCCATCACTGCAGAAGCCTATCGTCAAAAAATAGGGACATTTCAAGTAATTTTCATCAAGCTAATGGAGAAGAAATGTGGTGCACCGAGAATCTGTAAGTATTCCCCTTTCAATGTCACTGACTATGATGACAAGAGGTACTGGCATAGCACACCAGACCAGAGACACTCCTCCTTTGCCAAGGAAGGGGCTGATCAACATGCAGGAGATGCTCACGATGTCAAGAGTGCAACTGACCACGCCCACTTTATTGTCCCAGAGGATACGTTCCGTGGAAGCAAAGCAGCAGAAAACGAATTCAGAAGTCCTGTCAGAAACCCAGATTATTCGCTCATAACTCTCAACAGCACAGGGAACATGGAACAAATCACAAACATCTCAGCGACCATGCAAACACAAAATAATGTCAACACTGGCACATGTTCAAACACTGTCACCACAGATAATCACAAACAGCAAGTTTAGTGTGAAATTCACAAAAGGAGTGACAGTACATTACCAACCCCAGTTACTCTCCTCTTTCAAACAACAACCGGAAAGCAGGCTGTGCGTGCTGCACTTCCAGACACTGACATTACCTGTATGTCTGGTGAAAAAGGTAATCCCACCTCAGTCAGAACGAATAATAACACGCTAGACTAGAATAAGCAGAAGTATAGCCTGTGCATGGAAAACTATAAGCACTCTGAGGAATCAACAAGAGGAGGTTAACCCCTGAACAGAAGACTAAACGCAAATACCAATCATCAAGAACAGAAAGAGTGCGCACTTCCTCTAGAGCAGATTAAACCCAGCAAGATGACAAATCACCTCAGCATGATGTTACCCCTGATCCACAACTTCGCTGAACCCCAGCACTCCGAGGTGGTACCAGGAGAGCTCCTGTACAGTGAGGCAGTAGCTACTAGTGCCCTTCCTTCACCAAGACGCATGACTCCAACACGAGGTGAACAGTCCACAACCAGCCAGGACTCCAGAAAGTCTTCCTCCTTGCCATCCAGACTGACCAGGAAGAAACAGCGACTGAAAACTGGAGAAAACAGTTCAATCCACACATGGGTAACCAAACAGCCCCGCGACACCACAACAACCAGGCGCCAGCCAGTAAATACAAGACTGGCAACAAAAAAGAAAGGGACTGACAAAGTTAGAAAAAAGGGATTCGGCCAAAGAACGTTAGAAAGGAACTAGATTCTATGGTAATCAAAATTGAACGTGAGGTCCAAAATACTATTGTGCTGAAAATATCTAAGCAGTTTTTAAAGTTTGCAACACATATTTTCTTGATCTGTACATACATAGCTCCAGTGCAGCCACCTTTGTATGCATTATCACACTTTGAAAATGGTATTTCAGCTATTGAGTCTTGTATGTTAGACATTACAGAAATATATGGAGATGTTCCTTTTATCATTTGTGGTGACTTAAATGCCCGCACAGGAATCTCCCAGCCTTGTCAGGTAAATGATGCTAACTATTTCACAGAAACCCGTAAAGAAACATGTTATGTGGAAAGAGATACAAGAAATTCACAGGATAGGGAACAAAATCATGATGGCCACCTCCTTCAAGAGCTGGGGGCATAGTTTGATTTGTTTCTTGTTAATGGAACAACCAACTTCACCTTTATTTCTAGCTCTGGCTGCAGTGTTATAGATTATTTTGCCATCTCAAGATCGCAAATCCACTTAATAAAAGACATGTTTGTAGATGAAAGAATAGACTTGCAACACATGCCAATAGTTCTATCATTAACAGGCAAATGTTTTAAACGAGAAACTGAAGAAAGTTCCTATACTGTTCAAAAACTAATTTGTTTCCCCCATTATTCTGACTAATTTCATAGTAATTTGCTGAAAACCAACTTCACTACTGACATAAAAAAGCAACAGAGATGATAAACAAGATGTAAATTGTTCTATTGATCTATTTAACCAGACATTAAGACAAGCATCAGAATGTATGCTGAAGCCACTAAAATTTGGACATAACAGATCAAAACAAACATGGTGTGATAGAGAGTGCCAAAAAGACCAAATATATGGTAAGGAGAGCGCTTAGAACTATGAGAAAAGACAGGCAAAAAAAAATTGATAAGTATATAGAACTGAAAAGAGAATATATTTTCTTACTCAAAATAAAGTCAGATGAGTACAAGACTGGCCTTAGAAATAAGACTAATGAATAAGTCTTTCTGGTACACTTTGAAATCTATGTGGTAGGCCCAGAAAAAATTAAGGAAATGTGCCAAAAGTTTGCTGGCAGAGCCATTTTATTAATGTGTTGAGGCAACACTGCATCCTAAAATGTCAAGCTACAATTACACTGAAGAGGCTAACTCTGATCCAGATACCATGAATTTAAATTCAGCAATAACGAAGGAAGAAAGTTTTGATTCAATCCGTCATCTGAAACCAAAGAAGGCAGGTGGTCCAGATGGACTAATCCCTGAAGTGTTCATTAATTCAGCTCACTTGATTTTACCTTACTTAGAAAACCTCTTCAATTACATATTTTCGTCAAGAGAATAACCAGATTCTTGGACAGAGGCAATCATACAACCCCTCTATAAACGTGGAAATCGTAATGACCCCAGTAACTACAGGGGGATATCTCTAGAATATTTGCAGTAAGATATATAGTTATATCCTTAATAAACAACTAGCTAAATGGATAGAGGACAGAAAAAGTATATGTGAAGAGCAAGCAGGGTTCAGAATAGATCACAGTACCATTGACCACGTTTTCACACTGTTTGCTGTGATCAAAAAGCATCTGGCATCCGATAAGAAGTTATGCGTTGCTTTTATTGATTTAAAAAAAGCCTTTGACCTTATTTCTCATAGTACGTTATGGCCAATAATGATTAAAAATGGAATTTCCAGCAAAATGCTACGAGCGATGCAAAATATGTATATAGTAGTGAAAGCAAGTGTAAGATATAATGGTGGTTTAGGTTTAACAGATTTCTTTTTCTGCCAGAAAGGTCTGAAGCAAGGATAAATTACAAGCCCGTTATTGTTTTCCATGATAATAAACGAATTATCTCTTGATGTGATGCAAAAAGGCAAACATGGTGTTCAGCTTCATCCAGATGTTGTAGAACTATTAATCATTTTGTTTGCAGACGACGTGTAACTATTATCATATTCAGTAAGTGGTTTACAACATCAGTTAAATCTGCTGAGTGAAAATGCAAAAAGACTAAACCTACAAGTCAATTTAGAAAAATCAAATATTATTGTATTTAGAAATGGTGGCTATCTTTCAAACCGAGAAAATGATATCACAATGAATGTGAATGACCGTGGTCAATCCGTACAAATATCTTGGTGTATGGCTATCTACCCGCTTAAGCTTTTCTCTTACCGTCAAGGAACAAATCAGCCAAAGCAAAAATTGCATCGTTCAAATATTCAAAACTTTGTGGAAACTAGGCGACATTACCCCCGGTATCGTTTTTACTATATTTGACACTAAAACCGTAAGAACAATCTGACAGCTTCCCATTTTCATCAAGAATTTCAGTCATTCCTTGACCACTATAGCCTCTCTCTAGGCGACATTACCCCCGGTATCGTTTTTACTATATTTGACACTAAAACCGTAAGAACAATCTGACAGCTTCCCATTTTCATCAAGAATTTCAGTCATTCCTTGACCACTATAGCCTCTCTCACTAAGCTTATAATTCTCGGTGACTTCAACTTCCATTTTGACAACAAGTCTTCACGTGATGTCAAACGTCTTTCTCTTTCTCTGTCAAATCAGTCTCTTTCCCAACTGGTAAGCGAACCAACACACAGATCCGGTCATATTTTAGACTGGCTGATCACCAATGCTTCGTTTAACCTTGTTACATCTGTCTCCGTCACTGATGAACTGCATTCTGATCATTCCGCCATTCTTTTCTTCCTTAACATCACAAAACCTGTAAGAAAAAAGAAATATTGGACCCGCCGCAATCTTAAGGCCATGAACATGCAAGCTATGGAACGCCTTTCGTTAACTTCTGACCACACTGACCTCTCAGAACACTATAACACTGTCCGCCAATTGCTTGACGAGCATGCACCTCCAACTGACCATCTCCTGCCTGACAGGCCCTGTGCGCCATGGTACACTAACGATATTTTGATGGCGAAACACAAACGTCGGCATCTAGAACGGCAATGGCGGAAATAAAAAACTGAAATCAATAAACAGCTTTTCCGAAAAGAAACAAACAAAGTTAATTTTTAAATCATTCAGCAAAGACAAATTATTACTCTTCCCAAGTCCTCTGCGCTAAATCCATAAAATTTCTATTCACCCTCACCTCAAATCATGTTGGATCTGCAAAAACAAGCCCTCTGCCTATCCCTCACAGCCTGTCTGAACTTCCCTACATTTTTTCTTCCTACTTTTCAGATAAAGTCCGCAACATTCGCTCCAGACTGAATCAGACTCATTTCCAGCCTGCACCTCCTGATCCCCAGTTCACTGGCACTCTTCTCTTTTTCGTTCATCCCACAAGCGAAAGCGAAATCACAACAGTTCTGAAAGAAATGATGATTAAAACATGCGATCTTAATCCCATACCTGCTCCTGTTTTCTCACAATGCCTTCCACAACTTATACCCACTGTCACCGAAATAGTAAACTCATCTCTTCTGTCAGGAAATTTCCCATCAGCTTTCAAAACCGCAATAGTCACACCTCTACTAAAAGCATGACCTTGATCCCAACATTCTAAAGAATTACAGACCTGTCTCTAACTTACCTTTCATCTCCAAAGTACTTGAAAAAGTTGTTCTAAAACAACTCAACAACCACCTTCATTCCAATAATCTCCTTCCCCCTTTTCAATCTGCCTATCGCGCCAACCACAGCAGCGAAACCCGAGTCCACACTTTAGATACACTTCTACTCGCTGCTGATGCAGGGAAAATCTCCCTTCTCACTCTTCTCGACCTATCTGGTGCCTATCTGGTGACACTATAGATCACTCAATTCTTCTTTCTCGCCTCCAGAATATGTTTGGTATTAATGGCAATGCCCTCACCTGCTTTAGTTCATACCTCATAAACCGATACCGGGAAGTTATTGTCAGCAAAATTTAATCAAAACATGTTAAACTGGAATGTGGAGTCCCACAGGCGTTCTCTGGGTCCTGTTCTCCTCACTCTCTACACTGCTCCACTCTCACACATAATAAACCACCATCATATTGATCATCATTTCTATGCCGATGACACTTAGCTTCAATGTAGCAATACCTTGAAAACCTGCCTTCCCTCCTGACAACTATGGCCCACTGCCTTCTAGACATTCAAAACTGGATGACTCAAAATAAGTTACAGCTAAATGCCGATAAAACGGAAGCCATGCTCATGGGGACCAAACATAAACTTTCCTCTATCACAACGACTTCAGTGGAATTCAGCCATACGTCGGTTCCTTTGTCCAGCTCTGTGAAATATCTAGGTGTGGTTCTTGACAACACACTCTCTATGAAAAAAAGAATCACCCAGACCTGCCTGTCTTTCTACTATCAATTACTGCACATAAGTGCAATTCGCAAGTATCTGTCTACTGACGCAACATCCAAACTCTCATTCTTTCTCGTCTGGACCACTGTAATTCTCTCTTGGCTGGTTTGCCGGCATCATCCATCCACTCCCTTCAACGCATACAAAACTCTGCAGCTCGACTAGTCTTTAGAAAGAAAAAATCTGAACACATCACTCCTTTTTTGCGATCTCTTTACTGGCTGCCTGTCTCACAAAGAATAAAGTATAAGATTAATACCCTTTGTTTCAAAGGTCTCCACAAATATGCACCCTCTTATCTCTGTAACTGTCTTCACCTGTACACTCCGTCCCGTTCCCTTCGTTCAGCTGTAGGTACGTTGTGCTTTCAAAAACCCAGATTTAAACAAACCACTTTTGGCCGTCGCTCTTTCTCTGTTTCGGGTCCCTCCACATGGAACGACCTCCCTCTTCCACTTCGCCAAAAGCCTTCATTAAATTCTTTTAAATCTAGCCTCAAAACGCACTTATACTCTTGAGATCTTCCCCTGTTATCTGTTCCTACTTTTCAATAGCTACCTTCACCCCCACTACCCCCACCTAAGTGTGTTGTGTATATAAATTTGATATTTGTGTATCTTGATATTTGTGCACGGTTGCATGCGTGTGAATGATTTGAATGTAAGCGCTTTGATTTGTTTACTTAACAAGATTCAGCGCTATATAAATCCCATACATTATTATCATTATTGTAAATGTATGCTGCCCTCTGTGCAAAAACCAATGTGATGAATTTAACTTTTAAGTTCACTGCCGTGTTGCAGAAGAGCTAAGATTACAGTATTTATTTCTCATGAAATTAAACAAGATCCATATAGACAACAATTGTCTATTCTGGATAATGAACAATACATGATTAACATAGCCCGTTTTAATTATTACAACTTCAAAGTGAGATTAGATGAGAAAGTATCTTAAAGAATTTTTCTATCAGTTGATTTTGTGTTGTCCGGGCTGATGGCCTTATGGTGGCTTTGGTTTATTCTGATTTTCATGTACAAGTTGTGTGAGCGTGCGAACATTAAGGGAGCGTTCATGTGTGTGTGTGTGTGGTGTGTGTGTGTGGATGTGTGTGTGTGTGTTGGTGTGTGTGTGTGTGTGTGTGTGTGTGTGAGTTGTGTGTGGTGTGTAAAATTTGTAAGTTGTGAGTGTGTGTGTAAGTTGTGTGCGTGGATAAGTTGTGTGTGCGCGTGTGTAAGTTGTGTGTGTTTGCCTGTAAGTGTACATTTGTATATTAACGTTGTATGAGCACGCGATCATGCGTATAGATGCATTGGCAACATGTTTTGTGCTTATTTGTGCGAACATGCATGGGCCCGGCCGATATGCTTGTGTGTATGAGTGCCCGTGTTTGTATACGTGCAATTATGTGTATGTGTGTGTGTGTGCGTGTGTGTGTATGTGTAAGTTGTGTGAGTGTGCATGCGTGCGTGTGTGTGTGTTAACAATTCGCAAATAGCTCTCTGTAGTTTGATTTTGTTTCTTGTTCAGCTGTAAAGGAGGCGCATTTACTTGCCTTATTTTTGCATGTATTTTCCATGTCTGTTTCTGTTCGTTGTGATATCAGCAATTTGCTTAAGTTAGTAAACTGTTCGAGTTCGAGTTCTCTCTCTCTCTCCCTCTCATCTCTCTCTCCTCATTTCCTACTCCTCTCTCTCTCCCTCTCTCCTCTCTCTCTTCTCTCTTCTCTGTCTCTCTCACTCCCTCCTCCCTCCCCATCTCCCTCCCTCGCTCTGAGCCAGTTTTTTTGTCTTGGTTGTGTCAATTTTTTATTTTTAGCTGTTCTTTTACTCTGTTTTACTCATTCATTTTACTTATTTACATGTCGTGATATTTTTCTTTGTTGTTGCTGCCTCTTTTGCTGTTCCTTTGCCGTTCATTCCAATCTCATTGAAAAGTAGGTATCCACATTTTCACCATGTCGCATTTTTAGGGTGAAAAGTTAACAAGTAGATGACAAATATTTCGGCGCCGTTACACCACCGCCCAGAAAGGCCCTGCAGTGGTGATGTACCATTTCAGAGGTGCTTAGCGATGTCTGTTCTTACACAAAACAACACCCACTAAGTCCCTTACTTACGACAATGTTGGCATAGTCGTGGGGTCATGTTGTGAACAAGATTCCATCGCAAAGTCTGACGTTTTCTTTCATGTATTATTCATCGGAGGAGCTGCAGCATCTTGGTATCCCTATATCTTGGTATGAGGAAGGTGTGTGAGTATGTGTGTGTGTTGTGTGTGTGTGTGTAGTGTTGTGTTGTGTGTGTGTGTGTGTGTGGTGTGTGTTGTGTGTGTGTGTTTGTGTGTGCTTGTGTGTGTGTTGCACGCGCGCGCGCGCACGCGCATGCAAAATGTGTAGTGATATCTCTGACTAAATTCCAGTTTAAATTTTTTATTGGAGGAAAATGAATCATGGCTCATTTAGGTGGTGTTGTTTTTACACCCCACCTTGTGCGGGTACAGTTTTGTAAATGTCATCAGCTCCCAACGGCACACAATGCTCTACTCTTCCGAAAGGCGGAACATGATCTAGATGTTCTGCGTGCCTACAGTTAAATGTGTACCGAGGAACAAAAAGAATACTCTGTACTTAAACTATCGTAGGTTTTAACACTTAAGCTACTATCTGTGCTTGTTTTCATTGATTTGTGAAAGTTGTGTTTTGCACAAAATGCTTACCAAAGGTGTTACAAAATATTACTGTACATGTTGCAGGGAAGCAAGTTGAATAAAAGCTATTAGAACGAAAACAATGGTGTAATACTTCGAAAACAATGGTTGTAATACTTCAGAACAGTAGAATTATAACCACATAACGCAAGTACAATAAATAAATTTATTCTATCTACATTTCTATGTTTCCTTATTTTTCATTCAATGGGGAAACTATTCACGTTTGTCTGTATCTTGATATTGCTGACAATATAGTGTTATCCTACTAGTTCCCCACAGAGACACTTTTGTTTCATAATCGTAATAGAATGTAGATTTACTGGTTTATCATCATCATCATCATCATCATCATCATCATCGTCGTCGTCGTCGTCGTCGTATTTATTATTATTATTATATTATTATCATCATTATTATTATTTATTCTGGTATGTTGTGCTAGTCATGCATATTCTCTGTTAAAACTGCCTATATTCCATGTTGTGTACATATACCACTGTCTTGTTTTATCAGTAAAGACAAAAAACGTGTCATAATTCTGCCATTTTGGCATGTGATGACGTCATAACAACCCAGAAAGAGGTCCTGTGGGTTTTTTCTTTGAAGGAAAAAGGTCTATTCAGCCTGTGTTATCGACTGCAGGAGAAAGAAGGACATGGACATTGACCTGTTTTCACATTCTACATCCCTAAGAAGGGCTTGTATCAACGGCAGTCCTCGCTATCTGTTATCTGACTGCATGTGATGTAATCAGGGTTTGGTTTGTAATACTTCTTAGTTCACGTTTTCTATCTGTATGCCTGTGTCTGTCTGCCTGCCTGTCTGTCCCCCTCTCTCTCCCTGTCTGTCTTTCTTTGTATGTCTGACTCTGTCTGCCTGTCTGTCCATTTGTCGGTCTCTCTCTATGTCTCTCCCTCTATCTGTGAAATACGTGTCATCATTTGATTTTTTATGTCTTACAGAGACTTTTGAGGAAGCTGTCGATATTGATTTATTTTCTGGATTTCAAATGTATGTAAAACCTGCTGTTAAATTGACTAAACAGGGGAGAAAATCAGGTGGTATCTTGTGTTTATTCAAACAGGAGTTATGTTCCCATGTCCGTGAATTAGAAGTTAAGTACGAAAATATATGTGCGTTTCTGATTGATAAGCAATTATTGAACTGTGAAAAGGATTTTGGTATGTGTGCGTTTATGGTCCCACCTGAGGGTTAACCTTTCTACACACATTTTGATTATGATCATGGAATCTCGTGCTACTTGAAGACTGCTTATGTGATTTGTTGTTGTTACTTGATGATGTTTAATTTAATCCTTTGTGGTGACTTCAATAGCGAATTTCTAATATATCTCCATCTCATACAGTACATGACACACAACATCAGTTCAAGGGTTATACAGTAAGTTCTAGCCGTTGTTCTCAGGATTCTCAAATTAACTGTTATGGTAAATGTCTGTTAAACAGTGCACTGCTTTGGATTGAGTGTATTTAAATGGTTTGTGTCACGGCGACCATACAGGTTGCTAACACATTTGCTAGTGACAGTGGATGCAGTGTAAATGATTATTTTATTATGTCAAACGAACTGTACGAGTCTGTTTCTGATATGTGTGAACTGCATGTAGCTGATCGAATTGAATCAGATTACTTTCCTATGGAATTTCGTATTGCATTTTTAACAGAGAATGTTCTTAAAAGTCAGGATATCAATGCTGTACAAATCATAGATAAGTTTATTTGGAATGTAGTCAAGAGTTCTATGATAAGTTACAAGAAGCAAGCATGCAAGAGAGACTCAATTCTGCAATAGAAATGATTGACATGAATGTTAACGACGCTTTAGAGCTATTTAATGACTGTATCAGAGAATGTGCATAATGCATGAAGAAGAAAATTAGGATTGATCAAAATAGACATCAGCAAGGTTGGTTCGATGAGAAATGTTTTAATAGCAGAAAGAGAGTTCGTAGTTTGTTAAGAAGATTCAGACGCTCAGGAATAAGGCAGATAAGGATTGTGTATGTTAGAGCTAGAAAAGAAATAAAAAATATATTAATTACAAAGAAAAAGATGTTAAATGAAGCTACGTTGGAAAAACTTCTATCAGATAAAAATAACCAGAAAGATTTCTGGGCTCATATGAACAAAATTCGTTTAAGAAGAAGAGTACTAAAATAATATTCTGATAGATGAATGGTTTCACCATTTCAAAGATTATTGAATAACGATTCATTGGGTGGTATCAGCGACTGTGATTTTCTGAACAAGAACATGACTTCATGGATCGTCCGATTCCGAAGAAGAAGTCTTGTTTGCTCTCGAAAATTAAAAAATCGCAAAGCGCAGTGTCCGATGGGATAGTATTGGGGAACTTTTAAAAGCTCCCAGCCACCAAATAGTTAATTTCCTTTGTAAAGTTTCTCAGTATCTTTTCGATAAAGGCATTTTCTGAGAGCTGGTTGAATTCTGTGATTGCTTCCTCTTTATAAGAAAGGTAATGTAATGACACAAATAATTATAGAGGAATTTCACTTCAGATATTAGTAGTAAAAGTATTTAGTACCATTATATAACAGAAGGCTTCAAGAATATGTAACACACTGTGATAATTGACTGTGACACCAGGCTGGATTTAAGCATGGCTACTCAACCATTGACCATATGTTTACTCTTTTGGCGTTGATACAGAAACAATTCTCTTTGAATCGAAAATTGTATGTAGCCTTTATCGATTTTGAAAAAGCTTTCGATTCTATAAACAGAAATTTGTTGTGGCCTATTCTGATAAAGCAAGGAATTCGAGGAAATACAGTTAAAACTAGAGTTAGATGTGGCAACAAACTAACTGATTATATCAACTGTAGCAGAGGAGTAAAACAAGGAGATGTATGTAGTCCTGTTCTGTTCACGCTATTTATAAATGAATTAGCAGTGCAACTAATTGAAAAAGGAAGACATGGTGCCAGATTTACAAATGATTCTATTGAACTATTTATTTTGTTACTGGCTAGACGATAATGTTTTTTTTCCGAGACAGTGATTGGAATTGCAAACTCAGCTCAACAACCTAAAGAAAGCAGCGAGTGAACTGGAACTGAAAAGTCAATTGAACAAAATTAATATCGTAGTATTTAGAAAAGGAGGTCATCTTGCAGCTAGAGAAAATGGTTTTATGAAATGTTCCAATGCCTATTGTAAAAGCTTACAAATATCTAGGTATAATTTTTTCTACTTGAATTAAGTTTTGCAGCTGCTTGTAGGACCTATCTAGTAAAGCAAAAAATGCCTTGTTTTCAGATCAATGAAGAAACTGTTTTGTGTAAATAATAATCTCTACAACTGTATTGTTTAAGATATTTGATACACAAGTGCAACCTATAATGCAGTATGGTTCTGAATTGTGGGGCATTGATGTAAAAGCTGCTGAGCTCTGTGAATCTTGTATATTGTTTGGACTGAAAAAGTTTTAGGGGTAAAAAGGAAAACACCAAACGATTTAATATATGGAGAAACAAATGATACCCTTTTTCATTACTATCCGCCGTTAGGTGCATACAGTACTGGTTTAAATTATTAAAGATGAATAACGATAGGCTACCACGAAAGGCATATAACATGTTGTTTGATTTAGAACGCAAGGGGTAAAGTTAATTGGGATATCTAAATATACGAATATGTTTATCTGAACTGGGGCTTGGATATGCATGGATATATCAGGGGGTAGGACAAGAAAATGCATTTATTAAAACTCTTCGTCAGAGAATGGTTGACTGTAGATGGCAAAAGTGGGAAAAACCATATCACTCTAGCGATAGAATTCGATTATACAGGGTTTATTAGTTCAACACATGTAGTAAAGAAATACTCTCTCAATGAACATGGATAAACACTTGAGTATTCATTCTCACTATATTTCGTTTCGGCATATCGGACATTAATGCACATGCTTTCCGCTATAGACGAGTCTCTGCTACCGATATGCTATGTCCACTATGTAAAGAATCAGCTGAGAACGATGTTCATTTTGTTTTGAAGTGTCCTGCCTCCACATACTTTGCGTATAAGATTTATTCCACAGAAATTCTATGCCCGACCTTGTTTGTTCCGGTTAAGTTTGCTGATGGCATCAGTCCATGATAAAACTGTTCACAATCTGGCTCTATTTTTGTATAAGGCTTTTCAGTTACGAGAAAAACTTACGTCTTAGACTCTCATGTCTTTGGTACAGATGTATTATGTGCTGTTTTGTATGTTGTATACGCATATACATTATTTGCTTTTTTTTTTGCCCCCTTTCATATGGGGCTATGGCCTTACATGAATAAACTATCTGAAGTCTGAAGTCTAAAGTCTGAAGTCCCTCTATCTGTCTGTGTCTATCTGTCTGTCCGTCTATCCGTCTTTATCTCTGTCTGTCTTCCTGTCTCCCATTCTGTATCTCTGTTTGTCTCCCTGTCTTTCTGTCTTCTTTTGTAACCATCTTTGCTGTTCATCTACTTAGTTTCTTTTCCTTTTTTACTCTCACCCACACCATGTAATACACCCACTGTGCCTTTGAAGTCCTTTCCATCAGAGCCTACAAAAAAGTCTGCGTCTTCATCTCTTGTTCACAGAACATCACTGCAGGGAATACGTCTTGCCTCTTGTGTTCCAGAGTACTTACAAGTCCTGTCATTTTCAAAGTATAACTACAACAGTCTCACCGACATGAGGGTTTTTTTTTTTAAAGGACAGTCATATTGATGTGCACTATCATAGTCCTGTATGTATATCAGGAGCCTAGGCATGGTTTGATGTTTGTGCAAGCTGGGCTGTGGAAATGATCTATAGCTAGTGATATTTCTTCACAGTGAAACAAGTCTCGAGGAGCTAAAGTGTGACACCATAATTGAATTGTCATAGGTTTAACGCATCATCTTCTATTGCTTTTTTAACATATTAAAATAGATTAATCTGTGCAAGACACACACACTCACTCACTCATTCACTCCTCACTCACATATATACACACACATATCTTTATGTACATCCACACATACATACACACATAATACATACATACATACAGACAGACAGATAAACGGCACGACCAGATGATTATTGCTATGCGTTGAAAGGGATAGCAAGCCAAGCTTGAACTGTAATGTATAAGTAAGAACTTAAGCGTATTCTACAGACGTAAGGAAATAAAAATGTCATACAAATATGATATAACAAGAATACACTCATCGATTCATTACTGCACTGTGTAATTTATCATCATCTCGATAAAACGTCCAAACTCATATTCATTATTGCTATTGCTGACAACATAACACTCACTATTACATCTAACGAACATTTTGTGACGTATCTTTGATCAAACGTAGACTGTCTTTATTGATTATTGATGAAAAACGTACCTGTTTCCAAAGTTGTTTACCTGTAGACAAAAATTATAACTATGTTCCTGACTGGGACATTTCAGTATGTGATGATGTCACTAACTTCTAGAAAGAGACCATCTGTTTTCGTCTGAGCCAAATATGAGTCTGGCCAAGCCTCTGTCATTGACTGGAGCAGAAGAAAAACATATTGATGATGTCGACCTGTTTTGTTGTTCCATATGCCACAAGAATGGCTGGCTGTATTGATGGCAGTCCGAACTATGACAGCATGTGATTCAAACAGTCTTTGCTGTTCCATTCTCTGATCTGATCATTTCAGTCCTTTTTCCTGTCTGTGGTGCTGCCAAAATACTGGTCTGCACACATACGTCTCCTCAGGTTTTGTATGATTTTAGAAAATTCTCTTCCCCTGTGGGGATGCCGAGGAGGTCTTTCAAAATTAATATCCACACCTTCTGGAAAGTCTGTGCTAGAAGTTTCCCTTTTCTATCACTCTCTTTGTTTCTGTAATTCCCCCCTCCCTCTCTGTCTGCTTATGTTCTGCTTACCCAGCCAATTCTTTTTCATTTTGGGGATGGAAATCTGAATTTTTCTTTTGAACTCTTTAATGAACTGCCGTGAAGTCAGCGTTTGTCGGTAGGCCACCCGGCAGTCCTCCTCCTACATAGTTACAAGCTCAGGAGAAGACCAGGCACTAGGCATCTCACCGACATTGCCATGCAAGCAGACCGCCAGTTCTCTATAATTATAGGAAGAAAGTAGCATGTAAATGGAGGGTCAAACAAGTGAGAAGAGGACAGCAAGGCCATTGTGTTAATACCAAAAACAAGGTACCGGATAAAAGCCAACGAATGTTAAATAGCTTGTTTATTATCAATATTGTTTTTATACCGGAAAAAAGAGAAAGATTGATCAGGTTAACTTATGTTCACTGCCTGTATGTATATCATATTCAGGAATTTTGTTTAATGCTTGTTTCTTTGGAGTTGTTTTTTTTTTCGCCTGTATTTTTGTTGACAATTAATTTCAGTTATTTGTGTTTGCTCGCAACTCTCTTTCTTTACAATATGTTGTTGTTTGTGTGGATTTGAAATTTTTCCTTTCATTTGTGTCAGTATTGATATTTTTCATTAATTAATGAGTTTAATTACCATAGGAGGTTGAAGTTAGTAGGAGATCAGTTCTGAGCTACACTGTACACAAAGCATACTAGAAATTCGAAGGCCTATGACTGTGGGCAGTAACATACGGGAACAGGATCATTTGCTTCAAAATATACACTAGTGTCAGAGTTAAATGCATCATTTCGTACTTCCAAACTTTTGTCACATGACTTTTGTCAATCATCATTTTGGCAGCTCTGTTTGCATGTTTTACATGTCTATTACGTATTCTCAGTTTTTCTGTCTCATTTTTATTGAGTTGTGGTCTATCTCTTTCTCTCTGTCTCTCTCTCTCTCTCTTTCTCTCTCTCTCCATCTCTCTCTCTCTCTCTAAATCTTTCTCTGCATCTCTCTGTGTTTCCCTCTCTGTCTCTGTCTCTCTCTGTGTGTCTCTCTCTGTGTCTCTCTGTGTTACTAATCGCAGATGACATTATACTGTTGTCAAATACTATTTTAGGGCTGAAAAACTCTCTCTCTTTCTCTCTCTCTCTCCATCTCTCTCTCTCTCTCTAAATCTTTCTCTGCATCTCTCTGTGTTTCCTTCTCTGTCTCTGTCTCTCTCTGTGTGTCTCTCTCTGTGTCTCCCTCTGTTACTAATCGCAGATGACATTATACTGTTGTCAAATACTATTTTAGGGCTGAAAAACAAGTTAAATTATTTAAAATATGAAGCTGATAGGTTGAATCTGTCTGTTAACTTAGAAATTACAAATGTAATTGTTTTTCGAAAGAAAGGTCATCTTTCAGTGGGAGAGAAGTGGTTTTATGATAAATCTGAAATTAAAGTAACAAACTTTTATAAATATTTAGGCCCTACCTTCACAACAAAACTAAGTTTCAAAAATGCATGGAGTAAAAATTGCCAAAAAGAGGAAAGGGGAACGATGGAAATTCTAAGGTCTTTAAGGAAACTAGACTGTACTGATTTGTCAATTTTGTGGAAGCTTTTTGATTCTCAAATCGAACCTATGCTAATGTATGGAGCAGATATTTGGGGATTATTTGTTAATAATGAAATGGGAAAAGTGCACACCTATGCAATGAAACGAATCCTTTCAGTACCATTACACTCATCTAACAAAATGTTATATGGTGAAACTTGCCGCTACCCTCTGTTTACAAGATCACAAGCAAAGTATTTTGAGTATTGGTTAAAATTAACTCAATTTCCTATGTCAAGATTGTGCAGACAAGCGTATGAGAGCATGCTGTTGATACAACTAGAAACAGGGAAACAGAACTGGGCATTATTTGTTAAGCAATTACTAACAACGCATGGATTTGGTATTGTGTGGATGTGCCAGGGACTTGGATTTGAGCAAGGATTTTTCTGGGAATTTAAAGACAGAATGATAGCTTCCTACAAACAAGATTGGCATGCTTGCATAGAAGAATCAGAAAAGTATAACTGGTACTGCTCTTCCTTTAAAGGGGTTTTCAAACAGAAAAGTATGTTACAGTTGTAACACAGAAATTGCATAGGAGTAATCTTGCTCGATTCAAACTAAACTTTAGGCCTAAATGCCTGCAAAACATGGTTTTCCACTGACAAATTTGCACAGTCCCCATGCCCCATGTGTGGTACGCAGACTGAAGATGAAATGCATTTTTTTGTTTGATTGTAATTCGTACGATGACATCCGTCAGAAATGCCTCATATTTAATGAAGAAATCTCAAGAATCAGAGATATAGTTAGCATTCTCTTGATCGAAGATGAAGAATTTCTAAAATCACTTGCAACATTTATCTCCCTTGCTTGGGACAGCAGAAAAAAGAAAACTGCAGCTAATTGATATAACTTTTCAATGTAACACTATTTTGTTTTCTATATTAAATTTTGTGGAATACGAACTCCATTGGCTAAATTGCTTTATTTGAATGTGAGGGTCAGGTGGTCGATTTGTCCTTCACTGTTGCTGATTTGCAGGTAACACGACACTGGTGTGTGTGTGTGTGTGTGTGGTGTGTGTGTGTGTGTGTGTGTGTGTGTGTGTGTGTGTGTGTGTGTGTGTGTGTTTTGTGTGTGTGTGTGTGAGGTCAGGGTGTTTCTCCTGCTACTGGTAACCATGTAAACCAGTACCTCCTGTTCCATGTGGAGGAGCCAACCCCGGCCCAAAAAAACAGTCAGGAGAGGGATGGGCTCCACTTGACTGTACTTTCCTTAAGACTGTCTAGTTGCATGCCACTATGGCAGTTGGGAAAGGAGGGCTTACCTTCCTCGGGTATGCAAAGTCTGGACATCGGCGGATGCTGCGGAGGAAACCTAAATGGTTCAACGGAGAGAAAGGCGGTTACAGCACTGCGCTGTGGAGCGCACAGGGCAAGTTGAGGCACTAAAGATAACTTGGCCATCCACTGCATCCGGTTCCATCACCAGTCGTCTTGAGTCATTCTTGCCACTGGACATAGGTGGTCTCGGACGAGAGAGTGAGGTCAACGTCGCGCAACTCTTCTTCACTTAAAACAAAGTCATCGCGCAACTCATCATTCATCCACCATCCATCATCAAAAGCCCTGTGGCGACATGCAAGCAGCGAAGCGACAGGTGTTGGTGCACTGGCAGTCGTAGTTGCAACCCTGCACACAGGCGGCTCAGGCTATTAGGGTCGCTATCTACTGAATGGAGCAGCGGTAGGTTTCGGCAGCCGTCTGAGCGACTGAGCAGCCCTCTTCAGGAATGCACTACTCACCTCCTTAGCATGAGGAAGGGGCTAGAAAAGGTGCCCTAAACATTGCCTGCCCAACATCACCCTGGCTAGCTTACCGTGGCTGGCGGGGACCCTGCTCATGCGGTCAAACATAGTGAAA
>CM054160.1:34874470-34880831 GCA_028751875.1 Rapana venosa | reverse complement strand
AATGTGCTGCTTTTTGTAAACTATTTATTTACGTTTGTAAACCAATAACTGTTTCAGCTAATAAAACTATGTCATCTGCTAAAAGCAAAATGAAGAGTTCAAGATAATCGTTATTAATTAAAGCCCCATGTCTTCCATTTTCAATAACCTCAGTAGCAATCTCATTGAGGAATAAGGAAAATAGAATTGGACTACAAACGTCACCTTGTTTTACACCATCATCATCATCATCAGTCCCGTGACGTTGGCGGTCGTGGAGGAGACATGAAAGACGATGCCGTGGTAAGCCTCCTCTATCCATCTCGGTCCTCGGCTCTGCACAGTAGTGCCGAGTCATTCATCCTGGTCCATTCTCTGATGTTGTCCATCCATGACTTGTTCTGTCTTCCCCTCTTTCTGCCACCTTCGAGTGTTCCCTGCAGTACTGTTTTTGGCAGAGTGTTGTGGCGGGTGACGTGGCCGAACCATGTCAGCTTTTTCTTCTTGACGATGGTGAGAAGGGGTTCCTGTGGACCTGCCAGCCGTGTTATTTGGCTCTTGACAAATTCATTGGTCTTTCGTTCTCTCTAGGATATGCCCAGCAGTTTTCTATGGCATTTTGTTTCAAATGACTGGATTCGCTTTGCTGTTTCAGCAGTCAATGTCCAGGTTTCACTTCCGTACAGCAGGATAGTCTGAATTAGGGTTTTGTAGAGCTTTAGTTTGATTGGGAAACTGATCTCTTTACTTTTCCATATGGTGGTGAGTTTTGTCATGGAAGATGTTGCCATGGCTAGTCTGACTCTGATTTCTGTCGTCGATCGCCCGTCCTTTGTGAGTGTAGCGCCAAGGTATTTAAAAGCGTCTACCTCCTCCAGTTGCTGGCCGTTCATGTAAATTTTAGCAGTGGCGTTGCTCGTGCTGTTCACAAGTACTTTACTTTTCTCCGAGCTCACCTCCATCCCATATGCTCCAGCTCTGTTCTCAAGTCTGGTCGTAAGATCTTGCAGCTCTGTGTTACTTCCACCCATGAGGTCAATGTCATCGGCAAACCGCAAGTTGTTGAGGGGTCTGCCGCCAATGGAGATGGTAGAGTGGAAGTCATGGAGGGTATTTCTCATAATGTTTTCCAAGAACAGATTAACCCTTTCCCATTTTTACCCGCCGTAGCCCGCCGCTGCCCGCTCGCCCGCATCTATTTATACCCGCCGCAGCCCGCCGGACGTCATTTCAGCCTAGTGGGGATTTTCCATCACGCACTAAGCTCTACCTAGTACACGCACACTATGAATGAACATTCCACTGAGGTCAGCATAAACTAAGGAAGGAATGGACACCAAATTCAGTGCTACACAGCCTCCCTTTCACAAGAAATTGGCCAGTGACTGGCTTTGTCTTTCCCACGCTTTCTTGTAGCTAAAAATGGCAGCAAAGATTGAGCATACAATTTGGGAGGAATATACTGATGTGGAAATTGAAGGTATTTTGGCTCAAGTGGAACAGTTCAAAAGAGAATAAAATGTTGAATCCGATGTTGAAGTAGATGTAGAAGAAGAAGATGAAATAGGAGAAGGTAGTCAGTCGGAAAGTGATGCTGAGGATAACATTCCGTTGGCTTCATAGCAGACGACATGGCGCAGCGCACAAGTGCCTTGCTCAGTGCAAGACTTCACGCTGCCGACTGAGCAGGCACAAACTCTCCCACTGAATGCCAAGCTCTTAGATTACTTTGTTTTGTTTGTGCCCCAACATTTTTTTTCAAATTGTAGCAGATGAAACTAACAATTATGCCAGGCAAAAGATCGCTGTGAAAGGCTTAGTCGTAGATCCATTACGGACAGAAACAACACCTGATGAAATTTGGGCTTACCTGTCAGTTTTGATCATGATGGGTATCAAGCGTTTGCTGAGGCTTCATCTCTACTGGTCTACTGAATTGACATTTTCTGAGTCACGGATCAGTTATATTATGACGAAAACCAGATTTCTCAAAATTAATCAGTATTTTCACCTGAAAAACACGCCAACACACCTGGACGCGACACTGGCTGTGACACCTGCATTGTGACAGCCATGTAGCTAGCTATTGGTGAAGGACACACTAGTGTCTGTAAATAGAAGGCGTCAGCATATATTTATAAATAATGTATATACGCGCATTAGTCAACGTCGTTTTCAATATGTTTGAATACTTTCCACTGAGGAAGTGTAGACTTGGTGACAGTAATTTTGTGACATGTGAATGGTCGATTGGATTACCATGACGGTGGATGCAATGGAGGACACATTCAGGCAGGACCACACATATTATTTTTTTAATCACATACCTATATTGCGCATGTTAGAGGGTAGTTGTAGACTAACAGCATGATGTCACTGCAATGTTACCTTTATTTGGTGACAAAGAGGGGACAGCAGCACGACACATGTAGGTAGGACACACATCTTGGGGTGCAGAACAAAGTATGACATCATATGAATACTTTGGCCAAATATGACTGCTCTGCGAACAATAGTAACTGTACAGGACTATGTGTACTTAAGGTACCTTATTCTCTGAAAAAACAGCGTAAATTTCCGAATACTACAGAGAGTTTCTCTGTAAGAAATGCGAATGGTAAAGGGTTAAACAGGACTGGAGATAACAGGCATCCTTGTCGGACCCCAACTGTGGTTTTGAAGTAGTCTCCGACCTGATTGTTCAGAAGGACTGCACTGCTTGCGGTGTTGTATAGTGCTTGAATGGTTTGCACTAGTCCTTCTTCAATGTCAAACATTCTGAGGACCTACCACAGGCCTTCGTGCCATACTATGTCGAAAGCCTTCTTGAAATCGATGAAGTTGTGGAACATGTCTCTCTGATGTTGAAGATGTTTTTCCATCAGGATGTGGCAGTTAAAAATCTGTTCGATTGTGCTCCTGCCTGCCCTGAACCCAGCTTGTTCCTCTGCAAGGTGTTCTTCTGCCTCCTTCTTGAGTCGATTCAAAATAACTTTGAGCATGATCTTGCTGGCGTGGCTGATGAGGCTGATTGTTCTATAGTTTTGGCACTGGCGTAAATTCCCCTTCTTGGGCAGAGGTATGATAAGTGATTGTGTCCATTCTGTTGGCCACTGTTTTGTCTCCCAAATCTTCTGACAGATAGGTGTAATATGTGTGATAACTGTTTCGCCACCATGCTTGAGCAGCTCTGCTGGTATGTTGTCTGCTCCTGGGGACTTTCCTACTGGTAAACTGCGGATGGCTTCTTCCACTTCTTCCCTCAGTATAGGTAATGGTGAGGGTACTCTTGATGTTGCTACTTCCTCTTCTATTATGCTCTTGTCAGGTTGGATTGGCTAGTTGTATAGTTCTTGACAATACTCAGACCACCTGTTCAGTGCAGTTGAGCTTTCTGTGAGGAGGTTTCCGGAGCTGTCTTCAATGACTGATGATTTGGTTTGAAGTGGTTTTGTGAGTTTCTTCAGGGTGTCGCATGCCTTTTCACTGTTGCCCACTTTCATGCTTTTTTCGATCTCATCACATTGATCACTGATCCACTTCTCTCTGGCCTTTAACATTAACTTCTTCACAAGATTGTTGGCCTCCCGGTATTCTTTAGGGTTGGAAGACCTGGTTGGTTTCAGTGCTCTTCTTGTATCGCAGAGGTCCAAGATGTCATTGGTAGTCCATGGCTGGTGTTTATTCCTCTGACGACCGAGTACCTCCTCTGCTGTTTCTCGGACTGCCTCATTAAAGTTGTTGGTGAGGTCATTAATGTCATTGTCCAGGAGGGTTAATGCCGCAAAACGTCCGCCAAGCTTAGCTTGGAAGATCTCCTCGACATCTGGATCTTTCAGTTTGTCCACGTCAAATTTGATACGTGGGTTTGCAGGCTGTTTATTTTTCTTCAGTTTTATTTTGAATACCAGCAGCACAAGGTCGTGGTCGCTGCCTATGTCAGCTCCAGGGTATGTTCTTGTTCTGGCTCTGTTGATGCTGGATTTGAAGCGCCGTGGTGTTAAGATGAAATCTATTTGGTTATGGATCTTGCCGTTTGGTGCATGCCAGGTTGTCCTCCTTGACTGCTTGTAGGGATAGAGGGTATTGGCAATGGTAAGTCTGTGGGTGCAGGCAAACTCCAGCAGACGTAGTCCCTTGTCGTTGGTCTCTCCAGTTCCAAACTGACCAATTGTTCCGGTCCATTGGTTGTAAGAGTCAGGACCTACTTTGACGTTAAAATCCCCTTGAATGATGATGATGTTTTTCTTGGGTATCTTCATAATGGTCTCTTCAAGTTCTTCGTAAAAATCTTCTACTTCTTCATCTGCATCGTCAGATGATGGTGCATAGATTTGTATGATGGTGATGTTCTTGGGCTTGGCCGACACCCGGATGCTGATAATCCTGCTGGAAGCCGGTGTACAGCTTAGAATGCACCCCACTACTTCCTTTCTGACAATAAATGCCACACCATAAGTACAACTAATTAAATCTGTCAGTTTTGAACCACATCTAACTTTAACTTTAACACTATTGTACATACTTTTGATACAGTTAAAGAGAGAGAGAGAGATAGAGAGAGAGAGGAAGGAGGAAACATACAGAGAAAAAGAAAGATAGAAAGTGAGCAGTTTACACTAAATACCTCCATTCCAGAACCATCAGACTATACGTGTGATCATGTATTGCTATTGTTTTTCCAATGTATTATTCAAGTGCCTCAGATACACAACTACAAGCTGATTAATTTTTGAGTGCACATTAATTTACAGTCTGGTGTCTTTGAGAAAAATGGGTTAAGGACGATTAGGGCTAGCTTTCAATGATGTATGTGGTGCTTGAATTCTTGAGTATCTGTATTCATGCACAATAGTTTGTGTATAGGTCTGCTTGAGTGCATGTAGGGTGCGTGTTTGTGATGTGTGTGTGTGTTTGTGTTTTGTGTGTGTGTGCGTGTGCATGTGCGTGTGTGAGTGTGTGTGCGTGTGTGCGTACTTGATGCGTGCATATGCATGTGTTCACTAGTTACCAATGCACTCATCTTGAATGAACAATTGTTTGCTTGTTTGCTATTGTCTTTGTTCAACTACTCAATTTCTGGACCATCATGTCAATTATGAGAAAGCAGAAACACTCTCAATAGCAAAAAGCAATCATGGAATTTTTGTATTGTATTGTCTGTATTGTATTGTATTATACTGTATTGTACTGTACTGTATTGTACCTCACTTTCAGACGCGTCATATTTCTCTGCATGAAATTAGGGCTGCTCTTCCCGTGGAGAGCACGTCGCCAGAAGAGCTGCACCACCCATGATTTATTTTCTTTTCCTGTCTGCATTTGTAATTGTTTCCCTATCAGAGTGACCTTTTCCACAAAATGTTTCCAGGGAAAACTCTCTTGTGTCCGTTGGTTCTTTTACGTGTCCTTAATGCATGTTGCACATTCGATCTTGGTTTATTGTCTCATCCGAAAGACTAGCACCGAGACCACTACTCACGGCATACCTGGCGGGCGAAAATGTTTCATGCAAAAACGGGTATCTGATCACAGCTCACTTCGAACCCAGACTTTTCGATGTCTAGGCGGGTGCGTTACCTGCATGTTTATTAGAGACAGAGATAATCTTGATGAAAGGCCAGATGTTTCACAATGCTGTTCCTCCTTTGGTCATTCATTCTAACATCCTCAGATAATGAAGCCTATTATCAGAAGTAACTGACTACCAATGTCTCTATTCTCCCATATGTTCTGTCAACAGTTGACTATCAATGTCTCCTTTGTCCATTATCTACTATCAACAATTAACTGTCAAAGTCCCCTCTCTCTCTTATCTACTATCAACAACTAACGGACTATCAATATCTCCTTTGTCCTTTGTCTACTATCAACAACTAACTGACTATCAATGTCTCCTTTATCCCTTGTCTACTATCAACAACTAACTGACTATCAATGTCTACTTTGTCCCTTGCTACTATCAACAACTAACTGACTATCAATGTCTCCTTTGTCCCTTGTCTACTATCAACAATTGACTATCAATGTCTCCTTTGTCCCTTGTCTACTATCAACAACTAACTGACTATCAATGTCTCCTTTGTCCCTTGTCTACTATCAACAACTAACTGACTATGAATGTCTCCTTTGTCCCTTGTCTACTATCAACAACTAACTGACTATCAATGTCTCCTTTATCCCTTGTCTACTATCAACAACTAACTGACTATCAATGTCTCCTTTGTCCCTTGTCTACTATCAACAATTGACTATCAATGTCTCCTTTGTCCCTTGTCTACTATCAACAACTAACTGACTATCAATGTCTCCTTTGTCCCTTGTCTACTATCAACAACTAACTGACTATGAATGTCTCCTTTATCCCTTGTCTACTATCAAC
>CM054160.1:34864470-34869470 GCA_028751875.1 Rapana venosa | reverse complement strand
GAGATGCCACGAGTTTGGATGTTGAGTCTGTGGACAGGTACTTTCGAATTGCACTAATACGCCGTAATTGATAGTAGCACGACTGGCAGGTCTGGGTGATGAATTTTTGCATAGAGAGTGTGTTGGTGATAATGACCCCTAGATACTTCACAGCAGTGGATAGAGGGATTGATGCATTGCCAATGGTCCTTAAAACCATGGCTTCAGTTTTATCAGCGTTTAGTTGTAACTTGTTCTCTATCATCCCGTTTTGGATATCTTGAAAGCAGTAGGCCATATTTGTCAAGAGAGAAGGCAGATTCTCAGGAGTGTCACTGCTTAGAATCTGAGTCATCTGCATAAAAGTGATGGTTGATCTGATGACGGTTAATCATATGTGACAGTGGAGCGGTGTAGAGAGTGAAATGAACAGGGCCCAGAACTGATCCCTGCGGGACTCCACATTCCGGTCTGGCAGGTACTGATTGAATCTTGTTTACTGTGACTGTCTAGAATTGGTCAGTCAGGTATGAGCTAAACCAGGTGAGGGTTGTACCAGTAACACCAAACGTTTCTTGAAGACGGGAGAGAATAACAGAGTGGTCAAAGTGTTGAAGGCTGCAGATAAGTCGAGTCGAGTGAGGAGGGAGATTTTCCCTGAGTCAGAAGCAAGTAGATGCGTGTTTAAGGTGTGGACTAGGGTTGTTTCAGTGTTGTGGTTGGCGTGATAGGCAGACTTAAAATGTATATTGTGCAAAAGAAAGGAATAAAATGAATCAAGAAAAAGAAAGAAAGGACGGAAAAGAAGAAAAGAAATCGTAAAGAAAGAAATCAGGAGCTTTTCCCTCTCCCAACATATAAACACACTCGCTTGCACACATGCATGTGATTGAGAGAGAGAGAGCTTTGACAGATGATTTTAATCAAGGTAGAATCTTTGATACTGTTTAATCCACTGGAAACCATACAGATTATATCAGGCACCTCTTCTCCCTCATTGGCTCTGTATGGCCAGCTGTCACCTGTCATGTGACGATATCATGCAGGTGGGCACAATCTTCAAGTCATTTCTGGCATTCAGAAAGGAGGGGTGGAGGGAGGACACGGTTAATCAGGGTGAAAAGTACACCCAGGCAGAGAAAGTCCAGGCTAAAGAATGACGTTAAGTTTCTCCCTCAGTGCTCACACTCAGATCAGTCACCCGCAAAGCTAAAGTGTTGACGCTTGTGGTTGATAAAAACCAATCCTGTTGATGCTGTCTCCTCAGCATAATGTTGTGTTGATAAAGGAGTTTTCTGTCAGGCTAATACATTGCAGACAAACATCGATGCCGTCCTGTGTTGTGGACATCAACCAACACCTTTTTAGCACTACAAAACACGTTTTCAAAACTTGGCCTCTTTTGCATCTCATGACGTCAACAGCAGATTAGCTTTTTTTGATTATTCATTAAGAAGTATATCGAACCTGTCATTTTCTGATCTAGTGATGTAGTAAATAACAGCGTATTGATGATTATGGCCAGTTATTTATGTCACACACACAGTGCATACAAGAAAGAGTGGAGACTTTCAGACTTGAAATTGTTTGTTGTTTTTTGGGTGTTTACCCATAAACAAGCAACAACTTTTTAACAGTAGGAAAGATTTGTGAGACATGTGGGGAGAGAGAGAGAGAGAGAGAGAGAGAGAGAGAGAGAGAGAGAGAGAGAGAGAGAGATAGAGAGAGAGAGAGAGAGAGAGAGAGAGAGAGAGATACAGACAGACAGACAGACAGACAGACAGAGATAGACAGAGACAGATATTTATTATTTATTTTATTTATTCTTGTATATCGAGGATAATGGAATAAGCACTCGTGTGCTTTTTTACATCCAGCCCCCGTGTGTATGCGGTTTTGTAAATTTTGTCATCTGTTCCCACCGGCACACAATGGCCTACTCTTTCGAAAAGCGGAACAGGATTTAACGCGTGCGCAAGATGTTTTGCATGCGTTCGCACACGGGGCCTCGGTTTATAGTCTCATCCGAAGGACTTTGACATTCAGTTAGATTTTTTCGTCAAACTGGGAAGAAAGGGCAAGGCTGGGAATCAAACCCACACGCTGGCTTGTTGGCATGCAAACGTCTTAACCATCCTGCCACCTTCAGACAGACAGACAGACAGTCGAAACAGAGGCAGACTGACGGACTACTGTACGAACGAACACAGCCTTGCAATCAAGGTAGACTCTCTGGCACAGGCTAATCAGCCTGAAACGTCACAGATTATGTCTTCTGCTGACAATGAATCTCTTCTTCCTCATTGGCTCCGTATGGCATGTTGCCACATGTGGTGTGATGATATCATGTGCATGGCTGCCCTATTCGCAGTTGTTTCAGATATGTGCACACGGCAGTGCAGTGATAAAGCATCGTTTTTAACAACACCAGCAGACATTATTGTGAGCAGGGGTCTGTGGTGAGAAAGGAATAATCAGCTTAAGAAGCAGAACAATGATAGGGGAGAGATAGATAGATAGATAGATAGATAGATAGATAGATAGATAGATAGAGAGAGAGAGAGAGAGAGATAGATAGAGAGAGAGAGAGAGAGAGAGAGAGAGAGAGAGAGAGAGAACCCGAAGTCGAACTTAAATACATAGAACATAACATCGATGACCTCAGGTCACTATGCCCATTATATAAGCAAGCTGCTGTCCACCATTAGAGGATGATTATCACTTTCCTGAAGAAAGACAACTTACAATTATTCTAAAACTACCATACCAACAGCCTGACCGACCATGCATCCAAGTAAAGTCATGCTAAGAATCCTCCTAAACAGACTGAAGCCACAAGCCGAGGAGATCATCAAAGATTACCAGGCGGGTTTCAGAGCACAACATAGCAAATTTTCAACCTTAGAATACTCTGTGGGAAGTACCTGCAACACCAGCAAGATCGTCACCACGACTTTGTTGACTTTAAGAAGGTATTTGACAGAGAGTTGGCAAACACCTTTGTCAGCAGCCACGAGACTGTATAACATCAATGCCAGCCTGATCAGGACTATAGAATACCTCTTTGACAAGGAAACCAGCTCAGTTTTTTTTATAAAACAATGGAGAATGGTTGTGAACATAATCAGAGGAGGACAAGTATATCTGCTCTCTGCCACCCTCGTGAACATCTTCTTAGAGAGAATAATGGCCGATCCACTTGAAAACCATGAGGGAGGCAGGACTTGAGATTTGCCGACGACATCGACGGCCTAGCTGGGGAAGAGCAAGAACGAGTCAACCAGAGACACTACCTCGATGAATCCTCGTCAGCACATGGCATGCAGATCAGCAAAGAGACACCCAGCTGATGACAAATAGTAGCAATGGCACAGTACTGACATTATTATAGACAGCAAGAAAATTGATATCGTCCATAGCTTCAAATATCTGGGAGCTATAGACCCGGATGGAAGATCAAAGCCTGAAGTTCTCCCCAGCATAGCAAGACAACAGCTGCAATGACCAAACTGAAAGTCTTCTGGAGCAACAAGAACATGGCCATCAACTTTGATCAGAATGATGCTTCCCTGGTCATGTCCATATTTTTGCAGGCATGTGAAGCGTGGACCATAACAGAAGACATTGAAAGAAGGATAGAAGCAATAGAGATGAGATGCTTTCGAACTTCTCCGTATCTCCTACGTAGATATAGATCACATAACTAACGAGGTAGTGAAAACCAGAATTGAAAACACCATCAGACCATCTGAGAAACAGACTTATGTGAGGAATTGCAAACTGAAGTGGTACGGGAACATCACACGAACATATGGACTGGAGAAGACTATCCTACAGGGAACAGTACAAGGAAGAAAAGGAGGTAGACAGAGAAAATGATGGGAAGTGGAACGACTTGCTACAGAAGCTGAAAGCCTCGAGGAGTGAAGGAAGCTGATCGCAAAATCTTCAGTGGTGCTCCAACGGTGTGTACGACTACTGGGCAGGTGAAAGTGAAAACATAGTAGACAGCCTGACTTACTTAGACTGTTTACCTATGGCGTCTAGTCATCCTGAGGTCGTGCGCAGCCTCTATATTGATGTGAAGGTGTTTATTTTTAAATTAAGAGATATCTTCCTATCTCAAGTCCTATTTTTCTAACTGACGTTTTTTTCTTACACATGGAATTTCTGTTGCTGTTTTAAAAAAATCTTTATCTTTTATCTTTAATTTTTATAACTCACTAAAATACTAGGTAGTTCGGCAACCCCTTCGTGTGTGTGTATGTGTTTGTGTTTGTGTGTGTGTTGTTGTTGACTTCAATTTTACGTCTGTTCACTTTTAGTGATATTAGACGGGGGAAAAAAAACCAAAAAAACAAAAAACAAACGGGTGAGGTGGATGTGTTATTAAAAAAAAAAAATCTCGAAAAGAAACTTGGCAATGCAACAAGAATCATTAACAAGCAAACAAACAAACAAAAAGTCATTAACGTTAATGTAACTATAACAAATGTCCTATGGGACTGTGACAAAGACCTTTCACAATTTCAAATGCTAGTTTTAGATTGCTGAATATGCTGGTGTGTTTTCAGAAAAATGGGGCATGAAAGGTTTTACACTCTGGCAGTCAAAAAGTATATGAGTATTACTGATATTCTCACCACACAGGCATTTACCATTTTTGCTGAATTTGGTTATCAATGCATTTAGTTTCATTCTATAGAATAAAGTATTAATTCTCCTTGACGTAAAAACACTTGTACTAACTTCTGAATGGTTCACCACTGTTAAATTATCGGTATTGATTGCAGTTCTAGTTAAAAGTTTCATTTTGCTGATTACTGTCAGTGACCTTTTTCCATGATTTTTGTTCTAGTAAGCTATACCCTTCTTGTAAGGATAAAGGCACATGCAATTCTATTGCATCCCGTCCATGTTTTGCACCCTTTTTGGCAGCTCTATCCGCCCACTCATTTGGAAAGAAACCAGTGTGTGAAGGCATCCAACAAAAATTCACACTTATGCCCTTTAAGGTTAGG
>CM054160.1:34824470-34859470 GCA_028751875.1 Rapana venosa | reverse complement strand
ATCATCTGCATCACCACCACCATTTTGATCAACATCACCATCAACCCCCTCAACATCTGTATCATTGTCACCGTCGTAATCATTAAGCTCTACATCACTATCTTCAGCATCCATATAATCGTCACTATCTTCAACATCTACATAGTCATAATCAACATCATTGTCACCATCATCAATATTTACATCATCCTCACGCCACCTTGTAACATCTGCATCATCCTTACAATCATCATGTTTAACATCTGCATCGTCATCACCATAAAGATTTTCGAATCTACATCGCCATTGCTATCACCTTGAACAACATCCACATCATCTCCACCACCATTATTTTTGCCGTACACATCATCTCCATCGTCTTTTTCACACTCTACATTATCATCAATTATCATCATTTTCACTACCACCACCATCATTTAAAATTGTCACTATCCACATCATCACCCCATTCAGGAGTTTTACCCTCTACATCATCATCAATCATCACCTTCAACATCCACATCACCGCCAACATCATCTTTAACATCCACATCACCGCCACCATCGTCTTCAACATCTACATCACCACCACCACCATAATCTTTAACATCTACAACACCACCAACATAATCTTCAACATCTACAACACCACCAACATAATCTTCAACATCTACATCACCACCACCATCGTCTTTAACATCTACAGCTTCACCACCATAATCTTCAACATCTACATCCCCACCACCATTGTCTTTAATATCTACATCACCACCACCACCACCATAATCTTAAACATCTACAACACCACTACCATCGTCTTCAACATCTACATCACCACCACCACCATAATCTTAAACATCTACAACACCACCAACACCACCATCTTCAACATCTACATCCCCACCACCATTGTCTTTAACATCTACATCACCACCACCACCATAATCCTAAACATATACGACACCACCACCATCATCATCTTCAACATCTACATCACCACCACCACCATAATCTTAAACATCTACAACACCACTGCCATCGTCTTCAACATCTACATCACCACCACCATCATCTTAAACATCTACAACACCACCACCATAATCTTAAATATCTACAACACCACCAACACCACCATCTTCAACATCTACATCACCACCACCACCATAATCTTAAACATCTACATCCCCACCACCATTGTCTTTAACATCTACACCACCACCACCACCATAATCCTAAACATATACAACACCACCACCATCATCATCTTCAACATCTACATCACCACCACCACCATGCATCAGCTCTGGGAACGTACAATGAAGTTGGTACATTGCCTTTGGATGATTACCGTCAACTGGCATGTGCTAAATATGTTCTTAGAAACAGAACGACTGAAAATTTCATTTCTGAGGAAGTAGAAGTAAAATCCGAACTACAGTTTCCTAAAAGAGCAAAAGATATAACTTCCTTAATGCCCATTAACACATATGTGTCTGATCTAGTGGAAAATTCTAATGTCAATCAACACAGAATGGACAAACAAGAGGCAATATTACCTTGCCCATCGTGGGAGATGAACAGAACACACTTCGACATAGAGGTAACTAATGTAAAAAAGAATGAGAATCTGAACATTATGGTTTCTGATGTTCGATCCCACATCCATCAAAAGTATTTTCATCATTTACAAATTTATACAGATTGATCACGTCTGGATAATCAAGAAACAGGTTCAGCTTTTGTTATACCATCTTTAAAAATAGAAAAATCATTCTATGTTGGTAAACATCATTCGATTTTTACGGCGGAATTAGTAGCAGTCTTAATGGCTCTAAATTATGTTCTTGATTTGCCATTGTGTATATTTCAAATCCTTATTTGTGTTGATTCTAAGTCGGTATTGTATGCTTTAAAATCCTTGTGGTACAAGACAACTTCAAACATTGCATTAGAGATGAATCATGTCATACACCTTTTAACCTTAAAAGGCACAAATGTCACTTTCTGTTGGGTGCCTTCACACAGTGGATTCTTTCCAAATGAGTGGGCTGATAGAGCTGCTAAAAGAGGTGCAAAGCATGAACGGAAATCAGCAACATTGCACTGCCTTTATCATTACAAGAGGGCTACCACTTATTAGAACAAACATCATGGAAAAAAGTCACAGAAACGTATCACGTAAAAGAGAGATTTCTAAACAGATCTGTCATCAAAACTGATAAAGCAAGAGTCGTGAGCCATTCTAAGGCTTGCTCAAATATCTCCACAGCACGAAGAGTGAATAGTTTGTTTCATAGAATAAAACTTAATGCATTCGTAACCAAATTCAGTAGACACAGTAAATGTCTGTGTGGTGAGAATATTTCTAATACTCATATAATATTTGAATGTAAGAATACAAAAGCTTTTTTACCCCAATTTTCTGAAAACTCCCTTAGAAGCATATTCATGAACTGAATTTGGCATTTGTATTGGCAAAAGGTCTCTGGCATAGTCCTATAGGACATTGGTTATAGTTTCATTAACGTTAATCACTTTTTATGTTTGTTCGGTTCTAATTTTTTTTAAATTGTATCTTTTGCTTTGTGCGGTTTCTTTTCATGATTAGACAACTTTTCCCCCCTCGCTTTTTTCAGTAGGGCCTCCACCACCACCTCAATACTCATACACCCCTTGTATATATGTGGGGGTTTTTTTCTCGTCTAATATCACTGAGAGTGAACAGACGTAAAATCGAAGACAACAACAATCTTAAACATCTACAACACCACTACCATCGTCTTCAACATCTACATCACCACCATCATCATCTTAAACATCTCCAACACAACCACCATAATCTTAAACATCTACAACACCCAACACCACCATCTTCAACATCTACAACACAACCACCATCATAATCTTGAACATCTACATCCCACCACCACCATCATCAGCTTCAACATCTACATCATCACCACCACCAAATCTTAACATCTACAACACCACTACCATGCGTCTTCAACATCTACATCACGACCAACACCACCATACTTCAACATCTACACACACCACCACCATAATGCTTAAACATCTCAACACCACCACCATCATCTTAAACATCTACAACACCACCACCATCATCTCAAACATCTACATCCCACCACCATCGTCTTAAACATCTACATCACCACCACCACGCCTTAACACTACATCACCACCACATCGTCTTAAACATCTACATCACCACCACCATCGTCTTAAACATCTACATCACCACCACCATCGTCTTAAAATCTACATCACACCACCATCGTCTTAAACATCTACAACACCACCATCATAATCTAAACATCTACAACACCACCTCCATCGTCTCAACATCACATCACCACCACCCCATCTTAAACATCTACAACAACACCACCATCGTCTTAAACATCTACAACACCACCATCATAATCTAAACATCTACAACACCACCACCATCGTCTTCAACATCTACACACCACCACCACCATCTAAACATCTTACAACAACACCACCATCGTCTTAAACATCTACAACACCACCATCATAATCTTAAACATCTACTCACCACCACCATCGTCTTAAACATCTACATCACCACCACCATCGTCTTAAACATCTACATCACGACCACCATCATCTTAAACATCTACAACAACACCACCATCATCTTAAACATCTACAACACCACCACCATTATCTTAAACATCTACAACAACACCAACACCACCATCTTCAACATCTACAACACCACACCATAATCTTAAACATCTACAACACCACCACCATCATCTAAACATCAACAACACCACCTCCATTTATCTTAAACATCTACAACCCACCACAACACCACCATCTTCAACATCTACAACACCACCATCATAATCTTAAACATCTACATCACCACCACCATCGTCTTAAACATATACAACACCACCACCATCATCACCTTCAACATCTACATCACCACCACCATCGTCTTAAACATCTACATCACCACCACCATCGTCTTCAACATCTACAACACCACCACCATCGTCTTAAACATCTACATCACCACCACCATCATCTTAAACATCTACAACACCACCACCATAATCTTAAACATCTACAACACCACCAACACCACCATCTTCAACACCTACATCCCCACCACCATTGTCTTTAACATCTACATCACCACCACCACCATAATCCTAAAAATATACAACACCACCACCATCATCATCTTCAACATCTACATCACCACCACCACCATAATCTTAAACATCTACAACACCACTACCATCGTTTCAACATCTACATCACCACCACCATCATCTTAAACATCTACAACACCACCACCATAATCTTAAACATCTACAACACCACCAACACCACCATCTTCAACATCTACATCACCACCACCACCATCGTCTTAAACATCTACAACACCACCACCATCATCATTGGAACCACTATGTCCGCCACCATCACCATGGTTACTATTATCACAATGACTATTTCGTCGTACAGCAGTTCATATGAAGATGGGTTCTGAGGAAGCTTGGTTTGTTCTTGCTGGCTTCTTTCATCAATATATTCTTCTCCTATCATCATACATGATCACAAGAATATACTATTGAGAGAGAGAGAGAGAGAGAGAGAGAGAGAGAGAGAGAGAGAGAGAGAGAGAGAGATATTAACGTTCTTTAGATGGAACAAGGGGGAAGTTTGACTTTTTCTGATGCTAGATACAGTCAAACGGAGAAAATTGAAATGGTTTGGCCACACAACAAGGCATAACAGCCTGTCAAAGACAGTCCTGCAGGGAATGGTGGAAGGAGCAAGGAGGCAGGGACGACCACGCAAAAGCTGGATATCCAACATCAAGGAGTGGACCGGCCTCACTGTACCAAACCTCCTGAAAGCAGCCCAGGACAGAACCATTTGGCGATCCACTTGCAGCGTCCGTGCGGGTACCCCAACGGTCGTCCCGACCAAGGGATGAGTGATAACGATCAAAGCAGAAACATCATGTGAAACATCACAATCATTATTGTTTCAGGAAACTATACAAGCGGTTATGGACTTTATGGAGATCGTATTAACATTGAACAAACACTGTTTGCATCACCTTTTGCAGATAAAAATGCTTCCCTCCCCTCAGGGACGGGATAGCTCAGTGGTCGGAGCACTCGCTTTCCCCCAGCCAAGTTAAGCAGCGTCGAGCGTGGTTACCAGTTGGATGGGTGACCGTTTGCGCGCCTTGGCTTCAGTACAGTTCCCCCAGTTCACCCAGCTGTAAATGGGTACCTGCCCTCTTTAGGATCAGGAAAGGTAAAGCAGCGAGGGAGAGGAGATGGGCGCCGCCCTCAATATGCTGGCCCTAGAGAAGTGAGGTCTCTGACGCCTTGCTCCCCTACGACCTTATAGATTATGGGACTCCTTTACCTTTTTTTTTACCTCCCCTCACTGACCTACAAACTACATATTGTGTAATTTAACACATAAATGAACAAATCTGTTGTTCATTATGTTTAAGGAGAGTTGCATGCCTGTAAATGATTGAGTGCAAGCGCTTTGATTTGTTGTTGTTTTTTTACAAGATTCAGCGCTATATAAATTCCATATATTATTATATTATTAACAAATCATGAAGCATTGCAAGAACACCCATTTGCATAAACAGGTGTAAAATCATGCATGTAAGCATATGTACAAACAAACAATGCTCAGATACACACACACACCTATTTGTGTGGAGAGGATGGAAAAAAGTGTACACTTGTGTAAACAAATCTTTTTCCCTCAATAAACATCGTTTTGACTTGACTTCACACACACAGACACACACTATCTATCTATCTATATATCTATCTATATTTCTATTAATGCAGAAATAGTAGTAGAATATATATGTATATATATATATATATATATATATATATACATATATATACATATATGTATATATTATATGTGTGTGTAAGCACACCCGTGCATGCACATACACCTACGCACAAACACACACGTACGTAAGCACGCACGCGGGTAAGCATATATGTGCATGAATGCAAGTGTCGCTACACACAAGCATGGATGCTCACATGTACATACGCTATATGCCCAAATATTGTGTAATCTATTTGAATGTGTTGTATTGCAATGTGATGCATAATACTGTGTTACATTGTATTGAAATCTCATGCGTTGTAGTGCTCTGTACCACGCTATACTGTTTTGCATTGCATTGCACTGCATCGCATCGTATAGTATTATACCTTATGGTATCGTATCGTATGTCATGGTTCAGCCTCTGCCAAGTCTCGTGCCCTTTACCATCCCACCATCATCTCCTCCTCTATAGAGGGGTCAGGAGCTGGCGGAGGGTCGGTCCTTCACAGAAAAACAACCACCACCACCGCTAACACCACCGGTCCTTAACAGAAACACAACCACCACCACCACCGCTAACACCACCCCACGAATGGACAGAGATGTGTGTGTCCTATTTTCTTACCCCATTGGCACTTAGTGTAGATGTGGGTTGTGCTTTGTACATACTGGGAAACCACAGGAAAAGGAATCCTCCTCGGGTAAGCCCGGGCTGACCGTATGCGTGTTTGTGTGAGCGTGTTTCCTTCCCTGTCGGAAGACCTTGTCACTGTTTAGCATTCATTTCGCTACGGCTGGCTGAAGCAAGGCCCACTGACCGACGTCAGATATCGCCGGTATGGTGATCAGAGTCACCCCAGCACACTAGTGAGGTAGGCATTTCTGAAGTTGGCAGACACACTATATGTTGGTTTTTTTAGCGTTCTTTGGAAGAAGCGTTTATTTGTGCAGGCATGTTCTGTGTGGTTGTTTATTAGCAGTGAAACGTGCTGCAGCCTCGGTAGTTGGCCGAGTTAGCGAGTTAGGACTTGGAAATGCTTATGAAATCAGTTGAACAGTTAAAGGGAAGTAAGTCGGTGGCAAAGGCTCTTGCATGGTTTGAAAAGAATAATTCCTTCTTTTCTACTTTAGTTCGAATATAATATATATATATATATATATATATATATATATATATATATATATATATATATATATATATATATATATGAATTTTGACAAGAATATAGTTGTCACGACCTAGCTTTACGTGCAAAACAGAAATGAAGTTTGAAAATGACAACTTTGGGGGGGGGGGGGGGGGGGGGGGGGGTTCCAAAGTTACATCGTTGTCGAGATAAGCAGGGAAAGTTGTGGGGTTTTTTTAAAGCATAAATAACGAGTGAACAAGATCATTATTTGTATACGCCACGGTGTCCTGATCCATAAGCAACAGGTCAGGGCAGAGGCCGTATTTCCTTTTATTATTCATGTGAGTGACTGAAGACTCAATGTAGTGTTTGTGTTTTGTCGTATTATTATGTTCGAATATTAATGTAGAATGAGAGTGAAATGGAACTTGATGTGAAATGTGGAGCGCCGGCCTAACACCCTTAAAGTTAGGGGGAGGGGGAGAAGAGGAATGGGTTCACTTGTCAACATCTAGGGAGAGAACCTAGGGCGGGCTGTTTGTCCTCAGATGTACTCCCTGAAGCCTCACTTACACCTCAACTGACTTGACCAGCCTAAAAAAAGCAAGTATTTTGCCGAAAAAAGCAAGTATTTTGCCGAAAAAAGCAAGTATTTTGCTTATTCAATGTACCATCTGGAAATAAA
This sequence comes from Rapana venosa, assembly GCA_028751875.1. NCBI lineage: Eukaryota > Metazoa > Mollusca > Gastropoda > Neogastropoda > Muricidae > Rapana > Rapana venosa. The sequence goes on along the minus strand of CM054160.1, from coordinate 34,851,787 downwards.
AGTTTGACTTTGACTTTGTTCACAGCCTGTCAGCAGAGTTCAATGCTGAGGCAAGCATTATTCCTGTCGTGTTGTATCTTATCTTATCGTATCGTATCGTATTGTATTTTGTGGATCGAAAGTGTAACACACAAGTCTAAACAGTGGTAGGTCGTAGATTTAATTCAGATATAACCCGAATTTTCTACTGTATCCACTGGATCACGAAAAATGGTCTGAGGGCTAGTATTTATTGTTCAACATTCCTCTAACGCTCGTAAAAGAACCCACGGTGATAACAGAGGTATTTTAAAAAACCGTCACAGAGAAACAAGTACACCTGAAAAAGAAGTGGGTGGTGCTGCACAGTGGCAAGACAGTCTCTTCTCAACGCGTTAGTGATGACCGTAGCTCCTGACTATATACATATATTATGGTATGTGTGTATATATATATATCCACTAACTTTCTGACTGTCTCTTTCATTTGTTTGTTTGTTTTCGTCTGTCTGTAACATACCTTTTGTCTGTGGATTACTGAAGATTTTCTGTATCAGTGGGTGTCTTGATTGCCACACTTTAGATCTGTTAGTAGTATTTTTTGGTATTAGTGTTCATGGTTAGCGTGAGAGAGAGAGAGGGACAGACAGACATAGATGATACACAAACATATATTAATATAATTTTATATATATGTATATATATATATATATATATATATATATATATATATATATAGAGAGAGAGAGAGAGAGAGAGAGAGAGAGAGAGGACAGCGAGAAACATACACAGACAGACATACAGACACAAAACTACATTCAGGCAGAGACAGGCAGGCAGACAGTGTGTTTGTATTTCTTCCTATGGAGATAAACAGATCAGTAATTAGCTCTTCAGTTTTCCACTCCTTGTTGTTTAGCTTTAGGCAGGTCAAGTGGCTTCATTTGAACATAACCTCCAGTTCTGGGTAAATTCCCCTCCTCCTTCTCTCCTCCCCTCCCCTCCCTCCTGCCGTACCCCTTCCGTCTCCCTCCTCTGCCCTGTTGTATTCCGAAACTGGTGAGCAGCTTCTTTTGTGTTGTTTAGCTCTTTAGCAGACAATGTAAATGAAATGCAAACAAAAAACATAAATTCTGATTTCTGTCTGCCTGTCTCTGTCTGACTGGCTTTTCTTTCTATTGAAGCTGTTGTAAAGGAAGAAAGTTTGTGTTTGGTCCCTACGAGAATGGCTTCAGTTTTATCTGCATTTAGCTGTAATTTGTTCTGTATCATCCAGTTTTGAATATCTTCAAAGCAGCAGGCCATATTTGTCAGGAGAGAAGACAGATTTTCAGGAGTAACGCTGCTTTGAATCTGAGAGCCATCTGCATAAAAATGATGGTTGATTTGATGACGGTTTATTATATGTGACAGTGGGGCAGTGTAAAGAGTGAAAAGAACAGGGACTAGAACTGATCCCTGTGGGCCTCCGCATTCCTGTTTGGCAGGTTTTCATTGAATCTTGTTTACTGCAACTGTCTGGAATCGGTCTGTTAGGTATGAATTAAACCAGGTGAGGGCTGTGCCAGTAACACCGAAAGTTTTTTGAAGACGGGAGAGAAGAATTGAGTGGTCTATAGTATCGTAGGCTGCTGATAAGTCGAGTAGAGTGAGAAGGGAGATTTTCCCTGAGTCAGAAGCGAGTAGAAGCGTATTTAAAATGTGTACTAGGGTGGTTTCAGTGCTGTGGTTGACGCGATAGGCAGACTGAAACTCAGGAAGAAGATTGTTGGAGAGAAGGTGGTTGTTGAGCTGTTTGAGAACTACTTTTTCAAGGACTTTAGAAATAAAAGGTAGATTGGAAACAGGTCTATAATCTTCAGAATGTTAGGGTCAAGGTCATGCTTTTTGAGTAGAGGTGTGACTATAGCAGTTTTGAGAGCTGATGGAACATTTCCTGAAACAAGAGATGAGTTAACGATTTTCGTGATAGCGGGTACGAGTTGTGGTAGGCACTGTGTGAAAAGAGAAGCAGGTATGGGATCAAGATCACATGATTTTATAGTCATTTCTTTCAGAATTGTCATGATTTCTTTCTCGCTTGTAGGATGAAAGAAAAGGAGAGGAGTGCCAGAGAATTGGGGATCAGGAAGTACAGGCTGGAAAGGAGTCTGATCCAGTTTGGAGCAAATGTCGCGTAATTGGTCAGAAAAGAATGCAGAAAATATAGAAGGAAGTTCAGAGTGGCTGTGGATGGAAGGCAGAGTGCTTGCCTTCACAGATCCAAGAAGAGTAGATGTGAGGGAAAAGAGAGATTTTATAGACGTGGCATCAAGAACTTGAGAAGAGTAATACTTTGTTTTTTCTGAAAGAATTAAAGATTTGACTTTGTTTACTTGTTTTCGAAAGAGCTGCTTATTAATTTCCGTTTTTGATTTTCGCCACTGCCGCTCTAGTTGCCTGCGTTTGCGCTTTGCGACCAGGAAGTCACTGGTGTACCATGGCGTACATGGCCTATCAGGCAGGAGACGGTCAGTGGGAGGTGCATGCTCATCAAGCAGTTGGCTGAGAGCATCATTGTAGTGTTTAGAGGGGTTATTGTTGTCAGAGGTTTGTGATAGGCGTTCAGCAGCTTGTGAAGAGAAAGTTTGAATATCTATGACCTTAAGGTTGCGACGGGTGACATACTTTTTCTTTCTGATAGGCTTTGCAATATTTAGAGAGAAAAGAACAGCGGAATGATCAGAAAGTAGTTAATCAGTGATAGATACAGATGTGATCAGATCTTGGCAAACATCAGTAATTAGCCAGTCTAAAATACGTCCTGATCTGTGTGTTGCTTCATTTACCAACTGAGAAAGAGAGTGGTTTGACAAAGAAAGAGACAGACGTTTGACATCAGAAGAAGACTGGTTATCAAAATGGAAGTTAAAGTCACCGAGAATGATGAGCTGAATGATGACTGAAACTCCTGATGGAAAATGGAAGATGTCAGATTATTCTTACGGCAAATGATGAAATGTTGTAGGCTTTAAGCCTTTTCACATGAAGTCAGTGAGTCGGAGCCAAAGTGAACAACCAAGAAACATTTCAAATACACAATATCAACATGGCCTGGCTACCATATCACTAAATGTATTGTATCATTTTGTAGAATCATAATTATCCTCGGTGTATGACTGCAGTGATGGAACAAGGTAAGGTAAAGGTAAAGGAGTTCCATAACCTATAAGGTCGTAGGGGAGCGAGGTGTCAGAGACCTCACTTCTCTAGGGGCCAGCATATTGAGGGCGGCGCCCATCTCCTCTCCCTCATGGAACAAGCTAGTGATTTAACTGTCATATGCAGCCAAGAGACATCTGTGTCAGGATGTCTATCTTTCCAATAGTCACTTGTTGCTGAAACTCCTTTTCATTAAAAGAGTGGTGGAGACCATTCATTTCCATGCAGTATTCCTGAAATGCAAGGAAATAAGAGACCATCTCATGAAATAAGTGACAGAAGACGAGCAGAGGAACACAGACTGAGCAAGGAGAAGGCAATTGAAATTTCCACCTCCCTTTCAAATGTACTTTTGCTCTGCATCAAGTCACTGTAAGTCACCTTGGGCTCTTCACTGACTACTACACATTTTTTGTCACTGGCAACGCCCTTTTGAACAGTTCACACACACATACACACACACCACACACACACACACACCACACACACACACCACTCTCTCTCTCTCTCTCTCTCTCTCTCTCTCTCTCTCTCTCTCCCTCTCTCCCTCTCTCTGTTTCCTCGCATCCAGCAAGACGCACTTCTCAGAAATCAGTGGGAAATGTAGCCATTTTTTATATTTTTCATGTACACCATGCTAGTTGAGTGGCTCCGACCACATTGGAAAACATTGGAATGCAGATTTACAACACACGACTTTGTCTTCCTTTAAAGCTGAAGGACGAGGTAAACAATTGATTGTTTTTATCAGACTGACAACTGTGACTTCCAACCTGCCCTATTTTCGAAATGATTACAGAAATCCTGTCGTCGCAATTGTCCATCCCAGGAAAAAAAGTGACAGAAGACGAGCAGGAGAACACAGATCGAGCAAAGGAGAAGGCAAACGAAATCTCCACATCTCCTTCAAATGTATATTTGCCGACCCCACCCAGTTAAGTCTATGCTACCGAGCCTAATGAAAACGAAACTACTGGTGATGTGCTTCCTTCCGACGTTTTTTTTAAAAATTTGTGACAGCTCTAGTTCTCCCTCTGTAGCCTCTGTAGTTGTAGAAAGCCTAACGCAATAATGCTTTTATATTCTCATATTCTCTCTGCATTTCCTTACTGGATGAGGTGCATGCACTTGTAATTTTATAGGGGATCTGCCTGCTGGCCTCGGCCGACACATTCTGACTTTAGTAGCTCATTTCATTGCACAGGTTGGTTACTGGGTATGTTTGTGTTTCCATACCTCACCGAATACTGACCTGAATTATGGGATTTTAAGCGTGCATATTTAATCATATTTAATCTTTTTCCTGCGTGAAAGCTCTGGCAGGTCTGCACTTGTTGTTGATCTGGAAGATCGTAAAAATCCCCACTCTCCATTCACCAGACACTGCTGCCGAGACTCGAACCCATGGCTTCATGAACCCATGGGATAAAAGTAAAACAGGCGTTCGTCAGTTGCATCGGGGTTTTTTTCCCTGCTAACTTACTTTGTACAACCACACACTACCTAATCATCTATTTCTTCATTGAACGGCGTGCATGCTGTCACTGTGTGAAGGTCTGTGTCACTAGGTCTCAAGGTGTGTTCTTTTCATGGGGTTATAGGTCACTGGAAGACTCCCTGTGCAGGGGGTGAAGGACAAAGTGTCAGCAGAACCAGCGCGTTCCTTCTCTTGTGGCTCAGAAGCGTGACACACACTGGATGAAGGGGGGAATGATGAACCTGTGTTGTCCTGAAGCAGAGCGTTCAGCATACATTCCAAAGTCGTCGGAGTCCTTTAAAACTCTTTCTACCCCATATGTGCAGCCTGAGTTTTCTCCTGCCCAGCTGTGCAGCCAGTTATACATGAAAACACAGGCATGCTGAGAAAACAAGTGCTTGCTTCTGAACTGTTCAATGGATGGCTTTCAAATTTCTCAGTGTTGATGTCATATAAATATGCTACCCATGGTCCAGTTTTCATAGCTACCGAGTCAAAAATGGGTGTTTATTTGAAATAAATAACAAAATCACCAGCCGCCATGGCGCAGTGGTTAGCGCCTTGGGTTACGGACGGGAACGTCGTGGGTTCGATTCCCATAAGAGTCATGGGGATTTTTCGGATTCCGGCCGGCTCCTACCCAGAGTGAGTGTGCTGTGGGCTCAGTGGAAAGACTGGGACCACACAGTCGAGCTTCATCCACTTTACGGATGCGAGTTTGAGAGTGTTGCTCAAATTACCTGACCAACACTGGAGGTGTCTGTATCTCTCGGGCCCGGTTGACGCCGGGATATAATTATTATGATAGTAAGCGTAGAGTACAACCCAGTCAAGTAGGCTCAAAGCATATGCACTTCCACAGCAGCATCATTACATCATCTTCATTTTATTTTTATTTATTTATGTATTCTTTTATGTCGAGGATAAAATAGTCTCCGTATGTATGCGGTTTTGTAAATTTTGTCATCCGTTCCCACCGGCAAGCAATGACGAAAAGCAGAACAGGATTTAACGTGTGCGCAAGATGTTCTGCGTGCGTTGGCACACGGGGCCTCGGTTTATAGTTATATCCGAAGGACTTTTGGGGAGAGTGGAGTCTGCATTGATGTTAACTCCAGGGGAAAATATCCCCTTGAACGGGATTCGAACTCGGGTCATCAGATTGCGAGCGCAATGTTCTAACCACTAGGCTATCCCGTCCCCTCATTGTCATTGATCATCATGCAATACAAAAAAATTGCCTCTGATTCGGTGGTCCCAGTTTCTCTGGTCTCATGGTGACCTCAGATTCGGTTTGTCCATACACTTCTATGCCTGTGGTGAGTTTGTGTCAAAGCCTTTGGGGTTCGAGGTTCTACGGGGGGACGGTCGTTGGAGGAACGTTGTGGTGGTTGCCACCTCGGGTGGGCAACTCAGTCTGGCTCCGCGACTGAGCTAATACTGTCGTTAGTTCGATCTGCCAGTCTTCATTACTTCCTGTGTCACTCTGGTTGCTAATATTAGCATCGTATTCAGCCGAATCCTCACATTTATTGCTATTGTGGTTCATAATCTACTCACAAATCTGCTGAATGGCTTCTTTAGCTAAGACTATAAAAGACATGAGCGTTTACTCATATTGATTGATAGCCAATAGATCAATAAAAATCCACACAGAACAGAAACTGCCATCGTGGCACGCAAAAACAAAATCATTTGAGAATGAGATTAAGCTATCAGACTGGGTAATTCTCGGGAATGACTGAATAAGAACACTCCATTCTAGCTTACTGGTGTGTAATTGTGCACACGTGTGCGTGAGTGTGTGCATGCACGCGTAAATAATAAGCTTATATGTCTTTTCCCAATCAATGGTTTTCATAACATTGTATTCCTACATTAGAGTGTGTGTATGTGTGTGTGCGCGCGTGCGTACGCGTGCGTGTTGTTTTCGCGTCTGTCTGGGTTTGTGTGTGTGTGATATTTTTTTTAAGCTATCTCGGAATGTTCATAACAATTCGAAATGTATTGTTCTTGTGTCTTTTTAGATAATTATACATATCAATGTGCCTGTCAGTATTGTAATTGCTCTTCATGGGATGGTTTAAGTGTTTTTGATTTGACTTGACTGTTGCTTTGTTTCGAGTATACTCGTGAATGGGTGAATACTCGTAAATGGGGTATTATTTCTACACCTGCAAAACTTATATTGCTCACTGCTTGTAAAATATCTTGTTGGCTGCCAAGCAATGGAAGCTACCAGAGAGAGAGAGAGAGAGAGAGAGAGAGAGAGAGAGAGAGAGAGAGAGAGAGAGAGAGAGAGAGAGAGAAGAGAGAGAGAGAGAGGAGGGAGAGAGAGAGAGAGAGAGGGATGGAGAGAGAGAGAGGGAGATATTTGTACAATGCTTATTTGTTGGTTTGTTTTATGCAGACGAAGAACTAAAAGTCTGTAATTAGTTGTCTAGTTGCCCACTAGTTTAGTCCCTTGATGTAGGCAGAACAAATGGCTTCATTTCCATCTGACCTTCAAAGCAGTAGTTTTTCTTTCTCCCTCTTAACTCCAAATGAACAAGCATTTTTGTTCTCAAAAGACTGAATCGTTTCGGTTTTTGGTCGACTCTGTCAAAAGGCAAGACATCTTAATTGCTTGGGTAATTGAGTGTATGCTTGACATACAAACTGGTTAATATTTCGTTTGTTTGCTTGACGTAAAAACTGGTTAATATTTTGTTTGTTTGCTCAACATACAAAATGGTTAATATTTTGTTTGTTTGCTTGACAAACAAAACGGTTAATATTTTGTTTGTATTCACCTTTTAATTTTGGTTTATCCTCTTTCGCGGTTTATTTGTAGTTGTTTTTACAATGTTTTCATTTGCTTACTTATTAGAAGAAAGTGCACAGAGAGAGGAGGAGAGAGAGAGAGAGAGAGAGAGAAGAGAGAGAGGGGGGGGGGGGGAGTGAGAGGGGGAGGGTCTTGGAGTGGGACAAAGAACATTTGTTTACTTGTTTTTTGTGCATGCTTGTCTCCTTGTTTGTTTGTTTGTTTGTTTTTCGTGAGGTTGAGGCATAGTGAAATGGGTCAGTAGGAAAACACGGCCCAGGCGACGTTCTGCTTTTTTACCTGACACCCCCCCCCCCCCCCCGCTCCGCTTTTCTTTCTTCTAGCCTTTTCTCCATCCTCCCTTTCTTTCTTCTTTGGTCTTGTTTTCCTTCCTTTTGTCCTTTCTTTTTTATATCTTTGTTGTTGTTTGTTGTTGTAGGGTGGCTTTTTGGGTGATGCTTGTTTTCTCTTTATGGCGTAAATAATGCATTAGCAGATACTGGGACAAAGGTGGCCTTCTTTCTGCTCCCTTTTCTCCCTTCATGGGATGATGTTGTTTTCGTGACTGTTTCTTTACTTTCTGATTATGTTCCTTTGTCCATGTCATTCCTGTTTTGTCTGATCATTTTACCTTTTGTTTTTTCTTTCTTTCCTTCCTTCTTTCTGTTTCTTTACTTTGTTTCTCTCTTCCTATTTTACTAGTTTTCCTGTCGTTTTTGATTTTTGTTTTTCTATCATTTTTTGTCTGTGGTTTATCTGTTTAACTTTCTTTTTCTTCTTTCGTTCCTTTTTGTCCCGTCTCTCTCTTTTTCAGTACTGCTCTATTTGCCTACTTTTTTGATTGAGTCTTTTTCTGTCATCTCTACTTATCTGATAAAAATGTTGTCAAAGTGTCTGTTACAATAACGGACAAGATAGCGTCATTGTACAAGCTAACATACAGCATGTTTAGTTTTGAAACACAATTCAGTCAACACGTGACCTGGAATAAGGTCTGTTTCTTACTTTGATCTTTACATTGAAAGCCGAGAGTAGTAAAGAATTATGTTGTGTGTCTTTAAAAATCAGAATAGGAAAAATCATACCTGCAGCAGTACTGACATCTTTGAGAGAACAATAATGTTTTTGCAATAAATCAAATCTCTCTCTCTCTTTATCTCCCTCCCCCCCACCTCTCTCTCTCTTCCTTTCACACACACATATACGCACACGCATGCGCGCATATACACACATATATGCACACACGCACAGGCACGCACACACACACACACAGTGTGTGTCTGGAAAAGCCAATGACTGAGAGGAAAATCCCAAGGCCTTCACCAGCATGGCCCGTGCCTACAGCTAGCCAGCAGCAGGAAGCTGAAGTAGCCCCCAGCAATGGAATGATTCTTCACACCTCACACCCCACCACTGGCTGGTCTGCGTTCTCTTTGATGATGCCTCTTGCCTTTGATGACTGGGTGTGTGAGTGACATAATGACAGATGATTGAGCAGGGGTCCTGGCGCAGGCAGGGTAATGACAGTTCAAGGAATATGGGGAGATAAGCAGGGAAAGCAACATCAATCAGCAGCCAATCACAGACTGTGTGGGGGCCCAGCAGGTTTTGCTAGCACTTGTCTGTGCTTGTCTGTCTTCAGGTCTGATGTATGCTTGTCTGTCTTCAGGTCTGATGTATGCTTGTCTGCCTTCAGGTCTGATGTATGCTTGTCTGTCATCAGGTCTGATGTATGCTTGTCTGTCTTCAGGTCTGATGTATGCTTGTCTGCCTTCAGGTCTGATGTATGCTTGTATGCTTGTCTGTCTTCAGGTCTGATGTATGCTTTGCCTTCAGGTCTGATGTATGCTTGTCTGCCTTCAGGTCTGATGTATGCTTGTCTGCCTTCAGGTCTGATGTATGCTTGTCTGCCTTCAGGTCTGATGTATGCTTGTCTGCCTTCAGGTCTGATGTATGCTTGTCTGCCTTCAGGTCTGATGTATGCTTGTCTGTCTTCATTTCTGATGTATGCTTGTCTGCCTTCAGGTCTGATGTATGCTTGTCTGCCTTCAGGTCTGATGTATGCTTGTCTGCCTTCAGGTCTGATGTATGCTTGTTTGTGTTCAGGTCTGATGTATGCTTGTCTGCATTTAGGTCTGATGTATGCTTGTCTGTCTTTAGGTCTGATGTATGCTTGTCTGTCTTCAGGTCTGATGTATGGTTGATGTCTTCAGGTCTGATGTATGCTTGTCTGCCTTCAGGTCTGATGTATGCTTGTCTGTCTCCAGGTCTGATGTATGCTTGTCTGCCTTCAGGTCTGATGTATGCCTGTCTGTCTTCAGGTCTGGTTGGAGGCTTGTCTGTCTTTTTATCTTTACACATTTTTATTTCGAGGAGTATGGAATAAGCACTCATGTGCTTTTTTTACATCTAGTCCCCGTATAGATGCAGTTTTTATAAATTTTGTCATTCGTTCGCATCCTCAGGTCTGTTGTGTGCTTGTCTGTCTTCAGGGCTGTTGTATGCTTTTCAGTGTATTGTTGACCATCCATTCTTCTCTCCACCTCTCCACGTTTCCGTCTCGTTCCGTGACTGAATGTCCTTGTTTGTCTTCGTCATTGTTATTGTTGTTCTCTGCGTCTGTTATGTTTTACCGCTGCCTCTGTCTCTCTCTATATTTCATATATTTCGTTTTTTTTGGTAACCTCCTTCCTCTCCATTTCAGTTTGAGTGAGCTTGTCTCTTTTTCTTTGTTTGTTCTGTATTTCTTTGAGTTGCTTTTTGCGTAGAATTGTCAGGAGATTCAGCTTTGTACCTGTTCAAGGGCAACAAGGACAGGAGGGGGGATGAAGTCAACACAGGACCCGCTACACGAAGAACGCCATGATAAATGTAGTCTAACAAACACCCGCACCTTAACGGATGGTGTTCTGATGATGAATCCTTTCTGCTTTACCTGCACAGAGCGCATGTGGCCACAAGTTCTTATCCCGAAAACGTTATTGTTATAGACATGAGAAATATCCAACCATATCTCAACCATTTCGGTCTAATTTTCACGGTGATGTGAAAATTCCCACAGATTTTTTAAAATTATGTCATGTCATCAGCATTGCAGATACATAACTCATGTTGTACAATTATATCTCTTTGTTTGTATACATTTTGTTTCAAATGCAGTTACAAACATGAAAAGGGGACCTTATAATGAAAGTTTTAATTCATTTGAACGTCAGAGTTTTGCTAGTTTGCTTTTTGCACTGCCATTACAGTATCCTTGAGAACATTTTCTCTAATCCTTTCTCGTGCTGTTACATTTGTGTAGGGTATCTGATTTTACATTCCTGTCAAGCACAAGTGTTAGTCATAGTTAGGAGCTGAGCGATAGAGGGGATACACATACAGACAGAAAGGCGATATGATTTTATGTACTGGAAAGTGCCTTTCCAGTAAACTGAGACCACCTTTGAATGACCTGTAAACGCCTATACAAAAAAATGACAAGTTACACCCTCCTCCAAAACAAAAAGTCAGAAAATGATGTATTTCAGTGCTAAATTCCATCAATCTCCTTTGATCTGTCTTCCTGTTTGATACATTTTGTCAAGGCACTGTTAGGCACCGAGGAGAAAAATGACAGAGAAAATGACGTTTTCGAGTAAAGGTTATCGCAGCTACATTAAGATGTGTGGCACTTGGCAAGAATGCATAGGATATACTTGCGGAACTGAGAGCACTTGGAAAACCTTCTGCTCCTTCAAAAGCAGCTTTGTTTAGATGGGTAAAGCATTTCGTAAGCGATCACTCAAGCATTGAAGGTAACAGTGGGAAATGCAAAAATACAGGAAACGAAATGAAAAGTTGATTGCCATGGTGACGGCGATGGTAGAAGACTATAGAGTTAGCCTGGAAGAAATTGCTGATTGTGTTGGCATTCATTCGTTGACCTTTTCTAAGATGTTAAGACATAATCTTGGATACAAGAAACTATCACCCGCATGTTTTGACGTCTGAAAATAAGGAGAGGGTGGTTTCTGCAAGCGGATGCTAAACATTCACAATAATGGTGATCCAAAGAAGCTGGATGAAATCGTAACAGGTGATGAGACCTGGGTGTACACAACAGATGAACCTCCCCAAAAGTTCCAAAACCAAGCGTGGGTCGCTCGACGCCAGCGGTCTCCAAAAGGAGGTGATGTATGCTATCTTTTACAACACAAATGGCTTCATGCTGAAAAACCTTGTAAGCAAGGACAGAAGGTCACGGGCAAGTTCTACAGGGACTCTGTTTTTGTCTAACCTCGAGAAGTTTTACGTAGCTGCCCAACTGAGCACTGGCATGAGGGGAATCCAGATCCTCCACGACGATACACCTGCTCACTCACCAGTCAAAGCTCGTTCAAGAGTTACAATACACCTGCTCACCAGTCAAAGCTCGTTCAAGAGTTACAATACACCTGCTCACCAGTCACAGCTCGTACAAGAGTTATCTAGCAGCAGAGAACATTGACACTTTGCCACACCCTCCAAACTCCCCAGACCTTGCATCTTGTGACTTTGACCTCTTTCTTTACCTGAAGAAGTCCCTGGCAGGTAGTTTTTGGGAACAGCGGTTTTCCCGTGTCTGGCACACATACCAAGAGAGGCAGGCTGCAGATCGGCATTTCTACAATGGGTGAGGTGATTGCAGAAGTGTGTGGCTAGAGAGGTTAATGCTTTAAGAAGATGAAATGAACAGATTTGATCGCTTGTGAGTGTTTGACTGAAAAAGGAACTGGTTTGTTTACCAGAAAGTGCGCTTATATAATAACGCTTGTGTGTGCGTACGTGCGTGCGTGCGTGCGTGTGTGTGTGTGTGTTTGTTTGTGTGTGTGTGTGGGGGGGGGGGGGGTATGTGGGTGGGTGAGTGGGTGGTTAGAGGGAAAAATCAAGAGACGATGAATGAGATAAGGTACAAACTGAAGCACACAGCCACTAAGAATGCAGCAAATAGAATTCAACTGTAAACAATCTCATCCGCCTGTCTTGTTGCCATTCCCTACATCGCCTTCTCAACTCTGCAAAGAACCATTCAGTTATTGGTCATTACGTCAATCACACACATCAGACACCTTCAGTTATTGGTCATTGCGTCAATCACACACATCAGACGCCTTCAGTTACTGGTCATTGCGTCAATCACACACATCAGACACCTTCAGTTATTGGTCATTACGTCAATCACACACATCAGACGCCTTCAGTTATTGGTCATTACGTCAATCACACACATCAGACGCCTTCAGTTACTGGTCATTACGTCAATCACACACATCAGACGCCTTCAGTTACTGGTCATTACGTCAATCACACACATCAGACGCCTTCAGTTACTGATTACGTCAATCACACACATCAGACGCCTTCAGTTACTGATTACGTCAATCACACACATCAGACACCTTCAGTTACTGGTCATTACATCAATCACACACATCAGACGCCTTCAGTTACTGGTCACTACGTCAATCACACACATCAGACGCCTTCAGTTATTGGTCATTACGTCAATCACACACATCAGACGCCTTCAGTTACTGGTCATTACGTCAATCACACACATCAGACGCCTTCAGTTACTGGTCATTACGTCAATCACACACATCAGACGCCTTCAGTTATTGGTCATTACGTCAATCACACACATCAGACGCCTTCAGTTACTGGTCATTACATCAATCACACACATCAGACGCCTTCAGTTAGTAATGAAGTCTCCCGTCGGATCGACGGATGAGTAGGCAGGCTGGCTTATCTGTCAGAATGTATCCTCGTATAGGAGAAGAGGCCGATTCTGGATGCACAGCACTTCCCACAGGTGTTGCAAGGAAAAACGTCTCCAGAAGTTGAGCCTGCTTCCTTCGCTCACGCTTCTCCTTAATGGCCAGCGTTCTCTTGTTTTCAAACGTCTTTATGCCACTGGAGCACAGCATCCGCCAGCGAGAACGATCAAGGGCATCAGTTTCCCAGATAGCGATGTCTATGTCACAGGCTTTAAGGTTTGTCTTCAAGGTGTCCTTGAAGCAGTTGTAGGGTTTTCCAAATTTTCGGAGGCCTTCCTTCAGCTGGCCATACAATAGCATCCTTGGGATCTTGCTGTCTGTCATTCGGACAACGTGTCCTATCCAGCGTAGCTGGTACTTTATCAGTAGGCTTTCGATGCTGGGCAGGCTGCTCTTCTCTAGGACCTGGAGGTTGCCACTTTATTCCGAGGATCTTTCGTAGGCATCTCTGGCGAAACTGCTCAAGCTGTTGAATGTGACGCAGTACGTCGTCCATGTTTCACAGCAGTACAACAAGGTGGTCAGCACGATAGCTCTGTAAGTTTTGATTTTGGTGCTGAGCCTGATGCCTTTGTTGTTCCACAGCCTGTCGTTGAGTCTGCCCAAGGCAAAACTCGCCTTGGCGATGCGCACTGTAACTTCTGCATCAAGGGTTCCATTGCTGCAGAGGGAGCTGCCCAGGTAGCAAAACTTGTCGACTGACCTGATCTCTGTGTCATCGATCTTAACTGCAGGTGAGGGGAAGGCACTGGCGTTCTGTGAAATAGCTGGTTGGTACATGGACTCGGTCTTGCTGAGGCTGATGGTGAGTCCAAAGCGCCTGCAGGAGGTAGAGAACCGGTCCATAATGAACTGTATGTCCTCATGGGTGTGTGCAGCAAGCGCGCAATCATCAGCAAAGAGGAACTCTCTAAACAGTGCCTCAGACACCCTGGATCTAGCATGGAGTCGCCGCAAGTTGTAAAGTTTGCCATCAGTGCGAAACTGAATGTAGATGCCCCTGTCACAGTCTTGGAAGGCGTCAATCAGCATGGCAGAGAAGAGAATAGAGAACAGTGTGGGTGCCGGACGCAGCCGTGCTTCACTCCATTTACCACAGGAAATGGATCCGACATGTCAGTATTTTCCTGTACTCTTGCCTGCATGCCATCCTGGAGTGACGCAATCAGCTGTATTAGGCTCTTTGGGTAACCAAACTTTAGGAGGATCTTCCACAGCCCACGCGGTTCACCGTGTCGAAGGCCTTGGTGAGATCTACAAAGACCATGTGGAGCTCCATGTTCTGCTCACGGCACTTTTCTTGCAACTGGCGTACTGCAAACACCATGTCACATGTTCCCCTGCCTGAGTGGAAACCGCACTGTGCTTCAGGGATGACTGTGTTGTAGGCATGGTCAATCAGTCTGTTCAGTATAATGCTGGTGAAGATTTTGCCGGCGATGCTAAGAAGAGAGATTCCACGGTGGTTGTCGCAGCATGTTTTGTCTCCCTTCCGTTTGTAAATGAAGCATCCTTGAAATCCTGGGGGACCTCCCCTTTCTCCCAGATAGATTGAAACAGGGCGATAAGCTTGTCTGTCAGCACCTCGCCTCCACACTTGTAGATGTCGGCCTGGATTCTATCGGCTCCTGGTGCTTTTCCTGACGTTGTCAGCTTCAGGGCTTTCCAGGTCTCGGCCTTTGTGGGATGGGCAGCTAGTGAGTCACTGACTGGTAGCTGTGGGAGGGCTGCAATTGCCTCATCAGATACAGATGAGTCCCTGTTGAGGAGGGTGTTGAAGTGCTCTGCCCAGCGTGTAAGGATGTCTTTCTTGTCTGTCAGGAGGGTGGTCTGGTCCAGGGTTCGGACAGGCGTTGATCCTGTGGCTCTTGGCCCATTATCAGCTCGGAGACCATCATGGAAGGTCTTCATGTCATGAGCGTCAGCAGCTGACTGAAGCTCTTCGGACTTTCTTTCCCACCAGTTGTTCTTCATCTCACGCAGCCTCATCTGTACAAGTTGCTTGGTTTGCAAGTATGGTTCTTCTTCCTCTGGCAGTCTTGATCAGAAATGTGATCGTGATGCCGTTTGTGCAGTATGTTCATGAGCTTGGAGATCTCAGAGTCATTCTCGTCAAACCAGTGTTTGTGGCTCCTCTGTACAAAGCCGAGTGTGTCAGCTGCTGCTGTGTATACAGCGTCTCTAAAGGTGCCCCATATCTCTTCTACATAAGTCGATACATGGGTTTCTTGGAGGCCTGCTTGGATTTGCTGCTGTAGTGCGTCCTTGGTGATAGGGAGGCGGTGGATGTTTAGCTTCCTGGGGCGTTTCTGCCTAGCTTGTTGGAGCTTGCGTGCAAGTCTGATGTTCGTCTTGCTGCGTACCAGGCGATGGTCCGACCAACAGACTGCTCCTCTCATGCAGCGTGTAATGGAAACATCACCTCTGTCCCTCTGTCGGACGATTACGTAGTCCAGCATGTGCCACTGCTTCGAGCGGGGGTGCATCCATGTGTTCTTGTACTTGTCTGCTTGTTGAAAAAGGGTGTTAGTGATGGTTAGTTCATGCTGCGTGCAGAGCGAGAGCAAAAGCAGTCCGTTGGAGTTGCACTTGCCAGTGGCGTTCCGTCCTAGGACTTTTGGCCAGAAGGAGAAGTCCACGCCGACGCGGGCATTGAAATCCCCGAGGATAATCAGCCTGTCCTTTCTGTCTACCGCTGAGATCGTGCGGCTAAGCTCTTCATAGAAAGCTTCTTTGATGTGATCAGGGTAGGTCATCGTTGGGGCATAGCAGCTGATGACTGTGGAAAAGCGATCCTTGGACAGCTTCAGACGTAGGGTCATCAGCCTATCGTTTATCTCACGTGGAAGGCTGTCAAGCTGTCGTGCAAGTTTGGTTTTTATTGCAAAGCCCACACCTGAGGTTCTTGGGGTGTCATCTGGCTTCCCTATGCAGTAGAAGGTGTAACCCCCTCCAACTTCCTCCAGCTGGGTTTCACCAGCAAACCTTGTTTCGCTCAGGGCCGCTATGTCCACCTGGTAGCGATTAAGCGTTCTAGCAATGAGCGCTGTACGCCTCTCTGGTCTGCTCGTCTCTGTCCAAAAGGGTGCGAACATTCCAGGCACCCAGAGTCAGGGCATGACTCTTGGTTCTTTTTTTCTGTTGTTTTCGACCGCTAGTGTTGGATGTCCAAGTAGGTGCAGTTTCCTAATAGGTACTAAGAGAGGCAGGCTTTGTTTAGGGATCCTTTTATCTCCCCTTCCCCGTGTGGGGAGAGCAAGGCTGTCCCTAAAAAGGTCTGCTCTGACACTGTAGGAGGATACGGGCGCCGCATCTGCCTCAGTCTACGGCGGACGACCATCACCCCACAGCCGCCTGCGTGCAGAGTCGTGACTAGGAACTGCCAGCAGCATCCTCTGCCTGTACCCGTTACCACTTCTCCATCGCCGCAGGGCTTGGGAAAGCTGGGTGTTGATGGGCTAGCCTCATTGTTCCTTCAGTTACTGGTCATTACGTCAATCACACACATCAGACGCCTTCAGTTACTGGTCATTACGTCAATCACACACATCAGACGCCTTCAGTTATTGGTCACTACGTCAATCACACACATCAGACGCCTTCAGTTACTGGTCATTACGTCAATCACACACATCAGACGCCTTCAGTTACTGGTCACTACGTCAATCACACACATCAGACGCCTTCAGTTACTGGTCATTACGTCAATCACACACATCAGACGCCTTCAGTTACTGATTACGTCAATCACACACATCAGACGCCTTCAGTTACTGGTCATTACGTCAATCACACACATCAGACGCCTTCAGTTACTGATTACGTCAATCACACACATCAGACGCCTTCAGTTACTGGTCACTACGTCAATCACACACATCAGACTCCTTCAGTTACTGGTGATTACGTCAATCACACACATCAGACGCCTTCAGTTACTGATTACGTCAATCACACACATCAGACACCTTCAGTTACTGGTCACTACGTCAATCACACACATCAGACGCCTTCAGTTACTGGTCATTACGTCAATCACACACATCAGACGCCTTCAGTTATTGGTCATTACGTCAATCACACACATCAGACGCCTTCAGTTACTGATTACGTCAATCACACACATCAGACGCCTTCAGTTACTGGTCATTACGTCAATCACACACATCAGACGCCTTCAGTTACTGATTACGTCAATCACACACATCAGACGCCTTCAGTTACTGATTACGTCAATCACACACATCAGACGCCTTCAGTTACTGATTACGTCAATCACACACATCAGACGCCTTCAGTTACTGATTACGTCAATCACACACATCAGACGCCTTCAGTTACTGGTCACTACGTCAATCACACACATCAGACGCTTCGTTACTGATTACGTCATCACACACATCGACGCCTTCAGTTACTGATTACGTCAATCACACACATCAGACGCCTTCAGTTACTGATTACGTCAATCAACACACATCAGACAGCCCTTCAGCTTAACAATCACACCCGACGTCACTACGTCAATCAACACACACATCAACGCCTTCAGTTACTGGTCATTACGTCAATCACACACACGCCCCACTCACACACACACACACACACATGTCACACACGCAAACCCGCCAACACAAAACCACACGTGCGTAGCACGCACTCATCATTATTTGCCTTCAGTTACTGTCATTACGTCAATCACACACACTTTAGACGCCATCAGTTTCACCTTCTACTTCATCATCATCAATCATTATCATCTTCAACATCTACATCACCACCATGATGATCGTAATCATTATGTAGATCATGATCGTCATAATTGTATAGGTTAAAAAAAATGATGATAGTGTAGATGATGAAGAGGATGATATTAATGATCATGACGTAGATGGTGAAAGTAATGATGGTGATGTTGATATACTTACTACAGCTGCTGCTATAGGTATGCCTGTCTGTCTGACTGAAGGCGATGATTTCGTAGATGATGAAGATGATGGTAGGGATGATGATAACTGGAACTCTGAACTCTGGAATAGATTTGAGTGTGATTCTGTATACGTGCAGATTTGGAAATGCTGGATAGAAACGTTTTCTGCTATGCTGTCTACCTTCCCCCTGCCCCAGTCACGTTTTGGATAGTGGCCCAAGGCCGAGGTACAATAAAACGTTTCAGTGTTCAGTGTCCCCTCTCTCATTCTCAGTAACAGGAGACATAAAGTGCACTTATATGTCTTTAAACATTAACTCAGAGATTGGTTTGCCCAGGAGTGGACTGGCACTATCAGAGATCAGAGTAGATTAGATGGTTATGGAAACTTTAAGACAGTTTTTGAATTAAAAAAATATATCAGTGATAGGGAGACATATTTTCGCGTTGCAAATTCAATGTCTTACCACTGAATAATAATACACATCGAAATGCCGATGTGGCTGATGGAGAACCCGGTGGTCCGCTTTGATCTGGCTGCTCATAGGAAGGACGTGACCAGCTCCACAGCTTTCAAGGTCTTTTTCCAAGAAATGTGTCAGCCTTACCAGTCCTGTACAAGCGTTTTCACGGACGGCTCCAAGACGGAGGAGGGGATGGCCTGCGCTGCCTACTATCCCACCATCAAGGAATCTGTGCTTTCCGAGCACTTGCCTTCAAAACAGCTCGGTGTACACTGCCGAACTTAGTGCTCTGGTTTTGTCCCTCAAACTGAACGGAAGGAAAAGCTTCTTGGTATGTGCGGATTCACTCTCAGCTCTGGAGGCTGTCGCTTGTAGGAACATAAATCATCCTAAGCTTCAGGAGTTCTACGAATTGTATTCTTCTTTGAGACGGGATGGATGTGATATTGTTTTGGTGTGAATCCCGGGGCATGTGAGCATTCGGGCAAGGAAACGGTTGACCGACTCGCCAGGGTGCCAGGGAGAAGGACATTTCCAGGTCTACCCTGTCATACACGGATCTGAAACCTAAAAAAGAAACAGTACGCCCAGTCCCTCTGGAAAGAGGAATGGAATACTTAGACAGACAATACACTTTTTCAGGTTCGCCCTAACATGAAAGAAGTTCTCCCTCTGTGTGTCAAAAACCAAAGGGAAGCAACAGTGCTCACCAGGCTACACACGGGTCATTCTCACATCACCCACGTTCATTTTCTTAAAGGAGAGGGAACCCCATGGTGTGTGACTTGTGATGTGCGAGTAACCATCAAGCATCTGCTTCTGGAGTGTCGAGATGTCCAGGATATTAGACACAAGCATTTTACTGCAGACTCACTAAAGATCCTTTTTCGTCATGTTCCACCATTTTTAACTTCCTGAGAGAATCGGGCTTTTTCCGTATGGTTTGGGTGAAAGTGTTACAGTTGGTCACTAAGAACAAGGTTGTTTTAAGAAATCTGGTTTTGGTTTTATCTTATTTTATGTGTGGTTGATGTGGTTTTCCCACAACGCAGTGCCCGTCCTGGGTTGATCTAGCCAGGGCGTTGGTTTTACACCCTGTTTAAATATTTGTATACTTGCACATTTTAAGTCTGAGATTTAAAATTTGACGAGGTGACAGCCCTTATATGGCCTCTGTGGTCGGCGGGGCTATAAACAACAGGATTGGATTGAACTAAATAAGGAAATACCCTGTTTGTAAAGACCAAATAGAGAATGAAGAAACCTTTTGTAAAAGTGTCACGTATAAGAAGATTTGAGAAATGTTTCTTAAAAATTCGAAAAGACTTTCTTTGTACCTGTTACTTACAGCTACAATACCAACTGACAGATACAGTTTATACCGATTTATTACTTCATGCAGCCAAAAGAAGAAAACAATCAGATTAATTTCTAGGAATTTATTCTTATGTTGATAAAAACTACATTTAAAACATTACTGGTTATGAGCGACGAGAAATGCTCTTGTTTCCGAATAACTTTTTAAGATGTTGTTGATGTAGTTATATTGTTTCACTATTGCTGAATCTTGATACATTATTTCACATAGTACGTTAACTAGCAATATCTATCTATCTATCTATCTATCTATCTATCTATCTATCTATCTATCTATCTATCTATCTATCTATCATCATCTCTCTCTCTCTCTCTCTCTCTCTCTCTCTCTCTCTCTCTCTCTTATATATATATATATATATATATATATATATATATATATATATATATATATATATATATATTTATATGGGTCAGTTTACTTAAAAGCTCTGTGTTAAGACTCGGTTACGGGTATGCAGTAAGGAGTTGCCAGTGAGTAAATGGTTATTTCGTTATCTAACGGAATAGTTAAAAGATGTATTCATACAAGACTGTAATGGATCTATGATAGTCAAAGACATACATATATCAGCATATAAACTGTTAAAAGCCACGTTTGAATGTGAACTGTATTTTGAAGACATGGATACAAAATGGTCTAGGGACTGTTTGATAAAACTTCGTCTTGGCTTGCTACCAATGAATGGGTCTTTGTTTAGAAGAGCTTTTAAGAAGAAAATTGACCACATGTGTAAGTTGTGTGATGTAGTCGAAGGTGGTGAGCGTTTTATTAAGAGATGTATTCTTTATGACAAAGTGAGACAAATTTATTTGGAACCTAAAGATCAACCATGTATAAATTTGCTGAAATACGGTGCTTTTACTGCCGTTTGCAATGAGCTCATACTTTTTTCGTTGCCTTGAAAATACGGCTTGATGTTGTTGAAACACTGGGGAATTAAAAAGAAGAAAACGATTGTTTAAACTAGTTAAATAGTTTTAGCCTAGAAGAAATGCACATTTTGTCATATTTTGGTAGTCGCCACATACGCGTGAAGTTTTGTTTCGTTTTCTGTTGGTTTTTTGTTTTGTTTGCTTTGCTATGTTTTGTTTGACCTCATTTTAGGGCCTGGAGACCTGAACTATACATCTTATTCATTGCTCTCTTTCTCTCTCTGTTTTTATCTCGTGCCTCCTTTATTCATCTGTCCCCTACTTTCATCTAATTACTTTTTTCATTTCACATTAGGGACAATGTATTTTCCTCAAGAAGTACAGGGGAGGGGGTGGGGGGAATGTATTTCTTGTTTCTCAGAAACCAGGTAACAGTTTCTTCTTTCTTGTCACCAGACCTTTGTTAGTAGGGCTATAGGGACAACTCTCTCTCCCTCCTCTCTCTCTCCCCCCCCCCTCTCTCTCTCCCCTCCTCTCTCTTCCCCCCCTCTCTCTCTCTCTTCCCCCCCCCTCCCCCTCTCTCTTCTCCAAAGATCAAAGTAACGGTAACATTCACTCCTTTATAGACAGAAACGAGGACGAGAAATGTTGAAGACTCGCTATGAAAGGGAAAAATGGACATATTAAATCTAAATCTAATATCTGGCCTTAGGCAAACAGATCGGGTTTGAAGGATGAATCCTATTTCTACTTTACCATTTTGAAAATGTGGATATTATTTTAAATTCTGGATGCGTCAGCTTTGCACTCCAGAGGAAAGAAAAATATCAGTGTATAGCCCACAGGAAACTACTTCCATTTGCAAGGAAAAAAAAGAAGAATTTGAAAGCCTATTTCAAATGCTAAAGAAGTAAAAACTTTATGTTGCCATTTTGTGTTGTTGTTGCTGCTGCTGTTGTTGCTGTTTAGCCTAAAATTAATCATGCTTGATATATTTTGTGGATATAAATTCTCAAAATCCCTGTGCAAAAACAAATACCAAAACCATGCCAAACACTTTAAACCAGAAAGAAAAACAAAAGAAGAAACTCCAAAACACACAACAACACGAAGAGATATGACACACAAACAAAACCCAAAGATTTAAAAGACACTGCAGCAGCCACACTAAACACACAAACAAGCAAATATCAACACCAGAAAAGTGACAATAAACAAACAAACAAGCAAATGTCAACACCAGAACAGTGACAATAAACATACAAGCAAGCAAATATCAACACCACAACAATTGACAATAAACATACAACACGCAAATATCAACACCACAACAGTGACAATAAACAAACAACAAGCAAATATCAACACCAGAACAGTGACAATAAACATACAAACGATTAAATGTCAACACCAGAACAGTGACAATAAACATACAAACAAGCAAATATCAACACCAGAACAGTGACAATAAACATACAAGCAAATATCAACACCAGAACAATGACAATAAACATACAACACGCAAATATCAACACCAGAACAGTGACAATAAACATACAAACGAGCAAATATCAACACCAGAACAGTGACAATAAACATACAAACGAGCAAATATCAACACCAGAACAATTGACAATAAACATACAAACAAACAAATATCAACACCAGAACAGTGACAATAAACATACAAGCAAATATCAACACCAGAACAGTGACAATAAACATACAAACGAGCAAATGTCAACACCACAACAGTGACAATAAACATGCAAACAAGCAAATATCAACACCAGAACAATTGACAATAAACATACCAGCAAGCAAATATCAACACCAGAACAGTGACAATAAACATACAAACGAGCAAATATCAACACCAGAACAGTGACAATAAACATACAAACAAGCAAATGTCAACACCAGAACAGTGACAATAAACATACAAACGAGCAAATGTCAACACCAGAACAGTGACAATAAACATACAAACGAACAAATGTCAACACCAGAACAGTGACAATAAATATACAAACAAGCAAATATCAACACCAGAACAATTCACAAAAAACATACCAACAGCAAATATCAACACCAGAACAGTGACAATAAACATACAAACAAATATCAACACCAGAACAGTGACAATAAACATGCAAACAAGCAAATATCAACACCAGAACAATTGACAAAAACATACCAACAAGCAAATATCAACACCAGAACAGTGACAATAAACATACAAACGAGCAAATATCAACACTAGAACAGTGACAATAAACATACAAACAAATATCAACACCAGAACAGTGACAATAAACATACAAACGAGCAAATGTCAACACCAGAACAGTGACAATAAACATAGAAACAAGCAAATATCAACCCTAGAACAATTGGCAATAAACATACCAACAAGCAAATATCAACACCAGAACAGTGACAATAAACATACAAACGAGCAAATATCAACACCAGAACAGTGACAATAAAAATACAAACGAGCAAATGTCAACACCAGAACAGTGACAATAAACATACAAACGAGCAAATGTCAACACCAAAACAGTGACAATAAACATACAACAAGCAAAATCAACACCAACCAGTGACAATAAACATACAAACAAGCAAATGTCAACACCAGACCAATGCCAATAAACAAAAGACAAATATCAACACCAGAACAAGGGAAAAATAAACATAAAAACAAATATCAAACAACCAAAACAATTGACAATAACATACAAATCCAACCCCAGAACAGTGACAAAAACATACAAACAAGCAAAATGTCAACACCAGAACAGGACAATAAACATACAAACGAGCAAATGTCAACACCAGAACAGTGACAATAAACATACAAACAAGCAAATTTCAACACCAGAACAGTAACAATAAACATACAAACGCAATAAACATGCAAACAAGCAAATGTCGACACCAGAACAGTGACAATAAACATATAAACAAGCAAATATCAACACGAGAACAATTGACAATAAACATCTGGAAATAACCCCATCGACGTCAGTCATCATTTTCTTGTTGAAGAGAATGTATGCCAACATCTTCCAGCTGAGTTCCAATGCCCCATCCATTCTGTGGAGGCAGGATATAGAACAGGGCATTGACAAAGAACATGTTAAAAAACAAACAAACCCAGGGCATTAAAACAAAGAATATGTTCACAACAATTGTGGTTGAGAGCAAGAGAATGCCACATTTTGAGAATAGGAATTGTAGTATGCCAGGAATTAAAAATGTAATTCATAGAATAATGCCACTTGAACTATGTGCTTTTTATTGGCATGTCCCTTCATTGCCTTCTTAGTTTTAATCCTTTCTTTTTCAACATTCATGCAAGCTGTCCGGCTGTGACACACAAAAGCAAGCACACACATACACACGCACACACACACAAAACACACACACAGACACACAAAACACACACACACACGCACACACACACCACACACACACACACACACACACACACCACACACACACACACACACACACACACACACGCAAGCACACCACAAAAACCCCACCAAGCACACACACACACACACACACACACAACCCCACACACACACCCCACAACACACACAAAACAAAACACAAAACACACACCACCACACAACACACACGCGCGCGCACAAAGAATCAAAGAGACAGATACACAAACAGATGGACTTGCAACAGACAATGAAGCATTCAGACAGACAGACATACAGGCATCAAGTATTCCTAACTAACTAGTATTAGGTCTTCAATCAAGAAGCCAGACAGCTGCTGAAGAAACTGCAGTGTCTTCGCTCTTATCCTGGCTCTTCCCCGAACTAAAGCTGTTTCTCCTCTGCAGTTAATGCTAGTTATCCTCAGTCCTCTGTCCTGATGTCCACCACTGTCACTGGTCAAAGTATGTGGTCATACTTGAAGGGGAATGCATAAAAGCTAATGCTTACATCAAGCAGTAAGAATGTCAAATTTGTTTTGTCTGTCTGTCTGTCTGTCTGTCTGTCTCCACTGTCTCTCTGTCGGTTTATCGTTTCTCCGTGTCTCTGTTGGATGTAAAAAAAAAGCGCATGGGTGTTTATTCACTATCAGTGAAGTAATAGGTTTGATTTGATCTGTTTATATATGTTTTCTGTCTTTAGTTCTGGGTCTCCCTCCCTCCATCTTTGTTCCTATAGTATTCTGTACTTTTTTGTTTTTCTGGGATTTTTGTCTGTTTAAATTTGCCTATTTCTATCTGTCTCTCTGTCTGTCTGTCTGTCTGTCTGTTCTGTCTGTCTGTCTGTCTCTCTCTCTCTCTCTCTCTCTCTCTCGGGTCATGTGACACGAAGCAAAGCAACAATACTGTGTTCATGTGCTTGACCATGTATAGGAAGCTCACTCTCTTCAGAGAACTCGTGTCTTGTTAACTGGAGTGTACAGATTGTCGCACTGATAGCTTTTAGGAATGAAGACAATCTTAACATAATATTTCAGGCATACTATAGTACTAAATGTTGGCTTTGGCATTTAGCTGACACCATTAATTCCAAATTAATACCAAAAAGTCCTTCGGATGAGACTATAAACGAGGCCCCGTGTTCGAATGCATGCAGAACATCTTGTGCACACGTTCAATCCTGTTCCGCTTTTCGGAAGAGTAGGCCATTGTGTGCCGGTGGAAACAGATCACAAAATTTACAAAACCGCATACACACGGGGACTGTATGTAAAAAATCACGTGAGTGCTTATTCCATTATCCTCGATATAAAAGAATGAATAAATAAAAAAAGTAATATAACTGCCCAGGCTTTCCTCCTGGACCATGCTCTTGCCTTTGATGGCAGTGAGCGACTGGCATCATGACACACATAGAGCAGTGAGTGACTGGCATCATGACACACATAGAGCAGTGAGTGACTGGCATCATGACACACATAGAGCAGTGGGTGACTGGCATCATGACACACATAGAGCAGTGAGTGACTGGCATCATGACACACATAGAGCAGTGAGTGACTGGCATCATGACACACATAGAGCAGTGAGTGACTGGCATCATGACACACATAGAGCAGTGAGGACTGGCATCATGACACACATAGAGCAGTGAGTGACTGGCATCATGACACACATAGAGCAGTGAGTGACTGGCATCATGACACACATAGAGCAGTGGGTGACTGGCATCATGACACACATAGAGCAGTGAGTGACTGGCATCATGACACACATAGAGCAGTGGGTGACTGGCATCATGACACACATAGAGCAGTGAGCGACTGGCATCATGACACACATAGAGCAGTGAGCGACTGGCATCATGACACACATAGAGCAGTGGGTGACTGGCATCATGACACACATAGAGCAGTGAGTGACTGGCATCATGACACACATAGAGCAGTGAGCGACTGGCATCATGACACACATAGAGCAGTGAGCGACTGGCATCATGACACACATAGAGCAGTGAGCGACTGGCATCATGACACACATAGAGCAGTGAGCGACTGGCATCATGACACACATAGAGCAGTGAGCGACTGGCATCATGGCACACATAGAGCAGTAAGTGACTGGCATCATGGCACACATAGAGCAGTGAGTGACTGGCATCATGACACACATAGAGCCTATGGAGCAGAAGTTTGGTTTCCTTTTTATTTTAATGGGGATACAGAATTTCATATTGATAAACTGTTCAAGGCATGCTTATCCAATCAGTTTTTGTATGAGAATTTTCATGTAAAATTTTGTAAACAAATGATAGGAGTTCATAAAAAAGCATTAGTACTACCCACTTTGGGTGAATTAGGGAGATTTCCACTGACCCTTAAAATCATATGCAGATAATATCCTTTTGGATTCATTGACAGAATCAAAACCAGACTCTTATATTAGAATAGTATCGATTATTTGTATTCAGGAAGAATACATACGATAAATGGATAAACACAGTGTAAAATATTCTGTACACAATTTGGATTCAAACATGTCTGGAAGAACCAAAGCATCTATATGTTCATCGTTGAGTTATGCTGTTAGAAGAAAACTTGAGGAATGTATAAAACATTTTGGATCTACCAAAAAAGAGTTTGCAAAACTAAATTTTATGATTTTTGCTACCAAAGAATACAGATTGGAACCTACTTAGTAAAACTTATGAAAATCAAAACATAAGAAAGACATATTGTAAAATTTCGCCAAGCTGTCACAATTTAATGATAGAGAAATGGGAGACACCAAATATATCCAGAGGGACAGTAAATGTAGACACTGTAACAAAATTGAAGAATGAATTTCATTTACTTGATGAATGCATTTATTTGATGAACTCAGAAATAATTTGTTTTACAAAAATCAAAACAGAAGACAAAGAACACAAAAACTGTAGGTACATAAAATT
>CM054160.1:34814470-34819470 GCA_028751875.1 Rapana venosa | reverse complement strand
TTTTATCCTGAAACTTAATGTAATGTTGTCGAAACATAATAACTTGGGGTGTTGTGTACATTTCAATATACAGGTTGCACCGTGAATGAAGGAAATGGCTTCAGTGTCGCTCCAGCAGACAGAAGAAGGCAGACAAACAAGTAAGAAGGCAAGCTGAAACAAGCACAAACAAACAAGCGAAGAAAAATAAACGCCACCATCCTGAAGTAACCAGCTAGCTGTTTTAGTTAGCACACAAGGTTCACAGTGAAATTCAGCAGCTCAGATAGCATACACACACGTGCGCGTGCGCGCACACACACACTGCATACACACACACTGAACACACACTCTGTACACACACACACACACACGCGCGCGCGCGCGCGCGCGCGCACACATTATCCTAAAAATACAAGAATAAAGTAAATAGATAAATGAATACACACACACGCACTCACGCACACACACACGCACGCACGCACACAAACGCACGCACACACACAGTGTGTGTGTGCGTGCGTGCCCGCGTGTGTGCGTGCGTCTCTCTGTCTCTATCTCTGTCTCTCTCTCTGTGTCTCTCTCTCTCTGTGGATTACAGTATAATCAATGTTGCGTGCTGTCACTCATCCGCATGATTAGAAAGAACAAACTCCGCTATAATTCTTCAATGTGTTCATTCCAGTCCAGTTATTATATTTCTGGCTTCTTCGAGTAGACAGTGTGTATAAATATATATTATTCGTCAAGAACAAAAGTACAATTTGACATTGTACTGCTATCTACAAATGATGACCATGAACAAATTCAACTATCCAGTTGTTTCTTCCTCATTTTCATTGCCTTGGCTAACTATGTAGGATTATGCACGTGTGGTCACTGAGTAGTAGTAAGTCACAACAACAGCAGTTTAGACTGAAATATATATAACCCAGTATATTGCAACATGTTGACCTAGAGACCATGACGTGATACCCAAATCAAACAAAAGTACCTGCTTCTCTCGGGAATCCCAAATTGACATTCACTGTGAAATCACAAGACAGAGTTTTCCCACAGAGAAAAAATGGTTGTGTCTAATGCCGTGGACATTGTGGCAGCTCAAGAGCAAAGGCATACTGGATATGGGGCCACCACAAGTCACACACACACACACACACACACACACACACACACACACACAGGCGGAGAGATGTGATCACTGAAGCATGGCGTGTACCATATCAATAATGTGCCGCAACAAAGCCTGCATGACCATTATCTGACAGGGCCATGGTGCAACCACCTCTGCAACATGACAGCACAAGAACTTCATACAGTTTGTATTGCCTGCCACCAGCCTGTGTGAAAGGTCAGCGGGGTGCTTGTCAATCAATAACATCACTGTGATTACAATTTGTTGTTGTGTTGTCGATTGTTGTGTTGTTGGTTATTGTAATGTTGGTTGTGTTGTGTAGTTGGTTGTTGTGATGTTGGTTACTGGTTGTTGTGTCGTGTGTTGTTGTGTTGTCGGATGTCTAGAGGTAACGCACCTGCCTAGAAAGCGAAAAGTCAGGGTCGGAAGTGTGCGGTGGTTCAAATCCCGTTTGGACCCGAAACTTTTCCTCCTCCTATTATACCATGAGAGGTGGTCTGGGTGCTAATCTTTCGGATGAGACAATAAACCGAGGTCCCGTGTGTTACACCTTATTATTTTGCGCACGTAAAAGAACCCACGGCAAGAATAGAGTTGTCCCTGGCAAAATTCTGTAGAAAAAAAAGCCACTCTGATAGGGAAACAGATACAGCTGCAGACAGGAAAAAGAAAAAAAAGGGTGGCACTGTTCTTGTGGCGACGCACTCTTTCCGGGGAGAGCAGCCCGAGTTTCATGCAGAGAAATCTGTCATGACTTAAAATGGTGTAAATAAATAAATAAATATATAAATAAGGTTGTGCTGGTTGTTGCGTTGTGTTGTTGGTTGTTGTGTTGCTGGTTGTCTTGTTGATGTGTTGCTGGTTGTGTTGTTGATTGTTGTGTTGTTTGTTGTTGTGTTGCTGGTTGTTGCGCTATTGGTGGTTGTGTTGTGCTGCTGGTTGTTTTGTTGTTGTTGGTTGTTTTGTTGTTGTTGGTGGTTGTGTTGTTGCATTGTTGGTTGTTGCGTTGTTGGGTGTTGCGTTGTTGTTAGTTGTTGTGTTGTTAGTTGTTGGCGGTTGTGTTGTGGATTGTGTTGTTGTTGGTTGTTGCGTTGTTGGTTGTTGGCTGTGTTGTGGGTTGTTGTGTTGTTGTTGCATTGTTTGTTGTTGTTGGTTGTGTTGCTGGTTGTTGTGTTCTTGGTTTTTGTGTTGCTGGTTGTTGGTTGCTGGTTGTTGTGTTGTTGGTTGTTGTTGTTGGTTGTTGTGTTGGTTGTTGGCTGTGTTGTGGGTTGTTGTGTTGTTGGTTGTTGTGTTGTTGTTGGTTGTTGTGTGGCTGGTTGTTGTGTTGCTGGTTGTTGTGCTGCTGCTTGTTGTTGTGTTGCTGAATGTTGTGTTGTTGGTGGTTTTTTGTGTTGTTGCGAAATTTGCCTGCATCATCATCATCATCATTAACCATTACACCCAGTGGTGTGTAGGGCAGCAACATAGCGCTTCCACTCCTGCCTATCCTGAGCCAACCTAGTCACTGATCCCCAAGAGTGCTGCATGGCCTTCATCTCACTTTCTACAGTCCTCCTTCACGTTGCTTTTGGTCTTCCTTTCTTTCTCCTTCCTTCTGGGGTCCAGTGCAATGCTTTTCTTGTGATTGACTGTGGGTCTCTTCGGAGGATATGCCCAATCCACTTCCACCGTCGTCTGGTGATGATGGTTCCCATGTCTTCTTGCCTGCATCTCCGTAGTAGGTCTTCATTGGAGATCTTCTCTGGCCAAAAGATCCGGAGAATTCTTCGGAGGCATATGGCGCGAAAGGATCGAAGTTTGGTAAGATCCGCTTCCGTCATCCTCCAGCACTCAGAACCGTACAGGAGCATAGATACAACACAGCTCTTTGATGCTTTAGCTTGGTGTTGGTGCTGCACTGAGGTGATCTCCAGATATTGTTCATCTCCCTAAACACACTCCTGGCCTTGCCCAGTCTGTTGTGGATGTCTTCTTTTGTGCCGCCCTCTGGTTTGATGCTGCTGCCAAGGTATGTGAACTTGTCTGTCTGGCGCAGATCAGTTCCATTCACTTTCACAGGGGCTGGTGTGTTCACATTGAGCTGGTTGTGTCGTTGCTTGTTGTTGTTGGTTGTTGTGTTGTTGGTGGGTTTTGTGTTGTTGCGAAATTTTCCTGCATGCTTATCAGTAATGGCGGGGACGGGATAGCCTAGTCTTAGAACATTGCGCTCGCAATCTGACGACGGGTTCGATTCCCGTTCAAGGGGGATATTTTCCCCTGGAGTTAACATCAGTGCAGACTCCACTCTCCCCTAAAGTCCTTCGGATGAGACTATAAACCAAGGCCCCGTGTGCGAACGCACGCAGAATATCTTGTGCGCACGTTAAACCCTGTTCCGCTTTTCGTAAGAGTAGGCCATTGTGTGCCGGTGGGAACAGATGACAAAATTTACAAAACCGCATTCACACGGGAGCTGGATGTAAAAAAGCACATAAGTGCTTATTCCATTATCCTCGATATAATAGAATAAAATAAAAGAATTAAAAAAATAAAAAAGTAATGGACACACTCCAACACGTATATATTCATATTGTCCAAGTATGGGGATGTGAGAGCCTGGTGGTTAGAGCGTAGTGCATTGCCATCTGAAGGCCCTGGTTCCAGTCCAGGTTCGAGTCACCACCAACACGCTCACTCAAGGGAATATTTCCCCCAAAGCTAACCTAAGTGCCGATTTTACTCCCTAAAGGTCTTTTGGACGACTCTATGAACCAAGGTCCCGTGCGAGGACACACAGAGAACAACATGCTCACTCATTGAAACCTGCTCCGCCGTTTGTGCCAGTGGGAACAGGTGACAAATTTGACAAAACTGCATACACACAGGGAGTGGATGTAAGAAAACACATGAGTACTTATACTGTTATCACCGTAATAAAAGAAAGCGAATTACTTGCGTTACTTGTTTCACTAAAAATCTGTCAGCTGGTGTTTTGTTGTCCCTGTAGACATTGTTGTGTCAGTTGTGCTGTTGATAGCAGGCTGTTAAAGAGAGGTGAAATGAAAAGGAGAGAAAAAGAAAGGGAGGGAACCTAGGGAGGTAAAAACAGAAGAAGAAGAAGAAGAAAAAGGAGTGAGAGAGAGAGAGAGAGAGAGAGAGAGAGAGAGAGAGAGAGAGAGAGAGAGAGAGAGAGAGAGAGATTTCATGATACCACAACTCCATAACTATAACGCTCATTTCCAAACTCCCACTTTCCACCCACCCCTACCCCTCTTTGTCCTGTCTGCAGGGAAACACACATGACAGGAGAAAGCACGTGCACCAAACAGATGCTTTCAAACTGATTGCCGAATAAACCTCTCAATGGCTTCATTGTTTCAGCAGAGGGAAGACACTTTTATGGATGCGCTCGTCGTGTCCCTCCAATGCGTTTTACCTGCCCCTGGAGAGAGAGAACAAATGAGTGCTGGCATCGTTAACTGCCAAAGCACAGCAACCAAGCATCGTAAACATCGTGTTCTGTCAGTTTTGTTGTTGTTGCTGTTGTTGTTGCTGCTGTTGTTGTTGTTGTTGCTGTTGTTGATAACGTTGCTGCGTGTGTCTCAGCTTATGATCAAGGAGAAAGGGGTGAACCCAAAACGTGCACTCTATCTCACTCATCCCACCTGGCAAAAACTGTGGGACCATACGTTTACTTTGAATGGGAAGTTTATGTGTATAACTGTTAACAAATGCTTTGTGTGTATGTATGACTATTACCAAATGCTTTGTGATATGTATGACTATTATCAAATGCTTTGTCATATGTAAAACTGTTATTAAATGCTTTGTCATATGCATATTCTTACTCTGACTTAAGAGGATTTTTTTTCGCCTGTACAGGCGAGTTGATATTATGCTATCAGGC
>CM054160.1:34781970-34809470 GCA_028751875.1 Rapana venosa | reverse complement strand
TATCAATACACTCTATCAATACACTCTATCAATACACTCTATCAATACACTCTATCAGCTGGCTGTGTGCAATACACTCTATCAGCTAGCTGTGTGCAAACACTCTATCAATACACTCTATCAATACACTCTATCAGCTAGCTGTGTGCAATACACTCTATCAATACACTCTATCAGCTGGTTGTGTGTAATACACTCTATCAATACACTCTCTATCAGCTGGATGTGTGCAATACACTCTATGAATACACTCTCTGTTAGCTAGCTGTGTGCAATACACTCTATCAATACACTCTATCAGCTAGCTGTGTGCACGACACTCTATCAATACACTCTCTGTTAGCTTGCTGTGTGCAATGCACTCTCTGTTAGCTGGCTGCGTGCAATGCACTCTCTGTTAGCTGGCTGTTTGCAATACACTCTATCAATACACTCTATCAGCTGGCTATGTGCAATACACTCTATCAGCTAGCTGTGTGCAATACACTCTATCAATACACTCTATCAGCTGGCTGTGAGCAATACACTCTATCAGCTGGCTGTGTGCAATACACTCTATCAATACACTCTATCAGCTGGCTGTGTGCAATACACTCTATCAATACACTCTTATCAGCTGGCTGTGTGCAATACACTCTATCAGCTAGCTGGGTGCAATACACTCTATCAGCTGGCTGTGAGCAATACACTCTATCAATACACTCTATCACCTGGCTGTGAGCAATACACTCTATCAGCTGGCTGTGTGCAATACACTCTATCAATACACTCTATCAGCTGGCTGTGTGCAATACACTCTATCAATACACTCTATCAGCTGGCTGTGTGCAATACACTCTATCACCTAGCTGGGTGCAATACACTCTATCAGCTGGCTGTGAGCAATACACTCTATCAATACACTTTATCAGCTGGATGTGTGCAATACACTCTATCAGCTAGCTGTGTGCAATACACTCTATCAGCTGGCTGTGAGCAATACACTCTATCAATACACTCTATCAGCTAGCTGTGAGCAATACACTCTATCAATACACTCTATCAGCTAGCTGTGTGCAATACACTCTATCAGCTAGCTGTGTGCAATACACTCTATCAATACACTCTATCAGCTAGCTGTGAGCAATACACTCTATCAATACACTCTATCAGCTAGCTGTGAGCAATACACTCTATCAGCTGGCTGTGAGCAATACACTCTATCAGCTAGCTGTGTGCAATACACTCTATCAGCTAGCTGTGTGCAATACACTCTATTAGCTAGCTGTGTGCAATACGCTCTATCAGTACACTCTATCAATACACTCTATCAATACACTCTATCAGCTAGCTGTGTGCAATACACTCTCTATCAGCTAGCTGTGTGCAATACACTCTATCAGCTAGCTGTGTGCAATACACTCTATTAGCTAGCTGTGTGCAACACCCTCTATCAATACACTCTATCAGCTGGCTGTGTGTAATGCACTCTATCAATACACTCTATCAGCTGGCTGTGTGCAATACACTCTATTAATACTCTCTATCAGCTGGCTGTGTGCACGACACTCTATCAATACACTCTCTGTTAGCTTGCTGTGTGCAATACACTCTCTATCAGCTGGCTGTGTGCAATACACTCTTTATCAGCTGGCTTTGTGCAATACACTCTATCAATACACTTTCTGTTAGCTGGCTGTGTGCAATACACTCTATCAATACATTCTATCAGCTGGCTGTGTGCAATACACTCTATCAATACACTCTATCAGCTGGCTGTGTGCAATACACTCTATCAATACACTCTATCAGCTGGCTGTGTGCAATACACTCTATCAATACACTCTATCAGCTGGCTGTGTGCAATACACTCTATCAATAAAATTTATCAGCTAGCTGTGTGTAATACACTCTCTATCAGCTGGCAGTGTGCGATACACTCTCTATCAGCTGGCTGTGTGCAATACACTCTCTATCAGTTGGCTGTGTGCAATACACTCTCTATCAGCTGGCAGTGTGCGATACACTCTCTATCAGCTGCCTGTGTGCAATACACTCTATCAGCTAGCTGTGTGCAATACACTCTCTATCAGCTGGCAGTGTGCGATACACTCTCTATCAGCTGGCTGTGTGCGATACACTCTCTATCAGCTGGCAGTGTGCAATACACTCTCTATCAGCTGGCAGTGTGCGATACACTCTCTATCAGCTGGCTGTGTGCGATACACTCTCTATCAGCTGGCAGTGTGCGATACACTCTCTATCAGCTGGCTGTGTGCAATACTCTCTTTATCAGCTGGCTGTGTGCAATACACTCTATCAATACACTTTCTGTTAGCTGGCTGTGTGCAAAACACTCTATCAATACACTCTATCAGCTGGCTGTTTGCAATGCACTCTATCAATAAAATTTATCAGTTAGCTGTGTGTAATACACTCTCTATCAGCTGGCTGTGTGCGATACACTCTCTATCAGCTGGCTGTGTGCAATACACTCTATCAGCTAGCTGTGTGCAATACACTCGATCAATACACTCTCTATCACCTTCTGTTTGCAAAACACTCTATCAGTACACTTTATCACTACACTCTATCAGCTAGCTTTGTGCAATACACTCTTTGTTAGCTGGCTGTGTGTAATACATTCTATCAGTTAGTTGTGTGCAATACACTCTATCAGCTGGCTGTGTGCAATACACTCTCTATCAGCTAGCTGTGTGCAATACACTCTCTATCAGCTGGCTGTGTGCGATGCACGCTCTATCAGCTAGCTGTGAGCAATACACTCTATCAGCTAGCTGTGAGCAATACACTCTATTAGCTAGCTGTGTGCAATACACTCTATCAACACACTCTATCAATACACTCTATCAATACACTCTATCAGCTGGCTGTGTGCAATACACTCTATTAGCGAGCTATGTGCAATACACTCTATTAGCGAGCTGTGTGCAGTACGCTCTATCAACACACTCTATCAATACACTCTATCAATACACTCTATCAGCTGGCTGTGTGCAATACACTCTCTATCAGCTAGCTGTGTTCGATGCACGCTCTATCAGCTAGCTGTGTGCAATACACTCTCCATCAGCTAGCTGTGAGCAATACACTCTATTAGCTAGCTGTGTGCAACACACTCTATTAGCTAGCTGTGAGCAATACACTCTATTAGCTAGCTGTGTGCAACACACTCTATTAGCTAGCTGTGTGCAATACACTCTATCAGCTAGCTGTGAGCAATACACTCTATTAGCTAGCTGTGTGCAATACACTCTATCAATACACTCTATCAGCTGGCTGTGTGCAATACACTCTATCAATACACTTTATCAGCTAGCTGTGTGCAATACGCTCTATCATTACACTCTATCAATACACTCTATCAAACACTCATCAGCTATGTGAGCAATACATTCTATTGCTGGCTGTGTGCAACACCCTATCATACACTCATAGCTGCTGTAGTATACACTTATCATACACTCTATCAGCTGGCTGTGTGCAATACCTCATCAATACCTCTATCAGCTAGCTGTGTGCAATACGCTCTATCATCATCTATCAATACACTCTAACAATACACTCTATCATACACTCTATCAGCTAACTGTGGCAATACGCTCTATCAATAACCTATCAATACATCTATCATACATCTATCACTAGCTGTAGCAATACATTCTACACTGTGTGTGCAAACACCCCTATCAATACCTCTAAGCTGCTGTATGTAATACACTCTATCAATCCTCATCACTGGCTGTATGTAATACACTCTATCAATACACTCTATCAGCTAGCTGTGTGCAAATATCAATACACTCTATCACGCTGTATCATACACTCTATCAATACACTCTCAGCTGGCTGTGTGCAATACACTCTATCAATACACTCTATCAGGGCTGTGTGAAACACTCTATAAATACACTCTATCAGCGGCCTTGTATGTAATACACCTATCAATAAAACTCTATCAGCTGGTTTGTGTGCAATACACTCTCCATCAACCAGCACTGCACTGCAATGCGAGAAACTGAACTTATCTTTTGGGGACAAGCGGACTTGTTCTCCCCTTTCTTTTTTCTGCTGCGCTAGTTTCCAGCTTTTTCCCTTTTGGGGCCCTTTTTCCTTCCCACTCACCACTAAAACTCACCCCTTTGGTCGGGACGACCTTTTGGGGTCCCCCGCAGGGCCGCTGCAAGGGGACCGCCAAATGGTTCTGCCCGGGGCCTGTTTTCAGGGGGTTTTGGGTTACAGGGGGGCCGGCCCCACCCTTTGATGTTGGATACCCAAAAGTTTTTTTGCGTGGTCGCCCCTTTGCCCCTTGCTACTTCCACCCTTTCCCCTCCCGAACTGTCTTTGACAGGCTTTTTATGCCTTGGGGGTGGGGCCAAACCACTTCAGTTTCCCCGTTTGACTGTATCTAGAAATTTGGTTCTTTTTGCCACCAGTGCCTCATCTGCTGCCAGACGTAGCTTTGGGTTTTTTTGGGGTCTCTGTAGGTGTTTGTTCAGGATCCCCTGGGGGGCCTTTCATCTAAAAGGGCTTGAATCGACGTTCAAAATCGGCAGTAAGGGGCCCTTTGCTTCAAAACCCTGTAAAGGGAAAAGGGAAATGTGACGAGTGCCTTGTAAGTTGACCTTAGTGGGGGTTTTCTGATTTTGGGGTTTTCTCCACATTTTTCGCCAGCTTAGCCCCATGGGGGGAAGTGCCACAGCAAGGTCTGATCTTCACCTCTTGTGTGTTTCTTTCCTTCTTTGGTGATGACGCCCCAAGGGAAACCCTTGAAAGTTTCCACCTCCTCTAGTTCCCCCCACTAAACTTGTTTGCGGGGGGAGGGGTCGGGGGGTAACTGTTCACTAGGATCTTGCTTTTTTCCATTTGATCTCCATACCGGGGGCTTTGGGCCGAGTTTCCAGTCGGGGTGGTGAGACCCCGGGATTCTTCTTAAACTGGGGGCCCATGAAAATCAATATCGTCTGCAATGGGAAGTTTGGGCGACGGGCCCCTTTCCTCCTATTGTGATTGTGGTCTTGAAGTCAAGGGGGGCCCCCCCTTCATGATGTTCTCCAGGAACACTTTGAAAAAAAAGGGGGATAGCGGGCAGCCTTGTCGAACTCCAACTGAAGTCCGGAAGAACCCCCCGTTTTCCCCCACCCATGGGGGATTTGCAATGGGGGAGTTTGTCATACAGCGCCGGATGATTAACCCAGGTCCCGTCGAAGCTATAGTCCTCATGACTTGAAACAGACCCTTCTTGCCACACTCGGTCAAAAAGGCCTTCTTAAAGCCCAAGAATTGTTGTAGAGCTGTAGCTGATGTTGGAGATGCTTTTTTCTATAGCTTTTCTTATTTTGAAGACTCCGACAGGCTTCACCGGGTCTAATCCGGGCCTTTTTCTTCGGATGGGATTTTTTCCCTTTTGGGGTTTCAGTTTTGTTAAAAGGCAATGCAACATAACTTTTTTTTGGTTTCTTATCGGGACTGATTGTTCTGTAATTTGGCACTTCTTCAGGCCCTCCCTTTTTTTTGGAAGTGGAACAATGAGGGTTTGGGTCCACTGTTCAGGGCCACTCTTTGCTGGTCCAGATGCTTTTTGGCCCGATGATTGTTAATCCCTTTGATCATCCCCGGGCCCTCCGTTTTTGATGACTCAGGCCGGGGAAGTTTAAATTTCCCCGGTAATTTCCCCTCCTTTCAGGGATCTTCCCTGCTTTTCTACCTCTTCCTCCAGCACCTGTGTGCTTTCAGGATCTGAGGGTTTCTGGGATCTTTCCCTCGTAAAAGTTTTCGTTTAACCTTCAGTTTTGTATTGTAAAAGGCCCTCTGCAATTTCGTCCATTTTTTCATGATAGGGCGCTCCTGTAAGGACTGCCCCTCTTTTGTTTTTCAATAACGGAGGTTTTTGGGTGCTGGGATTTGGGTTTAAAGTCCCTTTGTTTGGCGGGTACCCCCTCTTTGCTGTCTCCTTTTCGCCATTGCCTTCTAAAACCTTGGAGCATTTTTTCTGACTTTCCAGTTCCCCTTGGCCTCATCATCTTCTTCTTGATTGACCTGTTGACTGTTTTAATACTTTTCGGCCTTTTGGGGGTTTTTTGTTCTTAAACTGGCAAAAAGCTCCAAACTTTTGGTCGCAAAAGGTCCAAAAAATCTTTTTTAACCCAGGGGTTGGTTTTTTTTTTCCTCTTTTTCCCAAGGTCTCCAGCGCTGCCCTCCCTGAATGGTCTTGCTGAAGGTCTCAGTGGGGTTTTGTTGATGTCACTTGGAGGAAATTCAAAGCTGCAAATCTG
This sequence comes from Rapana venosa, assembly GCA_028751875.1. NCBI lineage: Eukaryota > Metazoa > Mollusca > Gastropoda > Neogastropoda > Muricidae > Rapana > Rapana venosa. Next base: position 34,803,195 of record CM054160.1, on the reverse strand, counting down.
CCCCCCCAACTTCCCGCTTTTTTAAAAATTTTTAGCACTTCCGGGGGCCTTCAGGTTTTCCCTGTTAACCCCCAAAAAGGGGATTTCCTTTTTGGTTTGGTTTTTCACTTTATCTGTAGGGCTGATACCATGTCGTGGTCAAATGCCAATATCAGCCCAGGGAAAAATTTTTGTCTGGGCTTTGTTGATGCCGACTTAAATCGTTTGGGGCCAAGATGTAGTAATCTGGTTTTTATGTCTTTTTCCCTTTGGTGGGGTGCCACGTCGTTCTTCTTGAAAGGCCTTGTGGGGAAAAATGTTGGCGACAGTAAGATTTTTTGGGTGCTTGCGAATTCCAAAAAATCCCCGAGAAACCTTTTATCATTAGTTTTTTGTCCCCGCCAAAAAAAGGCCCCACGTCCCTGGCCCCTTGGGGCATAAGCGTCAGGTCCGAACTTGGCATTCCAGTCGCCCCGGAAACAGAAAAGTCCTTCTATTTGGAAATTGATTTTTATGGCCCTCCCAAATTTTTTCGTAGAAACACTCGATTTTTTTCATCATCGGGGCTATGTTTGGGGCATAGCCGTACGAAAGGTCATGTTTGTTGGTTTTGCTGCGACACGCAAGGAGATCAATTTTGGGTTGAGATTGGGGGACAGCCGGAAAAGACAAATGTTAGTCCTCTTTTTGTTGACAAAAAATCCTACTCCTTTTTGGTGTTTGGAGTCGGCGCCCCTATAAACCCAAAATTTTTGATCTTTTTCTGTATTGTTTCGCCGAATCCGATCCCAAAGGACCCCTTTGGGCCCGTCCCCAAATAGTCCCATTCGTATCTTTGGGAAATTCCCTGGGTTAGCTTTTGGAGCTTTCCCCATGCGTGGGAAGGTACGGGTGTTCCCTGAAACCAAAGATGGTCCTTTCAGCCTGGGGTTTTTTTGCTGTTGTTTTTCCTCCCAGTCGCATATTTTTCCACCCCCATCCTGAACGCCCCAATGGGAAAGGGGCGGTTTTTTGGTTTTTCCCGGGGCCCCAAACCCATCCCGGGATGCTTTCCCCTTTCAGTGTTGTCCCAAAGTAGGGATTTTTTGTGGGGGTGGATTGCTGGCGCCGGGCCCCTCTCCTCTCCAAGCTGCTATTTTTCCCATAGGGTGGGGGTTTTTTTGGGGGGGGTTATCTCCCACGAGACAGGTAGTAAATGGGCAACAGGGTTTCCAGTACAGAGGAAAACCTCGACTCTTCTTAACACCCCACCTCTTTTCTTTTTATTAATTGGCATTACCAAAGGCGTGAATGGTCCCTGGATGCCCCTGTCTCTTTTATACAAATAGAAAGATCGACAACAGGCAAAAAAAACAGACACCCTACAGGCGCGCGTACGTGCGCGCGCGCAACACAAAAACCAAAACACACACAAATACATACACACACCAACACACACAACCCCATACAAAAACACACACCAAATTTAAAAAAGAGAGAGAGAGAAAAGAGGGGAGGAAAAAGAGAGAGAGAGGAAAAGAGAGAGGAGAGAGGAGAAGATATGCCCCAAAATAAATAATGGGTTTAAACAGCCAAACCAACAGCCACAAGGCAAAAAAGAAAAAACATTTGCTTGGGCTTTAGGGGCATGCATGCCACAGAGAATTTTGGGGGGTTTTGCGACTGACAATTTTGACGAAAATGCCGCTGGGGGGAGAGAAGTGTTTTGCTAGCTGTGGCCCGTGTTGGCCCCTGGCCCGCGTGGCTGCTTGATCTGTGCTTTGGGGGGAAAGTCAGAGTGGGATCACTGTCCTGTTTTCTTCTTGTCTCTCAGCTTCAAGCAAAAAACTTTAAAATTACCCTTTCTTTTCCCTTTTCTGCTTATTTTTTTCCCAGTGGGGCTTTTTATGTCTGTGTCGGTGTGTTTCACACGTATTTGTATTTTAAGAAGTGTGCGCATAACCCGAAATTTCCCCTCAAAATTATTCCTTTTTCGTCTCTCCTCAAAGTTTTAAGACCCAGATAATTATCGTGGATTTTCACTAACAAGTATTATGACGGAATTTCCCCCCGTCGGATCGACGGAAAGTGTGGCAAAACGGCTTTTCTGTCGAATTTATCCTCCCTATGGGAAAAGAGGCCAATTTTTGGATCCCCCAGCCCCTTCCCACAGGGGTAGCAAGGGGAAAAAGTCCCCCAAAAATTGAGCCCTGCTTTCCCTTTGCTCAAAAAGCTTTTCCATTTTAAAAAACCCAGCGTTTTCCCAAATTTTTTTTTTCGAACTCTTAATGCCCCTGGAGCACAGCATTTCCTCCAGCGAGAACGATCAAGGGAACATTTCCCAGGTAGTGATAACCCATGTCACAAGGGTTTAAGGTTGTCTTCCCGGTTTTCCCCCGAATGCTTGTAGGGTCTTCCAAGTTTTCGGAGGCCTTCTTCATTTGGCCAACAAAGCCCCTTTGGGGACCTGCGTCTTCTTTCGGCAATGCCTGTCCAGGTAGCTGTACTTTGATCAGTAGGTTTTCGAGCGGGGGCAGGCTGCTCTTCTCGGGACTTGGGGGTTGGGAGACCCTGTCTTCCCACTTTATTCCGGGGATCTTTCTGGCATCTCTCAAAAAACGCTCAACTTTAAATTGGCTGCAGAAAACGTCGTCCATGTTTCACAGCATAAAAACAAGGTTGACCACCTTTAAGTTTTGATTTGGTGCTGACCCCCTGGGGGGGCCTTGTTGTTACACCTGTTGTTGGTCGGGAAAGGCGAACGGGGGCCTTGGCGATGCCATGTAACTTTCTCAAGGGTTCCATTGCTGAAAGGGGGAGCTGCCCAGGTAGCAAAACTTGTCGCTGAGCATTTTGGCTTCTGTAAAAAAGCGGGTTTGGTACAGAACTCGCTTGCTGAGGCTGATGGTGAGTCCAAAGCGCCTGCGGGAGGAGAGCCGGGTTCTCATGGGTGGTGCGGCAAGCGCGCAATCATCACAAAGGGGAACCCTAAACAGTCCCTCAACACCCTGTTTAAAGAAAGGGAGCGCCGAAAGTTAAAAAAGTTTGCCATCAGTGCGAAACTGAATTAGATCCCCCTTCACAGTCGGGAATTTGGTCAATCACATGGCAAGAAGAAATAAGAACATGTGGGTGCCGGGACGCGCCGTGCTTCACTCCATTTACCACGGGTAATGGATCCGACATGTAAATTTTTTTTCCTGACTCCAGCCGCATGCCATCGGGGAGTGAGCAACAGCTGTATTAGGCCCTTTTTGGGGAACCAAACTTAGGGGGATCTCCACAGCCCAGGGCGTTTCACCGGGTTCGAAGCCTTTGGGTTTGGGTCAAAAAAACCATGTGGAGCTCCATGTTCTGCCACGGGCATTTTTTCTTGCAACTGGCGTACTGCAAACACCATGTCACATGTTCCCCTGCCTGAGCGGAAACCGCCTGTGCTTCAGGGATGACTGTGTTGGGGGCATGGCATCAGTCTGTTCAGATAAACGGGCGAAGATTTTGCCGCATGCTAAGAAGAAGTTTCCACGGTGGTTTCGCAGCATTTTTTGTCCCCCTTCCTTTTTGAAAATGGGACAAGAAGCATCATCGAAATCCTGGGACCCCCCTTTTTTTCCCAGATAATTGAAACGGGGGGGTAAGTTTGTCTGTCACACCTCACCCCACAATTTGTAGATTGGGCCTGACCCCCTTTCGGGGCTTAGTTTCCCATCTCATTTCGGGGTTTCCCCAGTCTCGGCCTTTGGGGGATGGGCAGCTAGACCCACTGACGGGATCTGTGGGGGGCTGCATTGCCTCATCAGATACAGTTTTCCCCTTTGAGGGGGGTTTTTGAAGTGCTCTCCCATTTGTAAGGATACTTTTTTGTCGCAGGAGGGTGGTCTGGGCCAAGGGTTTGACGGGGTTGATCCGTGCTCTTTGGGCCCCTATACAGCCGGAGACCCCATGGAAGGCTTCATGTCTGAGCGTCACACTGACGAAGCTCTTCGATTTTTTTCCCAAACCCTTTTTTTCTTCATTCCACGCAGCCTTTCGTACAAGTTGCTTGGGTTTTTAAGTACTGGTTCTTCTTCCTCGGCAGTCTTTATCAGAATGTGATCGTGATGCCCTTGTGCAGTGTTCAGGAGCTTGGAGATCTCAGAGTCATTTTCCCCAAACCCGTCTTTGTGCTTCCTGTACAAAGCCAAGTGTGTCAGCTGCTGCTGGTAACACGCTCAAAGGGGCCCCAAAACTCTTTTACACAGTCGATGCAGGGGTTTCTGGAAGCTTCTTGGGTTTGCTGCTGATGCGTCTTGTATAGGGAGGGGGATGTTTAGCTTCCTGGGGGGTTCTGCCCGGCTGGTTGGGCTTGCGTGCAAGTCATGTTCGTCTTGCTGCACCAGGCGAGGTCCACCAACAACTGCCCCCCTCATGCAGCGTGTAAATGGAAACACACCTCTTTTCCCCCTGCCGACGATTTCGATCCCGCTGTTCCACTTGGTTTGAGCAGGGTGCATCCAGTGTTCTTGTACTTTTCGCTTGTTAAAGAGGGGCTTAGCGATGGTCTTCATGCGCGCGCAACGAGGCAAAAGCATCCGTTGGGGTTTCACTTGCCATGGCGTTTTCCTCCAGGACTTTTTGGGCCCAAAGAGAAGTCCACGCCGAGCGGGCATTGAAATCCCCAGGATAAACACCTGTCCTTTTTGTCTACCGCTGAGTCGTGCGGGTTAAAGCCTTTTTTAAAAAACTTTTTTGATGTCACAGGGGTTTGGGCATCGTTGAGATAGCAGTGAGACTGTGGAAAACAATCCTTTGGGCACTTTAGACGAGGCATCACCTATCGTTTATCCCACGTAAGGCTGTCAAGCGTCGGGCAAGTTTTGTTTTTATTTCAAAGCCCACACCTGAGGGGTTTTGGGTGTCTCCTGGCTTTCCCCAAACAGAAAAGGGGGTAACCCCCTCCAACTTTCCCCCACGGTTTTACCACAAACCTGTTTCGCCAGCCGCATGCCCCGGAGCGATTTAAACTTCAGAATGAGCCTGAAAAGCCCCTGGTCTGTCGCCTGTCCAAAAAGGGGGCGAACATTCCAGCACCCAGAGTCGGGGATGACTCTTGTCTTTTCCCTTTTGTTGTTTTCGCCCCCCTGGTTTTGGATTCCAAGTAGGGCGGTTTCCTACTAGGAGGCTTTGTTTAGGGGTCCTTTTATCTCCCCCTTTCCCCGTAGGGAGAGCAGGCTGTCCCTAAAAAAGGCTGCTCGACCTGTAAGGATACAGGCCCGCATCGCCCCGTCTACGGGGGGGACGACCATCACCCCACAGCCGCCTCGTGCAGAGTCGTGGGAACTCCAGCAAACATCCCTCCCGTACCCTTACCCCCTCCATCGCCGCAGGGCTTGGGAAAGCTGGTTTTTTGGGGTAGCCTATTGTTTTCCGGGATTTTTCCTGGTTTCCCGACCAGCACAGGTTTACTTTTTTTTTAATGCTAGGATTTGGCAGTCCCTTCTCCACTCTCCCCGCCCACCGACCTCAGACCACAGGTGCAGGTACTGCCACTGTAGAACGCCTCGGTAAGTGCAGGTTTTTTTTTTCGGGGTTCCAACTCCTAGGAGACTTCCAGCCAATGAAAAGCCCCCCCCCCCCTCCCCGCATATGGTCATCCCCTCTCCGCCTTCCAGCCGCTGGGAAAGGTTCCTCCTCCGCCTGATCCGCCGTTGGGACTCACAGTGCGGCGGTAGTACGGGTTACATGGAACCAGTAGCAGGGCTAAGCCCGTGACCCTGACCTCAGCAAGAATTATAGGTAATTTATACACATATACTGAATAGACGGCTTACAAAATTGCAGCAGAAGGAAAAAAGATAATAAAGAACAAGCAGGATTTCGGATCGGTGACAATAGATCAGATTTTACATTATATGCTTAGTCCAAAAAATATCTTTATAAAAATACAAAACATCATTTTGCATTTGTCGACTTTCGCAAAGCATTTGATCAATTAATAGAATGTCCTGTGGAAGATATACCTATAATAGGAAATGTATTGGCCCTGGAAAGGTGGGTACGAGTCTGTGACAGCAGGTGTCGAGACAAATATAGTATTCAGAATGTTTTTGGGATGCCCCTGGGGAGTTTAAGCAAGGGTGCTCTTAGCTCCTCTGGTGTTCTCGCTCTTTATAAATGAGTTAGCTATAAACATATCAAAAAAAGGAGACAATGAATACAATTATCCCAGGAGGTGTAAAGTATCCTGCTACCTATTTCGCAGATACATTATACTGTTTGTCAAATACTATTTTAGGGCTTGCAAAAGCAGTAAAATCTTTAAAATATAAGCGATAGGTTGAATCTGCTGTTACTTTGAAAAGACAAATGTAATGGGTTTTTTAAAGGGAATTTCATCTTTCAGAGGAGTAGAAGGGGTTTCATGGTAATACTGAAAATAAAGTAACAAATTTTTTATAAATATTTAGGCTTAACCTTCACAACAAAACTTAAGTTTCAAACTGCATGAGTGAAAGTTGCCCAAAAAGTGGGGAAAACGGGAACTATGGAAATTCTAAGACCTTTAAAAACTAAAGTGCACAGAATTTTCAATTTTTCTGAAGCTTTGATTACTCAAATCGAGCCTATGCTAATGTAGGAAGCCGATATTTGGGGATTAATTTGTTAATAATGGAAATGGAAAAGAGTGCACGACCTACTGCAATGAAACGAATCCATTCGTACCATTACACGCGTCTAACAAAATGTTATAGATGGTGAAAGCTGGCCGCTACTTCCATATATCAGAATCTCTAGTGAAGTGTATAAAAGTATTTGGTTAAAATTACCAATCAACATGCGATGTCAAGATTGAGAGCAGGACAAGCGGATGAATGCTGTTGAAATCAACTAGAAACGGGAAACAGAACTGGGCATTTTTTGTTAAGCAATTACTAACCCGCATGGATAAGTATAGTGTGTCTTCCTGGGAGTTGGATATTGAACAAGGATATTTTGTGGGAATTTACATGACAGAATAATACCCCACTTCCTCCAACCAAGACTGGCATGGTTGCATAGAAGAATCAGAAAAGTATCAGTAGAAGTATTCCTTTAAAAAGTGTTTTTCAAACAGAAAGATATGTTACATGTCGTAACACTGAAATGGCATAAGAGTAATCTTGCTCGATTAAGATTAAGAACTCAGGCCTAAATGCCTTCAAGACATAGTTTTCCACTGGCACATCTGCACAGTCCCCAATGCCCCATGTGTGGCGCGCGACTGAAGATAAATCATTTTATTGAATGTAACTCGTACGATACATCCTCCCGAAATGCCCCATTGGAGAGAAATATGCCCTTTTCCGGATGGCAAAACGGGGGTGTCTCTCGTGTTTTAGTGTCCCCTTTTTGTGCATTTTTACTCGTTCACAAAAACAAATTTATACTCGGTTGTGACACACCGTGCATGACGGGTCAGATTTGTTTCCTAATATCATTTACTTTTGAATCTTTAAAAAAATTTTAATAATTTTCATTTTCGATAAAAAATTTCGAATTTCAACTGACTGTAGTTTGTGTTCAAGATAATTCGGTCCTTGTGACCCCTTTACTGTAACCCTGCCCCTATGAAAATTGCACCCTGAAACACAACCAATCTCCCCCCACCACAACTACCCTGTGTTCCTTCTTCAAACCCAAAAAGACCCCTAACTGCCCAAGACTTGAGAGCATTGCTCTCACATGGGTTTTCAACATACCAAACAGACTTAAAAAACACATTTCAATCTTAGGAATCAACCGCCGAAAAACAACGGACCCTGCCGGCAAACTCACGCGGGGGCCCCCATCCTCCCCCTCCCGCTTTTGACGTCACAAAACCGCTACCCCCAAAACCAAGGACAACCCGCTTCGTTCCCTTGTTCAATTGCTTTTCCTTGTTAAGATTTTGTAAACGTGTTCTAATAGCTAGGGTATCATGATGTGTATGAAACTGTAAACCTCAAACTTGCCCATTTCTTTCCCACTTTACACCTGACTCTCAACCCAAAATTTTTGTCTGCCTCCCCTCTTCCACATTCTCCATCCCCTTCATCCCTTCCTCTAAAATTTTCCAATTCCCACGTTAACATCAACCTCTTGCCCCCTTCAAACCTCCTTAGGCATTTTTGTTAAAACGTAAAAACTTTGCCCAAAAGGAAACTGATCCATTTCGATTCGTTCTAAACTAATATTTATATAACATTTTTACAGAAACCGGGTTAAAACCCCACGGCATAACCGAAAAAAAAAAAGAAACCACCGGGTTTATAAAACTCTTTCTCTTCCCCGACCCCCCGGGGAAGGGGGCATTGCCACTTTTATAAAGTTTAAACTCGAACCTGCCTTTCTTTCTGTCACTCCCTTTCTTTTTCACCTGAATTTTTTCGAATCGTGAACTGACTTCAATACACCTCCACTCTTTTTTACTTTCACGTTTTTACCGCCACCCCCAACGAAAAGAAAATCTGACATTTTCCATCAAGATTTCGTAATCCTGGACCTACACCTCTCCCCCAAAACTTACCTTCTCTGATTTTAACTTCCACTTTGATAACCAATTTTCTTCCCCGTAAAAACTCTTTTTTTTTTCTTTGTCAAACCACTCTCTTTTCAGCTGGAAAAAAGAAGCAACAAAAGTCAGGACATTTTTTAGTGGCAATTACTGGTTTCCCAACTGACCATCTGATCTACACTGATGAAAAACTTTCTGATCTTCCTTTTTTTCTTTTTCTCTAAACTTGCAAAGCCTTCAGAAAAAAAAAGTATTTCACCCGCGAAACCCTAAAGGGCCCAAATTTCAAAATTTTTTCTTGCACAAGCGTAAAACCCCTATCACAAACCTTGACAACAAAAACCCCCTCTAAACACTCAATATGTTCTCACCCAACTGTTGAGAGCATCACCCCCCTGACCGCCCTTCCAAAGGCGGGCCATGGTAAACCTTAATCTTTCAAAGGAAAACGCGGGCAATAAGCGGCAGGGGCGAAAAGCAAAAAAAAAATTTAAAGCACTCTTCCGAAAACAATAAACAAAGTCAATTTTTTAATTCTTTCCAGAAAAAAAAAGAATCTTCTCAATTCTTGATCCCAAACGTAAAAGAAATCTCTTTTTTCCCAAAACATCTACCTTTTTGGATTGTGAAGGAAACCCCTCCTTTCATCCACAACCACTCGAACTCCTTCATTTTCCCTCATTTTTTTTTTTAAAAAATCCATAACTTTCGCTCCAAATGATCAGACCCCTTTCAAGCATGCGCTTCCTGACCCCAAATTCTCTGGCACTCTTCTTTTCTTTCATCCGACAACGAGAAAAAATCACGATAATTTAAAAGAAAGACTATAAAATCATGTATTTTGACCCATACCTTTTCCTTTTACACAGTGCCACCCAATTTAACCCCCACTTCACGAAAAATGAACCCATCCTTGTTTCGGGAAAAAAAAATTTTCCATAAAGCTCTCAAAACTGCTTATCACACCCTACCAAAAAGCATGCCCTTTGACCCAAACTTTCGAAGAATTATAGACCTTTTCCAATCTACCTTTTTTTCAAAAGCCTTGAAAAAGTATTCTAAAACCCCTCAACAACCCCCTTTCCTCCAAAATCTTCTTCCTGAGTTTCAGTCTCCCCATCGCGTCAACCCCCCTAAAACCCCCCCTAGACACACTTTAAACACGCTTCTACTCTTTTTCTGACTGGGGGAAAATCTCCCTTCTCACTGTCTCGACTTATGGGCAGCCTTCGACACTATAGACCACTCAATTCTTCTCTCCCGCTTCAAAAAAACTTCCGTTTACTGGCATAGCCCTCCCTGGTTTAATTCATACCTTACTGACCGTTTTTGCAGTTGCGTAAAAAAAATTCAATCAAACCTGCCAAAATGAAAGGGAGCCCCCACGGGGTCATTCTACGCCCTGTTCTGTTTACTCTTTACACTGCCCCACTGTACTATAATAAAACGCTCAAATCAACCAAAATTTTTTACGCAGAGGACCCAGATTCAAAGCAGTGTTACCCTGAAAACATGCCTTCCTCCGGCAAACATGCCCACTGCTTTGAAGATATTCAAAACTGGGTGCACAGAACAAATAAAAGCTAAATGCAATTAAACCGAAGCCATTCGTAGGGGCCCAAACCAAAAACCTCTTTCCCTTAAAAACCCTCAATAGAAATCGCAAAAAGCATCAGTCCCTTTTCCCTGCGGGGGTATCAGGTGTTTATTTACAACACACCCATGCAAAAATTTCACACCCAAACCTGTCAGTCGGTGCTAAATCGTTACGGGCCCATAGTGCAATTCGAAAAGTACCTGTCCACCGATGCAACAGCCCAAAATTGCACTTCTCTCACTTTCAAATTTGGGCTATTTCAATTTCTTTTTTCTTCTCCAATCATCTTCCCCCCTTCAAATATTCAAAAAACCCCCCTCAAACCATTCTCAGAAAAAAAATTCGAAAACCCCATTTCCCCCCTCTTCGATCTCTCCATGGGTCCTGTGCCCCAAAGTAATTTTTAAGACAAAACCCCCTTTACAAAGTCCCAAAAACCGCACCCCCTACCTCGTGAATGTCTTAACCTGTACACTCCTTCACGTTCCCTCCGCCTGCTGCGGGACCTTGTGCCTACGAATACCTAATTTAACCAAACTACCCCTTGGCCGCCGCTCTTTCTCTATTTCGGGGCTTTGACCTGGGAAAGGCTCCCTCTCTCCTCGCCAAAGCCTACTAGACACTTTTTAATCCCCCTAAATATTTTTTTTCAAAATAAGATTTTCCCCCCCCTGTTCATATCAAATAACCCACCCTTCACTAACCCATGTCCTTTTAAACCCCGCAATTTTAAAGTGTGTTGTGTGGTGCTTTTTAAAAAAAATTTCACAATTGCAATTTTTTTCATAGTTTGGCTGCAGCGTACCAGTAGTAAATCGAATATTGAAATTTTTCATTGGTTTTATACGTGTAAGATTAGGGTTTAATGCTCGCTTTGATTTTCTTTTCAAAATATAGGCCTATAAAGTTCCATTTATTTTTATTATTTTTATTATTATTATTATTTTTTTATTAATTATTTTAAAATTTATTATTATTTTTATTTTTATTTTTTATTATTATTTTATTATTTAATTTTTTATTATATTATTATATGTAGAAGAAAACTCAAGAAATTTGAAATTTAGCATTCCTAAAAGAAAATGAGGGAATTTCTAAACTCACTTGCAAAATTTATCTCCCTTTTTGGGGGAACGAAAAAAGAAAAATACATTAACTGATCCTTTTCAAAGAAAACATATTTTTTTTTTCCATATTTGGGAATGCAAACACCGTTTGGGTAAATTCCCTTTTTTGAATGTGAGGTTGGGGGGTCGATTTGCGTATACGGTTTGATTTTTGTGGGTTTTGTGTGTTGTGGTGTGTTGTGTGGGGTGTGTTGTGTTGGTTTGTGTTGGGTGTGGTTTGTTTTTGTTGGGTTTGTTGTTTTGGTGGGGGTGGGGGTGGGGGTGTGGGTTGGGTGTTGTTTGGGGTGTGTTGGTGTTTTGTGTGTGTGTGTTGTGTGTGGTGCAAGTTTGTCACAATTTAAATAACAATTAATGCTTTGGTTGAAGTATTTTGGGGATTCCTTTTCCTCTTCGGTTTCATTATTTTTTTGTTGCAAAAAGCATATTAGATTGTGTTAAAAATGTGCCTTTCCAAAAAGACTGATTTTAAGCAATAAATTTTCTTTCAGATTCATGTTCTCTTCCTCTCTCTTCTTCCCCTCTCTCCTCTCCCTCTCTCTCTCTCTCTCTCTCTTCTCCTTCCCCCATGAATAGGGACGGGGTACCTGCGGGTTTTCGCCCGGGGCAATCTGTTTAAAGGATTTCCCCCTCATTAAAAATCAGAGCTCGCTCCCCTTTCCCCCAAAATCCTTCGGGTGAGACAAAAAAACTAGGTCTCGTGTAAACGCAGCAAACATCTTGCGCAAAAATTTAAAACCCCTTCCGCTCTTTGGGAAAAGAGGCCTTGTGTGCCGCGGGGGCACTTTTTAAAATTTTTTGGGGTTGAAAGAACTCCAAAGGGGAACTATACACCTAACTAAACAACGTTAAAAACACAAAGGATCCCCCCTCGGGAATCGGGAACGAAAACGAAAGACTTCAATACAGGAGCAAAGAAAAACAGTGGAAAGCGTCCCACCTTCCACAAAAAAGACAATATCAAAAACAAAGGCCCACAAGAGTAGAGAAGGGTACTACCACCTTCAAAAAGAAAAACAAATCATAATTCTAAGACCCCACACCGGGGACAACGGGGAAATACAAGTCCACAAGCTTAAACCTTTTTTTCTCCCTATTTCCTGTGTAAAAAAAACCCAAATGGCACACATCCTTTGGAGGTGCACGCTATTCAGCGATCTGAGGGGATTTTGGGCCCCCGGGTAACCCCGGAAACTAAACGTACTCCCACGAGAGGGGCTGGAAAAGATTTGCCTTATTTGCCCCAAACACATGTACTGTGTAAAAAAGCAAAAGAGAGAACTTGGGGTGGGGGTGGGGTTTTCCCTGAGGGGACAGCTAAGAGGGACACAGATAACCCCCCGACATTTCGTAACATGAAGCTTTAAAACCCTTGTCCTTCCTGCACTGACTCCCTGCAGGCAGGCCCCTTTGTGCCATTGTTTTTCCCTAAAAAAGTCGGTCAGGTGGGGCTGGTGGGGGATGATAAAAAAAAACCCCAGCGTGGTCTTTGCTCACTGCAGAAGGAGGTTCCTAATGACCTTACCCCCCACCCCTTTGTGCTCAAAGGGGGCTCGTTGACGCGGGAAAGTTTATGAAAGGAATCAGAGTAAAACCCCGTCAATTGGTCCAAAGCAATGCAGTTCCATATACATGGGCATCATCCTTATCCCCATTGATAACATGTAAGAAAAAAATTGCCTCAAAATTTGGGGGCCCCTTTGCTTCCATCTCATGGGACCTCATTTTTGGGTTTTCCTCATACCTTCGTACTTTGGCGGGGGTTTGTTAGGGGACTAGGGGGTTGGAGTTTCACGGATTGGCCTAGGGGAACGTTTGGGGGGCGTCACCATTGGGGGCATTTTACGTCTGGTCTTCGACGACCTATTATTGTCAATCATAGGGGGCTTAGTAATGCGCCCTGCATTTTTTAGCCGAATGGGCCCCACTGAACCCAAAACCAAAAGTGACCCAGCATAGCGCGGGGCCCACTGGGGTAGCCTCAGGCTGTCGTTTTGTAGGACCTGTGAATTCTGACTAGAAGATAACAACAGTGTGCCAGGTGGAAGATTAAATTGGTGGGGGGGAACAGCAGGAAAGAAATGTCAAAGATGGGGAAAAAAAAGGGAAAAACAAAAAAAGGTCAGGTAATTTATAACATGTACCCGAGTTGGTCTACACTGGGAGTTTGATTGACGGGAAAAAAAAAAGAAGTCAAACAGAGGAAAGGCAGTGGGGGGGTGGCCACCGGGCCCCTCAGGGAGGTCAATTTACCCTGGGGGTCAGGTCAATGCCGTTAATTAGTTTCTCTTGCTTTTTTTTCCTTCTGCGTGCCTTCTCTGTCATTGTCTTTCTTTGATTTTGTCATCGTTCTTTTCTGTTTTGTACTGCTTTTTTTGCTTGTTCTGACCGCCTTTGTTATTTTATGTCTGGGTTCTATTTGTGTCTTGTCTGCTATCTTTGCTTTGTCTCTCTCTCATTGTCTCTGTACTCTGTCTGTCTGTTTTTCTTTTTCTGTTTGTTTGTTGTCGTTGAAAGGGGGTATGTGCTGCGTGACCAGAATAATAAACTGACAAAACAATCGGAACGAGAACAGGTTGACATACGGGGGAAAGAACAAACTTTTTGGGAAAAGGAAGATCCAACGAAAAAATTTTGTTTTCTAGGGCATAAAACTATCGGGAAAAATTTGGGAAAGGGAAATTATTCAATACTTTTGACTGACAAAAATGGCATACTCAAACGTTAAATTTTGCAAGTACACGACTTGGGAAAAAACAGATCTCCAATCATTGCTAAGCACTTTCTATAAGGATAAGCCTAACCTCAAAAAAAGAATTTAAAGCAGCAATGTTTTTCTTTGGGTTGGGTTTTTTCCCCCGTGTGTGAAAAATCAGCAGAAACTAAACCCCCATCGAAAAAGCTAGAAGAACAGTTAAACCTTCGGTTTTTACCACAATCTTTGACAACAACAAAAGTTTTTTTTGGATGATTGTGGTCAATGAAGGGCTTTGCCCTTTCGTCCGGGGGCCCCAAAATAAAATAAGGGTAGTAAACAATTTTCGACACCTTAAAAGCGACAGTTAAAATACTGCCCGTGCTGGGGCCCTTCCCCGTCTATGGGCAAGTTGGTTGAAATTGAAGGGGAAAAACGAAATGGCCCGGGTTTTGACAGGTTACAATGAGCCTGACTCATTGGGAATGAAAGTGTTTTTCATTTTTGATGGATGTGGGGGAAGAAATGGTGTTGGCTGAGGAACTGTAATGAAATGCATTACTTGTTGATGTATCGTATGGGTGAGGGTGTGTTGTCTTTTATGAAAGCTTTTTAAATACTTTGATGACTCACCCCCTTTAAATAAGTGTTCGTTTTCTTTTTGTATGGAATTGAATAGTTTGTTTTCCAAAATAAAACTCATGATTTTGTCTCTTTATTTCGGTTTTGACTTTGTGTGTTTTATTTATCTTTTATGAAAATTTTGATGCATGTTTTTTTCGGGTTATGAATTTATTGTAAACCCAATTAAATTTTCCAAAAAAGAAGATTTTCAGGTGGAAAAGTGTGTTTAAAAAAATTGTTTTGCCCATTAAGGGATTTAAAGTATGATAATACTTGTGTTTTTATCGGATAAAAACTATTTGGGGAACACTGAAAATGTGTTTTGTTTATCATTTTCCCCCCCTGGGGATCACCTTCATCCTATTTTGATTTGCAAAATCAATGTATTTGAAGAATTTTTTGTTACAAAATAGATATTTTTTCTTTGGGTGACTTAATGGCAGAACATCGAACATTTCTTTTAATTTTTTGATGATTTAGTTTTTAAAATTCGCATAAAACCAGTCCCCTTTGGCCAATCGTTGCTCAGAAATATTTTTTAAACACATATGAAAATACTTTGATATGTGTACCGCTTTTGATTTGAATATTCAAAGCTATCAATGGGTACCCTTTAAGTCCCCATACCCCCGATTTTGGGAAATGCGTAAAAAATTATTTTTATTATCAAGCGTATTTTTGCCCTTTTGCATTAAAGTGAAATTCGTATTTTAAGGATTGATTCTACTATGCCATTACATTAATGTAAAATTTTCCAAAAGGAAAATGTCTAATAAAAATATACAGCCATGATCAGGTTAGAAAGGGTTGTGTGGAAAAATGAGATCTGGACATTTGTGTTGTAAATGCAGAACATTCCAAACAAAATTTGCAGTGCGATTGATCTAAATTTACGTTATAAAATGCACTTGATGTATTTATAAAAGATGCAAAAGTCAGAGTTAAAAGAAAGAAACCCTTATATAAAATAGAAGCGATAAATATTGGTTTTTATCAGGAATGTGAACTAAAAAAAAAAAGTGTTGGGGAAAAGTTACTATATCGCCAAACCCAAAAAAGTTAAAAATGCAAAAATAGAAAATGTAATTTGGTATAAAAATTTTGATAAAACGAAAAAAGTATAAAAGGCCTTATTTTTCTAATTCTCGACGCAATTTAAATCAAAAAAATTTGGAGTAAAGTAAGGGAAAACTTCTTTTAAAAAAAAAACAACCTAAAAATGAAAAAATTTGAGTGGTTTTGCCATTTTCAAAACCCCTTGAAAGGAACAACTGCAAAAAATTTCACTGATATTAAAAATGAGGGGGGATACAACATCAATCGCCCAATTTCTAAAAGAATCTTTTTGCCCGAGAAAGTTAAAAGGAAAAGGGCCCCAGGCCTGCGGTCATCATGAAAAAACAATTAAAGATCAATTAAAATTTTTTTTTACATTTTTCAATGCTTTATTTTGGGGGTCTATCCCAGAGTGGACGATCTATTTTTTACCTCTGTTTTAAAAAAGGGCCCTACAAAAATCCAAATATTTATGGGTTTTTTTTTTAAATAAATACCAAAAATTTGTATATTTAAAAAAACTTAAAATAAGGGAAATTAAATATTATTTATATTTTTAAAAAAATTTTTTTACATTAAAAAATTTTTTATTTTTTTTGGAAACATTTTTTTTATCGAAAAATTGCCCTTTAAATTATTTTGGAAAAAATTTTGGGTTGAAAAAAAACTTTTTTTTATTTTTAAAAATTTTTTAAAATAAAATTAAAAACAAAAAAACTTTGACTGAAAAAATTTGGTTTGGGGGGGCCCAAATTTAAATGTTTAAGAAAAGGGGAAAATTAAACAGATGTAGCCCTGTAAATTTTTTTTAAAGTGCGCGTGATTTTTTTTTAAGGTAAATTTTGATATTTGGTTCTTTTTTTTCGGGAAATTTTTTGTAGTTATTTAAAAGGGAAAAAATTTTTTTTGACCCCTAAAAAAAATTTTCGCAATGATTTTTTGTTAAAATAAAATTAAAATAAAATTTTGTTTCAGAAAATTAAATTTTGGGGAAAAAAAGATTTTTTAAACTTTAAGAAAATTTTGGGTTTTAAAATATTTAAATTTTAGAAAAAGGGGGGGTTTTTCGGAAAAAATTTTTAAACAAAAAAACATTTTAAAAAATAAGAAAAGGTTTTTATAAAAAATTTTTTAAAAATTTTTCAAAATTTTTTGCCAAAGCCTATTGCACATATTTTAATTTTTTAAAAAATCCTATTGTATTTTAATTGTTTTGCTTAAAAGGTTTTATGGGTGAAGGGGATTAATATTTGGAGAAAAAAAATATCCTTTTCTTTTGCTATACAAAAACCTAAGATTGTTAGGCGAATAGAACAAAATTTTTTTTTGGGTTAAAAAGTTTTGAAAAAATTTAAGGGAAAAAAAATTTTTAGCTAGGTTTTTTTAAAGTTTGGTTAAGATTTTTTTGTTTACAAAAAAATGTTTGGGTTTTAAACAAGGTTTGGTTTAAGTTTTCAAAATTTTATTTTAAGAATTGGGTGAATCAAGTTGGGAGGATCAATCAAATAGTAAGTTTTAATTTATGGGGAAATTTTTTACTTATTGAAAAAATTTGCATTGAATATTTTCACTTAAATATTAATTAAAAATTTGAATGGTTTTTTGCCACGATTTTTAATAAAAACTTAAAAAAAAGTGTTTGATTTGCCATTAAAAAAAGATAAAGAAAAGAATATTTGCATTGCCCCCACAAAATAAGAAAGAATTTTTCCAAAAATCCCGCCATGTTTAAATATTTATTTTCATCGTTAAACAAAACGTTTTGGGGAATTTGTTCTGTTTCGTTTGGGGGCTTTAATTAAAAAAAATTTCCCACTCATAGAATAATTTTTACAAATCTATAAAATAAATTGGTTTTATCTGTTTTTTACGCTTTTGTAAGTGTATGTTTTGTTAATGTTCACTATCCCATTCATGAGGGGCTATGGCCTAATGAATAAAATATCCGAATCTCTCTCTCTCTCTCTCTCTCTCTCTCTCTCTCTCTCTCTCTCTCTCTGTCTCTAGCTCTCTCTTCTCCCCTTTTACTCTTCCTCTGCTCCCCCTCCACCTCCTCTCTCTGTGCGCGCGCGCGCGTGTGTGTGTGTGAGTGCCCCCGCGCGCGCGTGCCTGCTTGCGTGCGTGCGTTCATGCCTGTGTTAGTGAGTTGGTGTGTGTGCTATGTTGTGTGTGTGTGAGAGAGAGTATGAGCGTGCGTGCGTTGGGCGCCTGTGTGTATGTGTGAGTGTATGTGCCTTTATTTGCGTTGCGTTATGTGTATGTGTGAGTGTATTTGCCTTTGTGTGTGTATATATATAGGCACCATAGGCATTATAGTCCATAGAAGATATTTGTTTTCTCGGTGTGCGTGCGTGCGTGCGTGTGTGTGTGTGTGTGTGTGTGTGTGTGTGTGTGTGTGTGTGTGTGTGTGTGTGTGTGTGTGTGTGTGTACGCAGTTATGTGTATGTGTGTACGCGTGTATGTGTGTTCTTCAGTACAATTCTGTTCACATAAGTGACTTTAGACAAGTATGTGTGTGTGTGTGTTCTTTCTTTTTTCTTTTCTTTTTTGATGTTGAGGATAATGGAATAATCACTCATGTGATTTTTCATTTAGTCCCCATGTGCATGCAGTTTTGTAAATATTGTCATCCGTTCCCACCGGCACACTCTTCCGAAAAGCGGAACGGGTTTTAACGTGTGCGCAAGATGTTCTGTGTGTGTGTGCGTGCGTGCGTGCCTGTCTTAGTGAGTTGGTATGTGCGCTATGCTGTGTTTGTGTGAGCATCAGAGTGCGTGCGTGCACGCGCCTGTGTGATTGTATTTGCCTTTGTTTGCCTCTATGTGTGTGTGTGTGTGTGGTGTGTGTGTGTGTGTGTGTGTGTGTGTGTGTGTGTGTGTGTGTGTGTGTGTGTGTGGTGTGTTAGTGTGTGTGTTAAAAAACATATTTCGCAAATGGTCTTTGAATTTCTTCAAACTGTACACAATCACTTGGAACCAAATTATCTAAACATATTTGTTTGATCAATAAATGGTTGGATTTCTGTGTATGTGTGTGTCCTTGTGTGTGTGTGTGTGTGTGTGTGTGTGTGTGTGTGTGTGTGTGTGTGTGTGTGTGTGTGTGTGTGTGTGTGTGTTGTGTGTGCGTGCGCGCGTGTGTGTGTGTGTGTATGTAAGGTACGTTGGGAAGATGAAGGGTGTGTGTGAATATTTCATTTTTGTTCGTTTTCTTTGTGCATCTGCAAAAAATGTTTGTTTTTCTTTGTTTCATCGTTTGTTTGATCGCTCTGCTTGGCACTGGTGAGAAGATGTTTGTTTATAAAGCATACAGGGGACGGGATAGCTCAGTGGTCGGAGCACTCGCTTTCCCCCAGCCAAGTTAAGCAGCGTCGAGCGTGGTTACCAGTTGGATGGGTGACCGTTTGCGCGCCTTGGCTTCAGTACAGTTCCCCCAGTTCACCCAGCTGTAAATGGGTACCTGTCCTCTTTAGGGTCAGGGAAGGTAAAGCAGCGAGGGAGAGGAGATGGGCGCCGCCCTCAATATGCTGGCCCTAGAGAAGGGAGGTCTCTGACGCCTCGCTCCCCTACGACCTTATAGGTTATGGGACACCTTTACCTTACCTTACAGACATGTTTCTCAACATAAGAAATTACTTGTCTGTTGCAGAAAATAGCAGACAGGACAAGTGAAGGGAGGAATACTTGCTTGCTGCTGATCGCTTTGAATGGAGCTTTCTCTGTGTAAGTATCAATAACGCGCGCGCGCGCGTGTGTGTGTGTGTGCGTGCTTGTGTGCATGCGCGCGCGCGTGTGTGTGTGGTCTTCAGTTTTACGTCTCTTCACAAAAAGTGATATTAGACAAGATATTGAGTGTGTGTGTGTGTCTTCAATTTTACGTCTGTTCACTTAAGTGATATTAGACGATGGAGGCAGGGGGGGATTGGGGGGGGGAACATAATGAGATAAGGGCTTTAAGTAGAATAGATACGTGTTGGTATGAATGCACATTAAAAGATTATTCCAATCTATATAAATAGTATGTTGCAAAAAACATGGCATAGAACTACAAAAATTAACAAAACCCCACAACAATTGAAAAATACTCTAATGTTTGAAAACAAACAATTTTGAACTACTTGTAACGGCAGCTGTGAAACAAGCAAAATGTAGATTCCCACGACCATACTTTACAAAAAAGAGAATACTGGGATTGCAACAGAGACAAGGCTATCTCACATAATAACTCTGGATTGGTTAAAACTTCCTGCAGAGACTTATCTTGAAATGATGGTAAAAACGTTTTTAAACCTTGACATTGATACAGAACATGAACATTAGAAAATTTGTCACCGCATATACATTGTACATTTTTGGCAAATTTTGCTCGAAAGGCATTTAATTTCATCTGTAGATTAGAGAAACAATTTTTCTAGTACAGGATTTTCGAAAACCGTACTGAGTGCAAAGAATGTTCTCAATATCCAGAACTGAACAAGTATGCTGGGGATAACCAGCCTCTTCCTGTTTCTTTTTCACATGTTTCCAGCAAACATTTTGAAGCAAAGCATAACCTTCATGAAGAGAAAGAGGGATATCTAAAACAGTTGAATAGCTATCATGTTTTGCTGCCTTTTTGGCAGCTTTGTCAACCATTTCATTAAAATGAATACCACAATGAGATGGAATCCAGCAGAAAGTAACATTCGAACCCCTCAGAATTAAAAAATGTACCAACAAATTAATTTCAGTAATAAGATTCTGCCTAACGGTCGAAGACGAGTTACTGAGAGACTGTAATGCAGATTTAGAATCAACACAGAACAATATCTGCAAAACAGTATTGGGGCAATCAAGCAGAAAGTACAAAGCCATCAAAATAGCAGTAAGTTCAGCAGTAAAGATGGAATGATTTTTGCCGATGTGATAGGATTTTTCCATCTTTAAAGCTGGAATGATGAATGCTGCCCCTGTTTCCCTTGTTCTTAAGAAGGGATCCGTCAGTGTATATCTTAAGATGTGAAGGATATGTATCTTCTAGGTGCACTTTTATATAAGATCCAAGAATAAGCCCATTTTCTTCTTTTTTTAAAGAGAGATGGTTTATATCAAAATCTGCTTTCTGAAGTTCCCATTTTGGACAAGGTGTTAAAAGAGGTGTGGATTTTTGCCAGTCTTTAGGATTGATACTTGACTCTTTGAAGATATCGGAAGTGTAAGTACTAATAGTGACAAGAGAGAGATATTTTTAGCTCTATTGGAAATTCTAAGTCGGATCTAATTGAAATTTCCGATGCAATATTGTTTTCAACTGTCGAACTTCTTAAAACAAACTTTGAAACAGCTAAGTTACGATAATCCTCTAGAGGTAGTACTCCTATTTCTCTATACGTTCCTAAAGAAGATGCATGAAATGGAACTCCCAAAGCAATCCGGAAAGCTTTACAATCTAAGCTTTGAATTTTGTTCAATAGATATTTGGGGGCACTAAAGAATAATTCTTGACCATATGTTAGTTTAGAACGAACCAGTGATAATGATAAATGCTTTAGTACTAATGAATCTTGTGCCCATATTTGCCTACTAATTGCTTTTAATACATTCAGACTTCTTCTTGCCTTGTTTAAAGCATATTCGATGTGACAATGCCATGTTAATTTCGAAGTAAGTATAATACCAAGAAA
>CM054160.1:34686970-34776970 GCA_028751875.1 Rapana venosa | reverse complement strand
ATGATGGATCCTTAACTGTTGATGCTGGGTCCTTAACTGTTGATGATGGATCCTTAACTGTTGATCGTGGGTCCTTACTGTTGATGCTGGGTCCTTACTGTTGATGGTGGACTCCTCGTTGTTGATGGTGGACTCCTCGTTGTTGATGGTGGACTCTTCATTGTTGATTATGGATCCCTCACCTCACTACTGATTTCAGGCTATACTTTGCTGACGTTTTCCCCAGTCTTAGCACTGATTTCAGGCTATACTTTGCTGACGTTTTCCCCAGTCTTAGCACTGATTTCAGGCTATACTTTGCTGACGTTTTCCCCAGTCTTAGCACTGATTTCAGGCTATACTTTGCTGACGTTTTCCCCAGTCTTAGCACTGATTTCAGGCTATACTTTGCTGACGTTTTCCCCAGTCTTAGCACTGATTTCAGGCTTTACTTTGCTGACGCTTTCCCCAGTCTTAGCACTGATTTTAGGCTATACTTTGCTGACGTTTTTCCCAGTCTTAGCACTGATTTCAGGCTTTGTTTTGCCGATGTTTTCTCCAGTCTTCGAACTGATTTCAGGCTATACTTTGCTGATGTTTTATCCAGTCTTAGCGCTGATATCAGGCTATACTTTGCTGACGTTTTCTCCTGTCTTAGAACTGATTTCAGGCTATACTTTGGTGACGTTTTTCCAGTCTTAGCGCTGATATCAGGCTATACTTTGCTGACGTTTTTCCCCAGTCTTAAACCTAAATTCAGACTATAATCTGCTGACGCTTCCTCAAGTCTTTCCATACGCTTGATAAGTTTTTGTTCACTGCCTCTGCCAATCAAAAGGGCTCTTAATGGGTCATAGTTCTTCCTATAAAATATAGCTTCTGTAAAGTGCAGACCACATCTTCACAGAAAGCTGTTATATCATTATGGTTTGTCCCTTCTCTGTGATATCTGAAACCAGTATGTTGAGCACCAAAGAAACCATATGTTGGGCACCAACGACATTTCAAACAGTGCGGCTTGGGCAAGTGGAAACTGTTAGAGATTTATTTTCTAAGATAGAGATCGCACAGAAACTATATTCTATGATTTATTTGGCTTGCCTTCTTTTCTGGAAAAAAGATAGGCGTTTTTGTATGCACAGGATATTACACTTGTATTCACACATGAGAAAGTGATTCTTAGTCTCATCTGAAAGATCCTGAGATAAATGAAGTTAGAAAGGATATTAGGTATAGAAGAAAAATCACTTCAAATTTTTACTCCAGCAGTGACTTTAACCTGAATCCTCAAATTTTCATTAAATCACTATTCTGGTGCTTTCTCGACTAAGCTATCCCCCCCCCCCCCCTCCTCCCCATTACACACATATATACACATGTATACCACTCAGTTAATGGGTGGTTATAATCTTCTTTTTGTGATCTCACCTGTCTTACCTGTCGGCGTAACTGATAACGGCGTTAACGCCGAACCCAAAGACGCCGTCATGATCCTGCTTCTCCATTTGCTGGCCCTGCTGACTTCATGCCACGGGATTCAATGAAGCTGCCGTTGAGAGAAGCTGGTGGTCTGCTTTTATCCCCGCGGTCTTGCCTTGAAAGGAAGCCTTCATGCAGTCCATATCTTGCATGGTTTTGTACCCCATGGGCCGCACATCTTCAGCTTCTTTTATTGATCAATGTTACAAGCTTTCTTGCTGTTCCCAGTGCGTGTACTATTCCTTCATTTGTTTTTTTACTTGTCCAACTTCTTAAAAACCACAGCTCAGCTGCTTTGATTCTTGTTTTCACCACCTTTTCTATAAGTCCAGTATTCACAGCCATACAGCATGATGGCGGGCGATACGAAGCATTTCAGAACTTTTATTTCTAGCTGATAAGGAATGCTGTGATCTTTCCAGATATTATTCAGTTGGATAATTCTACTTTTAGCCATGCCTAATCTTGTTTTCATATATTTGGTACATGATCCGTCAATTGTTTTGACTGAGCCAAGTGTTTGACATTTTTGTAACGGAAATTTGAAATCTTATCACGCAAAATGATTTGCCTTTGCACACGAGCAGTCATACATTGCAGGTTACAATTCATTACCATTGTCTTCATAAAGATGCAGCTTTTACATTGACATAATTAAATGATGTATATTGAAAGAGAGGTTTGTATGATGACGGTATATTGTTTTAAAGTTATGCTATGTAAACATCTCTGTTAGTTCAAATATCTGTGTAGTGTGACGCTGACTACAGCCATTGTATCCCTACTTCATTTTGCCTGCGCCCTCCCACCTATGCCTCTCCCTTCCACAACTGTCAACTAGACACAGACATCGTGTTGTGATGCGTGTGGCAGCTCCCCTGATGGCTCCTGACGCCTGTTGTCATTGTGTCCTTCCTCCCCGGGGCCAGGTAAAACAGGATTGGCAGGACATCAAACACGCTGAGGAGAACACAGAGACCACGGGCACAGCCCCTCTCTCTCTGTCTGTCTGTCTGACAGGTTTTCTTTGTTTGCTTGCTGTTTTCCATGTGGAAGGGGGAGGGGTATGTGTGTACATGCAACCGCATGCACGCTAACACGCAGACTGACGGGGAAAAGGGTTGTACTCCGAAAGTATAGGAATTGAAGGTATGGAAAGAGTGTGACATTGAAAGTTGTCCTGTCTGCCCGTCTGTCTGTGTCTTTGTTAGTGACTCTGTCAGGCTGTATTGTATTGCATTGTATTGTATACCTCTTTAAGTCACGGCAGATTTCTCTGCTTGAAATTCGAGCTGCTCTCCCCGGGGAGAGCTTGACGCCCCAAGAGCAGCGCCACCCAGTATTTATTTTCTTTTCCTGTCTGCAACTGTATTTGTTTCCCTACCAGAGTGGCTCTTTTCTACAGAATTTTGCTAGGAACAAAATTCCTTGTTGCCATGGGTTCTTTTACGTGAGCTAAATACTTATGTGTAACACACGGGACCTCAGTTTTTTGTCTCATCCGAAAGACTCACGGTCTATTGGATTGGGGAAAAGTTTTGGGCCCAAAGGAGGATCAAACCACCACACACTTCGTACCTGAGCTTTTCGCTTTCTAGGTAAGTGCTATACCTCTAGACCACATGTTCACCTGTGTGACTGTTATCTACTTTCTGCTTTCTCTGTCTGTCACTCACTCACTCACTCTCTCTCTCTGTCTCTCTCTGTCTTGTTCTTTTCTTGTTATCTGATTACCTGTCTTTTTCTGTCTTTGTCTGTTTATCTGTCTATCTGTCTGTCTGTCTGTCTGTCTTTCCACTTTCCATTTTATTATATTATCATTATTCAGTGCCTCCTTATATGTACATCTCTCTCTTATTTACTATTTTGCTGTTGAAATACAACCACGGTACGTAAATCATTAACTTAACTGTGTCTAAAAATAATAAAAACGAAGAAAACATTCCTCCTTGGGGATGCCAGGGGCCCATCAGTATAAATAGCATCCCCACCTTCTGGAAATTCTGTGCTAGGAATTCCCTCTTTTCTATCCCTCTCTTTGTTTCTTCCTTTTTCTTTTTTCCGTCCACCCCGTCTTGTCTATTTTGTTGCCTTATTGGTCCTTTCTTCGGCCTTATTTCAGAATGACTTAGAAGATAACAATTCTCTCCCATGCCGAAGTCAGATGTGCTGGGCCTGACTTGTCAGGCGCTTAACAGCAGTGCAGCGCATTTTTGCTGATATGACTGACAACAGTGGTTGTAATGTGAGCGTTTGACGACGAAGAAGAAAAGAAGCAAAATAAGATACAGACAAAACAACATTAAATGCATGCGCACGCATGAACATGCACACGCACATGCACGCACACAAGCACACACACAAACACACACACACACACACACACACACACACACACACACACACACACACACACATGGTGAATCCATTTTGTTTTTAGCTCAGCATGTTTGACGTCCCATAGATAATTTTTACGCATACTTGTATTGATATGTTTTGTACTAAAGATGGAATGCAAGCTGCAACACGTTTTACTAATTGAAAGGTACTTTTGAATCCAGACACCAACTACTTTAACTCTGAACTGACCTCTCAAAGATGAGTTACAAGCATCCATTTCTGTAGGAAAAGACAAACAAACAGGGACTGTCTTTCTCCTCAAGCAATCTGGTTTCTGCAAATAGCAGCACCGGTACAGCAAATTGTAGTGCCAGGGGATGTTGTGAAAAATAGATGGAAAACTAGAGGCAGGCAAAGATGATATGAAGTGATAAAGCGACATATTGTCATTCCCTTCACCACCCAGAGATCTCATCTTCCCTTTATGACTGCAGTGTTTGTGTTTTGCTTGTAATGGGAGTGAAAAATAGACAGGATACAGGAATATTGGACGTGCATATTGCAGAGAGAGCATGAATGATGTGAGGGCAGCAGGTCAGAACCAGGTGCAGGGGAAGTTGGTGTGGAAGTGGAGTTGACCACACCAGGAGAACAGGGATAGTGACTGTTCAAATCATTGAACCCAACACCCTCCCACTTTTTTGTCTGTATCTTATTTTGTCTATCTTTTGTGGCTCTTTGTATCTGTATATGTCTAATTGCCTTCTGTTAGTATGTCTGTCTCTTTGTATCTCCATCCCCCCCTCCCCCCCTCTTTATCGCTGTGTTTTGTCCCTGTATTAAAACCCCCCACCGTAGAGCCAAAGGAGAGAGAGAGAGAGAGAGAGAGAGAGAGAGAGAGAGAGAGAGAGAGAGAGAGAGAGAGAGAGAACTAAGGCAAAAGAGACCGATTGGCTATTACATATATATATATTTGTAATTATCTATTTTTTATTGTCTATCACTTTAAGTCACGGCAGATTTCTTTGCGTTAAATTCGATCTATTCTCCCCGTGGATCATTCGCTGCTACCTCAGCTAGTTTATCTATTTATTTATTCTTTCATATCGAGGATAATGGAATAAGCACTCATGTGCTTTTTTTTTACATCCAGTCCCCGTGTGTATGCAGTTTTGTAAATTTTGTCATCTGTTTCCACCGGCACATAATGGCCTACTTCCGAAGAGTACTTCCGAAAAGCGGAACAGGATTTAACGTGTGCGCAAGATGTTCAGCATGCGTTCGAACACGGGGCCTCGGTTTATAGTCTCATCCGAAGTTTGCATAATGGTTTGTGGTGTGTTTTTAGCTCTCAACAATGTTTGACAGTCTACCTTTCAACAATCAGTTTTCAAAGGTGACTCTGGAAGTGAAAAAGATTGCAACTCTCTTCTAGACTTATAACCATAAGCACCAGTATGTTGCCACCACCACCATTGTCACCACCATTATCATCATCACCATCATCATCACATCATCATCATCATCACCATCATTATCATCACATCATCATTACCATCATCATCATCACATCATCATCATCATTATCATCACATCGTCATCACCATCACCACATCATCATCAGCATCATCACCATTATCATCACCACCACCACCATCATCACCACCATCATTATCACCATCATCATCATCATCGTCGTCGTCGCGTCATCATCATCATCATCATCATCATCATCATCATCATCATCGACAACAGTAAAAGTAGCAGCGGCACTATCACTCTCTCTTGCTTCTTCTCCTCTTTGTTCTCCTCACCCTTTCTATCCTCCTCCCTCTTTTCATGTCCATTACCACATGTTTGCCATCATGTCAAGGCCAGAAGTGCAAGAGTTGCTGATGAATGTCCAAATCATACAGAACCAGCAGCATGCTCGCATCTGCATGTCCAAATCATACAGAACCAGCAGCATGCTCGCATCTGCACAATGCTCACTCACACAGCTCTGTCCGGCTTGTGTATCTGAACTTAGTGTAAATGGTGTATCTTCGTTATTCATATATTTCTGTCATGTCCCTGGCATAAGAATGGTTTATAAATGATGCTGTTTTGCTGAAGTAGCGACTGACAGTGCCAATAACCAGTTACAGTAACTCCTTGAGATCTGCATGGCTGGTTGAAGATATCTGTAATTTAGCTGTGTAGTTTATAATACTTGCAGACAATGCAAGATAATCCGTTATTGTCCACTTACATATAAAAAAAAATACACACCCACCAACCAACCCACATATAGACAGTTCTTCCATCTCTTTGTCCCTGTTTTTGTCTGTTTGCACTTCTGTAACTCTATCTCTTTGCATTTTACACACACACACACACACACACACACACACACACACACACACACACACAACACACACACACACACACACATACACACACACACTCCTAAACAGAATCTGACCATTTTTCCATCATTCTTT
Source organism: Rapana venosa (assembly GCA_028751875.1). Lineage (NCBI taxonomy): Eukaryota > Metazoa > Mollusca > Gastropoda > Neogastropoda > Muricidae > Rapana > Rapana venosa. The sequence goes on along the minus strand of CM054160.1, from coordinate 34,770,689 downwards.
CTTTCCCCTCTCACTTGACTTAGGTTGAATGTGAACAAATGGATGACGTTATTTTAGAAGAAAGTACAACGATTTTTGGAAAGAAAATTATGCTGAGTCATTCAATGACTACTGTCAAGAGAACATCCGCAAGGAATTTGAAAAATGTTCATCAGCATTAGAAACCAGCATTGAGGAAGGGTGTCACTGTTTTATTTCCTTCCTTCGTAGTGCAGCAGACAACATGAAGCTAGGGCAGAGAAAGCGTGAAGCACGTGCGCAGCCACCCTGGCGGGATGCAGAATGCAGCATGCAAAACAAGAGAAATACAGGCACTTGAAAATGATTCGGTACTCAAACACGCAAGATGATTTTAACATTTACATTGACAGCAAAAAAGAACTTAAAAATTTAAGCAAAAGAAAACAGTCAGAGTATAACGAACAATTACTAAAAGAATTAAATGAGTCTTGCAATGAAAAAACTCTTAATCCTTTTGGCAAAAACTGAGAAGACGTATCTCAAACAAACAAAATATGGCAGAAGAAATAACTCCCAGATCATGGTACGACTATTTCAATGCTCTGTTCAATGTGAAACAGTCATCAGATGACTTGGATTTCTATGAAGATGTACAAACATTTCTAAACACACACAGTTCTGATGACTGTGAGGAATGTAATGAAACACAGCTGGATGATGACATTTCAGAAGCAGAAATCTGGAGAGCATTGCGGACACTGAAAAGTGGTAAAGCTTCAGGTCCTGATGGCTTGTCCTCTGGTTTCTTTTTGCATGCTACTGATGTTCGCATAAAGTTTCTACTTCCTTTCTCTAATAAAGTTTTTTCATCTGGACACTACCCTGAGAGTTGGGCACAAGGATTGATTTCTCCCTTGCATAAGAAAGGCAATACCCAAAATGTTGACAATTACAGAGGAATATCCCTTTTGAACGTTATCAGCAAATTGTACAGCATGGTCATAAATCAAAGACTGTGTCAGTTTTGTGAGGATTGTGACGTAATCCCAGAGGCAAAAGCTGGCTTTCGGAAAGACTACAGCACAATTGATAATGTCTTTACTCTTCAGTCTTGTCCAGAAATATCTCACAAAGCAAGGTGGTCGATTCTATACTCTTTTGTAGACTTCTCTAAAGCCTTTGATTGTGTGTAGATAGAGGAAAGTTGCTGTTTTTGTTATTGCATAAAGGTATTCATGGAAAAATGTATTTGACACTACAAAGTATATATGAAAAGGTGAAAGCAGCTATTAAAGTTGGTAACAAAATAACAGAGTATTTTGATTGCTTATCTGGAGTCCTTAATGTACCCGCAAGCAAAGACACAGACAGTCACCCTATCCTCCGAGAAGAAGTGGAAACAGCAGTCAGATCGCTGAAAAAGGGGAAGTCAGCAGGGGCTGACAACATTCCAGCTGAGTTGGTTCAAACTGGAAGGGAAGCCATAATCAGCGCCCTACTAAGAATCTGCAACAAGATCTGGCAGACAGGAAATGGCCAACACCATGGACACAGTCACTCATCATCACCCTCCCCAAGAAAGGAAATCTACAACAATGCAATAATTACCGCACAATCAGCCTCATATGCCACCCAAGCAAGGTCATGCTGCAGATAATATTGAATAGACTGAAGCCACAAGCAGAGACCATCATTGCTGAGGAACAAGCAGGTTTAAGAGCAGGGCGCAGCGCAACAGAACAGATATTCAACCTCAGAATTTTATGTGAGCGGTACCTTCAACATCAACAAGACCTTTACCATGTATTTATCGATTTTAAGAAGGCATTTGACAGGGTGTGGCATGCAGCTTTGTGGGCAACCATGAATTTGTACAGCATCCATGCAAATCTGATCAGAGTCATCAAACAGCTGTACAGCGAGGCCACCAGTGCAGTGTACTACAACAACAACATTGGAGAATGGTTTCGAACAACAGTTGGAGTAAGGCAGGGCTGTCTACTCTCACCCACTCTTTTCAACATCTTCCTTGAGAGAATCATGGCTGATGCACTGGAACATCATGAAGGATCAGCCAGCATTGGTGGCAGAACGATCACAAACCTCCGTTTCGCAGATGACATTGATAGAATAGCAGGATCAGAAAAAGAGCTTGCCAGCCTAACAGAACACCTGAATAAGGCCTCCAAAACATACGGCATGGAAATCAGTGCAGAGAAGACCAAACTGATGACTAATAACACCAACGGCATTAGCACTGATATCAGGGTTAATGACCAGAAGCTGGAAACAATAGGGATCCAAGCCAGAAGTAGTATGCAGGACTGCACAGACAGTAACAGCACTGTCAAAACTAAACACCATCTGGAGAGATGAAAATATCTCACTTATCTCCAAGATCAGACTAATGCGCTCCCTTGTCATATCCATATTTCTGTATGCCTGTGAATCATGGACCCTGACTGCAGATTTGGAGAGAAGAGTACAGGCGGTGGAGATGAGATGCTTTCGGAGACTCCTTGGCATCTCCTACAAAGACCACATAAGCAACGAAAGCGTGCATAACAGAATCCAGCAAACCATTGGACTCTATGAGAACCTTCTAACGATCGTAAAAAAGCGTAAACTTAAATGGTATGGGCATGTCACAAGATCCCAAGGACTTGCAAAGACAGTTTTACAAGGCACTGTCCAAGGAGGAAGAAGAAGAGCAGACCAAGGAAGAGCTGGGAGGATAACATCAGCGAAGAGACAGGCCTAGAACTCAACAAAACCCTGAGAAAGGAAGAACAGAGAGAGGAATGGAGGGAACTGGATGTGGAGTCTTTGAGGGTGCCCCCACGGTCGTCAGACTACGGGACAGATAGATAGATAGATCTGGAGTGAAATAGGAATGTGTTCTGAACCCCTTTTTCTCAATATTTCTTTCTGAATTAGAAGTTCAAATGAGTTTGTGTGGTGCCCATGGCATACATTTATTGAATAGGCAGCTTAGCGTATTTCTTTTCATGTATGCTGATGACATTGCTTTGGTGTCAGATTCTGTTGATTTACAAAAGAAAATTAAATGTCTTGAAAGGTACTGCTGCAAATGGGGTCTAAAAGTTAATATGGACAAAATAAAAGTGGTGGTTTTCAAAAACGGTGGGTTTTTTATTTTTAAAAACTGTGAAAAATGGTACTACGTAGGCAAACAAATCATGACAGAAGCCTGTTACAGTTATCTAGGAATCATTTTTGGATCTACTCTGAATTGGTCACGCTGTGTCAATAACTTACCTGGCAAAACTCCCAGAGCAGTTGCAGGGATTAAAACATTGTATTTCAAGCTAAAAAATCTGACTGTCCTCACCGTATTTCGAATTTTTGACACCAAAGTCAAATCAACCTTCTGTTGTACGGTTTATAGATGTAGGGATATAGTACATTTGACAACATTAAAAAGGAGCATATCAAGATTTGTAAAATGCTTTTAGGTGTTCGCAGAGATGTAAAGAATAGCATTGCTTTGGGTGAATGTGGTAGATACCCGATATACATTGATAAAAAGGTAAAGGTAAAGGAGTCCCATAACCTATAAGGTCGTAGGGGGGCGAGGCATCAGAGACCTCACTTCTCTAGGGCCAGCATATTGAGGGCGGCGCCCATCTCCTCTCCCTCGCTGCTTTACCTTCCCTGACCCTAAAGCCAAGGCACGCAAACGGTCACCCATCCAACTGGTAACCACGCTCAACGCTGCTTAACTTGGCTGGGGGAAAGCGAGTGCTCCGACCACTGAGCTATCCCGTCATACATTGATACTTTTACATACTTTTACTTTTACACAAATGTTAAAATACTGGATCAGACTTCTTGCCATGCCTGAGAATAGATATCCAAACCAGTGTTACTTCATGTTGCTCAAGGATGATCAGATGGGCAGAAGAAACTGGGTAACTCACATAAGATCTTTGTTGTATTCAAATGGTTTTGGATATGTCTGGGAAATGCAAGATACTGGAGATGTTTCCTTGTTTATCAGAACTTTCAAAACCAGACTTTTGGACATATATCGCCAGAACTGGCATGACTCGTTGATGTCTTATCCTGATTATTTGATTTACCATCCTGATATATGTAGAGCAAATTATGTAGGACTTTTGGTTTCCTCCGAACACAGTTGTATACTTTGCTTATTAAGAAGTAATACACTGCCACTGAAAGGCATTCCACGTTATAAGAAAACGCCTGTAAATCTTTATTGTGTGCAGTGTGACGGATCTGCGTTGAAGATTTATGCCATTTTTTGCTCATATGCCCAAAATATGGAGCTTTGCATGAACGTTATATCCCCCATTATTATCACAGGTTTCCATCAGGCTTTAAGGTTAAGATGCTGTGTTCAAATCCATCTGAGAAACTGATTGTGAACCTGGCAGTTTATGTCATTGAATGTCTAAAGATCAGAAACATGTAGCTCTTTCCCTGTCTGCAACAAAGGCTATGTGCTTGCGGTATTATATCACCTCGACTGCTCCATGGTTGCTTTGTCATATTGTGTTCATATGGTCTTATGGCCTGCAAAAACTGAATAAATGCGATTGATTGGTTGATTGACACACACACACACACACACACACACACACACACACACACACACCACACACACCAACACACACACACTTAATATCACTTATTTTGAAAATACATCAAATTAAATAAAAATACACAACACATAAACGCTCATGCACACACCTATGCATGCACACATGCACGCACACACTCACTCACACACACACACGCACGCACGCACGGAATATTGGACGTGCATATGTGTATTAATGCCCTATAGTCAAAGCTGTATTCAGCCTAACTAAATGTTGCTCATTGAAAAGTACTTCCTGGGTTTAAATCCAGACATGAACTACTTTAACACTGAATTGACCTATCAAAACATCCATTTTTTGTAGAAAAAGACAAACACTGACTGTCTTTTTCCTCAAGCAATCTGGTTTCTGCAAATAGCAGCACCGGTACAGCAAATTGTAGTGCCAGGGGATGTTGTGAAAAATAGATGGAAAACTAGAGGCAGGCAAAGATGACATGAAGTGATAAAGCGACATATTGTCATTCCCTTCACCACCCAGAAATCTCATCTTCCCTTTATGACTGCAGTGTTTGTGTTTTGCTTATAATGGGAGTGAAAAACAGACAGGAGACAGGAATATTGGACGTGCATATTGCAGAGAGAGCATGAATGATGTGAGGGCAGCAGGTCAGAACCAGGGGAAGGGTGGGTGGCTGAGGAGGTGAAGATGGCAGAGAAGGGGGGGGGGGGGGTAATGATTATTCAGATCACTGAACCCTCCTCACTTTCCCCCTTTGACTTTTCCTACCTCTCTTTATCTGTGTCTCTCTGTGTCTGCAAGTCTGTCTGTCTGTCTGTCTCTCTCTCTGTCTCTCTCTCCGAGGGCTGAATGTAAAAAAAAGTCTTGTGCTTATTCTATTATCCCCAGAAAATAAAATTTCGTTATCATTATCAATACAGTTATCGCTCTCTCTCTCTCTCTCTCTCTCTCTCTTCTCTCTTCCCCCTCCCCCTCTCTCTCTCTCTTCTCTCTCTCCTCCTCTCTTTTCCCCCTCTCTCTCTCTCTCAACTCGCTCTCTTGATCGAGACAAGACGCGACAGCTGACAAAGACGTCCTTAATAATAATAATAATAATTATAAATTATTATTATTATTATTATATATGGAATTTATATAGCTCTGAATCTTATAAAACACAAAAATCGAAGCGCTTGCACTCAAATCATTTACACGCATGCAACTTTCCTCAAATAAAATAAGATATTTCAAATTTATGCACACACAATACACACACACACACACACACACACCACACACACACACCACACACCGCACACACACACACACACACCACACACACACACACACATGTGGTGATGTAGATGAAGGATGCTGTTGAAAAGTAGGAACAGATATGAGGGGAAAGTGTCAGATAGGAAATAAGTGCGTTTTGAGGCTGGATTTGAAGGTATCAAGTGAAGGCTTTTGGCGAAGTGAAAGTGGGAGATCATTCCAGGTGGATGGACCACATACAGAGAAAGTGACGGCCAACAGTGGTTTGTTTGAAGCTGGGTGTTTGAAAGCACAAAGTATCTGCAGCTGAGCGAAGAGAACGGGATGGAGTATACAGGTAAAGACGGTTAGCGAGATAAGAGGGTGCAAATTTGTGGAGACATTTGAAACAGATGGTATTGATCTTATACCTCAGTCTCTGTGAGACAGGCAGCCAGTGAAGAAATCGCAGAAGAGGAGTGATGTGTTCAGATTTTATTGTCTTAGGACCAGTCGAGCTGCAGAATTTTGTATGCGTTGAAGAGAGTGGATGGATGATGCTGGAAGGCCAACCAAAAGAGAATTACAATAGTCTAAACGTGAAAAAATAAGAGATGTGACGAGCTTGGAAGTTGCGTCAGTAGACAGATACTTGCGAATCGCGCTTATGCGCCGTAATTGATAGTAGCAAGACTGGCAGGTCTGGGTGATTATTTCTTCATAGAGAGTGTGTTGTGGAAAACTACACCTACATACTTCACAGAGTTGGACAAAGGAACTGACGTATTGCCAAATTCTATTGAGGTTGTTGCGATGGAGGAAAGTTTATGTTCGGTTCCTATGACCATGCCTTCAGTTGTAACTTGTTCTGAGTCATCCAGTTTTGAATGTCTTGAAGGCAGTAGGACATATTTGTCAGGAGGGAAGGCAAGTTTCAACAGTATCACTGCATTGAAGCTGAGTATCATCGGTGTAGAAATGATGATCAATAGGATGGTGGTTTATTATATGTGAGAGTTGAGCAGTATAGAGATTGAAGAGAACAGAGCCCAGAACTGATCCTTGTGGGACTCCACATTCCAGTTTGACAGGTTCTGATTGAATTTTGTTTACAATAACTTTCTGGAATCTGTCTGTGAAGTATGAAGTGAACCAGGTGAGGGCTGTGCCATTAATACCAAACGTAATTTGGAGGCGAGAAAGAGGAATTGAGTGATATATAGTGTTGAAGGCTGCAGATAAGTCGAGAAGAGTGAGGAGGGAGATTTTTCCTGCGTCAGAAGCAAGTAGAAGTGTATCTTAAGTGTGGACTAGGGTGGTTTCAGAGCTGTGGTTGGGGCGATAGGCAGACTGAAAATGGGGAAGGAGATCATGGAATGAAGGTGACTGTTGAGCTGTTTGAGAACAACTTTTTCTAGTACTTTAGAGACAAAGGTAAGTTTGAGACAGGTCTATAATTCTTCAGAATGTTGGGATCGAGGTCGTGCTTTTCAGTAGAGGTGTGACTATTGCGGTTTTAAGAGCTGATGGAAAATTTCCTGACAGAAGAGATGAGTTTACTATTTTAGTGATAATAGGTACAAGTTGTGGACGGTATTGTGAGAAAACATTGGTAGGTATGGGATCAAGGTCGCATGATTTATAGTCATTTCCTTCAGAATTGTCGTGATTTGTTTTTCACTTGTGGGATGGAAGGAGAAGAGAGGAGTACTAGTGAACTGGGGATCAGGAGGCGCAGGCTGGAAATGAGTCTGATCCAGTCTGGAGCGTATGTTGCGAACTTTGTCTGAAAAGAAGGATGGGAGTTCAGACAGGCTGTGGGTGGTAGGCAAAATAGTTGTTTTTTCAGATCCATGGAGACTTGAGGTGAGGGAAAAAAGGGATTTTATGGATGTAGTGCAGATAACTTTCACCTGTCTTTTACCTGTGCTGTGTGAAATATTACAAATTTACTGTCAACATGCCAGTTACTGGACTCCCAGTGACTGTTGAAAAGATCCTAATCGCCCTTCTGTCAGAAAACTCCGTCTCCAGCTGGAAAATCACTGGCCAAGGAGACTCCACAGCTTTTGTGTTGAGGTTCAGGCCAGCCAGTGAAATGTCAACAAACATGGCGGACCCTATGCTGAACCAACACATCCAAGTTCAGTATCACAGACTGAAGCCTCCCAGCCAGGTACGGCGTGGCCAGCAGAGAACAAAGCAGCAGCAACAGTAGCAACAACAGCAACAAAGACAGCAGCATCCATGGTTGGAATAGGTTAGAGAGTGTCTGTGTGTGTGCGTGCGCATGTGTGCCTGTGCGTGTTTTTTTCCTGTTTATATTTATTCAAACAAGAAGATGAAAAGAGAGTGAGACAAGCATATACACAAGCAAAAAGAAAAAAATCCAAATTTGGTTGAAAGGAAACAGCGAGAGGAGAGGCAAAGACAAACAGAAACAATACTAAGTAGATGCGTGGATCGCACGCTACACCAGCAGAGTGTGTTTGTTGCCAGCTGATTTTTTGTTGGTGTTAAACAATGTCTGTCTTTGTTTCAACAAGCAATGTCGAGGATATGCAGCAATTAAAAAAAGTTATAAACTCTCTTCTTGCATCAGCATTGTCATTGTAATTACCAGCAGTATGTTTCCATCATCACCACCATCATCATCATCATCATCATCATCATCATCATATCATCATCACGATTAGCAGCAAGAATGGAATGGAAGCACTGCACTACCAAAACCATAACTCCCCCCCAGCATCCTCCTCTTCATCATTAGTCTCTTTCTCTTCTTCCCTTTCTTCTCCCTTTCATCCCCATGGTTATGATTATTTTCATCACCCCCATTGCAGTTGCCAAAGCCTATCTGCAAGGCTTGCTGTTGAATGAACAAAATTAGTTCAAGACTAGTTAACTGCTCAAATATCTTTTCTTTTTGTGTGCTGTCTCATGTTGTGTTACGTTCCGGTCCTGCTATTTCCTCATCCCTCATTCCTCTATCCCCAACCATACCCAGATTTGTTTTGCCGCATCCTCAGGATCACAAGTCCACAGGGAACTATCAGTGTTAGGCCACAGTGGAACCACCAGTCAGAGAAGCCTTGCACTGCTTGCTGGGTCACTTTGGAGGAGTTCACTGGTGTCTATTATGGGCTAACACACGCAGGATACCACATACTACGACAAAAGTAATAGCTCAGTCACAAAGCCAGAGCTAGTGAGATGCCAGCCTAGGATGGCCACCACCACAACGTCCCTCAAAAGGTTTTTCCTGTGAATCTTCAGCCCCAAAGACTTTGACTCAAATTCACCACAGGCACGGAAGTTTATGGGAAACAAAATCTAAGGTCACCATAGTAACTGGAGTCATGGAATCAGAGACAGTTGGGGGGATTTTGCATGATGATCAATGACGAATAGGAAGATGAACTTATGCTGCTATGGAAGTGTATGTGCCTTGAAACTACTTGACAGGGCTGTACACTATGCTTTCTGTCATATTATATCCCGGCATCAACCTAGCCCGAATGATACAGGACACCTCAGTGTTGGTCAAGTAAGAGCAATGTTCTAAACCAATAGGCTATCCCGTCCCCCCCTTAAGAGTCCTATAGGGGTAGATATCTCTCTGCTCACTAGCGGGTGTATGTGTTTGCATGTAAGTGTGTGTGTTACTGTGGAGAGGGCGAAAGGGGGGGGGGGGGGGGTATACATATGAGGATTGAGTTGTAATGGTATGAGGGCGGAATGTATTCATTTAGGAGGCTTTTGTAAAATGATGCGGTAGCCAGTCGTCACAGCAAGATAGCTGCCCATATACATGTTGCCTATTTTGAGTTCGGTAGTCTGTATATAAAGTTCTTACGTAATCTGTTTGTAAGCGCTTAGACCATTCAATGATAGAGATAAGCGCACAAAATATCCTTACTTACTGACTGATTGATTGATTCACCGAAGTCACTGAAAATGAAGTACCCATCCATTCTGCTGTCATGTCCGATTTAATGATAGAGAAAGGGAGGCACCAACATATATCCAGAGAGGACAAAAATGTAGATACTGTAACAAAATAGACGAGGAATTTCATTTACTCGGTGAATGTGTCTTATATAATTCAGAAACACTTTGTTATCAAAGATTAAAACCAAAGGCAAGGAACGCAAAATATGTATAGATAAATTAGCAACATAATCACAGTTGAGGTATATATCAAGCAGATATCATCAGATATGTATTGTGTCCGACTGTTTTGAGAAAAGAGGGGAAAAAAGTAGAATGGAACATGTTTTTAATGTACATCATTTTGAGTCAAATAGATAATTATAACTGATGCTTGTTTTGTTGTGTCAAATAAGTCTTTTTCCTTAAATAGCAATACAGTAATCTGAATCAGTCCCGTCCTTTTTTGTGTCTATTCATTGTCACAAAAGCAGTATATGTATGCAGGGTCAGGATCCCAGCAGCATGTTATCACACTACCAGCCCTTGGGAGGTGTTGAGAGGTCTACCTTGAACAGACTATGCCTAGCTATGAAAAAAAATGAATAGGCATTGAAATTTGGTTTTTCCCAAAAATGCTTCTGGAAGATGATATGATTCCACGAATTGGTCCCACTTCTCCATACAAGCTGAGGCCATATGGAAACCTTACGTGTGGTGTCCGTACAGAAGAGGAAGTTCACGCGGTTCGTCACGTCAGAGCTGTCTTGCATGACCTATCCCCCAGGGACATTATGAAAGTAGAAAGACGCAGAGGCAGACTGGTACTGTCTTGAACTTGAACAGACCACATCAAAGATTAGGGCAATCTCAACATGCAAGTGATGCTGCAAAGACTAAGACACAAGACCAGTCTGAAAAACAAACTATTTGCTCTAACCTAAACTGTCGACCAAGAGGTCCCACGTGTACCCCAGTAACCCTCCCCCCCCCCCCCCCCCCCGCCTCTGCACCATCTAGGAAAGAAAGGGATGGTGAGTTTCAGAGTATGTATGACTGCGTTAATCTTTGAACACTTTTATGTGTCACGCAAACAAGCCGTCAGGGTAGGTGTAATCCCCACCACCATGACACTGGTGCAGACACACGAAGACAGGTAGCCAGGCTAGAGATGAGAAACACAGGATGCCACTGAAATTAAACTACGGATGTGGAAGAGAGGGAAATGAACTTCTGGTCGGCAATGCAGGGATTATCAGCAGATTGTCTCCCTTCCCACTTCATTCTGCCCACAAGAGTGCAATCAGACAATGGCTTTGCTCTGGCTTCCGGTTGATGGGGGGGGGGGGGAGGGAGAGGCAGATTAGAAGGAGAGGAGTGGGAGTCATGGCAGCGTGTGGACTTGTGTCGGTTTTGAAAGCAGGTTTGTGCTGGAAAGGACATGTTCTGCATGGGTTAATTGTTGACACAACGCAGTCGAGCAAAGTACGTTGACTGTGGGTCGGATGAGTTTCTGTATTGTATGTCTGTCTGTTTTGAGACTGCCACTCTTATTCTCTTTTTATCCCTCTGTCCAATTTTGTCTTTCGTCTTAATGGCGTGTATTTTACTTGTTGCTCAGTTTCTCTGTAAACCTGCTGTTTCGTTAGTTTATCTGTTTTGTCTCCCACCCATCCTCCCGTAAGTACTAACTAGATGCGCAGTCATCATTCCCATACAGACAGCACTGTAAACAGCTCTCATCCAACAAGCAAAGCCTCAGAGTCCAGGCAAGCCCAGAAGCTATGTCCCTTGCTTGCGACTATGCTCATTTGAGCTGCAGATGGGTTTCTGTTTTGTTTGGCATTACCCTCCACTTCCTTTCTCTTTCGCACTCCCCAAACTAAAACAGAGATCAATGTAGGAGATGGTTGATTAGATCTGTGGTGATAGAGAGATAGAGATAGGGAGAGAGAGAGAGAGAGAGAGAGAGAGAGATGAGAGAGAGAGACAGAGAGAAAGAGAGAGAGTAGAGAAGAGAGAAGAAGAGACGAGAGAGAGAGCTCAGACTTGAGACTTTTACTGTACATCGGCCTTAGGCCACAATACAAAAGAATGATGGGCGCACGGAGTGAGAGTGAGTGAGAGAGCGAGAGAACTGAAAGGGATGAGTTCCTCAAGGTTCATCCTGATCAGGACAACATGCGTGTTAAGGTCAGTACAGTGCTGCAATGGCTACAGGCTGGTGTCAGGGCAGTCACCCCAGTATGCCGCTGTCTGCCCCCTCACGCCAGGAGTCCCTGTGTGTAACACTTCGGGTGATTATACGGGGTGCCATGCTGTGTCAAGTACCAAGCCGTAAGTTAGACCTGCTGGATTCCAGCTGCAAGGGATCTTGTGGGGGGTGGCGTGGGGGGGGGGAGGGCGGTTGTGGGGGGGGGGGGTGTGGGGGGGGGGAGGTTGGGGGGGGGGGGGGGAAATGTTTGGATGTTTGCAGGTGTGTGGGGGAGATGGAGAATACACACAGTTAGGCTCAGCCCACGATCACGGATGAAGACATCTCAGCATAACGTTGCAAAGTATAGAACATGTCAGTGCAGACCTGGCCACTGTGCCTCGGTTTATAGTCTCATCCGAAGGACTTTTGGGGAGAATGGAGTCTGCACTGATGTTAACTCCAGGGGAAAATATCCCTTGAACGGGAATCGAACCCAGGTCGTCAGATTGCGAGCGCGATGTTCTACCCACTAGGCTATATAGGGGTTAGCTGGAAAGAGGCTTGCATGTTGTTTTATTCTTTATTTGAATAGCTTGATGAAAACTAACAAACACATGTATTGCTTATTCAATATAGCATTTGGAAAAAAACTGAGTTTGACTCAAGAGCACACACACATACACACACACGAACGCGCACACACATGCACGCCCGCATGCACGCATTTTAGTATCAAGAAGACACACATAGCAAAGTAGACACGAACACAGAGAAACCGACAGAGAAGACAAGGAAGACAAAGAAAAGAAAAAAGAGAAAAAGACTAGAGTGACCCTGATACTACATAAATACTGTCAGTCAACGAGCCTAATTTTTTTTCTTCTTCATTTCTGAAAAAATCACCATCTTACTGCCTGTAATTGATTTTGAGTAAACAGGAGTGAGACTGATGTACTGGAAGTAGCATACTTCAATAGAAAACATAAATGACATAATGAGGAAAACCCAAAGCATGATGGCAACGAGAAGACTAGAGCGATAATAATTGCAGCAACCAGTTTGGCTCAAACCATTGAAAGGGAAATAATGATATGCTAAACTTTTTCTAGTAGCAATGTATATCACTGAATGTTTAAGGATGATTGCTACTTGGATGACAACCTACTAATTAAGCCTACCCATCACATTTGATCAACAATCAGGAAAAAGATTATGTGTGGGGATGGAGTAGGCCGTGTGCATTAATTATCGTCCAGCAGTGGTGTACGCGCGCGCGTGTGCGTGCTTTCGAGTGTAGTGTGTTAAACTTCTTCTTTTATTTAAATTCTTTTAATTTGAAAGATATGTGAATAATCACTCATTTGATATTATTACATCAAATCCCGTGTGTGGCAGTTTTGATAAAAATTTGTTCATGCCGTCCCTCTGTCACACCAATGCTACTCCTCTTTCGAAAAGCATCAACGTGGTTTGTTTAGAGTGTGCAACAAAATGTTCAGCGTACGTTTGGAGTAGAGAGGAGCCAGCACTGATGTTGAAACAAAAATCTCTGGAACGAGATTCGAACAACCGTGTCAGCAGATCACGAGCACATGCGCACACTTTAAGCACAGGCTGTCTCGTTCCCCGGTCAAAGTCAAACTTTTTATTTCCAGATGGCACATTGAATAAGCCAAACATTTGCTTTTTTCCGTCAAGCCATCTAAGAGAGAAAACAACAACAAACAACAACAACAAACAAACAAAAAGTTAAACCCATAGAAAAGGAAATTATAATGATAAAGATGACGATGGTGACCACGACGATGATGACGATATCAATAAACATGACAATTACTACTTGCCGAAATGTGTGTGAGAGTGTTGGTTTGTGTGTTTGTGTGTGTGTGTGTGTGTGTGAGATGTGGTGTGTAGTGGTTTAGTGGGTGTGTGTGTGTGTGTGTGTAATCCAACCATACCATCCATACATACATACATACAATATATGTGTGTGTGTTTTAATGACTTCCCATTTTCTTGTGTTCACAATTATTTTCATCCATCCATGTTGATTTGTTTTTATATAGTGCACCATGAGTTTTTTTTTACATAAACGTGATTATGTAATGACCGTTCATATTGGCCAAAAGCAGTGTACAGTATAATGAGGAGTGGGGTAAGTGGCACTGCTTTAGCATTGCTACCTAGAGATTGGCTTCCGCCATACGACAAGCTCTCAAATAAAAAAACAAAACAGCAAACTAACCGGCACTGACACAGACAGCAACACTCAGCATTATCAAGGAAGCCAACATCATTTAAAGTCAGCGTTGGTAGGCTCCAATATGGTGAGTTACTTTCATAGACTCAGTAGAGGGCAGCTTGGCTCGTATGGTGGCTGGGGGGTCGGTTGGGGGGTGTAATTTTGGGGGTTGGGGCAGGTCTGTGACGTGTGTTGGATGAGACAGAGTGCATATTTTGGGTGACCCCGAGTGTGTTAAGCTGGGAATGTGCAACAACAACAACAGCAGCAGCAACGTAATTATACGCATTTAGACTCAGACTTGGAGATAGTGCAAAGCTTCTAAACAGAAAAGCAATCATCTGTTGCAGGAAGCATCCAGACAGGACACGTGAAGGAATAGTTGTTTTCTGCTAGGCACACTCAGTGGAGTTTTTCTAAGGAAGTATATTGATGAAACATGTGTGTATAAATGTGTGGAAGTGTATGTGTAATTACTTCAACAGAGATACAGAACTATAGACAGAGAGAGAGAGATCCAACTGACAGACAGAAAGAGGAAACGACAAACAGAAAACAGAAGCAGACATAATTAAGGAGGACAGGCAGATAGACAGAGAGACAGATAGAATGACAATTGCTAACACTACTTGCAAGAAACACATAGAAAACAGACAAGAAGAATGATAGGTACAGAGACACAGATATGATTTTTACGCGCTTCCAGCAAGGGGGACAAGAACACATCACCAGGTCAGCTACTTTGCTGTCATTAAGGGGTGATGTCCCCTGTACGCCACACCTGCCCCTTTGTAACGCTGAAAACAGACACCTGTGACTTACACCATAGTGTCACTGACACACTGCACTGACACACTGCACTGCACTGACACACTGCACTGACACACTCCACTGCTCTGACACACTGCACTGACATTGCCAGCGGTGAGACTGGAGCAGCCTGACCATGGCAGGGTCTTGCTGGCCCCCCACACCACCAGCCGCGCCTTGCCTTCTCCTCTGTGAAAGACGAGTTGCTTTTTAACATGCATGGGGGAGGGGATAGCCTAGCGGTTAAAGTGTTGATACTTTCTACCCGCCATACATCCTTTCTAACGTTACATAAGACAAAGCAAACTAATAGCACAGATGAAGCAACACTCACCTTGTTTGCAGCAATGCCTTACTCTCATCAGGAGGGAACCTGGATGCGGCTTTCTCTAGGTTCATAAACACATTATTGAACTTTCCTCTGCCCTTACAATACCATCCAGCCATCTCCTAGCACTCAAACTACTTACACTGAATCTCTGTGTCCTAGGCACATTCATTGGGTTAAGAACTTTCAGGTAAATCAACACATGTTGTCCGATTATAAAGAAAGCGATATCAGCTAGAAAAGTCAACATCTTAGCTCTTCTCAGGGCACTGTTCTTTCTCCTATCCTTATACCACTCTGTATACTGATGACTTAGGGGGAAAAAATGTTTTTTTTCGGATAATTATACTTTTGATTAAGTGTATCATATGAAGCTCTGGCTCTAATATCTGTCCACTCTCATCTGTCTTGCTCTGAAAGGTGTTTGAAGCGTTTTCATCTTGATGCAAAAGAAACTAGTGGACTTAAATGTATTAAAAGACTAATTAAATGCTAATTGACTCCGCAAAAAAACGCAGCGTCAGAACCAGGGCTATATATTATGGTATGAATTCGAAAAGATCCATGAATGAAAAATACTTAGGTATTGTCATTTATGATAAATTACATAAATTGTTATACCATTATAAGTCGTTGTGGCTGCTTGATATGCGTTTCTCTATGACTTACCTCATAATAATTATGATTCAATGTCCTCATGGTTTAATTTCAAGGTTTATTTTCTTCTTTAGTTGTTTATTTGGATGATGCAACAAGAAGAGCAGGTTTAGATGGAAATTGGGATGATCTCCTTTTTTGCATTTAATTTCCCTCACTCGTCTGTGTCGTGGCAGAAGGCCAGTGTATTTAATACCCGTCCAGAGTGCAGAGTCCTCTCTCTCTGTCTCTCTGTGTCTCTGTCTCTAACATACTTTGTTGTTGCTAAGAAGTTATGATTGTACTGGAATGAGTTAAGCTTTTCAAATATTGTTAAAACAAAACCAAAAGCGAACAAAAAGAGGAAACTTTCATTGCAACCACGCACGCATGCACATATACACACAGAGACATGCTCACACACGTGTAAACTTAACACACACCACACACACATACACACACAGACTATGCTCACACACGTGTACACTATAAACACACACACACAACACTTACAAACACAGAGAACATGCTTCACACACGTGTAAACTATAACACACACACACACACACCACACGCACAACACACCACCACAAACACAGTTGCGTGTCACACGTGCGTAAAGGAGACGAGATATTGTCAAGGTGCTATACAAATCAAACTATAAGTTTGAGCTTATTTGGAAAAGAAGTAGTTGGGTTGAAACCCACACTCAGCTGAGTTTAAAGCGTTGAAATAAAGTGTTTTGTAGCTACATCTTCAATGCACTTCCCCTCACGTGTCACATACTCTACAACAGACAGAGGTGGTAACGCTCCGTTGCCGCTACCAGTAAGTGCGTAAACCGGGATTGTAACAAACGTGTCTTTCGTTCATTTAAAAGACAAGAGCGGACATACTACAACAATCAACAGCCATAATAAGATTCATCAGCATAAGCAAGCATCGATAGCAACAATAGCAATAGCAAAAACAGCATCAAGGACATGAGTTCACATCTTCATACTTTCAACACTATAGTTACAGCAGCAGCAGTATAGCGGCGGCAACAATAAAGATGACTGTACCAGCATGCCTGACAACGTACACTGACCTGATCATGTGGTAATTGATGTAGCAGTGGTGGTTTTTGTTACTACAATATAGAAACAAACAAAATGTTTGGTTAGTAAGCTATGAACATATGTATACAATATCACGGTGATATCTGCAATATGTATCTGAAAAGAGAAGGAAACTGAATCCCTGATTGACGAGTCATCCTGGTTGTTGCTTGCTAAAGAATACATAGGGGGGGTGGGTGGGGCGGGGGGTGTGAGGGGAGGGACGTATTCCAGTAACCGCAAAGGTATATTTGATGTTTGTTTATAGTTATAATTGTTGTTTATAAAAGCAAACGTCTTTTACTGTACCCACCCATTCTCCCACTCTCTCCCTCCCCCCCCCCCCCCCCCCCTCCAATCTCTCTCAATCGCAGTATCAGCTGAGACACGTCTCCATTTCAAATCGCGCAAGGAGAAGCTGGAAGCAAGGCACTGACGTGTACGTGTTTGTTATCCATCCCCTGATTGATTTCTGGCCCCTGATCGCATGTTTGTCCAAATTCTCCCCACCCCTGCAGGGATGCTCACGTAAAACAACATCATTGAGCAACAGCACAATAGGGGGACGGGCAAAACAGTACTTTGAGCGCTTTCTATTCTGATGGCATATGCAACGCAGGCAGCAGGCCTGGGCCAGCAGGTGGAGCCGGTGAAGGAAAGGAGAGCTGTGTCTTTGTGGAACATGGTGCTTCAAATACAGGGCCTCTCATCTTTCATTTGGGGTCTGTCTGGATGAATGTGTGAGTGTGTCTACAAGTCTGTCGGTCTGTACTATCTGTCTGTCTGTCTCTCCCCACAGTACTATTGAAGTAGTAGGTAAAGCCATTGTGTTCCTTTTGATTATTACAACCAGAATGATGCATGTGGTATAATTCCCCTTTTTTAGTTTGCCTCTTTATTGAGTTGTATTTGTTTATAGGAGGCTGGGTGTAAAAAAAGTCATTGTATGCTTATTAGCCTTCACCGTCTCAAAATAAAAGTGGACACCAATCAATCAATCATTAGTCATATCTATCACTCTATCTCTCTCTGTCAAGATGCTCTAACTTAATCATAGTCATATTTTAATCACAATTAAAC
Source organism: Rapana venosa (assembly GCA_028751875.1). Classification (NCBI taxonomy): domain Eukaryota; kingdom Metazoa; phylum Mollusca; class Gastropoda; order Neogastropoda; family Muricidae; genus Rapana; species Rapana venosa. The sequence continues at coordinate 34,752,565 of CM054160.1, read as the reverse complement.
CTTTATGGCTCATTGAACAAGGCATTGATGAATGCAAAATCATGTCTCGATAAGTAACGAAAATACCAGCACTGTCATGCTCATATTGAAATATGGTTATAGAACATATCCCTGCCCCTATGGCAGAACGACTATTTTTTAAGAAAGCGCGCGCGTGTGTGACTATCTCAGTATTAACGTCTATTCACATTTAGTGATTTTTACAGCATCGTGTGTGTATGTGTGTGCGCGTTCGTGTTGTGCCGCGCACGCGGTTCCATGTGTGTGAGAGTGTGCGAGTATGTGAGTGTGTGCCGTGTGTAGAGTGTGTGCGCGCGCGTGTTCTGTATAAGGGATGGTTTTGCTGTGTGAATGAATAGTGGTATTGAGACTTTGTTGTCAATTTTTTGTTTCATCTGGGTGTAAACCTGTCCAGGTCAAAAACCTAGCTTGCATTATATGGTTATAACACCTCTCTGTACATCTGAATGTAATGCATGTGATCTATACTTAACTGATGAATACACACAGATTGGTTATTGTATCTCACAGCATTAGATGCGGTACCTTTCTCTGCTGGTCACTGTGTGGCTGGTCAGCATAGTGATCAATACAGTCATTGAAAGTTTAGCAATTACAGCAATTACCAAAGAAAATTATATTATAGCTCTTATCTAACGATGATCATTGTGCCTTCGTGTTACACAAACGAGCTTCCGAGACAGAAGAGAGAGAGAGCAGAGAGGAGAGAGAGAGAGAGAGATAGAGAGAGAGAGAGATATAGAGAGAGAGAGAGAAGAGAGAGAGGAGAGAGAGAGAGAGAGATAGAGTAAAGAGAGAGAGAGAGAGAGAGAGAGCAGAGAGAGAGAACAGTACAGACAGACAGACAGACCAGACAAGGTACAGAGAGATAGAGATAGACAGACCGATAGACAGACACACACACACACACATTATGTATTGTGGGTGTTTCCTTGCTTACCATCCAGCCGGTCATCCAAATTGTGTACTCCTCTCTTCCTGTACTCATACCACTGAATGAAAATCCTGCAAAGTCATTATTAAAGCACTGATAAAAATTCCGAGTGTTCGACTCTTTTACCAGGTACCTACATCTCATAGCAGTCATGATTCAACTCCATGAGGGATTTTACTTGCATTTTTCTAAGGATAACTATCCCTGCAAAGGATATTAAAGAAATTGTTATGCTTAGGTTTGTACAAGATGAAGAAAACCAACACAACACGTCAAGCACACCGACAGCTTGATGGAAACTTTCGTGCTTTGGTGACAGAAGTCAGTGACAAAGCTTGGCACCTAACGCCAATAGACAGACACACAAACAGAGATCTAGACAGAGACAGACACACAGACAGACAGAGGTAAAGACAGAGACCGACACACAGAGATATACAGAGACAGACACTACAGAGAGACACACAGTCAGAGACCAGACAGACACACAGACAAGGGGACGGGATAGCCACAGTGGTTAGAATCATTGCGCTCGCAATCTGCTCACCCGGATCGATACCCGTTCAAGTAGTAATATTTTCCCTGGATTTAACATCAGCTGCAGACGACCACCTCTCCGCATCATAAGTCCTTCAGATGGACATAAACCGAGGCCCGTGTGCATAACGCATGCAGAACACTTGCGCGCACGTTAAATCCTTTTCCTCTATAACGAAAGAGTCAGGCATTGTGCGCCGTGGGAACAATGACAAAATTTACAAACCGTCACACACACGGGACCTTAATGTAAAAAAGCACACATGCTTATTCCGATGTTCCTCGATATAATATAATAAATAAACATAAAATAAACAAATAAAATAAAAGACAGACACGCAGACAAGGTATAGACAGAGACAGACCTCTACAGGTGCAGAGATGTAACAGAGGCAGGACATACAGAGATTATAGACACTCAGATAGACAGACAGTGGGAAGGTAAGAGATGTATAGGACATGGAGACTGTAGTAGGCTTCTTCCTGATTATGTGCTCATCACACTTCTCTCCCTTTTTCTTGTCTCTCATGTCCCCTACCTTTCGGCCCTCACCCCCCTCTCTCTATCCCTCAAATCGTGTTCGTCTCCAACACATATGCAACACCATGCACCACTACTGTCATATCAATAACTAGTTATAGATTTAAAGTAATTGAAACACGTATACGGACAAAACCTACAAACAGAAACCTTGTACTTATTTCAGCGTTTACCAGTATTGTTGTTCTATGGAAGCCAGAATAAGAGATGGAAAAGAACAAACGACATTTCTAGCTCGGAATTGTCTATGCAAATCTAAAAAGCATACATCACCAACAACACAACCATCCGTCCTTCAATGACAACTTTGTGAAAGAAAGATAGTAGACTATGTTTTTGAATTATGAGAAGCGAGGTGGACATGTATGGAGAGTTTGAAACAAAGGACACGCCACTTAGACCACTGTCTGTACTGAACAGGCAGTATAAGATTGAAAAGACCGAGTTTGTTTCTGTCAGATAGTGGCCCGTCACAATAGCACAGAGCATCAATAACACCAGACAGAAATAATACTTCTCTGTTTAACTGTGAAAGCCCCGCTCAAACAACCCTAAACAAAGTAGCATAAAGAAAATCGACGAGAAAACGACAAATAGGCCAGAATAACATAACAGTCTGCTAACGAGGGAAGAGAAACTTTCAATGCCAGGAGTACTTAACAGAGGTAAAGGATGAAAAGTGGTGAGAAAACTAATAAATACACACACAATAATAAAGGTAAGGAAAAAAGGCGTGTGGTGTGGTGCTGCCCTGTCTAGCCGCTGCGGGCCTGCCTGTCTGTCTGTCTGTCTGCCTGACTGTCAGCCTGTCTGTCTGCCAGTCAGTTCTGTCTGCCTGGCTGTCCTGTCTCTGTAATATCAAATAGAACCAACACACCAGTTTTCATATATTTCACGAAATATGTTATATTGTAGACAGCCAGCCAGCGCAGCCAGCCACAGAATAGAATAGATAGATAGATAAAAATAGATGATACAGAGCGTACCCAGACACACCAAACCTCACAAGGCACATCTTTAACTCCCAAACCTTCACTCAAATTTCCATAAAAACTATATCCGGCTATGAATCATAATGTTTTTCTAATTGATGCAGGTGCAGCAGGAAGAACGTGGAATAAATTCTGGCGCTTAGACCAGGGGAAGGCATGGAGAATAGACATCAGTCACAAATAGCTTTAGGAATAACCCTAAAAACCAAAAAGAATTTGGGATACCTTGTCGCTTCTGACGTACTTAAAACTCCTCTTGTCAACCTATGAAAGCAGCAGAAGAAAATAAAGGTTGTCGATGAAATCTGTGGTAAGAAAAAGTTTCTGTGGTTATCTATTTTTCTCGCCATTCAGATGGATAATGCAAGGCACAGATTCCCGATGGAATCGATTGAAATTTTAGGCTGTATTTAGAAGTATCTAAAAAATATTATCAATCCCTCCTTACTCAGGTAAAAAAAAGTTACTGTATTACTTGTTTAGTTTGTTCTATAACTAACTTCTTTAAGACCGTAAGCGAAAAGTAAAGAAAACATATGAATGAGAAGAACAATTCAAAGGGTATCTGAAGAAAACCTGCAGAAACAAAACAGTAAGAAAAGCAACCAGCTTGTGTAAGACTGACCAGCTCTCGAACAAGGAGAACCACTACCATCCAAGACAAAGCTGGGAATGTCTCACAGAATCAGAGAATTTTAAGAGGTGACCTAGAGTGCTGCTCGTGCGGGAAGACCCCTCGTCATGCTAAGAATTTATCGCTTTTTAATATCCACACCTTGGCCTACTAAATGATAAAGCAACAATCATGGTGCTATATGCATTGAAAACGCTTTATTTTGAAAAACTGTATTCAGGCTTTGCTTTAAAGAATTTGTATCTCATTTGTATTGTAACATGAGACCAAAGTAAAGACATGCAGAGAGATAAAAACAGTGAAGAGTAAGTTAAAGAAATACTGACAGCATCACGGGGAGGAAAACCAAGATGGGGGGGGGGGCGGAAGACAGACAGAAGAGAAAGCGAAAGACAGATAACAGACAATCGTACAACAAGCAGGAGACAGCCCACAGAGAAGGAAAAGGGACAAGACAGAAAGACAGACAGGGCACAGGTAACAGACAGACAGAAAGAGACAGGCAGTCAGATATGACAAGACACAGAGAGAAGAAGAGACTCGCTTATCATAGATTCTGATTGAAAAGAAGTGAAAAAAAAAAAAAAAGAAAAAACTCCGCTTTTACGGAAAAAAAAACCTGACAAAAAAAATAGAACCAAAAGAAACAAAGAAAATTCAATGTAACATTTGCAGACAAACTTTTTGTAAAGGCAGTAGCACGAAGAGGGAAAAGGAGGGACGGATAGAGAGAGAGAGAGAGAGAGAGATGAGAGAGAGAGAGAGAGAGAGAGAGAGAGAGAGAGGATGACACGAGAGGAGGAGAGAGACACAGAGAGAGAGGACAGAGAGAGAGAGAGAAAGTTCAGACAGAGTGAAGCAGTCAGTCCCAGCCAGACAGACAGAGATTGGGGTGTTAAGAAACTTCGATAACAAGTGAAAGTGAAAGGTATATAAAGAGAAAGTTGACAGACAGAACACATGTCACATGGTAGAAACCAGAGATCTGGAGAGAAGTGTCAACAAGAAATGAAACAGAGCAATCCACAGAAAAAACCACCTGATTCACAATACTTAATTAACACACACATACATACAATACAAACAAATACGGCGCGCGCATACACACAATCGTACTCATGCACACACACAGACACACACATGCACGGCGCAACGCACGTACACACTCATGCGCGCGCGCGCAGCACACAACCACACACACACACACACACACACACAACCAAACTACACCAATCACACACAACACACTACACAACACAACACACACACACACGCAATTCAAGATAAATATAATCTATTCAGGAAGAATCCAGTGATTTCGTCAATTGGCATTTTCGTGAGAACGGTATTGACAGATGAATTCAGCCGGTGATATTCGCGTGTAAATAGCTATGAAAATATCGTGTGTGTGTGTGTGTGTGTGTGAGTGTGTGTGTGTGTGGGTGTGTGTGTGTGTGTGAACTTTCTCCCTGAGTAACGTACCGCCGACTTACAGCAATCTGCATTATTAAATTGTGTGTAATTCTTGAAGATTTCAAACTTTAGCAAACTGTATAATGTGTCATTATGATAACTTGTGTGTTTCTTCATCAGTGTGATCTGCTCTGAGTATTTGCCTAGTTTTATCTTCTTGATTAAGATTTTGTCATTTCGATGCTTCAAGCTGTATCTGTGATTTTCTACCGCCACATTTAGAACAAATAAAAAGGAAAAGGTTAAGATCCCATAACCTAAAGGTCGTAGGGGGAGCGAGGCTAACAGAGACCTCACTTCTCTAGGGCCATGCATATTGAGTGGCGTCCGCCCATCTCCTCACCCTCGCGCTTTAACCTACCCTGACCCTATAAGATCTGAGTGCAGGTACCCATTTTTACAGCCGGGTTGAACTGAGGAACTATACTGAAGGCCAAGGCGCGCAAACGGTCACCCATACCAACTGGTAATCCACGGATCGACGCTGACATTAACCTTGCTTGTGGGAAAGCGAGTGCTCCGACCACTGGCTATCCCGTCCACAGAACAATATAGGCAGCTTTTATTGAGAACGCGACGTCTCAGTCACGTAGATCCACGACAAACAAAGCCCCAAACGGAGCCACAAGAATCTTGACAGTGAAATCGCAGAAACCAGCATACATATAACAGATGACTTCACCGTACGGGATTTGAGGGACTGAACGGAAAGACGGTATCAACAGGGAAAAAAGAGTGACGGAAAACCAGAACAAGACAAATGATGTGATTGTCATTCGCGTGCAGAAATGTTGCTGCCACAGTTGTGCGAACACCCAGAAAACCTCTTTCAAAACTGTACTGTATCAAAACTACTGTACTGTATCAAAACTGTACTGTATCAAATCTGTACCGTATCAAAACGCTACTAGCTAGATCTACCCTGCCGGAGCTTCTTCAAAAGAAAGCAATAACATCGTGCAGCATGTCCAACGATCAAGTTTGCTGCTGCTGCTGCTGCTGCTGCGTTACAATGATATGAAACGAACATTATCAGAGACGCCAAACAGCGAAGATGACCGGTAAGGCTGAAGGTGAACAGGAAGACCTTGAGAAGATGCTGGATATTTGTGAGGCACTAGACTACAGTGTTACAGAAAAGGTCTTTTTTGTGGTATCTATCTATTTGTCTTTATATCTATCTATCTATCCATCATTTATTTATATATCTATCTTTCTATCTATCTTTCTATCTATCTATCCATCATTTATCTAACTATCTATCATCTAACTAGACTTTCTGTCTGTCTGTCTGTCCGTCTCCTCACTCACTGTATTCTGTTTTGTCAGCCTCTGAACAGCAATGAAAAAATAAATGAAGCGACAAAAATGCAACAGTGGATGATCTATTAATTTTGTGTTATACGCATTTTACTTACTATTTCATTTCTTTATCAAATGTCGATATAATTTTTCCTTTTATAGTTCTAGAAAGCAAAACGGGCTGATTATGATATCCCTATTATGCTCTAACTTACACATCATCCACTAGACCCCCCCCCTTGGGATTACTTGGGTGCTAGTTCTTCCGATGAGGACTGATCTACCGAGGTCCCATGTCAAAACGCATTAAGAGCACGTATAAGAACCAGAGCAAACAAGAGGGTTATCCTTGGCAGCATTCTGTAGAGGAAAAAACAATATTGAAAGTTGGAAGCAAATGAAGCAAGCAAACAGGGAAATTTTAATCTATAAAAAAGGGTGTGCTCCACTTGTTGGCCCGCACTCTCCTCAGAAGAGACAACAGAATACACCGCCGAGCATCAGCGTGACGCTATACCTTCTAGCCTCCTATCACATATGGCCCATTTCGTAATCTTCCGCACCTCTTGCTGACTCTCGTCTGTTTCGTATCCCCACCTTGCCAACAAAGTCCCGTATGGTGAGCGATCTTCTCTTTCAAGCCCTCTTGTGCCATACTCTTCCATTACTCCTCAGGCACACCACAACATTCATTCTTTTCAAGTCCAACCCACACATTTCTTTCAGTCTTATGTTTATTTATTATTTTATTTTTCTTCTCATATCGAGGATAATGAATAATCACTTATGTGCTTTTTAAACACAATATAGACCCTGAGAGCTGAGGAGTTTGAGCGGTTATTTGTAAATTCTGGTCATCTGTTCCCACCGCACACAATGGCCTACTCTTTCGAAAAGCGGAACAGGATTTAAACGTGTGTGCGCAAATTTAGTTCTGCGTGCGTATCGCCACGGGGCCTCGGTTTAAGTCTCCCGAAGAACTTTTGAGAGAGTGGAGACACATGCACAGATGTAAACTCCATGGATAAAATCCCCCTTGAACGGGAATCGAAACCCGTGTCGTCAGATTGGCGAGGAGCAATGTTCTAAACCAATAGGCTATCCCGTCCCCCCCTTAAGAGTCCTATAGGGGTAGATATCTCTCTGCTCACTAGCGGGTGTATGTGTTTGCATGTAAGTGTGTGTGTTACTGTGGAGAGGGCGAAAGGGGGGGGGGGGGGGGTATACATATGAGGATTGAGTTGTAATGGTATGAGGGCGGAATGTATTCATTTAGGAGGCTTTTGTAAAATGATGCGGTAGCCAGTCGTCACAGCAAGATAGCTGCCCATATACATGTTGCCTATTTTGAGTTCGGTAGTCTGTATATAAAGTTCTTACGTAATCTGTTTGTAAGCGCTTAGACCATTCAATGATAGAGATAAGCGCACAAATATCCTTACTTACTGACTGATTGATGATTCACCGAAGTCACTGAAAATGAAGTACCCATCCCATTCAGCTGTCATGTCCGATTTATGACATAGATAGATAAGGGAGGCACCAACATATATCCAGAAGGACAAACATGTAGATACTGTACAAAATTAGACGAGATTTCATTACTCTTGTGAATTTGTCAATAATATAATTCAGAAACACTTTGTTATCAAAGATTAAAACCAAAGGCAAGGAACGCAAAATATGTATAGATAAATTAGCAACATAATCACAGTTGAGGTATATATCAAGCAGATATCATCAGATATGTATTGTGTCCGACTGTTTTGAGAAAAGAGGGGAAAAAAGTAGAATGGAACATGTTTTTAATGTACATCATTTTGAGTCAATAGAAAATTATAACAGATGCCTAGTTTTTGTGTGTCCAAATAAGTCTTTTTTCCTTATATAGCAATACAGTAATCCTTAATCAGTCCCGTCCTTTTTTGTGTCTATTCATTGTCACAAAAGCAGTATATGTATGCAGGGTCAGGATCCCAGCAGCATGTTATCACACTACCAGCCCTTGGGAGGTGTTGAGAGGTCTACCTTGAACAGACTATGCCTAGCTATGAAAAAAAATGAATAGGCATTGAAATTTGGTTTTTCCCAAAAATGCTTCTGGAAGATGATATGATTCCACGAATTGGTCCCACTTCTCCATACAAGCTGAGGCCATATGGAAACCTTACGTGTGGTGTCCGTACAGAAGAGGAAGTTCACGCGGTTCGTCACGTCAGAGCTGTCTTGCATGACCTATCCCCCAGGGACATTATGAAAGTAGAAAGACGCAGAGGCAGACTGGTACTGTCTTGAACTTGAACAGACCACATCAAAGATTAGGGCAATCTCAACATGCAAGTGATGCTGCAAAGACTAAGACACAAGACCAGTCTGAAAAACAAACTATTTGCTCTAACCTAAACTGTCGACCAAGAGGTCCCACGTGTACCCCAGTAACCCTCCCCCCCCCCCCCCCCCCCGCCTCTGCACCATCTAGGAAAGAAAGGGATGGTGAGTTTTCAAGTATGATGAACTGCCGTCAATCTTAGAACACTTTTATGTGTCACGCAACAAGCCGTCAGTTGTATGTGGTAATCCCCACCGACCATGACGACTGGTGCAGACACACGAAGACAGGTAGCCAGGCTAGAGATGAGAAACACAGGATGCCACTGAAATTAAACTACGGATGTGGAAGAGAGGGAAATGAACTTCTGGTCGGCAAGCAGGGATTATACAGTAAGATTGTCTCCCTTCCCACTTCATCTGCCCCACAAGCGACAGTGCAATCAGACAATGTCCACCGACTTGCTCTGGCTTCCGGTTGATGGGGGGGGGGGGGAGGGAGAGGCAGATTAGAAGGAGAGGAGTGGGAGTCATGGCAGCGTGTGGACTTGTGTCGGTTTTGAAAGCAGGTTTGTGCTGGAAAGGACATGTTCTGCATGGGTTAATTGTTGACACAACGCAGTCGAGCAAAGTACGTTGACTGTGGGTCGGATGAGTTTCTGTATTGTATGTCTGTCTGTTTTGAGACTGCCACTCTTATTCTCTTTTTATCCCTCTGTCCAATTTTGTCTTTCGTCTTAATGGCGTGTATTTTACTTGTTGCTCAGTTTCTCTGTAAACCTGCTGTTTCGTTAGTTTATCTGTTTTGTCTCCCACCCATCCTCCCGTAAGTACTAACTAGATGCGCAGTCATCATTCCCATACAGACAGCACTGTAAACAGCTCTCATCCAACAAGCAAAGCCTCAGAGTCCAGGCAAGCCCAGAAGCTATGTCCCTTGCTTGCGACTATGCTCATTTGAGCTGCAGATGGGTTTCTGTTTTGTTTGGCATTACCCTCCACTTCCTTTCTCTTTCGCACTCCCCAAACTAAAACAGAGATCAATGTAGGAGATGGTTGATTAGATCTGTGGTGATAGAGAGATAGAGATAGGGAGAGAGAGAGAGAGAGAGAGAGAGAGAGATGAGAGAGAGAGACAGAGAGAAAGAGAGAGAGTAGAGAAGAGAGAAGAAGAGACGAGAGAGAGAGCTCAGACTTGAGACTACTGTACATTCGTCCTTAGGCCACAATACAAAAGAATGATGGGCGCACGGAGTGAGAGTGAGTGAGAGAGCGAGAGAACTGAAAGGGATGAGTTCCTCAAGGTTCATCCTGATCAGGACAACATGCGTGTTAAGGTCAGTACAGTGCTGCAATGGCTACAGGCTGTGGTCAGTGCAGTCACTCCCCGTATGCGCTGTACTGCCCCTCACGCCAGGAGTCCCTGTCTGTAACACTTCGGGTGATTATACGGGGTGCCATGCTGTGTCAAGTACCAAGCCGTAAGTTAGACCTGCTGGATTCCAGCTGCAAGGGATCTTGTGGGGGGTGGCGTGGGGGGGGGGAGGGCGGTTGTGGGGGGGGGGGGTGTGGGGGGGGGGAGGTTGGGGGGGGGGGGGGGAAATGTTTGGATGTTTGCAGGTGTGTGGGGGAGATGGAGAATACACACAGTTAGGCTCAGCCCACGATCACGGATGAAGACATCTCAGCATAACGTTGCAAAGTATAGAACATGTCAGTGCAGACCTGGCCACTGTGCCTCGGTTTATAGTCTCATCCGAAGGACTTTTGGGGAGAATGGAGTCTGCACTGATGTTAACTCCAGGGGAAAATATCCCTTGAACGGGAATCGAACCCAGGTCGTCAGATTGCGAGCGCGATGTTCTACCCACTAGGCTATATAGGGGTTAGCTGGAAAGAGGCTTGCATGTTGTTTTATTCTTTATTTGAATAGCTTGATGAAAACTAACAAACACATGTATTGCTTATTCAATATAGCATTTGGAAAAAAACTGAGTTTGACTCAAGAGCACACACACATACACACACACGAACGCGCACAACCACATCTCTACGCCCGCATGCACGCATTTAAAGTATCAAGAAGACACACATAGCAAAGAAGACACGAAACACAGAGAAACCGCCAGAGAAGACAAGGAAGACAAAGAAAAGAAAAAAGAGAAAAAGACTAGAGTGACCCTGATACTACATAAATACTGTCAGTCAACGAGCCTAATTTTTTTTCTTCTTCATTTCTGAAAAAATCACCATCTTACTGCCTGTAATTGATTTTGAGTAAACAGGAGTGAGACTGATGTACTGGAAGTAGCATACTTCAATAGAAAACATAAATGACATAATGAGGAAAACCCAAAGCATGATGGCAACGAGAAGACTAGAGCGATAATAATTGCAGCAACCAGTTTGGCTCAAACCATTGAAAGGGAAATAATGATATGCTAAACTTTTTCTAGTAGCAATGTATATCACTGAATGTTTAAGGATGATTGCTACTTGGATGACAACCTACTAATTAAGCCTACCCATCACATTTGATCAACAATCAGGAAAAAGATTATGTGTGGGGATGGAGTAGGCCGTGTGCATTAATTATCGTCCAGCAGTGGTGTACGCGCGCGCGTGTGCGTGCTTTCGAGTGTAGTGTGTTAAACTTCTTCTTTTATTTAAATTCTTTTAATTTGAAAGATATGTGAATAATCACTCATTTGATATTATTACATCAAATCCCGTGTGTGGCAGTTTTGATAAAAATTTGTTCATGCCGTCCCTCTGTCACACCAATGCTACTCCTCTTTCGAAAAGCATCAACGTGGTTTGTTTAGAGTGTGCAACAAAATGTTCAGCGTACGTTTGGAGTAGAGAGGAGCCAGCACTGATGTTGAAACAAAATCCTCTGGAACGAGATTCGAACCCGGGTCAGCAGATCACGAGCACAATGCGCATCACTTTAAGCACCAGGCTGTCTCGTTCCCCGTGTCAAAGTCAAACTTTTATTTCCAGATGGCACATTGAATAAGCCAAACATTTGCTTTTTTCCGTCAAGCCATCTAAGAGAGAAAACAACAACAAACAACAACAACAAACAAACAAAAAGTTAAACCCATAGAAAAGGAAATTATAATGATAAAGATGACGATGGTGACCACGACGATGATGACGATATCAATAAACAATGACAATTACTACTGCCAGAAATGTGTGTGTGTGTGTGTGTGTGTGTGTTTGTGTGTGTGTGTGTGTGTGTGAGATGTGGTGTGTAGTGGTTTAGTGGGTGTGTGTGTGTGTGTGTGTAATCCAACCATACCATCCATACATACATACATACAATATATGTGTGTGTGTTTTAATGACTTCCCATTTTCTTGTGTTCACAATTATTTTCATCCATCCATGTTGATTTGTTTTTATATAGTGCACCATGAGTTTTTTTTTACATAAACGTGATTATGTAATGACCGTTCATATTGGCCAAAAGCAGTGTACAGTATAATGAGGAGTGGGGTAAGTGGCACTGCTTTAGCATTGCTACCTAGAGATTGGCTTCCGCCATACGACAAGCTCTCAAATAAAAAAACAAAACAGCAAACTAACCGGCACTGACACAGACAGCAACACTCAGCATTATCAAGGAAGCCAACATCATTTAAAGTCAGCGTTGGTAGGCTCCAATATGGTGAGTTACTTTCATAGACTCAGTAGAGGGCAGCTTGGCTCGTATGGTGGCTGGGGGGTCGGTTGGGGGGTGTAATTTTGGGGGTTGGGGCAGGTCTGTGACGTGTGTTGGATGAGACATAAGTGCAAAATTTTTGGTTGACCCCGAGTGTGTTAAGCTGGGAATGTGCAACAACAACAACAGCAGCAGCAACGTAATTATACGCATTTAGACTCAGACTTGGAGATAGTGCAAAGCTTCTAAACAGAAAAGCAATCATCTGTTGCAGGAAGCATCCAGACAGGACACGTGAAGGAATAGTTGTTTTCTGCTAGGCACACTCAGTGGAGTTTTTCTAAGGAAGTATATTGATGAAACATGTGTGTATAAATGTGTGGAAGTGTATGTGTAATTACTCACAGAGATACAGAGACATAGACAGAGAGAGAGAGAGCAACTGACAGACAGAAAGATGAAACGACAAACAGAAACAGAAGGCAGACATATATTAAGGAGGACAGGCAGATAGACAGAGAGACAGATAGAATGACAATTGCTAACACTACTTGCAAGAAACACATAGAAAACAGACAAGAAGAATGATAGGTACAGAGACACAGATATGATTTTTACGCGCTTCCAGCAAGGGGGACAAGAACACATCACCAGGTCAGCTACTTCTGTGCATTAAGGGGTGATGACCCCCTGTAACGCACACCTGCCCCTTTGTAACCGCTGAAAACAGACACCGTGACTTACACCATAGTGTCATGACACACTGCACTGACACACTGCACCGCCACTGACACACTGCACTGACACACTCCACTGCTCTGACACACTGCACTGACATTGCCAGCGGTGAGACTGGAGCAGCCTGACCATGGCAGGGTCTTGCTGGCCCCCCACACCACCAGCCGCGCCTTGCCTTCCTCTCTAGTGAAAGACGAGTTCTTTTTAACATGGCATGGGGTCTGGGGATAGCTAGCCGGTTAAAGTGTTGATACTTTCTACCCGCCATACATCCTTTCTAACGTTACATAAGACAAAGCAAACTAATAGCACAGATGAAGCAACACTCACCTTGTTTGCAGCAATGCCTTACTCTCATCAGGAGGGAACCTGGATGCGGCTTTCTCTAGGTTCATAAACACATTATTGAACTTTCCTCTGCCCTTACAATACCATCCAGCCATCTCCTAGCACTCAAACTACTTACACTGAATCTCTGTGTCCTAGGCACATTCATTGGGTTAAGAACTTTCAGGTAAATCAACACATGTTGTCCGATTATAAAGAAAGCGATATCAGCTAGAAAAGTCAACATCTTAGCTCTTCTCAGGGCACTGTTCTTTCTCCTATCCTTATACCACTCTGTATACTGATGACTTAGGGGGAAAAAATGTTTTTTTTCGGATAATTATACTTTTGATTAAGTGTATCATATGAAGCTCTGGCTCTAATATCTGTCCACTCTCATCTGTCTTGCTCTGAAAGGTGTTTGAAGCGTTTTCATCTTGATGCAAAAGAAACTAGTGGACTTAAATGTATTAAAAGACTAATTAAATGCTAATTGACTCCGCAAAAAAACGCAGCGTCAGAACCAGGGCTATATATTATGGTATGAATTCGAAAAGATCCATGAATGAAAAATACTTAGGTATTGTCATTTATGATAAATTACATAAATTGTTATACCATTATAAGTCGTTGTGGCTGCTTGATATGCGTTTCTCTATGACTTACCTCATAATAATTATGATTCAATGTCCTCATGGTTTAATTTCAAGGTTTATTTTCTTCTTTAGTTGTTTATTTGGATGATGCAACAAGAAGAGCAGGTTTAGATGGAAATTGGGATGATCTCCTTTTTTGCATTTAATTTCCCTCACTCGTCTGTGTCGTGGCAGAAGGCCAGTGTATTTAATACCCGTCCAGAGTGCAGAGTCCTCTCTCTCTGTCTCTCTGTGTCTCTGTCTCTAACATACTTTGTTGTTGCTAAGAAGTTATGATTGTACTGGAATGAGTTAAGCTTTTCAAATATTGTTAAAACAAAACCAAAAGCGAACAAAAAGAGGAAACTTTCATTGCAACCACGCACGCATGCACATATACACACAGAGACATGCTCACACACGTGTAAACTTAACACACACCACACACACATACACACACAGACTATGCTCACACACGTGTACACTATAAACACACACACACAACACTTACAAACACAGAGAACATGCTTCACACACGTGTAAACTATAACACACACACACACACACCACACGCACAACACACCACCACAAACACAGTTGCGTGTCACACGTGCGTAAAGGAGACGAGATATTGTCAAGGTGCTATACAAATCAAACTATAAGTTTGAGCTTATTTGGAAAAGAAGTAGTTGGGTTGAAACCCACACTCAGCTGAGTTTAAAGCGTTGAAATAAAGTGTTTTGTAGCTACATCTTCAATGCACTTCCCCTCACGTGTCACATACTCTACAACAGACAGAGGTGGTAACGCTCCGTTGCCGCTACCAGTAAGTGCGTAAACCGGGATTGTAACAAACGTGTCTTTCGTTCATTTAAAAGACAAGAGCGGACATACTACAACAATCAACAGCCATAATAAGATTCATCAGCATAAGCAAGCATCGATAGCAACAATAGCAATAGCAAAAACAGCATCAAGGACATGAGTTCACATCTTCATACTTTCAACACTATAGTTACAGCAGCAGCAGTATAGCGGCGGCAACAATAAAGATGACTGTACCAGCATGCCTGACAACGTACACTGACCTGATCATGTGGTAATTGATGTAGCAGTGGTGGTTTTTGTTACTACAATATAGAAACAAACAAAATGTTTGGTTAGTAAGCTATGAACATATGTATACAATATCACGGTGATATCTGCAATATGTATCTGAAAAGAGAAGGAAACTGAATCCCTGATTGACGAGTCATCCTGGTTGTTGCTTGCTAAAGAATACATAGGGGGGGTGGGTGGGGCGGGGGGTGTGAGGGGAGGGACGTATTCCAGTAACCGCAAAGGTATATTTGATGTTTGTTTATAGTTATAATTGTTGTTTATAAAAGCAAACGTCTTTTACTGTACCCACCCATTCTCCCACTCTCTCCCTCCCCCCCCCCCCCCCCCCCTCCAATCTCTCTCAATCGCAGTATCAGCTGAGACACGTCTCCATTTCAAATCGCGCAAGGAGAAGCTGGAAGCAAGGCACTGACGTGTACGTGTTTGTTATCCATCCCCTGATTGATTTCTGGCCCCTGATCGCATGTTTGTCCAAATTCTCCCCACCCCTGCAGGGATGCTCACGTAAAACAACATCATTGAGCAACAGCACAATAGGGGGACGGGCAAAACAGTACTTTGAGCGCTTTCTATTCTGATGGCATATGCAACGCAGGCAGCAGGCCTGGGCCAGCAGGTGGAGCCGGTGAAGGAAAGGAGAGCTGTGTCTTTGTGGAACATGGTGCTTCAAATACAGGGCCTCTCATCTTTCATTTGGGGTCTGTCTGGATGAATGTGTGAGTGTGTCTACAAGTCTGTCGGTCTGTACTATCTGTCTGTCTGTCTCTCCCCACAGTACTATTGAAGTAGTAGGTAAAGCCATTGTGTTCCTTTTGATTATTACAACCAGAATGATGCATGTGGTATAATTCCCCTTTTTTAGTTTGCCTCTTTATTGAGTTGTATTTGTTTATAGGAGGCTGGGTGTAAAAAAAGTCATTGTATGCTTATTAGCCTTCACCGTCTCAAAATAAAAGTGGACACCAATCAATCAATCATTAGTCATATCTATCACTCTATCTCTCTCTGTCAAGATGCTCTAACTTAATCATAGTCATATTTTAATCACAATTAAACCTTTATGGCTCATTGAACAAGGCATTGATGAATGCAAAATCATGTCTCGATAAGTAACGAAAATACCAGCACTGTCATGCTCATATTGAAATATGGTTATAGAACATATCCCTGCCCCTATGGCAGAACGACTATTTTTTAAGAAAGCGCGCGCGTGTGTGACTATCTCAGTATTAACGTCTATTCACATTTAGTGATTTTTACAGCATCGTGTGTGTATGTGTGTGCGCGTTCGTGTTGTGCCGCGCACGCGGTTCCATGTGTGTGAGAGTGTGCGAGTATGTGAGTGTGTGCCGTGTGTAGAGTGTGTGCGCGCGCGTGTTCTGTATAAGGGATGGTTTTGCTGTGTGAATGAATAGTGGTATTGAGACTTTGTTGTCAATTTTTTGTTTCATCTGGGTGTAAACCTGTCCAGGTCAAAAACCTAGCTTGCATTATATGGTTATAACACCTCTCTGTACATCTGAATGTAATGCATGTGATCTATACTTAACTGATGAATACACACAGATTGGTTATTGTATCTCACAGCATTAGATGCGGTACCTTTCTCTGCTGGTCACTGTGTGGCTGGTCAGCATAGTGATCAATACAGTCATTGAAAGTTTAGCAATTACAGCAATTACCAAAGAAAATTATATTATAGCTCTTATCTAACGATGATCATTGTGCCTTCGTGTTACACAAACGAGCTTCCGAGACAGAAGAGAGAGAGAGCAGAGAGGAGAGAGAGAGAGAGAGATAGAGAGAGAGAGAGATATAGAGAGAGAGAGAGAAGAGAGAGAGGAGAGAGAGAGAGAGAGATAGAGTAAAGAGAGAGAGAGAGAGAGAGAGAGCAGAGAGAGAGAACAGTACAGACAGACAGACAGACCAGACAAGGTACAGAGAGATAGAGATAGACAGACCGATAGACAGACACACACACACACACATTATGTATTGTGGGTGTTTCCTTGCTTACCATCCAGCCGGTCATCCAAATTGTGTACTCCTCTCTTCCTGTACTCATACCACTGAATGAAAATCCTGCAAAGTCATTATTAAAGCACTGATAAAAATTCCGAGTGTTCGACTCTTTTACCAGGTACCTACATCTCATAGCAGTCATGATTCAACTCCATGAGGGATTTTACTTGCATTTTTCTAAGGATAACTATCCCTGCAAAGGATATTAAAGAAATTGTTATGCTTAGGTTTGTACAAGATGAAGAAAACCAACACAACACGTCAAGCACACCGACAGCTTGATGGAAACTTTCGTGCTTTGGTGACAGAAGTCAGTGACAAAGCTTGGCACCTAACGCCAATAGACAGACACACAAACAGAGATCTAGACAGAGACAGACACACAGACAGACAGAGGTAAAGACAGAGACCGACACACAGAGATATACAGAGACAGACACTACAGAGAGACACACAGTCAGAGACCAGACAGACACACAGACAAGGGGACGGGATAGCCACAGTGGTTAGAATCATTGCGCTCGCAATCTGCTCACCCGGATCGATACCCGTTCAAGTAGTAATATTTTCCCTGGATTTAACATCAGCTGCAGACGACCACCTCTCCGCATCATAAGTCCTTCAGATGGACATAAACCGAGGCCCGTGTGCATAACGCATGCAGAACACTTGCGCGCACGTTAAATCCTTTTCCTCTATAACGAAAGAGTCAGGCATTGTGCGCCGTGGGAACAATGACAAAATTTACAAACCGTCACACACACGGGACCTTAATGTAAAAAAGCACACATGCTTATTCCGATGTTCCTCGATATAATATAATAAATAAACATAAAATAAACAAATAAAATAAAAGACAGACACGCAGACAAGGTATAGACAGAGACAGACCTCTACAGGTGCAGAGATGTAACAGAGGCAGGACATACAGAGATTATAGACACTCAGATAGACAAAGGATGCGGGGAACACAAAAAATTTTGTGGGGCCCTTCACATTAAAATTAAAAACCCCCAAAAAATTGGGAAAAAAAAAAAAATTTTTCATTTAAAAAAATTTTTTTTTTTTAAAAAAAAAAAAGATTTAAAAAAATTAAAAAAATTTTTTTTTAATTTTAAACCTAAAATTTAAAAAAATTTTTCTTTTTTTGGTTTTTTTCCCCCGGGGCCCCAACTTTTAAATTTTGGCTTTGTTTTTTTTAAAAGGGCATTTTCCCAAATGAAAAAAAAATTTTAAAAAAAAACAAAACGGGTTTTAAGGAAAAACTTTGGGAAAATTTGGGAAAAGAAAGGGGAAAAAAGAAAAGATACCGGGGTTAAACTTTTTTTTAAAAAAAATTTTTTGGGGTTACTTTAAAAGGGAAAAAAGGGGAAAAAAGGAAAAATTGATAAATTAGGGGAAAAAAGGGGGAAAAGGGATCAACCCCCCAAACCCCCCTTTTAAAACAAAAAAAACCCCCGGAAAAAAAAATTTACCGAAGGGCCCTTTAAAAAACACCCTCCTTTTTAAAATTTTTTAATTTTTTAAAATAAAAGGGGAAAGAACCCATTGGGGGGTTTAAAATTTGGGGGTTTTTGGGGACCAAAAAAAAAGGGTAAAGGGGTTTTTCCCAAAAAACAAGGGGATAAGGGTTTTTTCAGGAAAAAGGGAAGGGGTTTTTTTTTGGGGCTAAGGTTGGGGGGGCCTAAAAAGGGAAATTGTTAAACCCCTTTTTAAAAAATTTTAAAAAAAGGGACTCTTTTTTTCCCAAAACAAGATGGGGGGGGGGTTTTTTAAAAAAAAGGCCCCTTTTTAACCCTTTTCCCCCCCTTTTTCAAACCAAAGTTTTGAAAAAAAGGGTTTTTTAAAATTTTTTTTTTTTATTTTTTACACAAATCTGCCCCCAAAAATTTTTCCACTAACCCTTTTAAAATTTCCTTTTTTAAAAAATAAATTTTTCCCATAAATTTAAAATTTTAACTTAAAAAATTTTCCCTTAAAGCCCCAAGGGGGGGGTTTTTTTTTTTAAAACCCCAATTTTTTTTTCCAAATCCCAAGTTAAATTTTTTCCAGCCAAAAATGTAAATCCCCATTTTTTGGGGGTTAATCAAGGGTTTTTTCCTTAAAGTTTAATTTTTTTCCAAACCAAATTGAGGGTAAAACCCCCCCAAAGGGGGGCCCCCCGTAGGGGGGGTTTTTAAAGAAAAAATTAAGGAAAAGGGAGTTTGGGGGAAACCCCTTTCTTTTAAACCCCTAAAAGTTTCGGTTTTTCCCCCATTAAAAAATAAAAAATAAAAAAATTTTTAAAAATTTTTAAAATTTGGGGTTTTTTATTAGCGAAAAGTTTTTCCCAAATTTTTTTAACCCCCCAAAAAAATTTTTTTTTTTTAAAAAAATAAAAAACCCCCCCCCCGGTTTTATTTTTTTTAACTTTTTTTCTTATAGAGATTAAAAGAATTTTAAACCCCCCCAAACCCTTTTTCCGTTTTAAATTTGGGGGGAAAAGGGGTTTCCCCCTGTAAATTAAAAATTTTTAAAATTTAAAAATTTAAATTTAAACCAAAAACCCCCCTTTTTAGGGTCTTTCCCTAAAAAACCCCCCCCCAAATTTTTTTGGTTCAATTTTTTTTGGGTTTGGGGGGTTTTTGGGGGGTGGAGGGGTAAAAGGGGTTTTGGGGGGGGGGTGTAAGGTAGAAATTTTAAAAGCCCGGGGGGGGGTTTTTTACAAAAGGGAAAAAAACCCAAAGGGGTGGAAAAAGGGGGAAAAGGTGAATGTGGGAAATTTAGGGGGCAAACCAGTTTTTAATTTTTTTAAAAACAAATGCAAAAAGAGGGGAATAAGGGGTTTTAAAACGAAAAGGGAGGTTTGGGGAAAAAAAAGGAGAAGGTGGGATTAGGTGGGGGGGGTTTTAAAAAAAAACCCTAAAAAAAGGGGGGCCAAAAGTTTTAAACAAAAGGGCAAAGAGATAAAAAAAATAAAAGGAAAAAAAATAAAAAGGATGGGGAGAAGAAAAATTTGGCAGCAGGGGGGGGGTTTTTGGAAATAAAAGGGGAAAACAAAAAAGGGGGGAAAAAAAAAACAAAAAAAAGGGAAAGAGGGGGGAAAAAATGGGAAAGCCTTGGCGGGGAAACAACGGTTATGAAAAGTTAAAATTTTTCCTAGTTTTAGAAAGAAATTTTTTTTTGGGAAAATAAAAAAATCCCCGGGGTTTCCAAACATTTTTTAAAAATCCCTTTTTTTATTTTTACCCGGGTTTTTTTTCCCTTTTTGTTTTTGTTTTTTTTTTCCCCAAACAAAATTTCTTTTTAAACTATTTAAAAATCTATAAAAAAAAATTTAAAAACCCCCCTTTTTCTTTATACAATTACTTATTAAAAAAAAATTTTTCCCCAAACCTTTTCAAAAATTCTAAAATAACAAACCCACTTTATCACAAAAAATTTTTTTTTTTTTTTAAAAAATTTTTGGGTTGTTTTTTTGGGAAAGTATTGGGGGGTTTTTAAAAAACCAATTTTTTTAAAATTCCCCAAAATTAAAAATAAAAATTTCATTAATTTTAATTTTTTAATGTTTTTATGGTTTTTTTTTTTTGGGGGGTTAGGGGTTTTTAAAAAAAGGGGGGGGTTTTTTTGGGGGGCCGGGGGCGGAAAATTTCCCCTTTTTAACATTTAAATTTCCCCGGAACCTAAAGGGTTTTTTGGGGGTTTAAAAGTTTTGGTTTAATGTAAAGAAACCTTTAAAAAAAGGTTTAAATTTGGGGTCCCCTTTGGGGTAAAAATTTTTTTTAAAAAAACCAGGCCCCCGGGGAGGGTAGGGTTTGCAGGGGGTTTAAAGCACGGGGAATTTTTTTAAAAAGGGGGGGGGAAATTTTGAAAAACCCTTTGGGGTGGGGGAAAAGAAAAAGAAATTACATAAAAAAGGGAAAAAACCCCCTTTTTTTCCCCCCTTTCTCAAAAAATTTTCTTTTCCTTTTTTTTTTAAATCTTTTTTTTTTTTTTAGGGGTTTTTTTTTTTTTTTTTTAAATTTTTTTTTTTTTTTTTTTTTTTTTTTAAAAAAAAATTTTTTTTTTAAATAAAATTAATTTTTTTTTTTTTAAAAATTTTTTTTTATTTTTAAAATTTTTTTAAAATTTTTAAAAATTTTTTTTTTAAAAATTTTTTTTTTTAATTTTTTTTAAAAAACCCCCCCCCCCCCCCCCGGCCCCTTTTAAATTTTTTTAAAAAAAAACCAAAAAAATTTTTTGGAAAACCCAAAATTTTAAAAAAGGGAAAAACCCCCCCTTTAAAAAAAAAAAAAAATTTTTTTTTAAAAACCCCAACCTTAAAATTTTTTTGGGTTTTTTTAAAACCCAAACGCCCCTTAACCCCCCTTTTTTTTTTTAAAATTTTTTTGGGTTTTTTTTTTGGGGCCCCAAAAATTTTTTTTTTTTTTCCCCAAAAACCCCCCCCTTTTTTTTGGGGGTTGATTTTTCCCAAACCCCCTTTTTTTTTTTTGGGGGGGGCCCAATTTATTTTTTTTAAAAAAAAACCTAATTTTTTTTAAAAAAAATTTTTTTGGGGAAAAAAATTTAAAACTAATTATTTTTTTTTTTTAAAAAAAAGGGAAAAATTTTTAAAAAAAAAAGGCCCCCCCCCCCCAAATTTTTTTTTTTTTCCCCCTTTTTTTTTTTTTTTTTTTTTTTTTTTCCCTTTTTTTTTTTTTTTTAAATTTTTTTTTTTTTTTTGGGGTTTTTTTTAAAATTTTTAAAAAAAACCCCCCTTTTTTTTAAACTGGGTTTTTGGGTTTGGGGGGAAAAAAAACCCCCTTTTTTTTAAAATTTTTTTTTTTTTTAAATTTTTTTTTAAAATTTAAAATTTTTTTTTTTTTGGGGGGGGAAAAAAAAAAAAAAAAAGGGGGTTTTTTTTTTAAAAATTTTAAAAAAAAAAACCCCCAAAGGGGAAAAAAAAAAAAAATTTTTTAAAAAAAAAAATTTTTTTTTAAAAAAAAAAAAAAAATTTTTAAAATTTGGGAAAAAGGGGGGGGGTTTTTTTTTGGGGGAAAATTAAATTTTTTTTTTTTTGGGGGTTTTTTTTTTTTGGGGGGCGGGCCCTTTTTTTGGGGAAATTTTAAAAATTTTTTTTAAAAAATTTTTTTTAAAAAAAAACCCCCCTTTTTTTAAAAAAAAACCCCCCTTTTTTTTTCCCCCCCCCCAAAAATTTTTTTTTTTTTTTTTTTAAAAAAAAATTTTTTTGGGGTTTTTTTTAAAAAAACCTTTTGGGGGGCCCCCAAAAAGGGGGGGGGTTTTTAAAATTTTGGTTTTTTAAAAAAAATTTTTTTGTTTTTTTCCCCTTTTTTTTTGGGGTTTTCTTGAAAAATTTTCCCCCCCCCCTTTTTTAAATTTTTGGGGGTTTTTGGGGTTTTTTTTTAAAAAAAAATTTTTTTTCCCAAAGAAAGAAAGGAAGGGGTTTTTTTAAAAAATTTTTTCCCCCTTTTTTAAAAAAAAATTTTTTTTAAAAAAATTTTTTTTTTTTTTGGGGGGGGGGGAAAACCCCCTTTTCCCCTTTTTTTTTAAAAGGAGAAAAAAACCCTTTTTTTTTTAAAAAAAAAGGGAAAAAATTTTTTAAAATTTTTTTTTCCCGGGGGCCCGGAAAAAAATTTTTTGGGGGGAAAAAAAAGGGGTTTTTACGGGGCCCCCAAAAAAAAAAGGGGGGGCCCTTCCGGGGGAAAAAAAAACCTTTTTCCCCAAAAAAAAAAAAAAGGGGAAAAAAAGAAAAAAAGGGGGGGAAAAAAAAAAAAAAGGGGGGGTTTGGGGGTTTTTAAAAATTTTTTCCCCCGGGGGGGGGGGGGAAAAAAAAAAAAATTTTTTCCCTTTTTTCCTTTTTTTTTGCCCCCCGGGAAAAAATTAAAAACCCCCCCAAAAAAAACCCCAAAAAAAAAAAAACCTTTAAAAATTTTTCCCTTTTTTTTTCCCCCCCAAAAGGAAAAACCCTTAAAAAAACCCCCCCCCCCCCCCCCCCCCCTTTTTTTTTTTTAAAAAAAATTTTTTTTTTTTTTTTTTTTTCCCCGGGCCCCCCCCTTTTAAAACCCCCAACCCTTTTTGGGAAAAAAAAAAGGGGGGGGGGTTTTTTTTTTAAAAAGGGGTTTGGGGTTTTTTTTTAAAAAAACCCGGGGCCCCGTTTTTCTTTTGGGTTTCCTTTTCCTTTTTTCCCTTTTGGGGGAAAAAGGGGAAAAGGGGGAAAGGGGGGGGGCCCTGCCCCAAATTTTAAAAAAAGGGGGGGCCCCCCGGGAAAAAAAAAAATTAAAAAGGGGGGGTTTGGGGAAAATTGGAGGGGCCCAAAATTTGGGGTTTGGGGGGTAAAAAAAAAAATTTTTTTTTTTTAAAAAAGGGGGCCCCCCCCCAAAAAAAAAAAAATTTTGGGGGAAATTTCCAGGGGGGGGGGGGAAAAAAATTGTTTAAAAAAAAAGGGGGGGGGGGGGCCCCCGGGGGGGTTTGGGGAAAAAAAAGGGGGAAATTTTAAAAAAAAGGGGGCCCAAAAAAAAAAAAAAAAGGGGGGGAAAGTTTGGTTTAAAACCCCCGGGGGGGTTTAAAAAAAAGGGGGGTTTTTTGGGGGGGGGCCCCCAAAATTTAAAAAAAGGGGGGAAAAAAAAGGGGGGGGTTTTTAAATTTTTTAAAAAACCCAAAATTTCCCCCGGTGAACAATTTTTAATTTTTGGGTCGGAAAAAAGGGGGGGAAAAAAAAAAGGGGGGTTTTTTTTTTTTCTTTTTTTAAATTTTAAAAAAAAACCCCCCAATTTTTTCTTTTTGGGGGTTTTTTTTTTTTTTTTTTTTTTTTTTTTTTTCCCCCCTTTTTCTTTTTAAATTTCCCCAAAAAAAAACCCCCTTTTAACCCCCCCCCTTTTTAAAAAATAAAAAACCCCTTTTTTTTTCCCTTTTCCTCTTTTTTCCCTCCCCCCCCTTTCAAAAAAAAAAGGGGAAAAAAAAAAATTTTTTTTCCCAAAAAAATTCCCCAAAAATTTAACTTTTTTCCCCCCCTTTTTGGGGGGTTTTTTTTTTTTTTTTTTAAAAAAAAAACCCAAAAAAAATTTTAAAAAAAAAAAAAAAAAAAATTTAAAAAATTCCAAAAAAAAAGGGGGTTTTTTTTAAAAAAATTTTTTTTTTTAAAAAAAATTTAAAAAAGGGGTTTTTTAAAAAAAATTTTTTTGGGGTTTTTTTGGGGGAAAAAAAAAAAATTTTTTCAAAAAAATTTTTTTTTTTTTTTTCCCCCCCCCCTTTTTAAAATTTTTTCCCGGGGGGGGGAATTTTTTTTTTTAAAACGGGGTTTTTTGGGGGGTTTTTTTTTTTTTTTTTTTTTTTTTTGGGGGGAACTTTTTTTTGGATTGGGGGTTTATTTAAAAGGTTTTTGTTTGGGGAAAATTTTTTTTTTTTCCCGGGGGGGGTTTGGGGGGAAAACCCCCTTTTGGGGGTTTTTTAAACCCCCCTTTTTTTTAAAAAAGGGGGGTTTCCAAAGCCCCCCCCAATTTTTGGGCCCCCGGGTTTTTTTGGGGGGGTTTAAATTTTAAAAAAAAATTTTTTTTAAAAAAAAAATTTTTTCAAAGTTAAAAGGGGGGGAAAAAATTTCCCCCCCCCCCCTTTTTTTAAAATTTTAAATTTTTTTTCCCCCAAAAAAAAAAACTTTGGTTCCTTTAAAAAATTTCCCTTTAAAAAAAATTTTTTATTTTTTTTTTTAAAAAAAAAAGAAAGGGGGGAAAAAAAAAATTTTTTTAAAACAAAAAAAAAAAAGGGGAACGGGGTTTTTTCCCCCCCTTTTAAAAAAGGGGGAAAATTTTTTTCCCCCCAAAAAAAGGGGAAAAAAGGGGGTTAAAAAAAAAAAAATTTTTTTTTTTCGGTTTTTAAAAAAATTTTGGGGGGGGGGGTTTTTTTAAAAAAAATTTTTTTTTTTGGGGGGGTTTTAAAAATTTTGGGCCAAAAAAAGAAAAGGGTCCCAAACCCCGCCTTTTTTTTCTTTTTCCCCCTTTTTTTGGGGAAATTTTTTTTTTCCCCCAATTTTTTAATTTCTATTTCCCCCCTTTTTCTTTTTTTAAAGGGTTTTGGGCCCCCCCCAAAAAAATTTTGGGCCAAAAAGGGGAAATTTTAAAAAAAATTTTCCCCCCCCCAAAAAAACCCGGGGGAAAAGGGGGGGGGGAAAAAAAAAGGGGAAAAAAAAATTTTTTTTCCCCCGGGGAAAAAATTTTAAAAATTTTTTTTAAATTTTTTTTTGGGGGGGGGCCCCCCCCAAAAAAAAAGGGAAAAATGGGGGTTCCGGGGGAAACAAAAATTTAATTTTAAAAAAATTTTTGGGGGGAAAAAAAAAAAAAAAAATTTTTTACCCCAAAAAAAAAAAGGGGCCCAAAAGGGGCCCCCCCAAAAAAAGGGGGGGGCCAAAAAAGGGGGGGGGAAAAAAAAAAAATTTTAAAAAAAACCCCCCCGGAAAAAAGGGGGGGGGGAAAAGGGGGGTTTCCCAGGGCCCCCCTTTTTGTGCCCCCCCCAAAAAATTTGGGTTTTTAAAAATTTTTTTTTTAAAAAGGGGTTTTTTTTTTTTTGGGGGGGGGGGGTTTTTTTTTGTTTCCCTTTTTAAAGGGTTTTTGGGGAACCTTTTTTTAAAAAAAATTTTTTAAAAAAAAATTTTTTTCCCTTTTTTTTTTCCCCCCCCTTTTTTTTTTTTTTAAAACCCCCCTTTTCTTTTTTTTTTTAAATTAAAATTTTTATTTTTTTTTAATTTTTTTCCAATTTTTTTCCTTTTAAATTTTTTTTTAAAAAAAAAAAAATTTTTTTTTTAAAAAAAAATTTCCCAAAAAAGGGCCAAAAAATTTCCCCCCCCCCCCAAAATTTTTTTTTTAAAAATAAGTTTTTTTTTTTTTTTTTTAAAAAAAGGGAAAATTTAATTGGGTTTTGGGGGCCCCCCTTTTTTTTGGGGGAAAAAAATTTCCCTCTTTTTTGTTCCTTTTTTTTTTTAAAAAAAGGGGGAACTCTTTTTTTTAAAAAAAATTTTTAAAAAAAAAAATTTTTTTTCCCTTTTTTTTTGGGGAAATTAAAAAATTTTTTTAAAAAAAAATTTAAAAAAAAACCCCCGTTTAAAAATTTTTCCCCTTTTTTTTTTAAAAACCCCCATGGGGGGGTTTTTGGGGGTTTTTTTTTGGGGTTGTTTTTAAAGGGTTTCTTTTTTTGGGGGAAATTTTTTTTTCCCAAATTTTTTTTTTTTTAAAAAAAAAACCCTTTTAAAAGGGCCCCTTTTTTTTTTCCCCAAAAAAAAATTTATGGTTTTATGGAAAAAAGGGGGGTTTTTTTTTTCCCCCCCTTTTTTTTTTTTTTTTCCCTAAAAAAAAAGGGAAAAAAGGGGGGGGGGGAAAAAAAAAGGGGGGGGCCCCCCCTTTTTCCCTTTTTTTTTTTTTTTCCCCCGGGGGAAAAAAGGGGGGGTTTTTTTCCAAAATTTCCCCCTTTTTTGGGGGGTTTAAATTTTTTTTAAAAAAATTTTAAGGGTTTTTTTTTTTTTTTTTTTGGGGGTTTTTTTAAATTTTTTTTCCGGGAAAAAATTTTTTTTGGGGGGAAAAAAAAAAATTTTTTTTGGGGTTTAAAAAAAAAAAAAAAACCCTTTTTTAAAATTTTTTTAAAAAAAAAAAAAAATTTTCCCCCCAAAAAAAAAAAAAAAAAAAAAAAAAAAATAAAAAAGGAAAGAAAAAAGGGGGGAAAGAAAAAAAAAAAAAAAGGCAGAAAAAGGGAAAAAAAAAATTTGTCATCATCATTAACAACAACAGCATCAACAAAAAGGACAATTTCCCTCTTCCCCCCCCCAAAAAACCCCCCCCCCCAAAAAAAAAAAAAAATTAAAAAGGGCCTTTCCCCTTGTTTAAAGGGGGTTTTTTTTTGGGGGGGGAAAAAAAAAAACCCAAAACGGGCTTTACAAAGGGGGGGAAAAAAAACCCCCCGGGGGGGGGAAAAAAAAAAAATTCCCCAAAATTTTTTTTTACTTTGTTTTTTTTTTTCCCCCCAAAAAAAAAAAACCCCCCCCCCCCCCAAAAAAAGCACCCAAAACACACCCCCCCAAAAAAAAAAAAAAAAAAAAAAAAAAAAAATTTTTAAAAATTTTTAAATTTAATTTAAAAAAAATATTTTTAAAATTTTTTTTAAAATTTTTTTTTTTAAAAAAAAAAGGAAAATTTAAAAAAACCCCAAAAAAAAAAGGGGGTTGGGGGAAAAAATTTTAAAAAAAAAACCAAAAAAAATTTAAAAAAGGGGGGGGGGGTTATGGGGAAAAAAGGGGGGGTTTTTTTGGGGTTAAGGGAAAAAATTTTTAAAAAATTTTTTGGGGGGGGGGTTTTTTTTTTTTTTTTTTGGGGGGGGTTTTTTTGGGGGGAAAAAAGGGGGGTTGGAAAAAAAAAAGGGGGGGGGGTTTTTTTTGTTTGGGGGGTTTTTTTGGGGGGTTTTTTTGTTTTTTTTTTTTTTTGGGGGGGGGGGGGGGGGTTTTTTTTTTTTTTTGGGGGGGGAAATTTTTTTTTGGGGGGGGGGGGGGGGGGGGGTTTTTTTTTTTTTTTTTTTTTGGGGGGGAAAAAAAATTTTTTGGGGGGGGGGCCTGTGGGGGGAAAATTTTGGGGGGTTTGGGGGGGGTTTGGGGGGGGGGGGGAAAATTTTTTTGGGTTTTTTTTTTTTTTTTTTTTCCCGGGGGGGTTTTTTTTTTTAAATTTTTTTTTTTTTTTTTTAAAAATTTTTTTTTTTTGGGAATTTTAAAAAAAAAATTTTTTTTTTTGGGTTTTTTTTTTTTAAATTTTTTTTTTTTAAAATTTTTTGGGTTTTTTTTTAAATTTTTTTTTAAAAAAAAAAGGGGGGGGGGTTTTTTTTTTTTAAGGGGGAAATTTTTAAAAAAATTTAATTTTTTTTGGGGGTTTTTTGTAGGTCTTGGGTTTTTAAATTTTTTTTTAAAATTTTTAAAAAATTGGGTTTTTAAAAAAAGGGGTTTTTTGGGGCCCCGGGGCCTTTCCCCTTTTTTTGGGGGTTTTGGCTTAAAAAAAAAAACCCCCCAAAAAAAAACCCTTTTTCCCCTTTTAAGGGAAAAAACCCGTTTTTTTTTGGGGGGGGGGTTTTTTTTTGGTTTTTTTTTTTGGGGGGCCCTTTTTTGGGGGGGTTTTTGGGGGGTTTTTTTTTGGGGGGGGGGGGGCCCCTTCCCTTTTAGGGTTTGGGCCCCCCCAAAAAAAAAATTTTTTTTTGGGTTTGGTTTTTTCCCCCCCTTTTTTTTTTAAAAAAATTTTTTTTAAAAAAAAGGGGGGGGAAAAATTTTGCATTGGAAAAAAGTTTTTAAAAAAAATTCCCTTTTTTTTAAAAAATTTTTCAATTTTTTTTGGGGGGAAATTTCCCCCCCTTTTTTAAATTAAAAAAAAAATTTTTTTTTTTTTTTTGGGGTTTTGGTTAAAAATTTTTTTTTTTTTATCCTTTTTTTTTTCCCAAAAAAACCCCCCCCTTTTTTTTTTCCCCCCTTTTTTTTTTCCCCCTTTTTTTCCTCCTTTGGAAAACTTGGTTAAACCAAAGGGAAAAAAAAAAAAGGGGGGGAAAAAAAAAATTTTAAAAAAAGGGGGGGGGGAAAAAAAAAAAAAAAGGGGGGGGAAAAAAAATTTTTTTTTTTTTTTTCCCCCCCCCCAAAAAGGAAAAGGGGAATTTTTTGGGAAAAAAATTTTTAAACCCCCAAAAAAAATTTTTTTGAAGGGGGAAAAAAAAAAAAAAAAGGGGGAAAGGGGCCCCCCGGAAAAGGGGAAAAAAAAGGGGGTTTTTTTCCCCAAAAAAAGGGGGAAAAAATTTTTTAAAAAACCCCCCCCCTTTTTTTAAAAAAAAACCCAAAAAACTTTAAAAGTTCGGGGGCCCTTTTAAAAAATTTCCTTTTTGGGGGGGGGAAAAAAAAAAAAAATTTTTTTTGGGGGTTTGGTTTGGGAAAGGGGCCCCCCCCTTTTTTTTTTTTTTTTGGGGGTTTTTTTGGGGTTTAAAGTTTTGGGGTTTTTTTCCCCCCCCGGGGGAAAGGGGCCAAAGGACCAATTAAAACCCCCCCCCGGGGGCCCCCCCCCCCCCGGGGGAAAAGGGGGGGGTTTTTTTTTAAATTTAAAAAAAAAAGAAAGGGCCCCCCCCAATTTTTGGAAAAGGGGGGCCCCCCCTTTTTTCCCTTTTTTTTTCCCCCCCCCCCCCCCCCCTTTTAAAAGGGGGGGGTTTTTTTTTTAATTTTTTTTTAAAATTTTTCTTTAAAAAAATGGGGAAAAAAACCAAAAGGTTTTAAAAAAACCCCCTTTTTTTTAAAAATTTTTTTTTGGCCCCCAAAAAAGGGGGGGGTTTGGGAAAATTTTTTTTGGGCCCCTTTTTTGGGGGTTTTTCCCCAAAAAAAAAAGGGTTTCCCCCTTTTTTAAAAAAAGGGGGCCCAAAAAAGACCCTTTTTTTTTAAAAAAAATTTTTTTTTAAAAAAAAAAAATTTTTTTTTTTTTAAAAAAAAAAAATTTTTTTAAAATTTTTTTTTTTGGTTTTAAATTAAAAAATTTTTTTTTTAAAAAAAAAATTTTTTTTGGGGGGGGGGGGGGGGAAAAGGTTTTTGGGTTTTGGCCTTTTTTTTTGGGGGGGGGGGTTGGGGGGGGGGTTTTTTGGGGGAAAAGGGTTTTTTTGGGGGGGGGAAAAAGGGGAAAAACCCCCTTTTTTTTAAAAAATTTAAAAAAGGGGGGGCCCCTAAATTTTTTAAAAAGGGCCCCCCCTTTTTTTTTTTTTTTGGGAAAAATTTTTTTTCCAAAACCCTTTTAAAATTTTTTTTTTAAAAAAAAATTTTAAAAAAAAAAAATTTTTTTAACCCCTTTTTTTTGGCTTTTTTTTGGGAAAATTTTTTTTTTTTTTTTTTTTTTATTTTTTTTTCCCCTTTTTTTAAAAAAGGGGGTTTTTTTTTTTAAATTTTCCCCAAAAAAAAAAATTTTTTGGTTTTGGGGTTTTTGGGGCCCCCCAAAAAAACCCCCCAAAATTTAAACCCCCTTTTTTTTTTGGGGGTTTTTTTTGGGGGGGGAAAAAAAGGGGGGGGAAAAAGGGGGGGGGGGGAAAAAAAACCCAAAACCGGGGGGGGGGAAAAAAATTTTTTTTTTTCCCCGGGGGGGGTTTTTTTTTTTACCAAAAAAAGGGCAAATTTTTTTGGGGAAAAAAAAAAAAAAAAAAAGAAAAAAAAAAGGGTTTTTCCAAAAAAAAAACCCAAAAAAACCCCCAAAATTTAAAAATTTTTTTTTGGGGTTTTTCCCAAAAGGCCGGAAAAACCCCCCAAAAAAAACATTTCCTTTTTTAAAAAAAAAAGGGGTTTTCCCTTTTTAAAAGGGGGGGGAAAAAAAAAATTTT
Source organism: Rapana venosa (assembly GCA_028751875.1). Classification (NCBI taxonomy): domain Eukaryota; kingdom Metazoa; phylum Mollusca; class Gastropoda; order Neogastropoda; family Muricidae; genus Rapana; species Rapana venosa. Next base: position 34,721,957 of record CM054160.1, on the reverse strand, counting down.
TTTTTTCAAGGGGGGGAAAACCCGGGGGGGGGAAAAACCCCCCCTTTTTTTTTTTTTCCCCAAAAAAAAAATTTTTTTTTTAAAAATTTTTTTTTGGTTTTAAAATTTTGGGCCCAACCCCTTTTTTTGGGGGGGTTTTTTTAAAACCTTTTTTTTCCCCCCCCCTAAAAAATTTAAAAAAAATTTTTGGGGGGGGGGGGGGGGGAAAAAGGGGGGGGGGTTTTTTTTTTTTTTGGGGCCCCCCCCCCTTTTTAAAAAAAAAAAAAAAAAAAAAAGGGGGGGGGGGGGTTTTTTTTTTTAGGGTTTTTTTTTCCCCCAAAATTTTTTTTTTTGGGGAAAAAAATTTTTTTTAAAAAATTTAATTTCCCCCAAAAAAAAAAACTGGGGCCTTTTTAAAAAAGGGGGGGAAAAAAATTTTGTTAAAACCCCCAAAAAAAAAAGGGGTTTTAGGGGGTTTTTTTTTTGGTTTAAATTTTTTCCCCGGGAAAAAAAAAAACCCAAAAAAAAAATTTTAAAAAAAGGGGGGAAAAAAATTTAAATTTTTTTTTTCCCCCTTTTTTGGGGGGTTTTTCCCCCTTTTTTTTGGGGGAAAATTTATTAAACCCCCCAAAGGGGGGGGGGGGGCAAAAATTTTTAAAAAAAAAATTTTTTTTATTTTTTAAGTTTAAATTTAAAAAATTTAAAAAAAAAATTTAAAACCCCCCCAAAAAAAAAAAAAATTTTTTTTCCCCCAAAAAGGTTTTCCCAAAAAGGGGGGGAAAAAAAAATTTTTTTTCCCCCCAAAAAACCCTTTTTAAAAAAAGGGGTTTTTTTTTTTTCCCCCCAAAGGGGGAAAATTTTTTTAAAAAAAAAAAAAAAGGGGGGGGGGGGGAAAATTTGGGGAAAAACCCCAAAAGGGGAAAATAAAGGGGGAAAAGGGGGTTTTTAAAACAAAAAAACCCCCCCCCCCCCCTTTGGTTTTCCCCCCCCCCCCCTTAAAACTTTTAAAAAGGCCCAAAAACCCCCCCCCTTTTTTTAAACAGTTTTAAAACCCCCGAATTTTTAAAAAAAATTTTTCCCCAAAAAAATTTAAATTTAAAAGGGGGAAATTTTTTAAAAAAATTTTTTTAAAAAAAAACCCCCCGGGGTTTTTCTTTAAAAAAACCCCTTTTTTTGGGTTTTAAAATTTTTAAAAAAATTTTTTTTTTCCCCCTTTTAAAAATTTTCCTTTTTCCCCCTTTTAATTTTTAAAAATTTTAAATTTCCTTTTTTTTTAAAAACCCCCTTTTTTTTTCCCCCCCCCCCCCCCCCCCCCCCCCCCCCCCCCCCCCCCCGTGTTAAAAAATGCACAGATGCGTGAACAATAAAAAAGTAGAATAGATGGCAATGAACAATGAATCACACAGAGAAAACACACCCCACGGACATCTTTGTATCTGCCACTATTTATGCAGCCTTGTCTAATGTTCCCAGGGAGTTTTGGATTGCCTGCATGGCTTAGGGACCCATTACAAACTACACCAGGTGGAGCTAATCCCTTGATGGCCAGTGGTCACAAAGGCATTGTGCCAACAAAAATCTTTTTACTTGTAGTGGTCATGTGCCATTACCTAGGTCTGAACAAAGCCTTTAGAAATCTGCTTAGTGATCTAGTTCACCCTTTAAAAAAAAACAACTTTTACATCGAGGATAATGGAATAAGCACTTACGTGCTTTTTTACATCCAGTCCCCGTGTGTATGCGGTTTTGTAAATTCTGTCATCTGTTCCCACCGGCACACAATGACCTACTCTTACGAAAAGCGGAACAGGATTTAACGTGTGCGCAAGATGTTCTGCGAGCGTTCGCACACGGGGCCTCGGTGTATAGTCTCATCCCTCATCCAAAGGACTTTTGGGGAGAGTGGAGTCTGCACTGATATTAACTTCAGGGGAAAATATCCCCTTGAATGGGAATCGAATCCGGGTCGTCAGATTGCCCGCGCAATGTTCCGACCACTAGGCTATTCCGTCCCCCGTCCCTGTCTTTGCCTCTTCCTTCCTCACCCTGCACTGTGCCCTGCTTGATGATCTTTGAAAAGAGGTCAGATCTATTGATCTCTGATGATCTTTGAAAAGAGATCAGATCTATTGATAAACCTTTAGTACTCTTTGAAAAGAGATCAGATCTACTGATAGACCTTTGATAATCTTTGAAAAGAGATCAGATCTATTGATACACCTTTGGTGATCTTTGAAAAGAGATCAGATCTATTAATAGACCTTTGATGATCTTTGAAAAGAGATCAGATCTATTAATAGACCTTTGATGATCTTTGAAAAGAGATCAGATCTATTAATAGACCTTTGATGATCTTTGAAAAGAGATCAGATCTATTGATAGACCTTTGATGATCTTTGAAAAGAGATCAGATCTATTGATAGGCCTTTGATTATCTTTGAAAAGAGATCAGATCTATTGATGGACCTTTGATGATCTCTGAAAAGAGCAGATCTATTGATAGACCTTTGATGATCTTTGAAAAGAGATCAGATCTATTGATAGACCTTTGATGATCTTTGAAAAAAGATCAGATCTATTGATAGACCTTTGATGATCTTTGAAAAGAGATCAGATCTGTTGATAGACCTTTGATGATCTCTGAAAAAGAGATCGGATCTATTGATAGACCTTTGATGATCTTTGAAGAGAGATCAGATTTATTAATAGACCTTTGATGATCTTTGAAAAGAGATCAGATCTGTTGATAGACCTTTGATGATCTTTGAAAAGAGATCAGAACTATTGATAGACCTTTGATGATCTTTGAAAAAAGATCAGATCTATTGATAGACCTTTGATGATCTTTGAAAAGAGATCAGATTTGTTGATAGACCTTTGATGATCTCTGAAAAAGAGATTGGATCTATTGACAGACCTTTGGCGATCTTTGAAGAGAGATCAGACCTATTTGATAGAAAGGACCACATCTTCTTTTCTTGATTGTTGTCAGGTCCCCATAGTGGTATGTGTCTGATTTAAAGTTGTTGTGCACTTCCTCTATCATGTTCTGGAAAGACGACGTTAAGAAAATTTTCGTATCTACATTTCTTTTTTGCAATTTATTTTCCTGTCTTATCTTCTGTGACGTTCCTGCCCTGCACTTCCCACACCACTCATGTCAATCTCTCTGCCCTAGCCATACCTAGATTCATTGTGTCACATTCTCAGCAACCACCACAATGTCTCTCCAACGTCACCCGTAAACCTCCACCTCAAAGTCCTCACAGGCACAGAAGTGTATGTGGAAACCAAAACTGTGGCATCTGAAACTAGAGCAGCCAGGGCCACCGAATCAGCGGCAGTTTTTCTTTTGCATGATGATCAATGATAATGCAGATGACTATTGTGCTTTGAGACTACTAGAACTTGACAGGGCTGTATTCTATGTTTACTATTATATCCTGATGTCAACCAGGCCCAAGAGATACAGAAATCTGCAGTGTTGGTCAGGTAATTTGTGCAACGCTCTCAAAATTGCTCCTATAAAGTGGGTGAAGCTCGACTGTGTGGTCCCAGTCTTACCAAATGACCCCCTGCCCACTCACTCTGGGTAGGAGCCAGCTGGAATTTTTTAAAAGTCCCTATATCTCTTATGGAATTCAAACCCACGAACTTCTAGTCCATAACCCAAGATGCAAGCCACTGCACCAAAGCGGCTGGTTTGTAATCACATTTCAGCTCTTGATATTTTGTGCATGCATGTCATCTGCTAACTCCAAGACTTGCAAGCCTACAAGATAGTAAGAGCTATTGCATGTTGTGGTTAAAGCGTTGTAAGTAAGTAAGTCTTCAATTTTAACGTCTTTCCACTTTAAGTGATACCAGATAGATAGATAGATAGATAGATAGATAGATAGATAGATAGATAGATAGATAGATAGATAGATAGATAGATAGATAGATAGATAGATAGATAGATCGATCTACTCTGTGTGGTGGTGCATGGGTGTGTATAAGTGTGTGTGTGCGTTGTGTGTGTGTGTGTGTGTGTGTGTGTGTGTGTGTGTGTGTGTTGTGTGTGTTTTGTGTGTGTGTGTGTGTGTGTGTGTGTGTGTAATAAAGAGTAATAATAAGGGAAATACACAACGTTAACCTCAGACTAACGTGTCATCTTTTCACACTAGTGTGGGCTTTGCCAGGACTGCAGATGTCTGTGCAGCTGTCCAAATCACATCCGTTTTTGTTGTTGTATTGTACACCACTTCAAATCATGGCCGATTTCTCTGTGTGAAATTCGGCCAAAAGAGCAACGCTCCCCATACTTTTTTATCTTTTCCTGTCTGCACATGTATTTGTTTTTCTATCAGAGTGTTTTTTTCAACAGAACTCTGCCAGGGACAACCCTTTTGTTACCGTGAGCTTACGTACACCAATTATGTGTAGCGCATGGGACCTCGGTTTATCGTCTCATCTGAAAAACTCCTTGGGTTTGTTTATTTCATTTGCTTGTTTTGTTCTTGTCGGGCCTTGTTATAATTTTTCCCTCGTTCAGATGAAGTAGCATAAGTGTTTCATTGGATGGGTTCACTTGACACTAGGTTTTACTATTGTTTCCAAAATAGTGGTCTTTTTTAATACTAGTTGCCATAGCAACTTTAACGATGTTGTTAAGTGTTCCCATGAGGGTACCGTGTCACCTGTTTAATGACAAGTTCCTGTAGGGATGACCGGTGTAAGACTGTTTTAAAGGGAATGCACTGAGTGTGTCCATGCACAGGGGTGTGAAGGAAAAAAGAGATGAGACTAAAGGGAGACAGAACGCATGTGGATGGTAGCAACAGGTGCTGTCACAGCAATCCCAATGGAAGGAAGCATTGCATCTGTTCTAAGCATCGAAAAGGAGACAAAAGAAAGACAGACAGACAGGGGAAACAAAAGGAAGAACCACACATAAAGCACAAAAAGTAAGGAAGAAAAAAAGAAGCGGAACACGAAAACATAGAGGTAGTAGGAGACGCAGAAGAAAACAAAAGAAGAGAGAGAAGAACAAAAGTTAATAGAATAATGAAAATGATAATGATCAAAACCAACAGCAACACTCCAAGTAGTAAAGGAAGCTTCTCCTCATCTATCTCATCTTGATCAACAACATCAACAGCAGCAAGCAGCAAGTTGGATCGGTGGTCTAGAGGTAACGCGTCTGTCTAGAAAGCGAAAAGTCCGGGTCGGAAGTGTGCAGTGGCTCGAATCCCGTTTGGGCCCGAAAATTTTCCCCCATCCATTAGACCATGAGTGGTGGTCTAGGCGCTAGTCATTCGGATGAGACGAAAAACCGAGGTCCCGTGTGCTACTCAAAATTATTCAGCGCACGTAAAAGAACCCACGGCAACAAAAGAGTTGTCCCTGGCGAAATTCTTAGAAAAAAGCCACTCCGATAGGGAAATAAGTACAGACACCCCCCTCCCCCCTCCCCCCCAAAAGAAGAAAAAGAGTGGCGCTGCTCTTGTGGTGACGCGCTCTCCCCGGGGAGGGCAGCCCGAATTTCACGCAGAGAAATCTCGTGACTTAAAGTGGTATAAAAAAAAGCTATCCCACACACTAACCTTCATCATACTGCCTCACCGCCATTCTTAGAACCACTACAGAAGCCACCATGACCAGCATCACACGCCACAGTGTCAAGATCCCTAACCAGTTCCTGTGGGTGAGGATGGAGGCAAACAAGGACACAGTCATGCTGTGGTTGTTGATGGACGTGCTGTCATGCTTCACTGCTTCTCTCCCCATGTTTGAGGATTCCTCAGCTTTGGTGATGAGCGGTGACAGCGTGTCAGTCTTCCATTTACTAGCCCCGGGTGTGTGTGTGTGTGCGTGTGTGTCTGTGTGTGTGTGCGCGTGCGTGTGCGTGCGTGCGTGTGTTGGTGTGCGTGTGTGGTGTGTGTGTGTGTGTGTGTGTTTTGTGTGTTTTGTGTGTGTGTGGTGTGTGTGTGTGTGTTGTGTGTGGGGCGTGTGTGTGTGTTTACAAATGTGACAAAATCTCAAGACGAAAGACAGCTACTGATTACAGAAAACCTGGTAGTAAGGTGGGGACATCAGCATGTGTGCGTGCGCATGCTCACACATATACACACACGCACACACACACACACTCTCACTCCTCTCTCTCTTTCTCCCTCTGTCTGTCGGTCGGTCTGTCTTTCTGTCTGTCGTCTGTCTGTCTCTCTCTCAGAACACATCACGCCACTTGTGTGGTTCCACACAATAAACACAGACAAAAATCATGACAATATCAATCAATCAATCAATCAATCATCAAGAGAAAACAACAACAAAACCCAGTAAGGTATGGTTGGACACGCAGAATGGATTGTTTGTATTCAAAGGTGAGCATGAATGTGTGAAAGGCGCGGGCAAGTGTTTATGATGAACCACTAGAACAGACACTGGCCGCCAATACCATGGATAGAACTTTCACACCCTGAGGGCATCTGGAAAATCAGCCATTTCTTTTTGTAAACCTCGCTCTTTGTTTTGAAGATTGTAAAAGATTGTTTGCTGGCTCAAGGGCATTATAGCTGAGTGAATAACAGAGCATGGTTCTAATCCTTGTGTTCTGAAAACACAGGTTGTTCTGAAGACACAAGTTGTAGTTCTGAAGACACAAGTTGTAGTTCTGAAGACACAAATTGTAGTTCTGAGGACACAAGTTGTAGTTCTGAAGACACAAGTTGTAGTTCTGAAGACGCAAGTTGTAGTTCTGAAGACACAAATTGTAGTTCTGAGGACACAAGTTGTAGTTCTGAAGACACAAGTTGTAGTTCTGAAGACACAAGTTGTAGTTCTGAAGACGCAAGTTGTAGGCGTAGTCTTGGTGAAATGATGAAATAAGGAAGGGGATTGTTATCATCTCCATCTCAGCATATTGCAGGCCTGCCAGTGATTTCCCTCTCCCTTATTGTACACAGTATAGATATAAAGCATGTTGGTGGCCCAGGCTGAAAGCTATTGACGTAAGCAAATTCACGAAGCCTATATTACAATGCTGTTATACTCTGAAATAGCCAGTGCCTTGCATCGTAACCTATGATCGCTATGATCAGAGAAAAACAGCCTCTGAAAGCTCCTCACCCAACATGTATCAACAGTCTCACCGCGAGTCCTTTGTGTGCATATTTCGGGTGACCCTTGTGGATAACCTTTGGAACCTCCATCAACTACAGCAACATCAGCGACATAAATAGCGTGTGTTGGCATTCTGTAGGTTTTAGAAATACAAATATGCACCATGCACAATGAATTCTGCAATGGGCTAAACATCTTCAGTGTGAATATCACAATAGAGTGATGTAGAGATTATGGAATGTGCTACACACCTTCTACTTCACATCAGTTTACCCAGTACATTCTCCTATATTTTTTCTCTGTTGTTGCGCCTCAGCGTTGTGAGTATTCCACTTTGAGAAGAGATCATACCAAAATATATCCGATTTTCGTGCAGATCTGAGGTAGTCATTTTAAGGAGACTTTTTGGTTTTTGAAGTAATCCGTTTATAGAGACATTCTGGTCTGAAGTGATCAGTTTATGGAGGCATTCTGGTCTGAAGTAATCAGTTTATGGAGACATTCTGGTCTGAAGTGATCAGTTAAAAAAAAAAAGCTATCCAACACTAACCTTATCATTCTGCTCACCCCCATTTTTTTGAAACCCCTACAGGAAGCCACTTGACCAGCATCACAGCACAGTGTCAAGATCTCTAACAGTTCCTGGGGTGAGGATGGAGGCAAACAAGGACACAGTCATGCTGTGGTTGTTATGGACGTGCTGTCGTTCACTGCTTCTCCCCATGTTTGAGGATTTCCCCATTTTGGTGATGAGCGGTGGACGCGGCAGTCTTCCATTTACTAGCCCCGGGGTGTTTTGGAAAGTGTAGGTGTGTGCGTGTGTGTCTGTGGTGGTGTGCGCGTGGTGCGTGGGGTGCGTGGGGTGTGGTGTGTGCGTGGGGTGCGTTGTGGGGTTGTGTGGTGTGTTGTGGGTTTTGTGTTGTGGTGTGTTGTGTGTGTGTGCGCGGGGTGTGTGTTTACAAATGTGACAAAAACTCAAACGAAGAAGCTACTGTTACAGAAAACTGGTAGTATGGTGGGGCATCAGCATGTGTGCGTCGCTTTCTTCACACACATAAAAACTACACGCACACACACAACACATTCTCATCCTCTCTCTTTTCCTCTGTCTGTCGGTGGTCTGTCTTTCTGTCTGGGCGTCTGTTGTCTCTCTTCAGAAACCATCACGCCCTTGTGTGGTTTCACACAATAAACACAGAAAAATATGACAATATAATCAATCAATCAATCAATCAATGAGGAAAAAAAAAAACAAAACCCAGAAGGTTTTGGTTGGACGCAGAATGGGGGTTGGTATTCAACAAAAAAGATGAGCATGAAAGTGTGAAAGGCGCGGGCAAGTGTTTATGATGAACCACTAGAACAGACACTGGCCGCCCAAAACAGGGTAGAAAATTTCACACCCGAGGGCATCTGGAAAATCAGCATTTTTTTTGTAAAACCCCGCTCTTTGTTTGAAGATTGTAAAAGATTGTTTTCTGGCTCAAGGCTTATAGCTGAAGTGATAACAGAGCATGTTCTTAATCCTTGTGTCTGGAAAACACAGGGTTTTTCGAGAAAAAGTTTGTAGTTCTGAAGACACAAGTTGTAGTTCTGAAAACACAAATTGAGTTCTGAGGACCCCAAGTTGTAGTTCTGAAGACACAGGTTGTAGTTTAAGACGCAAGGAGGAAGCACCCAAAGAGCGAGGACCTTGCTTTTTTGGGGGTTTGTTTGGGAAATTTGTTTTAGACCGGTTGTATTTTGGGAAACAAATTGTTTTTTACCAAATTGTGCAAGACAAAATTTATTCGAAGAAAAAATTTGTATTTTTGGGGGGTTTTGTTTTTTGAAAACACTTTAATTTAAGCCCCAATTTTTTCTTTTTTTGTGGGGGGGTTTTTTTTCTTTCCCTTTCGGCCTCCGGGATTTCCCCCCCTTTTTTTAAAATATAAAAAAAATTTGGGGTCCCCCTAAAATCTAAAAACCAACCCCTTTTTAAATTGAATTTAAAAATGTTTTTGATAAAAGGGGGAAAAACCTTGAAAGCCCCCCCAATTTTTTAAATTTTTTTTCCCGCCCCCCTTTTTTTTTCCCTCCCCTTTGTGGAAATTTTCCCCAAAAAACCCCCAAAAATTTTTGGTTTGGGGGGAGGGGGTTTTAAAAAAATCCAAATTTGCATTCCAAAATAATTCTGAAGGGAAACACCAGGGGTAATCCTTTGTTTAAAAATTTGGTTTCAAACCCCTACCCCCAAAGTTTCCCCAAAGTTTTTTTTTTTTTCCTTGGGCCCCCTTTTGGGAACCTTTGAGGAAATTTTTTTTTTTTTGGGGGAGTTTTTTGGGAATTTTGGGGCAAAAAATGTTTTTAAGCCCATTTGGTCTGGGCATTTTTTGGGGTTTCTGGTGAAAAAATTTTTGGGATTTTCTAATGTCATTTATGGACCCTTTTAAATTTAAAATTTTGGGGATTTTTGAAGTAAAATTTTTTATGGAGGCCTTTTTTAAAGGGATTTTTTGGGTTTTTTTTTAATGATCTTAATAACTTTGGTCAAATGTTTTAAAAATTTTGCCCTTTCAAAATCATCCCCGGTTTTTCCCATTTTTGGGCATAATTCGGGTTTATTTTTGAAATTCAAATTTGGAATTTAATACGAAACACGTATCTTGTTGGCTCGTGTTTTTAAAAAAAAAGCCACAGGGGGTTTGGGGGTGGTTTACAATTAAAGGGGAAAAAAGAGGGGAAGAGAGAAAAGGAGGAGGGAAAAAAAAAAAAATTTTTGGGTTTAAAAAGGGGGGGGAAAGGGAAAAAAGGGGAGATAAAAAAAGGGAGGGGGTTTGGGAAAGGGGGGAGGGGGGGGGAAGTTTTTTAAAGGGAAAAATTTTAAAAAGGGGAAAGGGGGGGAAAAGGGGGGGGGGGTTTTTTTGGGAGAAAAGGGGGGAAAAAAGGGAAAAAACTTTTAAAGGGATTCCGGGTTGAGGCTTTTTGGGGACATTCTGGTTGAAGTGAATCATTTTTTTTGGGGGTTTTGGTCTAAGGGATCGTTTATGGAATTCTGGTTAAGTGATAGTTAGGGGAAAATTCTGGTTTTAAAGTATCATTTTGGGGACATTTGGTCTTAAGTGACAGTTAAGGAAAATTTTTTCTGGTTAGAAAAAAAATTTTTTTGAATGAAAATGCAGTACTGCTTAGGTTGGCGTCGTGCATTTTAAAATAACAAAAAACAGTTTCCCCCAAGTGGTGTTTTGGGTTTTTGGCTGAAATTTCACAATGCACAAAAAAGGGAGAGGAAAAGAAGGGAAAAAAGGAGAGAAAAAGGGGGGGGAAAAAATTTTTTTTAAAAAGAGGAGAGGAGAGAGGAGGTGAAGAGAGGAGAGAAAAAGGAGGAACGAGAGAGAGAGGGGAGAGGAGGAGGAGAGAGAAAAGAGAAGAGAGAAGGGGGGAAAGAGGAGAAGGGGGATCAGTTTATGGAGACATTTGGTTAAAAGTGATCATTTAATGGAGACATTCTGGTTGAAGTGACAGTTTTGGGGGCATTTGGTTGAAGTGATGTTTATGGAGGCATTTGGTCTGAGTGACATTTTATGGAGACTTCTGGTTTAAAAGGGATCAGTTAAGGAGACTTTCGGTCTTAAGTGTCTTTAAATGGAGCTTTGGGTCTAAATAATCAGTTTATGGGGACTTTAAAAAGTCTGTGCAACTTAAATACGAAACATGCAGTCTGTTAGATTGGCGTGTGCACTTTAATTAACAGAAACAGTTTCCACAGTGGTGTGTTGGTTGGCTGAAATTTTCCCACAATGTCACAGAAAGGGAAAAGGGGGGGGGGGGGGGGGGGGGGGGGGGGGGGAAAAAAAAAAAAAAAAAAAAAAAAAAAAGAACGAGACAGAGACGAGGGACACACAACCACACACCCCACAACACACACACCCCCACACACACAACCAACACACAAAGGCAGACACGCGACACATACGAAAACTGAAGCACGAGAGGCAGAGACGACAGACAGAGAGAGCAGAGAGAAGACACGCACACAATCACACACACACTCAGGCAGATAAAGCTTAAAACGCCACATCTAAAATAATGAAAGAAAGAAAAAGAAAATTAAAACCAAAAGAAAGAACTTGACACCAGCATACAAACAACAGCACAATCTTGAGAGGAAAAAGTAAGGGGAGAGAAGACTCTAAGAAAATTCGCGGAGAAGTTAACTGGAACAGAGATAAGAGAAAATGGCAGAAAAAAACTACACACACAGCACCACGCACGCACGCAGCACGCACTCACGCACGCACGCACGCACGCAGCACGCACGCACGCACGCACGCACCACGCACGCAGCAGGGAAACGCACGCACGCACCGCACGCACGCACGCACGCACGCACGCACAGGTTTGCAAAGCGGGTGTTTTCAGAAGGGAAATTTAGAGGTGTTTGACAAAAATTCATCGTTTTTTCCGTTTTTTCTTAAAAAGTGTGTGTTTTTGGTGGTGGTGTGTGTGTGTTTTTGTGTGTGTGTGGGTGTGTGTGTGTGTGTGTGTGTGTGGTTGTGTTTGTTGTGTGTGTTTTGTGTATGTGCCGCGCGCGCACGCGCCTTCAGAGGTTATTATGTAAAAAAAATTTAGGACTGAGGAACATATTTTTGGGTTTCTATTTTTTGTCTTGGTTTGATTTTTGTGACATTTTTACAGTAAAAGGTAATAGTACCTCCTTTTTGATAGTTTTTGCTTTCCCCCCCCCCCCCCTCTCTCTTCCCTCTCTTCTCTTGGGAGATGATGGAGAGGAGACAGCTGACAAAATCTTCACCTGTGCTGGTAAAAATTTTACAAATTTACATAAACATCCATTACGGGACTCCCATTACTTTTAAAGGACCCATTACCCCTTCGTCAAAAAACCCGTCCCAGCGGGAAAAGAAAGGGAACTCCACATTTTTTTGTGTTAGGTTCAAGCTTGCCAGTGAAATGTCAACAAACATGGCTGCTCTAGCTGAACCAACACCCCCAAAAAGTTCAGTACTACGGAGGAGGGAAGCCCCCCTACCAGATACGGGAGACAGGCAAAGTGAAGAGCGCAAACAACAGCAACAAGACAGCGCAACACATTAGAACGGTCGGGGAAGAAGGAATAGAACCCTGAAAACAAATTTTTTGTGTCTAACACCTACACAGCACAAGGATAGTTCCGATCAACACACCTCCCCCCCTGACACCTGGACGCCTGACAAGACATGGGGGTGGTGCTGAAGGCTATCAAACTGATCTCTGGGGAAACGTTAACCACAACCACCGCACACAGAACCTAACCTCCAATTCAGTGTGATCGCGGGTTTTTGAGGACTGTTGTTCTGTGCGAATCATTTCGAAGAAAAGACAAAAAACAAACGTTCAGAAAAGGGGGTATTGCACAGATAGATGATGCTTTTCTTTTTTGTAAATCAGTGACATTGGCAGAGTTTCCTGTGATGAGCAGTCTGGGGGCGGGGTATAGGGGAAATTTTAAAACAGGAAAAGAAAAAAAATTTAGCTAAAAAGTGCCGGGGATCCCAACTTGCTTTCCCAGAAAGCAATCCATGCACAAAGTAGCAGAAGAAAGCACGAGCTTTGCGACATTTTGCCGCCTCCCCCATATAAACTTTTTTTTTACCGGGGCTAAATGTGACCACGATGTGCTGCCGAAAACAGTTTTCAGTGACGGTTTGCTCTGTAAATAGGTCGTTTAACTAAAAAAAATTTAAAAGGCTTTCCCATTGCTGTGGTTTCCATGTCAAGAAACATCGCTTCAACCCAGGGAATACCAGGGGTTTGCTGTATGGCCGCATGTTTAACAGCAATAAATTCAATTAATTCTTTTCCCCTCTCCCTTCTTGTAAAAAGCTCTTTTCCCTTTGCTGCATTCTGTGGACGGGGTTACCTGCTGTGCTGTTTTATTTTTAATTTATGCAGGCCGAAAATCTGCCTCTGCCCCAATCTGTGGCAAGGGGTGGTGGGGTCACGTTTTGTAGGGGAATTGCTGATCTCCAGGGACAGTGTGCTTTCCTTTAAATTTTAAGAAAGAAAAAAAACCTCGCTGCAACAGGAAAAATCACCCCCACCAAACCCAGGGACCTTTTTTCTATTTACAGGTTAAAGAATGAGTACTTAGTTGACCGTTTCCACAGGAGACATCGAAAATGTGGGGACTGCCCCCCGGGCCCCCTGCACGAAGCCTAGTAGCCGAAAAAGGTCGTTGTTAAAGGAAGGGAGCGCGATGCTTCCAGGCATGCCAGCAAACACAACACAAGCCAGGTAAACAACAATACTTTATAGCCCCAAATTCATACACACAAATAACAACCATAGTAAACATCACACTTTCCCACACCCCCTTTCCCATTTCCCTAATCCCACTATCCCCCTTAACAAAAAAAACAACTTATAAAGAAACGAAAAACTCATCCATCAGTTTACACACCGCGCCACGACTACGTGACCCCCCGGAACATTCCACCACACATCCGACCTGGACAATGGCTTCGAGGGGGGGGGGGGGGGGGGGGGGGGGGGGGGGGGGGGGGGGGGGGGGGGGGGACCTGGGGGGTCCCCTAGCCACAGAACCACTTGCCCAGTCCTCGACAGTGGCCGAAACCCGCCAGGCGCCAGTCCTCTCCGGGGTCCCGATTTTCCTCACGCCCGCCAACTTCCAGCACTGTTTCCCACGCAGTCCCAACCAGGTTTCCAACACCCAAATTGGGGGTTTCCAACACCCCAAAACGCTTTTTCCAACACTCCAATGCGGGTTTTCCAACCACCAATGCAGGTTTTCAAAACGCAGGTTCCAACACACCATGCGGGTTTCAACGCAGGTTTCCAACCCATCCAAACGGGTTTCTAAGCAGGTTTCCAACACACCAATGAGGTTTCAAACGCATTTTCCCAACCATCCAATGCGGGTTTCAAACGCATTTTTTCCAAACATCCAAGCGGGTTTTCCAAAGGGGGTTTTTCAACGTAATTTTTAAAACGCAGGTTTCCAACAGCTCCCTAGAAGTGCACAGCCCCTAATCATTTTGGGAACATAGCTTGGTAATCTGTCCTTCCCCCATCCCCCGTAACTTTAATGGAGTTAGGCGGCTCTCCTCAATCAAACAAACAACCTCATTCCCACAATACCCTAGATACTGTTGGAACACTATAAAAAATAGCTTTAGTGTCTTACACCAGACAATGTTTTCATTTTTGTTGTTTTACGTACCAAAAAATCCTTTGTTCAAGAAATAAAGTCTATATTTTCCCTTGGGATGACACGTCATGGCGGTGTCTATTTCCTTTTATCCTAAAAAACTTTAAATAAATTTTGATTTTTAAAAAACACCACCAGCTGTCGGGGCTTCATCTTTGATAACAAAAGAGCTTTATTTTAGACAGAACGACAGGCCAATCAAAGCTGACTTCAGCGGGTCACAGATAAATTTGACGTTGTTAAACTTTGTTTTGATCAACGTTTCGTGATCTTATAATCCAGGATTTGGTGAACAACTTGGCTGAAAAGATGAAAAGGCCTCTGCTCAACTGAAATTAAGGCTTCTTTTCCACTTATCGATAGATTGTAGTACCTCGGGTACATTTAGTGCAGACCCCGTCAGGGTATAACAAAGAATGCTTGTATGGACAGTTAAGTATTTCTTCTATCGTGTTTGCAACAGCTTTGCACGGGTGGAGTGAATGGCATCAGCTGTTTAAGGGCCCTTGTCCTAGGCAATCCAGGATCTGCCTCTTTTTCTTCATTATCAATAAACACCATAAAAAGCATTCTACAATACATAGCACAGTATAACTTGAATGTAAAAAATCCAAAAAAAGGCTTAGAAAGAGCAAAAAAGGGAAACCCAAACTAATGCTATAACACCCAAATAGTGCCTTTTTAGATTGATTTTTTTTACACCTAAATAACAACTGCACTATGGAACGTGGGTCCAAACATGACATTCTCACTCATCTTCCCGAGTACTTGTCTGACGATAAAAAAGCAGGAGGATGAAGATGTCAGTAGAATACTTATCCTCCACAAAGAACAGCCAGGTATGGACCTGTCCCTCGCCACCATCAACGATACATCATCCATCACCCAGTCTTCAATTACAGCAAGGCACAGAGTTTGGCAGAGAGAAATGGCATGGCCAGCAGCACTGCTGACTGATCCCGGCACGTGCCTGAAGTCTGTCAGTCAGCAGTGAAGTACAGCCCGTGTGGGGCTTTGGCTTTGTTTCCCCTGTTTCCCGTGCCAAAAATTTTTTGGCCTCCTCAATAGAGGAATTTTTTAAAATTTCCTAAAAACATATAATCAACTTTCCCCTTTTTTTTTCCCCGCCCCACTAAAGTTGGGTAGCGTTTTTTTTAAGTTTTTTAAAAAATGAAAATTTGGAAATGCCTCCCCGGGGAAATTTTTTAAGTTTTTTGTCCCCCGGGGAAAGTTAACTAAAGAGGTTGGTCCTTAAGGGAAATTTTTTTCCCCTTTTGGGCAACCCCCAGGGCCCCCTTTTCCCTTTTTATTTTTTTTCTTCTCCCCTTTCCCCCAAAACCCTTTCTCCCCCCTCCCCTACCCTTCCTACCTTTTTCTTTCCCTTTTTTGTGTTTGGTGGGGATTTGGGGTTTAGTTTTTTTTTTGGGGGGGGGGGGGGGTTTTTTTTTAGAAAAAAAAACCCAATAAAAAGAAAATTTCTATTACTTTTCCATTTTTTTTCTACGGGGATCCCGGCACGTGCCTAAAGTCGCAGTCAGCGTGAAGTAAAAGCCCTTTGGGGGGTTTTTGGCTATGATTGCCTCCGGAAATTGTGGTGGAGATGATAAGAGAGAATGTAATATTTAGAAGTAGGAACTCAAATGACTTTATGAGGGTAATAGACTAAGCTTACAAACTTCTACTGCCAACAAGAAGATGGGCTAAAACATTGTCAAGACATTAAAGATCCATAAGAAGGAAGCACAGAACACTTAGTAACTTTTAATTACAGTGAAAACCCCGGGATTACAGAAAGAAGAGGTTAACATGCCTCAACCTGGCAATATTCCTAAATACTGGTGTATAATATGAAACGAGTTCCCTTTTACTTATCTCATCTCTCTTTCTCCTCTCTTCACAAAGAAAATTTCCTCTCAATTCCAGTGATTCTCATCTATTCCAACACCATCTCCCACCACCCTGGTTAAAATAGTGCTCGAGTGGCGCAGTTGTGTGTTGTGGGTTGTTAGCGGGGATGTAGTATGAATTAGAGTTTAGAAAATTTTAAATGCAGTTTAAGTGTTTCTATTTTTCTTTATCTTATTATCTGTCTTTCTATATGGGTTGGTAGTGTCTAAAACCTCATTATTTGTGAATGTAAATGAAATTATAAAATAGAGTGTATGAATGTAAGGTAAAAGTAGTTGTGTGGTAAAAGTGATTTGGGAAAGACATTTTTCTTAACATTTAATTATTTGATCATTCAAATAGGGCATGAAATGGCAAAAGTTTTTTATGTGAATGTACCCATGATTTTGCTTTTCCTCACAGACCCCAAGCAAAAAAGATTGTATTAAACATTACAATTAAAAGTGGTAGAACAGAGCGCTATCTTGAGCATTCGATTATGGAAAAAGGGACAGACTATAAAGAATTATATTATTCAGTCAGTTCCCATCGTCTGATAACTTCTGATGTGAAAAAAAGCAGGAGGTGAAAGTGTCAGTAGAAATACTTATATCCCCACAAAGAACAGCCGAAATGGACCCCCCTTTTTCCACCATCAACGATACATCTTCCATCACCAGTCTTCAATTACAGCAAGGCACAGAGTTTGGCAAGAGAAAGGGAAATGGCACAGCACTGCTGACTGACCCCGGCACGTGCCTAAAAGTCTGCCCAGTCAGCAGTGAAGTACAGCGTGTGGGCTTTGGCTTTGTTTGCCTCCGTGATTCGCCCTCGGGTGCCAGTCCAATGAGAAGACAATGGTGCTTCTCCCCATTTTTACAGAAAACTTGGCTGGTGTTGAGAGACTGTTTACCTGGGTAATGCTGCGGGAGTAGTCATCTTCTGTTTTTTTTAATCAATATTCATTTGCAAAAAAATACTTTTGACTTTTCTGGTCAGTGTTTTCAACAATCTTGTTTCTGGAATATCAAAATGATTTGATTGCCCAGCCAACAGTCACCAGGTTGCATGTTTTCTTTTTCTTTGCTACAAATCTCTCTTTTCTGTCCTGTACCCTGGACTGTCATCTTTTGTCTGTGTCTGTCTCTCAATAAAAACACACCAGCCAAGGCTAATATAATAATATTATATATATATATATATATAAATATTTTAAAATTATATATTATATAATAATATATTTAATGTGTGTGGTGTGGTGGTGTGTGTGGTGGTGTTGTGTGTGTGTGTGTGCGCGCGCGGTTTGGGTTTTGGCGTGGCGCGCTTGTGTGCGTGTGGTGGTGTGAGAAAATTTGTTGTGTGTCTGTGTGCTTGAAGACAAACCGAAAACAAAAATTTTTTAATGCAGCTCATTTCTCCTAAAACAGAATTGAAAAAAAATTTAAAATGTAAAATCGAAACTGACAGAATAGTAAAAAATAGAAAGGAACTATGGTAAAAAAAAATAAAAGTAAAGCTTTTGAAGAAAAAAAGAAAAAAACAAACCAAAGGAAGAAAGCAAAATTCAAAACCCCCAGCAAGAAAATAAAATCAAAACGAAGGGGGGAGTATTGTTGAAAAAAAATTGACACTGAAGGGAAAAAAGAAAAAAGATGATAAAGGGGCAAACACACCCAGGGAAACGGAAAACAGAACCCAAACTGAAGTTAACACCTTTAAGCAAATCAGTATGCAAATGCATTTTTCCCAAACCCCCCCCACCAAACATACACCACGGCACACACACGCGCGCTGTGCGCACGTACGCACGCAAAAACACACATTCAGAAGGGGGGTTTGAGTGTCTTTAATGAGAAGAAAAATTTCATTAATGGATTTATGAGGGGGTTTGACAAAAAATTCTGGCCTCTGTTTCCTCCTTTTAATTAAAGGGTGTGGTGTGTGTGTTGGTGTGTGTTGTGGTGTGGTGTGTGTGAGGGGTGTGGGTGTGTTTGTGTGTGTGTGTGTTGTGTTGGTTGGGAGAGAGAGAGAGAGAAGAGAGAGGAGGGAAAAGAGAGAGAGAAAAGAGAGAGAGAGAGGGGGAAGGGGGGGAGAGAAGAAAAGAGAAGGGGGAAGAGAGAGAGAGAAGAAGAGAGAGAGGGAGAGAGAGAGAAATGGGGGGGTTTGGAGGTATGATGGAGATGGTAATGAAAAGTTGCTGAACTGTATTTTCTTCTCAGCTAGTTGGCTGATGCCTGTTGCGTAGTTAAGACTGCATAGCATAGTGGTCTGCTGCGTAGGTGTACATGTCTCTGTCTCTGGTCTCTCTTCTGTCTCTGGTTCTTGCTCTGTCTACGTCTGTTTGCCTCTATCTGTCCTTCTCTGTGTGTGTGTGTGTGTGTGTGTGTGTGTGTGGTGTGTGTGTGTGTGTGTGTGTGTGTGTGTGTGTGTGTGTGTGTGTGTGTGTGTGTGTGTGTGTCTGTCTGTCTGTCTGTCTGTCTGTCTGTCTGTCTCTGTGTCTCTCTCTCCTTCTCCTCCTCCTCTTCATCCTCCTCCTCCCTCTCTCAGTCTTCTTTCTCATCTTTCTTCCCAACAACCGCTGGCTCTCTCTTTCCTTTCTCTCTCACTCTCTCTTCCTTTCTCTGTTTGTTTATCTCTCACTTTTATCTCTCCCTTATCTTTTGTTGCTTTCTGCTGGAACTTTGAAGACCAGCTTTATATCCCTCATAGTTAAGAAATGTACCCACTGTGCCTCGTGTGTTCCTGAGAGACGCATCATGTCTAAACTGTGTCTTCTCCAATGTTTGATGTCTCAAGTTGAGAGAGTCATCTGCAGCCAATATTTTGTTTCATAGAGTCAGGGTGCTTTTAAACTCCCCCAAAAAAGACAACAGATGGTGATGTCGTAGTTCGGTAAGTTCTCCTCACCCAGAAACAAAGCTTGAGCTTTCCATAGAGAAACCTGACCCTGAACCGAATGCTGCCAGTTACAGGCTAACGCTAGTGGACTACAACGTTATGAAGGGCTTGTCTTAGGAAGGCTGCATCAGTTACAACAAAAGCGAACCATCAACTAAATGAATCACCAAACAAACAAAAATAACATAAAACTGGTACCAACAAGCAAAATCAATGTTACAGCTGGTTATTACTTTAGATTTTTAAACTTTCTAATGAAAAACAGTAAACATAAGGCTGATTAGTTTTATTAAAATGATAGTCTAAAATCTGTATTCCATTTAATCTATCATAAGTATCTGCAAATGATGGAAAACCATCAACAGAATAATAAAGAGGTCAGCCCATATCACATATTCTGCATATAGAACACTGGAACCTCTCTCTCATCAGCTACAAACACAACCACCTTCACGACCCTGCACTATCCCAACTCGAACCAAAGCACCGGTGTGACTGGCATCTGGCAGAGAGAGAGAGAGAGAGAGAGAGAGAGAGAGAGAGATGATGAGAGGAGAGAGAGAGAGAGAGAGAGAGAGAGAGAGGGAGGGAGAGAGAGAGGGAGGGAGAGAGAGAAATGGCATGGCCAGAAGCACTGCTGACTGATCCCAGCACGTGCCTGAAGTCTGTCAGTCAGCAGTGCACTACACGCAGTGCGGGGCTTTGGGGTCTGTTTGCTTTCATGCTTCTAACCTCTGTAGTTTCCGCCCAAGGCTGCAGACCTAAGTCTCCCTCTAAAGCTGATGGAAGTCAGCTGGAGGGATGCTTATGCTTATTTAAGTTGCCAAACGTTTATCTGGATACGGCACCACTTAGCCTATGAGCCAGATGCAGTCTGCGTGGCAGTTGTAAGAACTTGTATTTTCTGCATGGTATACATGGCTACTTCCCTGCATTCTTGAGTGAAAGCTCTCTCAGACAATGTCAGTGGTATAGCTTTTCACCAAAAAAACAACTTTATCATTTTCATTCTGTGTAAAATTCAAAATTAAAGTAGAGGCTGATTTGGAAAAAAAAGCGTAAACAAGCAACAGAAAAAGCAAACACAACAAGCAAGAAACAACAGAACAATGTCGCCGTGACTAGCAACGATAACACAATGGTAGCTCTCTTAATCAACAGCAACAACAACGGCAGTAACTGCAAAAAAAACCAGCAACAACAACAACAACAAAAACAAACAAACAAACAAACAAAGCGCTACCACATGTTTAAGAACTGTTGAAGGCCCTCCAAATCTCGAAATATATTTTCACTAACAGCATGGGTCACCTTTTGTGGGTTTCCCCCTTCATTCTGTGTATCATTCTTTAGTTTTAGTTGCTCATTTCCATTTATTGAAGAAATCAGTGTGTTCTTCCCGACATGTGTTGTTATACATTTCAAAGCTGATTTGGTTAGAAAAACAAAAAAGTAATATTCAACTAACCTCCATCCCAGGGCGAAAAAGGTGTTGTTTACTTCTCACAATACTTCAAACAACTATAGTTGGTAGTTTGTAGCTACTACCCCAAACTACCTCTACCCTTGAACCATTTTTCTTTTGTGCGAATGTTTTGGTCTTCTCCTTCTTCTTCGTCGTCGTCGTCTGCCTCTTCGTCTTCTTCTTCTCCTCCTCCATCTTTTTTTTTCTTCCTCTCTTTCTTCTGTTCAGTTCCTTATTCTCTTTCTTTCTTTCCTTCTCCTTCTTCTTCCTAACTCCATGGTAGCTGTCCCGTGTAACCATTGTTGTTGGTTTTGTATCACAGCTTGATCTCAACAAAGGGTTCATCTATCATTTCTTGCAATATCATATACACAACACTACATCTAGGTCTCCAGTTCATGCCTATTTTTACATAATATTTCTGTTTATTTGGAATACGATCCCTTTAGAGCAGTTGCAGCTTGTGTATGTGTTAACTGCGCTATGGAGGATGTTTGTATGCATGT
The DNA here is from genome assembly GCA_028751875.1 of Rapana venosa. Lineage (NCBI taxonomy): Eukaryota > Metazoa > Mollusca > Gastropoda > Neogastropoda > Muricidae > Rapana > Rapana venosa. The sequence goes on along the minus strand of CM054160.1, from coordinate 34,700,911 downwards.
CCATCAAGCAGGCCCTGAGGGTAGGTGTGATCTCTGATCGGCATTATGCTTTTACAAAGGAAAAGAAAGGTATGTAGCCGGAGGCCAGAATGAGAAACGCGGCATCCCATCAAAATGAAACAATGGATTTGCAAGGGATGGGAATGAATGGACAGCTAGGGAGAGAGTATTAACAGTTTTTTCTCTCTTCAGATTGGTGTGGAGAGTTTCCATCAGAAAATGGTTTTGTTGTGGCTTCGGGTTTCTTTCAGGAGCAAGGTGGGTGAAAAGATGGACGTATCTCGGCCTGGACTTGTAGAAAACAGGACACTTTGCCCCTAGGCACTGTGGTCTCATTTTATGCTGGATATGTTTTGGTGGATTCGAAAAGTCGATTATCCATTAACTGTGTCTGTTCAATAGTGTATCCCTGTATCTATGCCTCTCTGATTATCTCTCTTTAAAACTATTTCTATATATAAACACAGACGCAATTTTCATTATTTTTTTATATTGCTAGCTTGGCACAGTGGCCCTGGTTAGCTTTTCACATGCACTGATGTGAATGTGTTTACCATGACTGTGTTAACGTCTTACTGCGAGTATGATGTAGTAGCCTCAAACAAATGAAGAAGTCTTGGAGATCTTTTTTTTTTTTTTTGCTGCCTCGTCTTCTGTGACGTCACCATCCTGCTGTTCCCACGCCGCTCATCCCAATCTCTCCACCACAGCCATTCCCAGATTCGTTATGTTTCATCCCCAGGGTCGGAAGTCCACAGGGGGCTTATCAATATCAGGCCGCCGTGGGCCTTCAGCCAGAGGGACCCTGCACTGCTGCTGGGTCACTTTGGTGGTGTTCAGTGGTGCCTGTTCTGAGCTAACATATTCAGGACACCGTCCACTAAGCCACTTACAGTTTTAGCTCAGTCGTGGAGCCAGACTGAGTGAGTTGCTCACCCGAGGTGGCAACCACCACAATGTCCCTCTAACAACCCTTCAACCCTAAAGGTTTTAACACAAACTCACCACAGGCACAGAAGTGTATGGGGAACTAAACCTGAGGTCACCATGAGACCAGAACAACTGGGACCACCGAAGCGTGGGCAGTTTTTTAACTGTAGATGATCAGGAAATGAGGAAGTAGTGTGCTGCTGTAAGTGTTTTGAGACTTCGTTTTGGTTGTTTGAAATTCAGCGCTATATAAATACCATACATTATATTTTTATTATTATTATCATCGAAAATATTTTTATTATCACTCATCATCTTTTTCATCATCATCATCATCTCTTCATCATTATTATTATTATTATATTATTATTATTTTTATTGAGGGGGTTTTGTACTCTCGCAGTATCATAATATATTCGGCGTCAACGGGGCCCGAGAGATACAGAAATCTGCAGTGTTGATCAGTAATTGGAAACACTTAAATTCGCATCAATAAAGTGGACGAAGCTCATGTTGGTCCCAGTTCCCACTGGCCACAGCAACTCTGGGTAGGAGCCGGCGGAGTAAAAAAAAAAAAAACACAACCATATGACATTATGGGTTTGAACCTGCGCCCTTCCGTCCAAAATTCCAAGATAACCACTCCCAGGGCGGCTGGTTGGGTTTAAAAAAAATCCTTATATTGTTCATTTCTTTGCGTGTGCTAACATTCCACTCTCCCCCCGCTTCCACTTCCAGATTTTTTTTAATTTTTTTTTTCCCCCCGAAATATTTCCTTTGGGCCAAACTAGGAAGAGAAGGAGAGAAGAGCGTAAGAGAATCTGGGGGAAGGGAAAGGAAGAAAAGAAGGAAGGAAGGGGATGGAAGGAAGGGAAGGGGGAAAGGGAAGGGGGGAAGAAGAACTGAAATATGGGTGGGAAGACGGGTTATAGGACTGGAGGTGGGGTGGTGTCAGCTATTTGGGTATATTTCGTAGAATTGCACTGGAAGGTATTAAGTGCAATGGCCCATAGTGTGGTGTTGTGTGGTGTGTGGGGTGTGTGTGTGTGGGGTGTTTGTGGTGTGTGTTGTGTTTTGGTGTGTGTGTTGTGTGGTGTGTTGTGTGTGTGTGTGTGTTTCAATTCAGATTCAGATTCAGATTCAGAATATTTTTTTGCCATTTAAGTCATTAACTTATTTGACACAACAAAAAAACATCAATAAAATTATCTATTTTGGCTAAAAGGTGACATAAAAGCATGTGTATTCTACTTCTCTTTCTCTTTTTTCAAAACCATAAAATATCTGAGAATTTGCTTTGATATAATCAATGTGTTATGTCACTTAATTTAGTACCCATTTTTGCGTTCTTTGTCTTTCGTTTTTTTTTTTTTTAATAACAAATTATTTCTGAGTTCATCAAAAAATGTTTTCATAAAGAAAATAAAATTTCATCTTAAATTTTTTACAGGTCTACATTTTCTGTCCTCTCGGGATTATTTTGGTTTTCCCCCTTTTTCTCTACATTAAATTGTGACAGTTGTGCGAAATTTAAATTGTCTTTTTATGATTTTGTTTTCATAGTTTACTAATATGGTTCCAATCTGTATTTTTGGTAGCAAAATCATAAAATTTTTAGTTTTGCAAACTCTTTTTTTGGTAGATCCAGAATTTTTTATAATGTCCTAAATTTTTCTTTAACGCTTTAATAAACCCGATAACATTAAGAGTGCTTTGTTCTTAGTCGTTGAACCCAATTGTGTACAGAATATTTTTCCTGTGTTTACCCATTTATTGTATGTAATTTTTCGATACAAATAATTTTTAAACTTTTCTAATATAAGATTTGGGTTTTTGATTCTGTCAAATAACCAAAAGGGATTTTAATCGGCAAAATGATTTTAAGGTCGGGAAATCTCCAAATTACCAAGTGGGTAGTCTAATGCTTTTTTATGAACTCCTATCATTTGTTTAAAAAATTTTTACTAAAATTTTCCCCAAAAAAAACTGTTTGGAAAAACCAGCCTTAAACAGTTTATCATAGAAATTCTTATCCCCTTAAAAACAAAAAGGAAACCAAACTTCTGCCCCATGGGTTAAAACGGGGGTTATCAGTGAGTCAATAAACGCATTATTATAGTAGTCTTTAAATTTTGTCCTGAATTGCCATTTTAAAGGGGTATAAAATTTTTTGTTTTCTTTGTTTTAAAAATGTTCTTTGTTTCTTTAAAAATTTTCCCGGGGTTTTATGAAAAAGACATGTATTTTAATTTCTACTGTTTCAAATTCTGCTCACCAAATTTAAAATGAATTGGAAATTTTTGGAGGGGGATCTCGAAAGACTATTACCTTTGTTTTTGTTTTGTTTATCTTTAAACCCCCAATTTGAAAAGTATTCTTTCAGTTTATTCAGTTTAGTTTGAAAAACCTATCTTGGTTTTGATAGTAATGCCAGGGCATCAGCATAGATAAACAAGGAAATTTTTTCTTTTGCGGGTTTATTGGCGAATTTTCTCATCGTAATTGAACTATAATTGAATATAATTAAAAATGTAAATTATTGTATTTCCCTGATGTACCCCTTTTGACTAGATTTAATCTGTTGTTTGCCCCGAATTTTTTTTAAAAATTTTTTGCATTGGAATACTGTTTTTTAGATATTAAAGTTTTGTGTTTTCCATTTCGTTTAACTTTATAAGAAGACCCCCGGCCACAATTAAACAAACGCTTTCTGAAAAACTACAAAGTAAAAATAAAATCTTTTAGTTTTCCTTTCGTACATATCTATTAAATTTTAATAGGGAAAATAGGGTTGTTTGCATGCTTTTTTGAAACCCCGCTTGTTCCTAACATACTATTGTTTTTTTTAAAATTTAGAAATTCTATGGTTTAGTATTTACAAAAAAATTTTCCCAAAATGTTTTTCAACGTTTTTCCTGTGTAGTTTTTCGGGTTTTTTATTCATCCGTTCTTATAGATTGGGGCATTCCTCCCACTTTCCAGTACGGGATATATACCCTTTTTTAAAATAAATTGAAAATATTTCCCCATTTTTCCCAAAATTAGATGAAATGATTTTATTTTTTCGTTGTGTTCCCTTTTCCAGGCGATTTTTTATTTTTCAGTTTTTTGATTGTTTTTGTAAATTTTCCCCTTTTTGTAATTTGCTTATTAGCATGGGTTATTAGAACTTTAAGTATTTTAAAACTGTTTTTACTTGCTTTTTGTGGTTTTGGGCTATTTGCGGTTTTTAAACCCAAAAAGTGTTTTTAAGTGTTACCATTTTCTGCTACAATATGATTATGATGTTTTTAAACCATATTTACTTTCTTTTAAATTTTTTTAAAAATTTTCCCAAATTACCCGGTCTTCGTCAATGGCATCATTTACGTGATCCATGATTTTGAATTTTCTTTTTTTTTTTATTAAAGTTTATTTTTATTAGTATTTTTAGGGGGAGGGATAGCTCAGTGGTCGGAGCCTCGCTTTCCCCCCAAATTAAGCAGCGTCGAGCGTGGTTACCAGTTGGAGGGTGACCTTTTTGGGCCCTTGGCTTCAGTACAGTTCCCCCAGTTTCACCCAGCTGAAAAGGGCCCTGCCCCTTTAGGGTCGGGGAAAGGTAAAGCAGCGGGGGGAGAGGAATGGGCGCCCCCCTATTATGCTGGCCCCTAGGGGAAGTGATCTTGACACCTCGCCCCCCTACGCCTTTGGGTTGGGGGAATTTTCCCTTTACCTTTCCCTTTTTTCATAAAGTATGTTGGTGTGTGTGTTGTTGTGTTGTGTGTGTGTGTGTGTGTGTGTGTGTGTTGTGGGGTTGTGTGTGTGGGGTTCATTTTAGTTTTTGTTTTTAGAGTGAATTAGATGAAAGAGATGGGGGGGGGGGCTGAGAGATGAGGGCTTTGAAAAAGTTTTGCATGTTTGCTTTATTAGATCAAAAAATAATTCCAAAACTTATAAAAATAAATTAGCTGCAAAAATTAGGGAAAAAAGAACGAAATGATAACAAAAACACGAACAAATTGAAAATACTCAGAATTGGGAAATGAACAATACCAAAACGTGTAAAAGGCCCCCAAAAAAAGCAAAATGTATCGCCAGTAAAGGTGCACAAGTCCCCGGGGCGTACTTAATCACTTAAACGAATGGTGTGTTTTTGTGTTTGTGTGTATGTTGTGTGTGTGTTGTTTGTGGGGTGTGTGTTGTGTGTGGTGTGTGTGTGTGTGTGTGTGTGTTTGTTTTTGTTGTGTGTATGTGTGGTGTTTGTGTGTGTGGTGTGTTGTGTTTTTGGTGGGTGTGTGTGTGTGGGTGTGTGTGTGTTTTTTTGTGTGGGTTTTTTTTTTTGTGGTGTTCGCGCGCGGGGTGTGTGCGTGGTGCGTGCGAGCGCGTTAAAAAACCCCAAAAAGAAACACACGAGAAACAGAGGAATGGACAGATAGATGAACTAGAGAGAGAGAGAGAGAGGAGAGAAGAGAGAGAGAGAGAGAGAGAAGAGAGAGACAGACAGACAGACAGACAGACAGACAGACAGAAAGACAGTCAGCTTTTCTTACAGTGTATGCTCTCAGAAGCTAAGGCTCACACACACACAAATACACACAGAGGGAAAGAAACACCAAAACTCAAATAGAAAAAGCAATAGGCAGCTCAGACAGAGAGTGAAACACACTGAGAAACAAAGGAATGGACAGATAGATTAACGAGAGAGAGAGAGAGAGAAGAGAGAGAGAGAGAGAGAGAGAGAGAGAGAAGACAGACAGACAGACAGACAGACAGACAGACAGACAGACAGGGAGACAAACAGACAGGGAGACAAACAGACAGACAGACAGAGACAGAGAGAGGCAGAGAGAACTCAAACTCAAATATTTTATTGAGGGCAATTGGATAAGCCAGAGACTTCTTTACACCAGGCCCTCATGGGGAAAAGTAAAACAAACATGAATACAGCAATGAATTAATAAAGAAGTTGATTGATATAGCAACGAAACGAATCACTCCAACTGACACTCAGTTATTGATAAATCTAGAGATCAATGAAAGAACACTAAAGTTAACCAAACAAATGAATAAACTAGACCAATTAAACAAGAAAAACTCCCCTCCCCAACACCCCTTTCCCGCAAACAAACAACCCTCCCCAAAACTCAGGACAAACTACACACACACGCGCGCGCATGCACGCACGCACACACACATACATACACACACACTCTCACTCACACATACACACACGCACACTAACAAGCACAAACACACAGAGCCACCCTGGGGAGAGAGAGAGAGAGAAAGAGAGAGGGAAAGAAAGAGAGAAAGTATTACATTAATTTACAACATAAGTTGTTTTTCTGTAACTTGGATAGTATAGTGTCACTAATCAACCTTTTCACGTAAACTGAGGTGTGTGTGTTTACCATATGCCCACTTGCTGTCAGTTTGCATCTTGGTTGGGAGAAGGCCGAAAGCTCGAATAGTTCCTTCTTTTTCAGTTATTGCCTACTCCAGCATTCAATCCCCCCCCCCTCCCCCCGTCCCCCGAAAAAACCCACCCTGTTTCATTTCTGTTTCTACAAGATAAATATTTCCTGTGGCCAGAATCACAAAGACAGAAGAGGGACAGCTCGCTGAAAGAGAATCTGGAGTGAATTGAGAAAGAAGGAAGAAGCTGAAATATGAAGTGTGTGGACAGGTATAGTGAGCTGGAGGTTGGGTTGACTGATATATTTCTGTTTGCTAGAATTGGCACTGAAAATGTTTTGTGCTATGCGTATGGTCAATTAGGGGACGAACAAAAATGAAGTAGAGGCGTGCGCGCGCAGAGAGAGAGAGAGAGAGAGAGGAGAGAGAGAGAGAGAGAGAGAGGAGAGAGAGAGAGAGAGAGAGAGATCCAGAGAGAGAGGCAGACAGACAGATACAGAGAACGAGACCGAGAGAGGGAAAAAGTCTGTGTCTGTGTGTATGTGAGAGGCGTATCCAGGCAGATGGACGGAAAAAAAGATGCACAAACATTCACCTTCACCTAGTGAGAAATACAAAATTAGATTTTCAGAGAGGCAGGCAGCTGAGGCAGGGAGTCAAACACGCCAGTGAATGAAGGAGGAATGGACATGCTGAGAGAGAGAGAGAAAGAAAGAGAGAGAGAGAGAGAGGAGAGAGAGAGAGAGAGAGAGAGAGAGAGAGAGAGAGAGACTTCAGACTTTACCTGTACTCGGCCTTAGGCCACAATACAAAGGAATGAGATGAGAGAGAGAGAGAGAGAGAGAGAGAGAGAGAGGAGAGAGAGGAGAGAAGAGAGGAGAGAGAGAGAGAGAGGAGGAGAGAGAGAGAGAGAGAGAGAGAAAAGAAAGTTGAAACAAGAAACAGAGTAGCAAACAGCTTTTCTTACAGTGTTATGGTCTCAGAAGCTAAGGCTCATCAAAATCTGCACAACCTTTTCACAAGTTTTCTTTCACGAGTTTGTCATTCTGGCGTTCTCCCATGCAGACTGACTGTTAACCATGTCGGCAGACATTGTCAGCTTCTTTGTACTTGTCAGCTTTACCTTGGGGCCTGGAAAACTGGAGCCAGCTTTTATACAACAAGCTGTCTCCATCCTCTGACCATGACCCTATGTCTGGCTCTTGCTCTCTGAATGCTTCTCTCTTTCTCTGCCTCAGCTGATCTTTGTCTCTTCATCCTTCGTCTTTCTCTCTCTTTTTTCTTAAACACTCTCAGTAAAATCTCTTTCTAAATCTGTTCGTCGCTCTCTCTTTGTGTGTGTCCTTGTTTTTCTATCTCTCTTTGTCTTTGATTGTCTCTAAAGTTATCCATTAACCAATGCAAGATCACATTCTGTAACTCTCTCTTTATCAAAAACTATTGTATAACTGTCTCTTTCTATATGATGCAAAAACGTACGCCAATGTTCTTCAGAAGCACTCTTGCCGCAGTCAACACAATACGACCATCATTCAGATTCAGTCTCTACAGGATGACACCACAGGTGTAAACATAGCTACCACTGATAACAGCAATTGGTCCCAACAGCTTGTGGACAGTCTGTACCTCTCATTTTTCCCGAGTGCCTCTCTGTTCTTCAGTAAAGCAGTTTGAGAAGGTGAGGTAGACTGAACTGTTGATGACCACTGCAATGACTGAATACAGGGGATTCACTCTGTGTTGCCTGTCAGTGTTGCCTGCCTGCCCGCCCGTGTCACTGCTTGACTAAAGGCTTTTCTGAATGTGCACGGAGCACGTGGTGACTGGAGAGGGGAGGTAACCAGGAATGTGAGCAGTGTGTACAGGTGGGAGGGATAAGATAATGTATTGAAAACTACCGCCTGCTTGGGTCAAGTTGAGTGAAATCAAGTCAGGTCATAGATTATACTTTTTCCTCAACGGCAAGTTGCACCAACATTACATGGTCTAACACGTTGCGGACGAAACAGTGTGACACATCTTCTTCATGCCTCTATTGGTTTATCATTCTGTCAGAATAAAGTGGCTACGCTGTTGTGTTACAAATACATTATCAGAATATATATGGTGTTTTTAGGACGCATTTCGTACATTTGTAGCCTCCTGCAACCCTGAAACTGTCTGTCGTGGATTGATTGAGTGAAAGCAAAAAGTTCTGAGTTTTCCTGTCACATACCGTACTCTGGAAGGCTAGCCTAATGCCTTGGACGTACATGGGGAACATTCCCTAAAAGAAACAAGTAACCAGTTTTAACGTCATATAGTATCCATAACAATAACAGATTTTCTCTTGAATAGCTCTTTTAAAATGCTTAGAACACGTGGACTGAAAAGGTAGAAAACTGCAATGGCAAAGTAATAAGACGTCAAGCAGATAGACATTGTGTGCTGAAGCATAGAGCGCTGCTCAATGTTTGGAGGACCTATATATAATTTATATTCAAGTCATTGGCAAAATCACTAAACCCCGTGGCATGAGAATCCATGAAGTTAGCTGGGCCAGCAAAGACCGGAGCAAATGGAGAGGGGTTATTCAGGTGTCATTGTGCCAGTGGCTAACACCGTATCTGGAGACACCGACAGGTGGGACAGGTGAGATCAACAGACCCAAAGTGGTTTACTCACAGCATGCACCATTTGTAATTATCAAAATGGACAAAAACCAAGCAATGAACATACTCAGAGATGATACATTGGAAAGAAGATAAACAAGACGAACAATAGGAAGGTATGTCTAAATACTTGCTTTTTGGTTGTTTACTGTTCAGGTTAAACTCTCTTTCTCTCTCTCTCCCTTCCTGTGCACGCGCGCGTGCGTGCGTGCGTGTGTGTATGTGTGCATATCTGTGTTTGCGCGCGCACAAACACCAAGAAAAAACCGCAATGGATAAATGTTTTCAAACATCTTTCTTAGCAAAACAAACGACCTAACAAAACCAACTGAACCTCCAGTACAAGATGCTTTATGCATCTTGAATGTGTCTGTTTACTATTTCCTTTGACTACAAACCTTGCTTTTATGATATCATATTCCACGATGAGAATGACCTCAGCCAAACCTACAAGCTCATGTTGACACCAGCACAGTGCAGAAGCCTTGTGACGTGTTGTACTGCTCACAGGGCTGTCTTGATTCACGGCCAGCTTCCAGCGTCAGCGTCTTCCGTGCACAGAGAAACATTCTCTGACATCCGAGTTTAACTTTGTTCATGTTCACGGCAAGACATCAAAACGTCGCTGTTGTTGATGTGTTTGCTGCTGGTGCTATTGCTGTGATATTTAAGATGGAATTTGGGTTTTTCCATCAGCAACCACACAGTAGCCTGATGGTCAAATGTGTGTGCACATGTAGACTGCAGTGCCTTCTGTTGTTGTTGTTGTTGTTGTGTTGTTGTTGTTTTCTTTTATAGTTTTTTGCTGTTGTTTTTGTTGATGATGATGTTTGTTTTGTTGAAGATTATGTTTGTTCTTTTTCTCTTTTCTTCTTCTTTTTTTATTGTGCTTCTTTTGTCTTCTCTTGTTTCTTTTCTTTCTCCACCACCTTTCTCTTTTTCTTCTGTCTTCTCTTTCTTCTCTGCCTTCTTCTTCTGCTTCTTCCCTCTTCTTCTTCTTTTTCTTTTCCTGTTGTTGCTACTGTTGCCTTTAAATGCTCTTTGAATATTCCTTCTTTCCTTTATTTCTGTTCTTATTCTTTGTTATATGCTTCGGAGATAGCATAGCAACCCAACTTCAAACACTGACTGTTTCCTGTAAACGGCACATGTGCATCTGCAAAAGACTGGGAGCAGATTCAGACTGTTATTGTCAGCTGGACCTGCAGGCTGAGTCTATGAAAGAATGCCCCCCCCCCCCCCCCCTACTCTTCTTCTCTTTAGCAGCTGAAGTGGGCAAAGTGACTCAGCAATTCCACAGTGCTATATGGTCACATAAGACGTGGACGAGACAAGTGGGGGAATATTAACGGTGTGGGAGGTAGGGGGGCTGGAGGGGAAGATTATTAATAGACAAGAGTGTATTTTATGCTTGAAGGTTAAATCTCTCTCTCTCTCTCTCTCTCTCTCTCTCTCTCTCTCTCTCTCTCTCTCTCTCTCTCTCTCTCTCTCTCGACGTGTTTCATTTATGTCTCTCTATACAATTTTCTCTCTATTTGTGTGTCTGTTTTCTGTGTCTCTCTGTATTTCAATCCATCAATGCACGGTCACATCCCGTAGCTTTCTCCTAGTTAATAACCATTTTTAACTGTCCCTTCATAATGCCCAAAGTGTACACCAACGGTCTTCATAAACACCACATTCGACAATCCAGTTCTCTTTCAACACAATAACTATAACGTTTCATTCAGATTCATTCTCTACAAGAGAAGAGCATCAGAGGTATAAACACTGCTACCACTGATAACAGCCATTTGTCCCAACTTGTGAACAGTCTGTATCTCTACCATTTCTTGTCCTAAGCACTTGGCCCTGCCACAGTAAAGCAGTCTGAGGAGCAGCCACAGACAGAAATATTGATGAACACAGCCATTGTTGAATACTGGGGATACTTTTTTCCTCTGAGAACTGGAATGGAGTCTGTCTGTGTGACTGACTGACAAACAGTCTGATGGCCGTACTCAGACTTCTCGGTACATAGAAATGGAAGCCAAGAAGAAACAGGCCCGCTATGTCAAGTCGGAAAGGAAGATGCATAGGAAAGTATTGTCGTACGGCTCATGTCAAGTTACATTCCACATACACTTCCCCTCAATGGGGAATTTTCACCAAAATGCATGGTCTAACACTTTTGTGAAGAACAACTCTAAAACTTGTGCTAAGTGTCTTTAGTGAGTTATCATTTTGCCAGAATAAACTAGCTCTGTTAACATGTTGATGAGTACATTAAACACTATTTTATGTTTTTAAAAGCACATTTGATAGATGTCTAGATCTCTTTCAACACTAAAGCTGTCGTAGCAGACTGATATGATAGCAGTTAGAGAACAGGTACTAATGTTAACTCTTACATACATTACTCTGGCACATTTTTCAGTTAAGTCTTGCACTGAGTATATATGTGCAAACTCCCAACAGAAATAGAGTAAAAAGTAAAACTGACAAATTTTAACATTGATCATGGACACGATAATTCATTTAAGTCAAAACAATAGCATTTTATTTCTTAAATACCTCTTTTTTGCAATGAAACAGTTCAAAGATCATGGATTGGGACTTCGGAAAATTCTGCAGAAATTAAGTGACAACACAGATCCTTTTATGCTGAAGGAGTGATAAGACATTGAGGAGATAGACCTTTTGTGGTGAAGGAGTGATAAGACATTGAGGAGATAGACCTTTTGTGCTGAAGGAGTGATAAGACATTGAGGAGATAGACCTTTTGTGCTGAAGGAGTGATAAGATTGAGGAGATAGACCTTTTGTGCTGAAGGAGTGATAAGACATTGAGGAGATAGACCTTTTGTGCTGAAGGAGTGATAAGACATTGAGGAGATAGACCTTTTGTGGTGAAGGAGTGATAAGACATTGAGGAGATAGACCTTTTGTGGTGAAGGAGTGATAAGACATTGAGGAGATAGACCTTTTGTGCTGAAGGAGTGATAAGATTTTAGGGGTAACCCTTTTTTTGCGAAGGTGATAAACATTGAGGAGTAGCCTTTTTTTGTGAAGGGGTATAAGAGGGGGAGATAGATTTGGCGAAGGATGTTAAGAATTTAGGAGATGACCTTTTTTGGGGAAGGAGTGATAAGACATTGAGGGGATTAAACCTTTTGTGTGAAGGGTGATAAGAATTGAGGGGGAAAGACCTTTTGTGCTGAAGGAGTTAAGACATTGAGGAGATAACCTTTTGTGGTGAAGAGTGATAAGACATTGAGGAGATAAACCCTTTTTTTCTGAAGGAGGGAAAAAACATTGAGGGGATAGACCTTTTCTGAAGGAGTATAAGACATTTTAGGGGATGACCTTTTTTTGCTGAAGGGGTGTAAACATTGAGAATAACCTTTTTTGCTGAAGGATGATAAACATTGAGAGATAGACCTTTTGTGGTGAAAGGGTATAAGAATTTAGGGGAAAAACCCTTTTTTGGGGAAGGGGTGATAAGACATTGAGGGATAGACCTTTTGTGGAAGGAGAAAGTGCTCCTCTGCGGATGAGTTAATGTTTTTAAGTCACAAACCCAAAAATGGTGCACGGGAGAGGTATTGAAGCCTTTAATAAAAAAAAAAAACAGGACATACACCAAGCCACTTTAGAGTACTAAAAATATAATAATATATATTTTAAATATAATATATTAATAATATATATTATAAATTATTATTAAAATTAAATTTAAAAAATACACACATTTAGATAGAAGATAAAAGAAATAAAAATAGATAGATAGATAGATAGATAGATAGATAGATAGATAGATAGATAGATAGATAGATAGATCACACAGAGTGAAAGCATAACAACTAACATATATAGATGTTCCCCCTTCCTCAGGGGAGGGGGGGGGGTTATAATGACGTGATGGAATGAGTCAATCTCAATTATACGTCATTGTGAAATTTTGTTATTTCATTGTAAATTAAACACCATACTGAGACCATGTTAGAGAGAGAGAGAGAGAGAGAGAGAGAGAGATGAGAGAGAAGAGAGAGAAGGAGAGAGAGAGAGAGAGAGAGAGAGAAGAAGGGGGGGGGGGGGAACTTTACATGGGACAATTATGGTCATATAGTTAGGTTCACACACACATGCACACACACTTGCGCGCGAAACGCATGCACGAACGCATGCACATATATACACGCATATGCACACACCACACACACACACACACACACACACAACACACACACACACACACACACACACAACAACACACACACATCCTTTCAGGAGACTATAAACGAGGTCCCTTGTGGGAGCGCACGCAGAACATCCGCGCACATGCCCAAACCCGTTCCACCTATCGGAAGAGTAGGCAAATGTGCGCCAGTGCAAATGGATGACAAAGTCTACAAAGCCGCACACACACGGGAACTGGATGCAAAAAACAGCAAACAAGTGCCCATTCGTCATCCTCGAAACAAAGGAATAAATAAATAGTAATTAAACAATAAACACGCATGCCGCGCGCACGTGCACACACATACACACACAAGTCAAGTATATGTGAAGAAGATAAACGGACAAATGGACAAGCAGTAGGAAGGCATGTCGAAACACTGAGGTGCGCGCGTGTGTGTGTGTTGTTTTTTTTTTAAATGAGGATGTGTGTGTGTGTTTGTTGTTGTCTTCAATTTAACGTATGTTCACTCTAAGTGATATTAGACGAGGGGAATAGAAAGTGTAATGGAAGTTAAAGAAGGAGTGAAAGGAGAAAAGGTTAAGAAATAGCATCAGTGTTGGTATTTTTGTGAGAAATAAAAACCTAGAAAAGTAAGGATAATACTTTTAAACAGGAGCAAAATGTAAACTCAACAATGTGTAAACATGAAATAACAATAATGTAACTACAATAAATATTCAAGTGGACTATGTAATAAACACCTGGCAATGGCAAAGGCTAGCTTTGAATTTTCAAATACATTTTC